>JAEQBH010001501.1:0-747149 GCA_016808115.1 Tetrastigma voinierianum
TTCCACCTCTCCGATCGTTCCGATCGCTCCTAGACGCCTTTTTTTATTTTTCCTCCTCTCTCTAATATCACCTTCTAATTCTATAGGTTCTCCAAAACCTAACCCTAAACCCCTAAAATAAAAGATAATCTACCTTCCCAAAAAGAAAAAAATAATAAAATAAAATAAAATAATAATAATAATATAAAAAAAGGAAAATCCAATCAAATAAAATCTAAATCTAAACAAATAAAAATAAAATAAAATAAAATAAATAAACAAATAAAGAATTATAGCCCAAATTTGGGGTTTACACTTTAATAAAATAACTAAAAACCTTGCAACTCTAAAATGAAATCACCTATAAACTTTTCTATTTCCAAACAATATAAATATAATATAAATATACATCTTTTTTGGTTACAAAACCCTATTACATTATGTCTTTATATAACCAAGAAGGGCATGTTTGGTTGATATCGCAATTAGGTTTAAGTTCTTCAAAAAAATAATTAGAAAAACACCTTAAAATTTTTTAGTTTTTATTATTATGAATTGAAAATAAGGTGTGTATTTTTTTACATCAAAATAAGGTGTTTTTTTTAAAGGTGTTCTTAAATAATTTTTAAAAAATTATTTTCTCTATTTTTATTTGTTTTAAAGCCAACATAATTATATAAATTATGTATAATAATTAAAAATACAATATCAGACATAAAAAAAATATTCGTTAAATATATTTAGAAATATCAATAACAAGTTAAAAATTTCCAAAGAAAGATTTTATTTTAAAAATATAAAAACTATTTTAATATGGAAATAGTCAACAAATAAATCATTAACTTCTTTTTTTTTATTTTTTATAAATAGTTAACTTTCAAATATTGATAAATAATAACAATGGATTATTTAAGATTTTTTGACCTTATAATAATAAACCTACCTAGGTTTGTAAGAGTAACTATAAATGCTATAAGAATATAATAATACATGGATTTTAACTATACACAAAAATTAATTTCTAAGAACTTATCATAACCCGATCAATGTCCTTTATGTAGTAGGAGAGAAATAAGTATTATTATTACGTTTTAACAACTTAATTTATCGTCTTATTGAAAAATGTTACTCAATTTGTCTATAGTACATTTTATGTTTGAAAATTTCTCTTACAAAAATTTATTTATTTAAAAAAAATAAAATTAAGGTTAACGTTATTTATCTATATGTGAATTTTAAGCCATAAGCGCATATATAATACCATTTAAAAAAATCAATTTATCGCATCATCGAAAATTGGGTAGAGGCAGCCATGGCTCTATGGGGAGGATGGCCAGGTCTCTGCGAAGGGTGGGGTAACATTAGGGTTGAGGCGCAGGAGTTTGTAATTAAAATATGAGCAAGATTTATTAGAAAATGTAGATACCATGAGGGGCGTACACTATTTCCAAAAATAAAGTTTTATGTAAACTTGAAAGTATAAGTTAAAATGAAATAAATAATGCCTATTGGAAAATTTTAGAGTACAAGTTACACACTAAAATGAATCCATTTAACTAATTTTAGCATAGTGGTTCAACAAATTGAATCACCAACTGATTTTAAGCACACTAAATGAATTCCATAAGCCAAAGACGCTAAAAATGAAAATCCATTTAACTCGATTTTCAAGACAAAGGGTCAAGTTTTCAAGACACCAAATCTCACTATCCTTATAAAATTATGGTGACTTTTTTTTTTTTTTATAATTAGCTGGGTGTGGTGTAACACCCTTAATATTAACATACTTAATTAATTTGGTAATTATAAATCAATCCATACTCTAATTTATTTTTAATTTAATAATTATTCATCTGAATAATTTCTCATTGTCTATATATATAATATCCATATAAGTAATTATAAATAAATATATTAGCTATATGAATAAAAATAATTTTTTAAATTATTTCTAAATATTAGTGAATCACTAATTGGTTTTAATTTAGTAATTTTCATATGAATAATTTCGCATTATCTATATACATTACATTTATATTTTAATTATAAATAAGTATATCGATACAAGTTAAAATAATTTTTCATTTTATTTAAGTGAATATTAGTAAGTAACTAATTTATTTCAATTTTAGTAATTATTCATATAAATAATTTCATACATCTATATATATGATATTCATATTTATCTATTTTATACAAAAAACTATCAATAATTATAAATAAGTATATTATCTAAGATAATTAAAATAATTTTTCATTTTATTACACTATTAATAATGCAAGCATAAACCTATATTTTCAAAATATAATTATAAATATGTATATTAGTTATGAATATTTTAAAATTATTTTAAAATATATATTTATTCAATTTTATATTTTAAAAATTATCACTTTTTATTTTTCTTTTTTCGAAGTTTTTACTTTTTTATAAATTAATAAAATAAAATTTTGGGAAGTGATAAAATTAATACTATTCCATATTTATACTTATCTAATTTAAATTTATTATAATTACTACGTATTATGGTGTATCTCCTTGTGGTATCGGATAAGACTTCTCCAAATAACCTGCGATTTCCAGCTTTTTCCATCTAATATTATTTAATATTATTATTTTATTGTAGAGTAATACATATTTTGAATGGTATAAAATCTTTAAATTTTGTAAGCTTACATACTTAACAAATTTTCTATTATTAAAATTTCTGGGGATTAAATTCGCTTTTTTAAATATATCATTTTAAATAAAGAGTATGACTTGACGCTGATTAAAAATTTTCAATATTTAAATATTTTTAATTAGTTGATATTTTCTATTTTTTTCAGTTTTTATTAGGCATTTTTTTAAAAAAATTTAATTTTTAATATTTTAATTAGTTAGGTGATTCTATTTAACTATTTAAAAAAATGAAAAATATATAACGAAGAAGAAAACACAAATGAATTGATACAGCAATTTTCAAGGTAAATAAAATTATAGGAAATTAGACAAACTTTATGTAAATGAGTGAAAATAAGATGAAAGACAACAATATTAAATCTCGCAAAGTAATCTGACCAAATAAAAATCTAATTATTGTATAAGTCCATTAAAAAAAATGAAATTTTAATGAAAATGAAACGACTATATCTATAATAAATTTTCATAATCAAATAAAATCCAATTAAATTTGAATTAAATATTGATAAAAATATCATTTTCATTTTGCAATGATGGTAATATATTTATTACAAAGATATTCATTAAAATTTACATACTTAAATTTATATTCTAATATATTTTCAAGAAAGTGGATTCTTTCACTCTTAGGGTTTTTATTTGTTTTCATTATCTTTTTTATGTTGATATTATTGAAATTGCGATGTGTTCTATTTTGTCGCTACATGTTGGTGTAGTTTAGTTGGTCGACGATAAAGTTTCATTTAAATCTATAAAGATATTATACCGAATCCCTTGTTCAATCTGGGCTTGCTCAAGATCTCGAAATTATATGCATTATAAGCATTTTTATGATTACCAAATTTGTAGGTCATGAGTCGCTTAGAGTTTTTTTACAATATGATGTTGAATTAAAAAATTAGTTTTTTTTCAGAACAAAATTTGTTTATATAAATAATAAGTTAAATGTAAAAGGTAGATTGTTTTTTAGCAATATAAAAAATACAAGTTTAAGTTTTTTAATTTTAATGATATTAATCTCGAACACTTTAAAGAAAATACGGTGGTTGTAATTTTCCAACAAATTACATATGTTGGTATTTACCAACGGGTATTTGTCTATTGGTATTTATTTGTTTGTTGGTATTTACCAACGGATACTTTGCCATTAGTGTTTAATGGATATTCTATTGTTTATAACATGACGTCAACACCCGCCAAAATTTACCAACAGAGTTTAATCTATTCGTAAATTTTATTGGTAATCCGTCAATAATTGGTTGTTGGAGTTGGTGGGAAAAATGGGAGCCGAATTTACCAACATATCTCATTTGTTAAAAAATATCAGATGGTAATCTGTTACTAAATCCGTTGGAAAACTTCAAATTGAAATTCTGTTGATATTCCATTGGTATTGACCAACGGATTTTGTCCATTGATAAAAATCGATTGGTAAATCACTGGCTTTTTGTAGTGTAGAGAACTATATTTGAGAGACAAATCCAGAAAAGCCAGAAAGCTACATTCAATAGAAAAATTAAGAAAAGATAAAGTATCACTGTGTTTCAAACAAATATATGGACCTATTTCTTTGATGGATTAGAACTGAACAAGTACGAATAGAAAATTACTAAAAATATGCACAACTTGGTATAAAAAGAAGTATAAAAGCATGCTAAGGCCAAATAACGAACCTATATATATCTATAACTGTCATAGGCTAAACTATTTGCAAACCTGACCAAAAAGGAAAAAAATATCATCCACTTCTATTATAAGATTGGATCATGGATCTATAGGGCATGTTTGAAAACTGGTGTTAGTATGACAGGAACTTTTGCATTGTACTTAAGCGAGATTTCACAGATATATCAATGGAGATTTTGACCCAAAAAAATTTGTGGGACACAATTGATAAAAACTTTAGAAATATTGAGAACTCCCTGCCAAAAATCTCTCTCAATCTTCTCAAGTCTGTTTTGCATCTTGTTTTGGCACAAAGAAGAACAATATTGACTAGATCAAGAGATTAGACAAAGCATTTTCTGACTAGTAATGCTACCAAACTTAGAGAAATAGAAGCACTCTTGAATTCTTAGAAAAGTGTCTTTTTTTTCTTTTCTTTTTCCGGATAAGTGCTTAGACAAGTCTCTTTTTAAACCTGCTCTATAAGGAGTAAGGACTTAGAAAATCCCCCAAAGGCAGACCTAGATAATTTGTAGATAGGACCTTACTCCACAAATCAGCCTAAGAGCTAACTTCTCCACATTCTCCATCTTCCCATTAGTTGTGAGCCCTGTAACTGCAACAAACACCAGCAAAATCTATCTCAGAAATTGGGTTCCCTCTTTAAACTTTGGAATTAGCATTTCTAATTCATGTCCTATTAGACAAAAGGTTGAATAACATGCTTGCCTAACCAACATTCCCACAATGACACCCCTGGTACATATAACATCTTCCTCGTTTACCTGATGTGTCTTCAGTTCAAACAAAGGGAGCCTGAACATTATGACCAATATCATCCCCTAAACAGAGCTTCCAAAGATAAATAGAGAACAGTTCAGATCCGATTCCGGCTTTATCCAATATGTAGAGAAACCAATTTAAAGAGTATCCATTCTGTAGTACTCCAAGAAAACAATCATAAATTAAACCCACCTACAGAATCTATAAAATACCTTAGAATCAGTGCTCAGCACAATGTAAAGGAATCAGAAAATTCATTCCAGACCAGGATAAATAAATAAATAATTGTTCAGGTTAATAATAAAAAAAACAATAACAATAATAATAATTGTTCAGGTTTTCATAGTTAGCTCAAAGGATTAATGTCCTGATAAAACCATGAGAAATTGCAGCTACTTTCCCAATCAAGACTTCATTAGCATGGACTCTATAAGAATCTGCTGTATCAAAGAAGGTGATTCCTTTACTGAATGCATGCTTGATAATTGCTATACCAACATCTTTAGGGACAGGGTTGCTGTAGCCTCCAGACAGTCCCCTACAACCAAACCCCAGATTTGATACCTATAAGAAAACAGATGTCACCTTTAAATGACTGAGAAATAAAAACCTCTGCATTTATTTGGGAAGATTTATAGCAACATCTATTCTTCCATATTCTCAGTGATTATCCGTAGGGGGTTGATTAAATGTTGATGACAATTTTATTAACGCTGATGGGCAAGGTATAACCTGGCACACCTTGCTAGAGGTTGGTATAACAGTTTTCTTCTTCATATTGGTTACTGGTGTCCATGCATACCCTAAAAAAGTGTATCTCTTGATAATATTTAACTTCTAACATTTCTCATCCCGTAATACTTAGGTTGAATTCATCCCTTCATGGTAGTTTAGTTGGTTCGGTCTTGAGTTTGCTCCCTAATAGTTGCCAGTTCAAGTCCCCTTAGAGCCACTGGAGGATTCACTCAACTATTAACTTTAGGGTCCCTAGTAATAAGATCATGACGTGCCTAACATTTGATTACTACTTATAATACTAGGATACTTAGCAAAGGATATGTAGTTGTGAGCGCTCTACATTTGCTAAACTAAAGTTAACCATGAATGCTAAATTTTTTTTTTTGTGGATACCATGTCTAACAATCATAGTCACTATCATTCTCAATAAATACCAATATCCCTTTACTTATTATGCTTCCAATTTCATATCATGAAAAACTAGGAGGTTCTAAAGAGACCTTCACTTTCAAAACTGAAAGAACAGAAGAGAGAGGAAAAGGAGTGCAAGTCTCCACATCTGATCAATGGGATGTTATTACACCAAAATCATGCTAAGAACACAACATTGGATGGGCCTCATACGTATGTTGTCGATAACCCGGAGGAAGAAGAGGGAGCTTCCAGAGGAGTCCGAGAGGGAGAGTTAAAGCTGGATGATTAAGCAAAAGGTGGTTTGCTACAGAGGTTTCTGGGAGGCAAAAGTCAAGAAAGTCATGGGCTTAAAGAGGATAGAAACACCTCGTTTTCCACAAAAATGGCCGACTCGCATAGAAGGAGAAATGCAATAAACAAAATTAAATTAACGGTATTTGGCTCACAGAAGATAATGCCATTTAGAAAGGGATTGTAGACACGTTTAAAGGTCTATTGTCGGAGCCGGAGGGATGGCGTTCTGCTTTCCCTAATATCCCTTTGGAGGTTTTAGGAGCTGAGGAGGCTTGCATAATGGAAGATAGGTTTTCTGAGGAAGAAGTCTTTGCAACCATTTCAAGCCTTAATGGTGAGAAGGCCCTAGGGCTAAATGGTTTCCCTATCGCATTTTGGTATTTTAGTTGGGAGTTTATTAAGGTAGAAGTGATGGATTTCTTCAAGGAGTTCTTTGAGAAGAAGAAGTTTGTGAGAAGCTTAAATGCTACCTTCTTGGTGATGATCCCCAAAAAAGGAAATGTAGAGGACATCAAAGATTATAGGCCTATTAGTCTGCTTAGAGGATTGTATAAGATCCTAGCCAAAGTCCTAGCTAATAGGCTGAGAAGGGTGATTGATTTCTCCCACCCAAAATGCTTTCGTGGAAGGAAGGCAAATTTTAGATGCTGCCTTAATTGCGAATGAGGCTATGGACTCCATACTAAGGAGTTTGTGCTTGAGGTATTGAGGAGAAAGGGTTTTGGCCAGAGATGGTTGTCTTGGATTTCTTAGTGCATGTCTACTACTTCATTCTCAATCTTAATCAATGGGACTTTTGTCTGTTTTTTCCGAAGCACGAGGGGTCTTCGACAAGGGGACCCCTATTCCCGTATCTCTTTGTCTTGGGAGTTAATATTTTAAGCCGTTCAATAAACAAGGCTGTGGAAGGGAACTTCTTGTCTGGTTGCAAGATTGGAGGTAGAGGAGAGGAGGAGGAGCTGGAGTTGTCACACTTGCTATATGTCGATGATACCTTATTGTTCTATAAAGATAATCCTAACCATTTGTCTTATATGGGGTGGATTTTGATGTGGTTTAAGGCCTTCTTAGGGCTGAAAATCAATTTAGACAAAAGCAAGACTTTCCTTATAGGAGGGAGGGAGAATGTTGAGGCTTTGACAGTAAAGCTGGGTTGCAAAGTCGGAACACTTCCCACCATGTACTTGGGTCTCCCCCTGGGGGCCCCGCACAAGTCAATCAGGATTTGGGATCCTATTGAGGAAAGGTTTAGGAGGAGATTGACCATTTCGAAGCGCCAATATATCTCCAAAGGGGGAAGAGTTACACTTATCCAAAGCACCTTGTCAAACCTTCCAATCTACTACATGTCTCTTTTCTGAATCCCGAGTATGGTGTGCAAAAGGCTGGAAAAAATTTAAAGGGACTTTCTTTAGGGTGGGGTAACCTGGAGGAGAAGCCTCATTTAATGAATTGGGCCACGGTCTGCATAGAAAAAAAGGTTAGCATCTTAGGCGTTAAAGGATTATACAAGCTAAATAGAGCCTTGTTAGGAAAGTGGAATTGACGGTTCGCTAATGAAAGAAATTCTTTGTGGAGGGAGACTATCAAAAGAAAGTTTGGTGAGCTACAAGGGGGATGGTGTTCGGGAGAGAGCATGAATAGTTTTGGGACAGGCTTGTGGAAAGAAATCAGGAAAGACTGGGAGGTTGTCCTTAAAAATGCTAAATTTTGTGATTGGTGATGGTAGCAGAGTCAGTTTTTGGAAGGATGCTTGGTGTGGAGAGGTGACTTTGTGCATGGAGTACCCGACACTGTTTAGTTTGGCTGTCCGAAAATAGGCTTTGATTAGGGAGGTTTAGGACATCTCGAATGAAGGCGGATAGACCCCTTGTTTTAGTAAGTCTTTTAATGACTAGGAAGTAACAGAGGTGGGGAATTTTCTACATACGATTCCACCTTGGAGAATGGTCTCAAATAGGGAAGATAGGATGGTCTTAAAAAAGAGTAATTCGGGTATTTATTTAGTGAAGCTATTGTATGAGGCGTTGAACCACACTGCCTCCGAGTAGAGGTCTTTTCATGCTTTATCAGTTTGGAACCCTTTGGTCCCTTTAAAGGTGGGTTTTTTTTTGCTTGGGAGGCATATTGGGGAAATGTGTTGACATTGGATCAACTCAAGAAGATGGGAAGACCCTTAGCAAATAGATGCTACCTCTATGAGGAGGAGGAAACTTTAAACCATCTTCTTATACATTGCTCGAAGGCTAGAATGCTCCGGGAGCTTATATTAGCTATCGTTGGTTTTGGGTAGGTCTTTCCTTTCTCAGTTCGGCAAGTCCTCCTTGCTTGGCAAGGAACCAAAGTGGGAAAGAAGTGTAAGAAAATGGGAAAGGCAACTCCTCTATGCCTCTATTGGATAATGTGACATGAAAGAAATGAAGTGACCTTTGATAATGAGGCCTTCTCTACGTACAGATTAAAGAATTCTTTCATTTGTAATTTTTGGTCTTGGTCTAATGTGTTTAGTGCGGACAAATACAAGAGTTTATTGGATTTTCTAATATGGATGGGGTATAAATGATTTTTTGGACTTGTGGGTTTTACAGTACTTTCTAGCCCTTTTCTGGTCTGTGTCCCTTTTGTATACTCCCAAGTGTACTTTTAGGCAACTTAGTTGTATTTTTTTGTGATTAATACAAGCTGTTTTTTATCCATCAAAAAAAAAAAAGAAAAAAATACTAACACAACATTCAGCAAACATTGCCTAGTCCTACATTTCCAATATCTCATGATGTAAACAAACAGAAACTATATCTATGCTTCAACTGGCTCAAGTTCATGAGGTACTAGAATATGTAGACATCCGCTTCAACTACAGATATCTTTATTTCATGTGTTTTGTACTCCTTCAACTCATTTGATGAGGAAATTTTGATGATTTCAGAATTTCATTGCACACCCAGATATATCTGTTCATTTTCCTCATGCTCTTGCTGGTGTATCTGCAAAGCGCCATGTGACGCTAACCAAAAAGTCAGGTGTTCTACCCCCTGCTACCGCAGTTGGTGGTGCAGCATCAGATATCTCTTCTAAATCTTCCTTTGTGAGATTCAATCTCAAGGAACCGATATTATCATCAAGATTTTTAATCTTAGTAGTCCCTACATGTATATCAAATCAAATGAGGATCAGTATAAGCATATCTCAAATCAAAATTAAAGCCCATTTTCTTCAAGGAAGACAAAAATACAAAGCAAGTTCTTGTGATTTTAGCAAGTTGGTAAGTTTATTATTTTCCTTAACTTTCTGCAGATTTATGTGCGGCAGACAAAAACTATAGCAGTTTGTTTAATGGAGAATCAGAATTTGATATTTGAAAAAGAAAAGCAAGACAAAGGATACTGACCATGAAAAGATATTCATGCTCACCAAGCATATTGAAATAGATGTTCATTTTGTAAGAAATGTAGTTACAAAAAATAAACTTGAGGTAAGATACATTCCCACCGAAGCTCAACCTGCAGACGTCCTCACCAAGGCTCTATCAACAGAACTTTTCCAGACACTATTTCACAAGCTCACCGTGGAAGAATCCATGTCTACCTTGAGGGGGAATATTGAAGAAGAAGACTCTAGAAGTTGCTAGATAGTCCTTGTTCTGTTACAGTTCAGATTTCTGTTTTGAATTTGTTAGTTTTTGATTCTTTTCTTTAACTGTTTCCAGTTGTACCGTGTCTATATAAGCCAAGAGGTGTATCAATAACAGATTAAGTTCCTTCTGGAATATTTTCCATTCCTTCTCATTAACAAAAAGAGACGTGAGTGATATTATTTTGAGGACAATAGCCGGTATTGGGCATGTTCTTTTTGTACTAGTTGATGAGGAAGATCAAGTGACTCACCAGGGATAGGAACCACATCATCTCCTTGATGAAGAACCCAAGCTAGTGCAAGCTGTGCAGAGGTGCATCGATGTTTTTCAGCCAACATCTCCATTTTAGTGTATATGGTCTTGTTCTTTTCGAAGTTATCACCTTGGAACCTAGGATTTGATCTCTGATAAGACAAAAGGTTGGCCATCAATTCACTAAGCTTATTCATATCTAACACAAATAGCACATATGACAATGGTTATGATTAAAAGTACAGAAAAGGGCTGGAAACAGGTCTGGTTCCATACCAGTATACTGTTTTCAGGTGTATCTGCACGAATGGCTTTGCCGCCAAAAAACCCACGTCCAAGAGGACTATATGGAACTATCCCGATTCCAAGTTCTCTACAAAACATACACAATAAGATTCTCTCATAGTTAAAAACAAAAAAAAAGCAAAATACAAACTGGAAAAAGCAAAAGCAAGATAAATTCAGATAAATTGCAGACTGTAAGGATTAAGGTGTCAGTGCAGGAGAAATATACGATACCATAAATATTCAAATATGAAATCAAAATAAGGAATTTGATTTTCGGAAAGCTTTTCTTTTTAAATGTAGTTTGGAGATAATATGAAACTAACATGTAAAATAGACAAAAGAAAAGGTAAGGATGGACAGAGGGAAGAGATAGATTTAGAACTTAGAATATGAAACCTGCAAAGAGGAACTATTTCTTCCTCAATTTCTCGGGTCCAGAGGGACCACTCCATTTGCAAGGCAGTAACTGGATGAACTGCATGAGCTCTCCTTATCGTGCCTGGGCTAGCTTCAGATAAACCGATGTACTTAATTTTCCCCTCTTCAACCAACTTCTTAAGCTCTCCCATCTACATTATTGCAACAGTATATATTTTTAACAAATGTGTTAGTCAAATGATTTGAACTTCAAGTAGAACTAAAGATCCAACATTACAAAAATGGTTTGAAAATAAAAAAATAAAAACAAAGAAAATATAATATAACACTCACAGTTTCCTCTATAGTTACTGACTTGTCAACCCGGTGTTGATAATAGAGATCAATGTATTCCACATCAAGACGTTTCAGGCTAGCCTCGCAACAGGAACGGACATACTCACGTGTACCCTTCACTTTCGCATCAGTGGCAGGGTCAAAACCAGCAATACTAAATTTAAAATAACTGGATCTTTCTGCAACTCCTTTAATGCCTTCAAGATCCGATATCCATAAAAATCACAAACAACTTTCACAGAAGAAATTAAAATAGCTGACAACAAAATGTAGAAAGATAAAAATTAAGGAGGCACTTCCATAGATTGATCTGTTCTGCACTTTGATAACAGAAAAAGGGGTAGTCACTTGATTGTGTACCAGAGGGATTAGTGCATGGTTGATATCACTTTCCTTGCATGATCATTTCCAATCCCTACTTTATGATCCTAGAAGTGAAATTTATTATTTATTTTTTTTACTTTATTGTTTAATTATTTATTTTGTGGCTTCCTGTTCTGTTCTTGCTCGTTCATGTTTTGTGGATAATAAACAAATTTAGACATGCTAAATTATCAAATGATCGAACAAAACCACATGTTGTTTAGAGAATGCTCAAGTCGATATTTTCTTTCTTTCAAAAATGCTCACCATCATATCACCACATTTATGGGCTTCTTTTCCTGGTTCCATAGTGTTTAGGCTCTAATCGTTATCGAGAACTATATTCAGGAAACAGAGAAAACTGCATACAAGAGATGAAGATACCGAAAGAATGAATGTAGGTGTAAATGCTAAATAGGCAGTAACAAAGAGATAGCACATCCTAGTACAAAGGAAGTTCAGAATTCTCACAAAGCCCGATAAAGAAACACCATCTACAACTTTAACAAGGCCAACCATTTGCAAGATCTGACAAAGAAAAACATCTACTTCCATTCTGAGTGTGGACTATGAAAATATAGAGCCTGTTGGAAACTGTTCTTAGAACAGAAATAGTTTTTAAAATTTCATAAACAAGGACGGTAAATTTTAGACTGAAAACAACTTTAAAAAATTATTTTATAAACCAGGTGATGTTTTTAGAACAAATATAAGGTATTTTCCAGGGTTTTAAAAAGAGTTTTTAGAAAAAAAAATTGCAAACATGGCGAATTGGGAAGGAGCTTTTGCAGTGCATATAAGTACAAAGTGCCTTGTCAAAAAATAGGCTGAGAGGCATTTTTTTTAAGTCGAGTTTCAAAACAAAATTTTGTCTTTTGGCAACAATTGAGAACTACTTTTAAGGTTCACTCCCAAAAAATTGATTTTTACAAATTGTTTTTGAAAACAATGCCAAACAAGATTATATAGTTTGAGAAAGATGGGAAGCTCCACCCATAGTGAACGGTTCTCTTCTCCTGTTTCTATAATTCCAAATGGTAGAAACTAAGCATAGCAGGGCCATCTTTGAGATCGCTTTTCTCCTCTTACTCGCAATGCAGTCATGCAATTTAAGTAACACCTCCTTGACTGCAGAGACAAAACCCGACTAACTCAAAAGAATGGAAACCTCAAATTTCACAAATGGACAACTCAATAGCCACAAATCAAAAGGTGATCAGCATAAAAATTGCTCATAGTTGCCCACGTATAAAGTGGCGTCTTTTTAAAATATGGAGTTGGCTTTTTTATTCATATTATATTAGACAAATAGTTAAATAACATACCAAACTGACATCAATCTTTATGACGCACCATGGAGCCTAAATATTATGACAATATCAAACTTGACTTCTTTCCCCGAAACAGAGCTTTCAAAGATAAATAAAGAACAGTTTAATTCAATCCGGTTTTATCCAGAGGTGGATTAGCCAGTTTAAACAGAAGCCATTCTACAACCCAATACAATAATTAGAAATTAGACCCAACAATATAATTTCTAAAAGTCCACTAACTAATGCAGCAAAGACCTGAAAAACATTATTCAGCACAACTTGAAGGAGTCAGAAATTTGTTCCAGATTAGGACAGATAAATAGATAAATAAATAAATTGTCAGGGTTTTCATAGTCAGCTCAAAGATATTAGCAGCATTTTGATGAAACAATTAGAAAATTGCAGTTACCTTCCCAACCAACACTTCATTAGTAAAGGGTCCATAAACATCTGCTGTATCAAAGAATGTAATCCCTTTACTGAATGCATGCTTGATAATTGCAATACCAACGTCATCGGGGACAGGATTATTGTAGACTCCAGACAATCCCATACAACCAAATCCCAGCTTCGAGACCTATAAGACAACAAATCTTACATTAAATCAATAAGAAATAAAAACCTCTCCATTTCATTGGGTAACATCCATATAAACATATATTCTTCCATCATCTCTCAATGAATATCTACAGAGGGTTAATTGCAACATGGATGATCATATGAGGTTTTTCAGTTTTCTTAAGATTTATAATGCTTCCTAGCATTAATTTGTCTTCTCTAGTTCCTTATGAAATTACTACAGGAAAATTTACATGTACCTGGACTGCATAAAGCATTGATAATAATTATGCTGATGGGCAAGGTATTGTTGAATTTTTCATCCGTTTGAATGAAATTAAAGTCATGAAACGGTTGGTTTGAATTTTGAAACATTCATTTTATGGATTTAATTTCCTTTTAACCTGGTAAAAATTGCCAAAGGTTGGTACTAACAGTTCCCTTCTTTATCTTAGTTGTTACTCTTTGTGTTTTCTTCAAAACCCCAGAAAGCATTGTACTAGTGTCTACCCGTAGCTCGACATAAGAGTACTGCCCTTGATAGTATTTTAACTTCCAACTTTACCATCCCACAATACCTCAGTTGAAATTGTTTGTTGATTAAGAACACGAAAAGGTCTTTACGGGTTCTCTCAGTCAACAGCATTCAGAATCTAAAAGATTGTAGCTTGCCCAAAGTTTCTTTAAATGTAAGATCACAAGCATTCATCAATACAGAAAAGAACATCAATCAGTACTTAGCTTCTCAAACATGTCCACGAAGATTGGATTTCAAGTATAAGACTCATATTGTTAGCACATAATCATGATAAAATACCATGGGTTCAAGAAAATAATACATATAGCGTTGATCATCATCACCAAACTTGATGGAAAATCTGAATATATGCATAAATCATATACTCACGCATAAGCATTCACCCTATCCAGATCAACCCATTTCTGTTTTTACACCCACAAACATGGCAACCCCCAAATCAACTTATTTTCTGCTGTCAAACCCACATATACACATTCATGGCCACATGCATGTATCATGTAGCATCATCCATCATGTATGATGGATTCAGATCAGTAGCTTCCCTAAATCTGAGGAAATTCTGGTGAATACATCAATTACTACTAACAGAGAGTAATCAAATGGGTAATCAATGGAAGTGAAATGGGTGCTGAATATCTCAAGTGGGTGAATCCCAGTTTTAAAGAGAGTTGGAATATTCACAAATCAAACAACTTGGAACAGTTCCATCATGAAGAACACTAAATTAAGAAAAAAAAATTGGATTTTCTTGAATAAAATGAAAATGGGTTTTACCTCCAATCCCTGATTTCCCAGTTTCACTCTTGGAATTTGGGTCTCAGCCATTTTTGCCTCCTTTAGAGCTCAGAGGAGATTTGTTTTCAGTAACGAGGGAAAAGTTTGTAGGGGATGGATGCCAGTCACTGGACTTGTACTTCAATTATATGTTTTGACTATTCAGAAAATGATAAGGAAGAAACTATTCAAAAAATGATAAATATTTTAAGCAGAGTACTAATATCAACTGGGGTTAGGTGAGGTATCCAATTTTCCACCCACCACTTTTGACTTTCAGGTAGAAAGTTAGAAACGACGGAGTTTTGGATTAAAATATATATATATATATATATATATATATATATATAAATATTTTTTTTTTTAAAATTATAAAAACAATTTTCATTTCGTCTAATCTAATGTGTTTAAACTTTAAACCACGTAAAATAATGTTGTTGTGCTGAATAATGGCTTTCTCAATTTTTTTTTTCAGTCAACAAATTTCAGAACGAAGACAAACTCCCTAAACCCACTGTAACAAACGCTAAAGGGGTATTTTATTTGTTTTGGCTTTTTTTTTCTAAAAAGTAATTTGCTTTTCTTTATTTTATTCTCATTAACTTATTTTTTAATATTTAAAATTTGATTGGGAATAGAAAAAGTTAAAATATTAGCTATATTTTATAATCTATACAAAATATTTTAAAATATTTTAAAAATCCAAACAAAATACTTTTTTTTAATATTTGATATTAATTATTAAAAAATTATTTACTTTTATATTATTTTTTAAAATTATTTTTCATATTTATCTTATTAATATTTTTTTAAAATTATCTTATTTGATATTAAAATAATCGAGCTTTATACAAAAATGCATTGTTTTTAACAAATAATTTAAAATATAATTATTTTAAATAATTTAAATAGATAATTATATATCTGTTATTTTAAATAACAGATAATTATTTTAAATTATATTTTCCTTTTATTTTATATTATTCTTTTGTAATTGTTTTTCATATTTTATCTTATTTTATATAAATTAATAAAATTCAAACACAATAATTTCTTTAAAAGATTAATAAGATAAATATGAAACAATTTAAAAATATATAAAATAAAATGATAAATATAATTTAAAAATACTAATATTTTAATAATTAATATCAAATATCAAAAATTGTTTAATCCAAGATAAAAAAATTTTCAACCGATGTAATTTTAAACAATTATATTGGATATTTGATATTAATTATTAAAAATTATTTATTTTAAATTATATTTTCACTTTATTTTATATTATTTTTAAAAATTGTTTTTCATGTTTATCTTATTAATATTTTTTAAAAATATTATCTTATTTGATATTAAAATAATCGAGTTTCATGCAAAAATCCAGTTTTCCAACAAATAATTTAAAATATAATTATTTTAAAATATATTTTCATTTATTTTATATTATTCTTTTTAAGTTGTTTTTCATATTTATCTTATTAATATTTTTTAAAAGAATTATTGTTGCTTTAATTTTATTATTATTATAATAAATCTTCTTAAAATATCTTTGTTGAGGACATTGACAATTGCTTTCTGTAAAATAGTGAAGTCGTTGTCTTGAACAATAACAATGACTGAATTTTTTTTGATAAAACCGTTATTTAGGACAACGACATTACCCTACCTGTCGCCTATATGGCCCAAACACATTAGATTGGGTAATAGTTTAAAATCAAAACTATTTTTATAATTTTTTTTTTCTAAAAATAATATTTTAATCCAAAACTCAACAAAATGAGCACTGAATTGGAATGACGAAACCAATTTCATCGTTGGATTCTGCTTCTGGTGAAATCTGGGGCTACCCAAGTCAATTTCGTCAAATTTCCGGTAGATACGGGAATTTTCATTGCTGCATGAGCAGAGAGACTGGCTTAAACCCAAAAACGAGATTTTTGAGAAAATTTCAAAAGTTATGTAATAATTTAAAGAAACTAGGACAAAATAAATTATTTCAGGGCAAAAATGGACCCGAGCATGGGGGGACACGTGGCGCGACGCGAGCCACGTATCCAAAGTATAAAAAGGGGTAAATATCTCATTTGGGAGAAATTTTGATTATTGCACCAAGTGTTCTATTGTAGTAACATGTGATGTGAAAATGACTTCACATAACATCTATTATTTTGGATCATTTTCGCCCGAAAAAATGGGGAAATTGGACTAATGTCTTTCATGGAAATTGTAGTTGCATCAGTGAACTTAATGTTAGGCTTTTGAATCACCAAAATTGGACTTCTATAACTCAAGTTATGGTCCATTTTTCGGGATTGCCACAAGTTGCCCTGTTTTGACTCCATACAATGTCCAAATTTTGGACCGATTTCGGTTTTAAAAAAGATAAATTCTGGACAATGTTTCACATAAATTATAGCTGCATTCAGAACTTGATGTAGACTTTTGAATCACAATAAATTACCAGATACCAAGCTATTGGCCCATTTCCTAAAGATCGGCTACAACTTAGGTTGTTTAATGGTTTGTGTCTAGTTTTTGAGACTGTTAAGGGACTAGTTTTTGAACTGAGTTTGGAACTATTCTATGGTCTATTATGGTTCGATTATGAGTGTGTCATCACTTGACAATGTAGTGACCTGTGTAGATGTCAATATGTGTACTCTAACATTTTGACCTGTGATGAATTGTATGTGCAATGGCCATTACATGGCTTGCTTGTGTGTGTCAATGCTTAATCATAGAATGACATGTTGAATGTGAATATTGATATATGCTTACATGATATATCATACTTAATAAATGATTTATTAAGTCATACGTTATGCCGATGCGATCATTCATAAATATCGGTAAGTGGTGTGAATTGTATTGTCCATGTAGCATTTATTATGCATGTGACATGATATAATATGCAATATAAGATTCTCAGACAGTGATACGCATTTCGTGGGACATTGCATTAAACGTACGAAGGTATTTATCGTAAATTGACATCAGATTCGCGTTGGACGTAATGAACAGAACGGGTACAACATCCAACAAGAGTCGCATCATGAATAAAATGGTAAAGAAAATATAGATATAACATGTAACAGTGGTGCAGGTGTAACAAGGCCACGCTTTCCAAGAAGGGATAAATCCTCTCCTCGGGTGAAAACCCGCCAATTATGGTCGACATGGGCCCCGGGCCGCGAAAGCGGACGTAAAATGCTGGGTTTGCGTAGCTTGCGTGAAGCATTTTCACCCCAAAAATCCGCTACCCAAAAAAAAAGGCATAGATTTTCAATATAAAAATTATTATCAGGATGTATCATCCAAAAGTTTTGCCATATAAAACAACAAAATTTAAGTTTTGAAAACGATCATCGATGTCATTCTAACAGACGATTTATCACACGTGGGCTTAGGTGTTGTGTGAGGGAGTTGGTGAGGACTCGGGCGCATGGTATATGATGAGTCGCATCTCATTTCATGGCATGACATGTAGGATTCCATATAGAATTGCCATGTTCTTATTGAAATGTGAATGAGAAATGTTGAGCTTAACATTGTATTTATTACCTCAGCGCAAAGAACTTTTGCAGAGTTTATCCTTACCTGGCATTGCTCATCTCGTCGTAGACCCTCGTAGTGCGGTCTGAGACTCGGTGGATTCGGTTCGACGAGGCCGTGATTGCTAAAAAGACTGACATGTGGCCTTAATAAATATTTTTGTAAGAAGTGCTTGAGACAAACTAGTTATAGCATGTATTTTTGTATTAATGAATTGTAATTAAATTCTTTTTTACTATTGTCAATATAGTCGGGTTTGTAATAATGGTAAGAGGATCGTGATTAGACTCTTACGGACTGTATACAAGTATAGTATTCTCATATTTTTAACTTAAATATGGATAAATGGGTCCCGATGAAGGGACGTATCGAGGTGGTGTCGAGTAACTCGATGTCCACGAGTAATTGGTGCCAGTCCGATGTCAACACTTGCACCGACCTGGGAAGGTAGATATTTTCACAGGCTGACGACTGGGGTCAACGGGACTTCCCTGTGGATTGGGGTGTCATATGTTCCCTTGGTTCACGGTAGAGACATATTTGAGTTATTAAACAAATGTTAAGGGTAGTATTAAACCCCGAAAAAGTTTAACAGCCAAGTTAGACATATAAACAAACATCACTGACATTTATGTACTTTATCTCTAATATTTATAAAGTATTTTTATTTGCCTATGAGGTTTGACTCAAAAGGTAAAGAAGTGAGAAGGGTTTCGAAAATTCTGGATTCAAATCATTGTAAAAACAAGTTATTACAATGAAATATAGAGTGAATAGATATAACAAATATATATATTTTTTAATACCACGTAAAACTTTTTAAGTAAAGAAAAAAAATAGAAGAATTGAAAATAAATTAAAAGATTAAATGGGGTTGGGCGGAACGAGTATGAAAATTTCTTGCTTTGGCTGGCCTACTCGATATAACTGCATATTCTGAGGTCAAAATAAGAAAATATAGTAATGATATGAGGCTGAGATGGGGGTAATTTATCCTTTATTGCCATTTACGGGTCCAAAAAAAATTCCTCTATACCATCTTTTATTTTATCCCTCAACTAAAAGTTTCTAAAATATTTATTAACTATAATATTATAATAAATATTGAAATTAGATTATATATTCATACTTTTACAATTTGAATTAGGTTGTATTGGATTCTTGGAAAGCATTAAAGAAGAACAAAAAATGATTTTCTTATGTTTGGTTTTTTTAATGAAAGCACCAAATAAAATTAAGTATAAATAAATTTATTAAGAATCTTACATATTTTTTAATTACTAATTCTTTATGTTGATACGTTAAAATAAATAAAATGATTTTGAAGTATTACATGATAACATGTTTTAACTATATTTTTATTTCTTTCATTTTCCTTTTCCTTCTACTTTTTTCACTCTATTTTTTCTCTTTTATATTTACCTCAATTTTTTTTTGGAAAGAAACATATCCTCACTTTTTAATGATTAATGTTTTAAAAATCAGATCATGACCAAAAAGTTATCCATAATTCTTTTTATACTACCCATATATTATGATTTGGATAAATTTATTTGAAGTGTATGTCTTAATTTTTGGCAATTTATTTAATCGAACCTAATGTGTTATTGACTATCTTCATTCCAAGGGAATTGAAAGATAAAATTACTTTTAATAAAATTTGATTTCTCTTTTCTTGATTGTTTTGGTATTCTCTCTCATTTCCAAAGAAGTGATTATAGGAATAACATGCCATAAGGGTGACAATTCGTGTAAATGGATCGTATTCGTGTCTTATCAATATACGGATCGTGTCAATATTCGTCAACCCAAACCCGACACGAATAATATATATGTCAACATTCGCTAACCCAAACCCAATATATTTATTATTCATGTTAAATATGTCAACATAAATATGACCTATTTAATTTGATTATTTAAAATAATAAGAATTATAATTAATCATCTATGCATGTTTAACACAAATAACTTATTAAATTTAACATGTTTATTAATTTTATTATTTAAATTAATAGGAATTATAATTAATAATTCATATTTAACACAAATAACTTATTAAATACGTTAATTAATTAATATAATAATCGAACGGATCAATTTGAAGTCAATTCAGGCTGTATGTCAAATGCGAATATGACCTATTTATTAAACGTGTTAGGTGGATCAATACAAATATGACCCAAACACGATTATACTCAACCCAAACCCGTAAAAACCGTGTTGGTTTCGTGTCATGTCAAATTTTGCCAGCCCTAATGCCATCTTTGAAAAAGACAAAATAATATTTAATTTTCTTTCAGACAACCCTTTGAACTTCCACCAACCTCGATAAATAATTCCAATGATAGATGATCTTTTTCATCTTTTTCTCGATTTACTTTTTGTTTATTGATTTATTGATGGATTGATTTTATTGTAAGATTAATTTCATGTTAGATTAATTTATTAATTATAGACTAAGTATAATTATATTATACTCACCTGTATAATTATATATGTTAATTATGGATAATTTATGAGATGATTTAATATTAACTAGTTATAGGTCCACGATTCTATCTTTTCGCTGTAGTTTATTTGATCAAAAGTTCTCAATCGTTTCCTAACAAGAATATATATATATATATATATATATATATATATATATATATATATATATATATATATATATATATATATATATATAAAACACACTATGAGAAGAAGGAAATAACTATTTTCAACCATAATTTTTCTTTTATTTTATCCTTTACAGATTTGGGAGACTAAACACAATCAACAATTTTGGATCCAGGTATATTTTTTATATATTATGAATTGATATGTTTTTTTTGTTTAATAAAGTTATTATTTTGTAATGTATTTATTAGATTATTTGATTGTTGATCAATCATTCTTACGTTTAATAAATATTCTTGATCTTACAAAATAATTAACAACTGGTATTAGAGCCTTTTTAATTAACTTTGAAGTCAAGCTAAGGTCTGTATTTTTGGGGTGGTGTTTCTATTTTTGTTGATGCTTTCAAACCAGCGAGTTGGTTAGTATTTGGTTTTCGTAAAATCTATAAAAGAAACAATTTTTCTTTTTTGATGGACTTTAACACCGTCGTTTTAATTTCGATGAGACGAATCATGGAACTCTTTTCTTTTATTTTAATTCATTTGAGAGGCAAAGGAATCTCGGATTCCTCATCGTCCTTATTTTTATTATTTTATTATTCAATGTCATTGATGAGATGACATATTCGATTTTTAAATCAAAACAAAATCTTGTTTTGAATTATATGACCTATCCATTTTTTTTTCAAAACAAAATCTTGTTTTGAATTCGTTTGGAATGATATGACATTGTTTAATATCAAAATGGATTTCACAAGGAATTTTTTAACATTACATTGTTCAGATATGACATGTTTATTTTATTTTTAATTGATAATAATGATAAATATAATTTGAGTGTCATGCCAGTCACGCACAACATGAAATTTCAGCCATTGAAATCTTCCTCTTACTTTATTATTATTATTTGGTTATTTGGTTATGATATATGGGAAAACTATATTTTCTTTATGCATTTTTTTTGTGTGTTTTATTGATGAACTAAACGAGGACTGATTATATATCTTCCTTCGTTCCATTTATTAGTGGGAGGCTTTTGAGAAAGAAATATAATGAAATATTCATCGATTTTATTTATTAATATTTTTTTTAGATTATTCATGGGCATATTTTTTGAAGCCAAATTTTATGTTTTTGCCCCACTTTTACTCTACTATCCCATTAAGTATAAAATTTGTTTTTTGAACAAAATTTAATTTTTAACCTAATTTTGTAATTTTTTTATTATTTCTTTTTTCATGTATTGTTTTAGTAATTTATGTTTGTACAATTTGTGATTACTTATCGCATCGTATTGTGAATAAGATTAGTATTATTATTATTGCACTTAAGTAAAATTTAAGAAATATTGAATATTTATGAACTTGCCTCTCGTGAGTATGAGCATATTGGATATTCTTGGAATTTATGTTGCAATTGTTATTTCTCTCGTCTTGCGCATCAATTTTTCTAAGATCCATACGGATAATAAAGTTGTCATATCGATGACTTTATTATTTGGTAAAATGTTTATTTTGGTGAAGAGATTACATTAAGTGTTATGAACCATACAATTTTACTACCCTATTGGTGCGAAAGTGACACATTTAATATGATGTGACATGATTTCTCTTACCTCGCATAGTTCCGTATTTTATGTATTTTGAAGATTTGGTGACCACTTTTGTGGGTATGGGTCATTTAGTGCTCAAGAATGGAGCAATTTGCATGTCTTTATTTTACATGTATTTTCAGACATTAATCCGTTTCTCTTGTTTATTCTTCTAACTTTGAGCTTTCCGCTCTCTCGCCATCACGAAACTTAACGACTAATTACAAAACAATGCAAGCAAATCTCTCATGATGAATTTGATGATTATGATATTGAACTTGGCTTTGAAAGTCGAACCTCCTTCAAAACCTAATGTTGAGAGTTCTACAAAGGAGAAAAAGTCATATGAGGACTGAGTATTCTAATAGTTGTTGTTTGATGATCATGGAGAACCATATGGAGGATTCTATTTATGAAAGCATTCTCAAAACTAAGAATGCAAAGGAGTTCTTGGATGCTTTTGGTAAGAAATACACAAAGTTATCAAAGAATGAGAAGCTTGAGCTTCTGAATACTCTTCACTCCACTTTCTATGATGGGACAAGTGGGGTACGAGGACACATTGGTAAAATATTAGCTTGTTACAACAAGATTAAGACCATTGGTATGAAGTTTGACTCATATTATGTTGTTTGGTTGATCATGGGGACTTTGCCTTTGCAGTTTGACAATAATAGGTCCAGTTATAATGCTCAAAATGATCAATGGACCATTGAAGAGATAACTGTTATCCTCTCTAAGGAGGGGGAGGATATGAAGAAGAGAAGGTCCAATAGTATTTTTATGCTGACTACCTAAGACAGTGGGGGTCAAAAGAGAAAGTATCCTTATAATACAACTTCTAATGAGAAGAAGTATGTTAAGAAGTAGAATATTGTTGCCAAGGGTAATGGCAAGAATGTGTCTTCTATTTCCAATGCCCCCAAGAATGAGGGCTTTTAAAGGAAAATGCAATTATTGCCTCAAGTTTGGACATAAGAAGACAAATTGTAGGAAGTTGAAAGCCTTTTAGGAAAATAAAGTGGATTTATGCCTAATGAGTCCAACTGGTCGTGAGCAAAGATATTGTTCATGGAAAACGGCACAAGAGTTCAAGTTGTTGTTTTAGGATTTGTTAGATTGCATCTTAGTATAGATTTTTTTTTTTAATTGCAAAATGTGGCATTCATACCATCTATTAGAAGAAATTTAATATCTGTACCTATTTTGGATAGACTTGGATATAGTTTTCTTTTTGGAACTGGAAAAGTTAATTTATATCGAGACTCTTTATTGATTGGCAATGAAACACTTTGTGGGAATCTTTACAGATTAGGGTTATATAGTTTGTTTTCTTTTTCTCCTAATGTTAATACTGTTAGTAGCACTAAGCATTTGAAATTGAATGAAAAGTCTTCTATTATTTGGCATAAGCACTGGGTCATATTTCCAGACAAAGAATATCTATTTTGCGGATGATATTGGTACAAGCCAAGGGCCAAAAGAAAATTGTGTTCAAAGAATACCCAGTTTTTATTCCTATGCCTATTGTTTTTGCTCCAATCTCTAGCTCTATTATTAACCAGCATCCAGTAGCCACTACTGATGATGAACCAATTGAGGATGTAGATCTAGCAGCCCTAGATGTAGTCATGGATATACCCTTGAAGAGGTCAAAGAGGGCACGTAGGCTCACAATTTCAAATGACTACATTATCTTCTTGCAAGAGAATGAGTATGATGTGGGTGATGTATTAGATCCGACTACCTACAAAGAAGCCATTGTTGGTCCTTAATCCAACTTCTAGATCGATACAATGAAAGATGAGATGACTTCTATGGCACAGAATAAAGTGTGGAGCTTGGTAGATTTGCTAAATGGTTGTAGACCTATTGGGTGCAAATGGATGTTCAAGACCAAGCGACGCCAAGTGACGTGCAGATATAAAGCAAGATTAGTATTAAGGGTAATAAATAACGAGAACAGATTATTGATTTTAAGGAAACCTTCTTTAGTGTCCACTAAATATTCTCTATGCACATTACAGGGCTATAGTGGCTCATTTTGATTTGGAGTGGCATCAGATGGATGTGGGGACAGTTTTCTTGAATGGAGACTTAGTTGAGGGTGTTTACATGTATTAACCTATTGGTTTTGAGGAAGTTGGTAAGGAACGCATGGTTTGTAAACTCCAAAAATCCTTTTATGGTTTAAGGAAGGCTTCTAGGCAATGGTATCTCAAGTTTGATAATGTTGTCACTGCCAATGGTTTTAAGGGGAACATCGTCAATCAATGCATATATATGAAGGTCAGTGGGAGCAAATACATATTATTGGTTTTATATGATGATGATATTTTGCTCGTAGCCAATGATACTAACCTGTTGGTTGAAACAAAACAATTATTGTTTAGCCATTTTGATATGAAGGATCTTAGGGAAACATCTTATGTCTTAGGCATATGGATACTTAGCGATAGACGTAGTGACATTATGAGATTGTCTCAACAAACGTATATTGAACACATTTTGAAAAGGTTCAATAAGCAACCGCGTTCTTCGTAAGACACCACTGTAAAGGATAACAGATTTTCCAGCGCCAATATCCTCATAATGATAGTAAGAGAGATAAGATGAAAAGCAAATTTCATTCTTCAATTGTGGGCACTGATGTATGCTTATATGCATTACGCCCGATATTGATTTTATTGTTGGCGTGTTGGATAAGTACTTGAGTGATCCTGGTCAAAGCTACTAGAAAGCGATTAAAAACGTTTTGAGGTATCTTCAAGGTATTAAGGATCTCATGTTGACATATCGACGTACCGACACTGTAACACCTCTGAATTAGATCCTAGTAGTTATTTCAGTTTTGTAATATAAGAAAAGTAAAATTTGTATTTTTCTGGAATATAAATGCTAAGTAAGAAAAAGGATAAAGCCGGGATTAATACAAAAGCCAAGGATAAAATGAGGACCCAAGGGTCATAACATAAGAAGAAGATATGTTAAAATGAAATATGATAAGTTATATTTTCAAATAAAATGAAAATGAAGGACTAAAATGCAAAGAGAAAAAGATTAAATAAAAAAAGATGATAAGGCCAAACAAGGCCTTAGAAAAATTTCATTTTGGGTGAGCATTAGGGCATTTCACGTTTGAGAGAAAAGAAGAGAAAGGAGAAAACGAAGAAGAGAAGAAGAAGGAAAAAGAAAGAAGAGAAGAGAAAAATCCAGGTTCGGAATATCTCTTTTAGTTTGGAATTTATGTTTGGAAGTTTGGAATTCATGTTTGGAACTTTCCTATTTGTTAGTATGAAATCTACATAGTTTGGAAACTATTTGTGTAAGGAAACTATAGTAAGGATGCTAGTTTGGAAGTTTGGATACTTTTATGGAACTCTTGTTTAGAACTTTGGTTCGGGATTATTTGGAAATACTTGTTTGCTGGGTTAGAAACCCTACTTTTCAATACATGTGTTTTTGGTTGATTTAAGTTAGTTTTATGGTTTTGTTTCGAAATGGTGTGTTTTGGTTGAAAGAGTTTCGACAAAAATGGCCAAAACTGGTCATTTCTGTTTCTGCTCAACACCCCTACGCCTAGGCGTAGAAGTCCACGCCTAGGCGTAGAGCTTCGCCTAGGCGAACCCGAGGTCAAGTTTTTGGAACTTTATGGTCCACCTAGGCATAGCATGCTCCGCTTAGGCTAACCTCTCTGCCTAGGCGTAGCTTCGATACGCCTAGGCGATCTACAAGTTCCCGTTTGTTCCTTTCTTCCAAGTACTGCACACCATCCATTAGACGAATGAGACCCTAATAAGTGAATGAAAGGGTTCGCATAAGTATGTTATATGAAAAATATTATATCCTCGCCAGCGAAGCCGGTCACTGCAAACATTATTTCTGCCCTTCGCTAATAATGGGATGAAGAATGATAAAATGAGTTCTAAAATACATATAGTTGTATGCCTGATTAAGACCGAATGGTGAATGAATAGGCATCTCTGATCAGTGCTTCCATACTCCTGTTAGTGCTATGACACTTCTGTTACGTGGGAAGACATGCATCTTGTAACGCCCTAAAAATACCCTAGAATTTTTATAATAAAAATTATATATATTTCGTAGATAATCACTAACTCTCGTATTTTTCCTGAATTGTTAGATGAATATCGATTAAATGGTTATCAATCCGAATAAACCCAAGTGAAAAAGAGAAAATATGGAAATTTGTAAAATGGGGACCTAAGGTCAATTACAAGTTTATATGTCTAAGTGAAATTAGGAGAAATAAACGAGCAAGGGAAAATTAATAGGAGACTTAAATGAAGAATAATAGAGAAATGGAGGGACCTAAATATAAAAAGAAATAAAGAAAAAGAAGAAAAAAATCAAGGAAAGGGCATGTGGCATGTAGGAAAGAGGGAGGATGCTTCCTCCTTTTTAAAATATGATTAAGAGTGATCCATAAGAAAAGGAAAACAGAGAAAAGGGAGAGTTAGAGAGAGAGGCTCTACCTTCTTTCTATATTTTCCGACGATCGGACCATAAGCTCGGCAAGCCAGCAGGAAGTCCTTCCGTGACAAGAGTCGCAAGTAGAGACCGAACGGGGAGTTTCGATTAAACACTGTGAGGTAGGTCTTCGCCACTGGTTATTTCACCCAAGGGTTGTGTGGTGGTTATCTTGCCTTAGGGGAATGTTTTGGCTGTATTTAAACCATGGGAAGCTGCCACATTGTGGTAGTGCGCATTAGCCGGACCTTAGAGCTGATTTTTAGGTAAGAAATAAAGGGAATTTGATAGTGAGTCCTTCTGGTAAATTGTAGCCACATCAATTAAATTAATGTTAGGATTTTTAATTTCTCAATTTGGACCTCTGTAGACCAAGTTATGGTCCTTTTACCGAGGTCAGCTCAGCTCGCCAGTCGTCGGCTTCGCGCCTGTGTCATTTAGCCAAACCTTAGAGCTGATTTTTGGGTATGTGAAGGGAATTTGGTAGTGAGTCCCTAGTAATTGTACACATCAATTAAATTGATGTTAGGGATTTTGAATTTCAATTCGGACCTCTCAGAGACTGGGTTATGGTCCTTTGACGAGGTCACTGCAGAGGTCAGCAGTCACCAAGCAGAGGTCAGCATGTGAGGTCACAGGTCAGCCCGTAGAGGTTAGCAAGGTGAGGTCAAACCAGAAGAAACAGCTCATAGAGTCAGATACTCAGAGGTCAGCTGCTAGAGGTCAGCTCGGTACCAGGTCACTGAGCTCAGCCATTTAGGGTCACCGGTCGGGTGTGACTACGTATGACCTCCAACTTCTACAACAGCAACTCCTTCGTCCGAACTCGCTTTGGGTGTTCTGACCTCTATGGAGAAAGCCCATTGAGTCAAGAATCCATTCATATTCCTGAGGAGGATAGAAGATGTCAGATCAAGGTGTCAGACCGAGTTTACCGAGGTCGTCAGCTCGCGCTCAGTCACCGACCGGGTGGGATCACGGCTAGACTCCAACTCGTATGTCATAACTCCTTCGTCCGAACTCCGTTTTGGGTGTTCTTGGACTCTATGGAAATCCCATTAAGTCAATAATACATTAATATTCCTGAGGAGGATATAATATGTCAGACCGAGTTTACCAAGGTCAGGTCGCCCGCCGCCTGTGTCGCCGATCGGGTGTGACCACGCATGACCTCCAACTCGGCCTAACTCCTTCGTCCGAACTCCGTTTCGGGTGTTCTTGGACTCTATGGAAAGCCCATTGAGTCAAGAATCTATTAATATGCCTGATGAGGATAGCATGTGTCAGACCGAGGTGTCATACCAAGTTTACCGAGGTCAGGTCAGCTTAGTCAGTTCAGGTCAGCTCGGCTGGGTGTGACTACGTATGACTCCAACTTCGGAAGGTCATAACTCCTTCGTCAACTCCGCTGGTGTTCTGACCGCGGAAAGCCTATATTGAGTCAAGAATCCATTCTATATATAGTTTGTTGAAATTAGAACTCATATTAAACTCCGAAAATCAACTTCTAACTAAAAATACTAGTACGTTACGAATAACATGTTCTTAATGGTTTTGAATAGGACTCCACGAGAGGAAAAGCCAACTGAGATTGAGATTCCAAGGATTGGAATCAAAGTGCAAATATATTTGGGTTTGTTCTACCGACTTCTATTCCTCGTTTCAAGTTTTTGCATGTTTGTTCTATTTTTTCTATTCTCGTTTCAATATTTGAAATGCTTGTTCTATATGCATAAGAAAATCATATTGAATTGTTTTAAATGATTTGAAGGAATTGTTTGTAAAATGTTTGCATCTAAAAACTATATGACTATTGAAAGTAAACTATTTATACAAATGTACATATTGTACTGTACTTTGCTATAAAGATTCAACGCCTTATTAAACGTTAACCATTACTTCAGATATGATGACGGTGATACCAATAAGGGTCAAAATAGCAAGACTAATGATTGTAGCTGATGTGTCACTCGATCAACAGCCTAGCTGGACCGTATGGTAGTGTTCACTAATTGATCGTTATACGACAGCCAACAGGCCTGCATCGTTATAAAACGTTTTATACCACAACTACAAATTTCAACCGTTAATCGTGCTTATGACTCTAATATCCCGTATATCGAAGACATATGTTAAATTCAAGTAAGGGCATAACCGAATTCGTTGATGGGCATAACTGAATTGATTGGTATAACTGAATTGATTTGCATAACTAAATTGGACGGTACACAACCGAATTGATTTGCATAATCGAATTGATTTGTATAATCGAATTGGAATTGCAACGTAACCGAATTTGTGAGCATAATTGAATTGATTTGAGATTGTGAAATATTGAATATGAAAGTGTATTTTTGGGATGATCAATGAACCATAACTGATTGTATATAAAAAAAGTATATGTATTGTATTTATATTGATCATCCAAAAGATTTGAAAGTTTTGAATTATTAAATTGCATGATTTGATTTAAGCTAAAACTGAGGAATGGATTTGTATAGAACCACTAAGCATGAAAATGCTTAGCGTATTGTTTACCAATGCGCAGGTATCGAGTGATAGATAATGATCGAAAGTGCACTCCAAGATCGAGGAGCGCGAGTCATATAAAGATGAAATTTCTTAGTATGCTCCGACATGTGCATTCATTCCATGTTTTCTTTGGATATTGATATTTTGTAAAATAATTTGAACTTGAACATCTTTTTTGTAACTTTGAAAAGGCTTGAATGCCTTCATTGTAAATGTATTTTTGGGAGAATGTAAATGTTCGCGGGCTCGCCCAATTTTAAAATCGCTTCGCAAAGATATGATTTTGAGTGATTGAGTGATAATGTGGCATCCCGACTCGGGTTTGATCGCCAACCGGGTCGGGTCGGAATGGGGTCCCACACCTCGATAAGTGCTTCAAAGACTTCGCCGGTGCTACGACACCCTCAGCATGCGGTCAAGATGAGTGCCTAAAACACTCATGTCATACTCGCGTCCGTTCTACATTTTTAGTTCGATTTTATATTTAAATAACCACATTATAGCCCGATATATGATTTCTGGATCTTGTGTGCATTACAAGTGAAGCGGGTGGTTTTCGGGATCATTTTGGAGTTGAAAAGAAGAAGGAGTAGAAAACAGGCAGCAACGTTGTGACGTTCCAGCGTCGTGACATCTCAACGTCGCAACGTCTGGTCAACAGAAGAAAAAAAAAAGAGTCAACAAACGTCTCAACGTCACGACAAGTTCTAATAAAAGGAAATACTATGAACCTCTAGGTGAAAATACTCAAACATTAGTGTCGTCCTTTGAACAACCACCCAAGATGGAGCAAAAGCCATTACCTAGCCATTTGAGGTATGCTAATCTTGGGAATGCCTCCACCTTACCAGTAATCATTTCAGTTTCCCTGACAACAACATAAGAAGATAAGCTATCGAGAGTACTCAGGGATCATAAGAATGCGCTTGGTTGGTCTCTGGCTGATTTAAAGGGGATTCGCCCCTCTATGTGCATGCATTGAATTATGCTAGAAGATAGTCATAAGCCTTTAGTGGAAGCACAGAGGAGACTGAATCCACCATGAAAGAAGTAGTTCACAAGGAAGTACTAAAGTGGCTAGATGCTGGGGTTATATATCCTATCTCTGATAGTGCATGGGTGAGTCCCAGATGAAGTGCCTGGGTGAGGAACAGTGACAGCCAGAGAATAATACATTACGCCTTCGTAATGGGCCATAGTCGAGGATTCAGATCGACCACCGGAAGTTGAATAAGGCTACTCGCAAAGACCATTTCCCACTATCGCTTCTGATCGTGATATTGGAGAATGGGCAGGCATAACATTGCTCTCGGATGGGTATTTTGGGTACAATCAAATTGCTATAGCTCCAAAGGATCAGGAGAAGACGACACTCACATGCCCATATGGTACATTCACATTCAGGCGGATGCCCTTCGGCTTCGCAACGCACTGTGCACATTCCAAATACGTGATGATGGCCATATTCTCGTGATATGGAGCTGAAAAGACAAATTGAGGTGTCTGCGGATGACTTTTTCGCATTGGGGAACCTCAACAATTGTCTGGAAAACTTGAGATCGGCGCTAATTAGATGTGAGGAAACCAATCTTGTGCTTAATTGGGAGAAGTGCCATTTTATGGTACAAGAGGGCATAGTACTTGGGCACTAGATTTCCGCAAGAGGAATAGAGGTAGATAAAGCAAAAATCGAGGCAATAGAGAAACTACCCCCTCCATCATCGGTAAAGGGCATAAGAAGCTTTCTAAGACACGCTGGGTTCTATAGGCAGTTCATACAGGATTTTTCTAGGATTGCAAAGCCCTTGTCTAGTTTGCTGGTTCAAGGGACACCATTTGATTTTGATGAGCAGTGTGTGCAAGCATTCTTAGTCCTGAAAGATAGACTGGTATCAGCCCATATAGTAGTAAATACCCGTATCGGGACCCCTGTCGAGCTAATGTGTGACGCCTGACTATGCAATCGGGCAAGCATGACGTAAAAATAGAAAGGATATTTCAGGTTATCTACTATGCTAGCCGGACTTTGAATGATGCCCAGGTGAACTATGCCACCACTGAAAAGGATTTTTTGGTCATTGTTTTTGCCTTTGACAAATTTAGGCACTATTTGATTGGCAATAAGGTAATAGTGCACACTGACCACTCAGCCATAAAGTACCTTATGACTACAAAGGACGCGAAACCGAGATTAATACGATGGGTACTCCTATTGTAAGAATTTGACCTAAAGATAAAAGACAAGAAGGGAACAGAGAACCTAGTCGCAGACCATCTGTCAAGGTTAGAAGGGCCTAGAGATGAGGTGCAAGTTAATGATGATTTCCTATATGAGCAGCTCTTAGCAATTGAAGACACAAAGCTGACTCCATGGTCTGCCGACTATGTGAATTACTTAGTGGCCAAGGTGATCCCTCCAGAGTTTAGCTACCAGCAGAAGAAGAGGTTCTTTGCACAGTTGAAGCACTACTATTGGGAAGAACCTATTCTATATAAGCATCAGGCGATCAAGTGATAAGGCGATGTGTACCGGAAGATGAAATGGGAAGATCGAATCACCGCCACACTTTGCCATGTGGGGGCATTTCGGAGGCCGTAGGACAAATAAGAAGGTACTTCAATCGTGTTTCTACCGCCCACTTGTTCAAGGATGCTCACTTGTTGTATCTACACCGTGATAAATGCCAAAGAATGTATATTTCTAAGAAGGATGAACCACCCATGAGCACAATCCTAGAGGTTGAGCTATTTGATTTATGGGGGATGGATTTTATGGGCCCATTTCCACCCTCATTTAGTCACTTGTATATCTTGCTTGCAGTGGACTACGTCTCTAAATGGGTAGAAGCAATACCGACACGCACTAATGACGCCGGTAGCTGTCTTTCGCAACCACATATTTACATCTACAGACCCTACGAGCACGATCACGCATGGAGGTACTCATTTTTGTAATAAGTCGCTTGATAAGGTCTTGCAACACGGCAGGCGCACGCACATCACTCGCATACCACCCACAGGCAAATGGACAAGCAGAGGTGTCAAACCGAGAGATAAAGTCCATTATGGAGAAAACAGTCAATTGTTGCAAGGAAGGACTCGTCGAAAAAGATTGAGGATGCACTCTAGGCATACAGGACAACATTTAAAACCCCATTAGGTATGTTTCCATTCCGACTAGTTTATGGGAAAGCATGTCACTTGCCTGTGGAACTGGAACATAGAGCCTACTAGGCAACTCGGATGCTGAACATGGACAGTAAAGTAGCCGGAGAGAAGCGGATGCTACATGTAGCACCCCTTTCTGGACCGACTCGATTGGCAGGTCTGTACCGGATCTTGGATGCTCGGTTACCACTCTCGATCACTTTATCAAAATCATTTATCAAAAACACGCGGAAGCGTTTTCTTTCTCAAATGTTTGCGGAAGCGATTTCAATTTGGGGCAAGCCCATAAACATTTACACATTCAATAGGCCCATAATATTTAACAAAATACATTTACAATGAAGGCGTTCCAAGCCTTTTCAAAATGATATACAAAATGGATGTTCAAAAGAAATGGAGTGAATGCATGTGTCGGAGCATACTTTATAATTCTTTCTTTATAACTCTAAGCTCCTAATTCGTCCGCTTCTCAATCACAATCACTATCAATCATTCTACACCATGATTGAGAAAACAATACGCTAAGCATTTTCATGCTTAATGGTTCTATACAATTCCATTCTTTAGTTTCAATTTAAATCATATCGTGCAATTTTACTTAAACAAAACTTTCAAATCTTTTTGGATGATCAATGTCAATACAATACATATACTTATTTCATATACAATCGTTTATGGTTCATTGATCACCCCAAGTATACACTTGCATATGCAATAAATCATTTATAACCAAATTATGCATTTCACAATGCTCTTTTCATTTCGATCTACAATCATGCTTTTCAATTCCAATATGTCAACAATTCAAATCAATTCAGTTCTTCCCTTAACGAATTTAATTTATGCTTCTTCGTATACAGTGATATCGTAATCACCGCATTCCGCCCCATCGGGCTACAAGCCTAAGAATAATAACATTTATTTTATAACCACAGTGGATTATTGGGTTCTTTGATTGGTTATTAAAAAATCAGATTCGTGAACACCTTAATCTTTCATCCTTGTTTGCGATCGGGTGACACATCGATACATTTGTTGTGATGCTAATTTGACCCTTAGTGGTATACCAATCTTATCCTTAATACGAATTAAGCGGTTCAACATTCTGTAAGGAATGTTCAAATCCTTTATATCAAAATCTGATTACAATATGTACATTTGTATAAACATTTCATTTCAATACTCATGCGATTTTTATATCTGAAGACATTTCACAATCATTTGTCTCAAAGCAATTAAAACAAATGATGTAACTTTCTTATGCATTTTAGAACAAGCATTTAAAATGTGAAGCTTGAGAATAGGAAGATAGAGCGAACCAATCTTTCTCTTTCTTTTTGCCTTACTTATATATCGATCTAGGTTGGGTGATCCTCCTGGATCCACTGAAAATCACACACATCACATTTAGTGAACTAGCACTAATCATTTAGTGTAAGATGTAAGAAGTTGGACGATGAAGTCGGCGTAAATTATGACAGCCATACAGTTGTAAATGAAGGACAGTGAAGTTTGTCCTCATCTCCAAAATAGGTCATTCATTTAAGGAAGGATCTAGGACTTCACTGCAAACAATTGCAAACAAGGGGTGACAGGCACTATACCAACCACCTAAATTAATTTGCCACTATGATGATGAAATTACACGTAATTTAGGCACTTGTATGAACAAATGGGTTGTTAGGTTCAGGTCAACAGTTACAAAGTCCATCAACGAGTTACAATCCCGGAACGTGAATGATAGGGCGTTGTGACCTATCACATTAATGAACTACCAGAGGTCATTGGGAGGGTATTGACCAACGGGCAAGGTGAGTGGAAGATAAATAGTGAAGGGCATGCGGTGCATTTCAAGGCCAAACATTTGGCCTACATCTCCAAGGTATGGCATCACTTTATCCTCGCGTCTCATTGAATGACGAATGTGTGTGAAGTGCGACAGTGTGCCACCTTTCAAATTATGCCATCATCGAGAACCTTTGAGTGTTGGGGCGAGGTTATAGAGGATACCATCCTCCATAACAGGTCTGAATGAACCTAGGAACCTTCCTCATTTACGACTTATCTGAAGGCTAAATGAGGTGCCCTTAGAGAGATACTTGAGGCTTGGATGATACACTGGATTAAGGCAATCGCCAATTGGCCGTGACCATCCAAGGTGGCACCCAGAGACCAAAAGCGGTTTATATTTCGAGGCTGATAGACACGGGCGGATGAGCTTGAGTATCTGTTCGAGGTTTAGTCTCCGTGTGGGCCCTTAGTGGCCATTTGGGCCAGTCCTCCACCCATCCCCCACCACCCTGGTATCACCGATCCCCGCGCCACGGCCATCCCAGAATCGGGATCAGCTGATCCTTCCCATATCTGGGGATTGATTGCGACCTCATTGCTTGTTTTTAGGCCTATCTCTGGATGAGACCTTAGTAGAGTCCTTGACCAAACATCTTGCAGTCTTGGCTAACCAGGGACCATCTCTCTGATCGGAAATCCGTCTCGATTTGGTAGCGACTCGCCTTCACCGACCACCTGCGCCGCCACCGCGATCTGGGTGATCACCGGAATTTCCTCACACCCTCTCTGGTTCTTTCATCGGCATTGGGGACAATCACTTTGTGTGTGTGTGTGTTATTGTGTGGGAGGGGGGGGTGATCGGGTTGTATTTGTGTTAGTTTGCTTTAAGTGCAAAGTTAGTTTGTGTTTTATGTTTTAGTGTGTTCTAAGTTATTCTTACGTTTTCTATTCTATTATGTCGCTTCTTATGCTTATTTATATGTGTTATGTTTAAGGTTTGTTTGGTGTTTATCTTAGCGTCGTCTGTTATTTGTCCCTTAGTAGATGATTTTAGTTTATGTTTCTTGGGGTTCCAGTTTAGTTTATTTGGTTTAGGATTGTTTTAGGTAGTTTTGTGTGTGTTCATGAATCTTATTGAAGGACTTTTGACCACTTGAATCTTGTTGAACCACGATTATAATCAAAGAAATTTGTAGGTTGTTAGATGCTGGAATTTCATGTTGGATGAGTGGGAAGACGAGTGAATCACCTCGGGTATTCGAAACCAATTCTCAACTAGTCGATCGCACCAGCACCTGAATGATCTCTGGGGTAGGCTAGGCTTTGGGCAGGCTTACTAAGGTTGACAAATGGGGTTTCTAAGCTTGAGAGTGGTGAGACACCTTAGAAAAGGATTCTGTGAGCCCAAAAAAAAAAAAAACGAAAAGAAAAAAAATATTATGAATCATCAAGTGGGATTTCTAATGAATCTGGGCATAGTCTGAGGAGCTTTCAAAGCCTAATGCCCTTAGTGGCCCAGTGGGAGCGATTATTTGCTAGTTACATGGAATGGAGGATGAAAGTTTCCCATAGGGCCGCTAGGTTTAGTTGGTGTTTAGGGTGTGAGTTCGAGGGGCGAATGCTGGAGTGCCATAACAGTGGTGGGAGTTGCAGCGAATCCTCGCTATAGGAACACTTAACTTCAACTTACGGGCACTGGTTTTTCTTTCATGAGTAGGTAGGATTGTTGAATAAAAAGGGGTGTGTTCTTATCCTTCCGTGGTTCCTTCAAGTAGGTGTTGAATTCCAAGTTTGAGGTCTGCCGGGCAGGTTATATGCTAGAGATCACATTATCTAATGCACATAGGTTTGGGAAGGAGTATTGAAAACTTAGGAATTGAGTCCTTGTCAATGTGAATAGTGTTGAATTCTTTCGAAAGTTGAACAACCCGAAGGATTTGTGTGTCGGTCAGTCATATACGCAAAATGTGCATTACAATCATGGCGTTGAGTTTTAGTATGTTAGGTTATTGTGTGTTGGGTTTAGAGTCGGTTTCTTGCTTGGGGACAAGAAAGAAGCTAAGTTTGGGGGTGTGATGAGTGCCTAAAACATTCATGTCATACCCGCGTCCGTTCTACGTTTTTAGTTTGATTTTATATTTAAATAAGCACATTATAGCTCGATATCTGATTTCTGGATCTTGTGTGCGTACGGTGGAAGCGGGTGGTTCCGGGATCATTTTGGAGCTAAAGAAGGAGAAAAGCAGGCGGCAATGTCACGATGTGCCAGCGTTCTGCGGCGTTCTGCTTGTCGTATCTCAGCGTCAAGGCGTTTGGTCATGAGAAGAAAAAAGTCATGACGTGTCTCAGCGTCGCGACAACGAGCTTGATGCGCCATTCGAATCGTGGAAAAGGCAGTGTTTTGTATTTTCTTTTCTCATAACGTGATGATTTATAGAATGATGCGTATATTCAGTTCTACTATGGTCTAGATCTGTTTCTAGGGTTTTGTTAAACCTGTCACAGATGAATGATTAATAACTAACTTATAATGTCGGTTTATTTATATGATTTGCATTGGTGTCTCTATATCTGCGGTTTATATTCATGGTGATGTCTGGCTAACATTGACATGATCTTGTGGGTATCAAGAGATCGAGACAGACTCAGGGATGCAAATGGCGACCTCGAGTTCATCGGTAAATAGAGATATCTCGATTAGAGTTGCAGTGGGTTTGAACATTTAGGCATTTCGAGTGTGGGTCGGGGTGAAGTGCACGACCTACTGTGAGATAGGCGGATATACCTTGAAAAGGATATCTGAAGCTGATCACTACATCATGCGAAATCATTAGTTGAATAGTAATTCCTCTAGATAGTACCCATCAAAGGTGGCGAGAGGGGACAAATCCTTAGTCTTTCTGAGAAAGAAGTATTTCTGAGTTAATTTAGCTTTAGTTTTAATCCCATATGTTAGTTAGACAACCATTTAGAGTTTAAGTCGGATAATATTATAAGGCGGTACAATCAAACGCACTTCTCAGGTGGTCGATATCAGGTGCCTGGGTGCACTATATTACTTGATGCGACGCGTGCGCACGCACATAAGGCGTACACATTTTACACATCACTCTTTCGGCTGTCGGTAGGCACGTCTACGTCGATGCTTTGGCACTCCACATCACAGTACTATGACCCACTTGATGCATTGGGTGAGACCGTCTTTGATTCAATAAAATGTTAGCATGCACGAGGTGGGAGCTGGTGCTCGGAATAAAAATGTTATAAACCTAAACCTCTTATTCAGTAGCATAGCTCTTTGCGTGTAGTGGCTCAGAAATTGGAACTACGAGGATGGGTTTGCCGTGTGGTAGCAACGGTTGATTCAAACCATTGATTCACTTTGGATTTTTGGTTTTTCATAAACGGTGGGTTTGATGATTTAAAGCGCAACTAAAATGTAATAAGTGTAAAAGAACTCCTTGAAGCCTCGGGCCCTTTGGGTTTTTGAGATTCTAGAGCCTTGAGAGGTCCTCGGGTCCCTTTTCCTCGCGTTGGGAGAACATAGTCGTTTCGCGAATGAGATCTTCATTTAGCTATAAATTGAACCCTAATAGTTTTCCTCTTGAGATATAGCATTTATTGGTCATTAATGTTTCAAGACAGTAAAAACTGATCCTTTGATCTACCCTACAGTGACAAATAAATGGCAACTAAACGAGCTTCAATGGATCTAGCAATAAACATCCACTGAACCCTAAAATATTGCCAAGTATTGGTCAATTAGGATACATTAAAAGGATTTAAACCTATAGTGAGAGATAGAAGCAGATGACCCAATAATTAGATCGTTAAACAAGAGGACCAACAATTTGCCTCGAAGCCCTGGCCAGTGGCCCTACTCTTCAAGGATAGAGAGGGTTTAGCCAACCATCTCTGAGTTTGTCATTTCTCGAGGTGTTTGTGTGAAAGTGAAAAAATGAGGGAAAGCAGAGAAGGAAAGCAGTGGAAAGTTGCTTTAGCGCTAAATTTGTACTAAAAAATCATCTTGTACAAAGCAGCAGTGGAGTGCCCATATCTTTCGAACGAGGAAATTAAAAATAATACGAACTACCAAAAATAATAGGGTAGTTTAGGAAAAGTTACAAAAGGTGGTCAAAAAATGGGGTCATGGGACATAGGAGCGAGGTTGCGAAGATTTCGCAACCTGCGGAGCTATAACCTCTACAAATTTTGCGGGTTGCGAATTTTATAAAATTCTGGGGGACCAATTCTTTTCTATTTTTAGCTCCACTTTCCTTCTGGCTTTGACTCGCAACTTTTGAGTTTGGTTTAGATTCTTCGTGTTTGAGTCGACTCAACAATTTGGCGAGTTTAGCTTGTATAAACTACAAAAATAGCCACAAAATGCGATTAGTAGTAAAACCGGGACCTTAATGTGCCAATTAGGTTAATTAAGTTGATTAGTACACAAAAAGTGCTCAAAACCTGCAATAAACAGGGCTCAAAATCACACTATTTGGGCACTAATCCACTCCCCCCAACCGACACAGTGCTAGTCCCTTAGTAATGACAGAAAGAAAAAGAGAGCAGACAAATTATGTTCACAAAAAAATTGGTATTTCAAAAAGAATGTAAATGAGTTATGCTTAACCCTTAGTATGAATCACCAAAACCCTGCCCAAAAACCATTTGGAGAGAATGAATGCCATACAGAATCAAGCTTTAGAAGAGCATCCAACTCAAGAGAATCAACACGGCTTCCACAAAATCTAAGTGTTTATATGATCGGTTTTTCGATGATGAGCCCTTGGCCTCACTGACAGCTACTAATAACTTAGAACGTTGAACGACCTAAATAAATTAGGATCCACTCTTATTCCACAATTCTTTTTGTGTTGTAGGGGTGCAATGCTAAGGAATAGACTTCATCAAAGTCCATGTAACGGGGATACACCGATGACTCTCAACCAATTAAGGCTTAGAGCATCAAGTCATAAGGGTCTTTCAACCACTAACTCTTCGAGGTTTCTCTGGACTCGAGATAAACTTGAAACTCCAGCACCTACAACTCGCTAAACCTCACCCATCCACCCATGTAGCGAGCACTAAGTCAGTGACTCCCAATCAGTTGGCTTAGGGCACTAGGTTTTCAAGACTTTCGTCGTACACCCCTTGGACCGTGCTCGGGTTTCAAGGGCAAAGCGTCACTGCACTTCTTTTCTTTTTGTTTTTCTTTTTATTTTGGAAGACTTCATTGGTCTTCTTTTCATGGGGATCCTTAACCTATTCAAGGTGGCCAACGAAACTATGTCAAGTTATTGCAAGGCTTAGGAGGTTAGGCAGTTTTTTAGGTTATTGTTGAAATCTAATGTGCACTGTGTGTGGTTAGCTCAAGGTGGAAGAAAAATGTTGAAAACAATGAGACTTCAACTGATTATTCACTCAATCATGCATGGAACTACTCTAACATTAACAGAATTGGATAGTGTTTTAGTTTTTCAACTTGAGGCAAGTGGCTCTAAAAAAAAAATTGGTGGTGATTTTGAAGCCATAAATGTAGGCTATATAGTATGGCCTTAAAAGAAATGCAGACTAGATTTTCGACTTTACAAGCCAAAGGCCCCCAATAGCTTCAACAAAAAAAGGGTAAACAACAAGCCTCTGGACATCATAAAATGGGCTTTGCTCAAAATAGGAACAAAAACATGAATATAAAAGCCACTTCATTCGCTAACTCTCGCTCCCCCCAACCAAATGTCTCATTGTTCGCAATGGGGCTCGGATTGGATAGTTAGAGAAGGAAGTGCTACCTCCTCAATGTGTAGCCAATGGAAGGTCATCCTCATCCTAGGTAGGTTGAGAGTCTTTCTGAATAATAGGCTGGAGGAGTAAAGTATCGGCTGCCCTCTTTGCTGCTTGAGAAGCGGTGAGGCTACGGGGCACGGCTGGGCGGGGTCAGGCGGGGAGGATGAACTGAGCTAGACGGGCCTTGTTGGAAGTGGGAGCGAGGCCCAAGGTGACTGTATGCGCACGAGGATGGCTTTATTATGTGTGAGGGTGGCCTCGGTGCGTGTCATCCTCTCAACTAGGGCTGCATGGGTAGTCGCACAGGATGTTGAAGTGACGGAGAGGGTGGCTTGCATCCATAATGACGGGGAGAATCCGGGTAAATGGTGATCTCTTTGCGGAGGTGGGCGGTGATGAACTAGGTCAAGCGATGCGTATGGTGTGATCTTGCCCCAGGAGGCTGAGGGCTCTGAGAGTGCAGAGGATCAGGGAGTTGTGGAGTAATGGAGTAGTGGCCAGTGGAGAGTGGAGAGCCCGATGATCTTTGGAATATGAGGCTCCTCTGTATGCATTGCTAGATTTGGTTGCTCCTCTGTAGGAAGGTCAACTGTCGGCTGGTCCTCGATTGGATATGGAGGCGGGAGGTGATAAGAACGGGGCATAATCTACCACTTATCAACAGTAAGGACGGCCTCACAATCTCGACGACACTCTATCCTGGGCTCATCAGGAAAACCAATATGCTTTAATACCTGGCATAAGAGTCTCGGGAACAGGAGGGAGTGGACTCAGCTCGGGTCATATTCCTGTGGTGGACCTTGTCCTCCAAAATGGAACAAAGGGAGGTCATGATGAGCTCAGCGGTGCAGACGAAAGCTCTCGGAGATGCGGTATAGAGCCATAGAATAGCTCCTCTCCTGCGTGTGAGATGATGGAGTGGAAAGCAGTTGAATGTAAAATATGATCGATAAGGAGCATGAGTATTTGCCTCGAATTCAAGATAGACCGGTGTCGTGTCACGGGATAATAGCGAACCATCTCCACACGGTAGAGGGATGGGGCGTATGCATGTCGGTAGGGTTAGTAGGGACCCTTGCAGGTAGATTGAACGTAGCTGCAATGTCTATGGCTTGAAGTATCCGCAGTCGGCCACTCCCGATAGCAAAATGAATAATGAATAGTAGCCTGATTAGGCCTCCCCATTGGAGGTCATAGTGGTAGAACCCGATGACCACTGGCTAGAAAACCAACAAAGGTCATAATGGCTCCAGAGTACCTCCGCACCAGCCACATGTAGTCGATGAGCCTCTGGTATCTACAAAGAAAGGCCGAAAGATCATAATAAACTTCGTTATGCAGGTCCTTAGTACTGCAATCAAAATTTTCGGCAATAGGGTTGTAGTGGAAGAGGGGTTGCCTGTTAATCGAAGCAAGGGATAGATCCAGAGGGAGATCTCCAACAGGGCCCTGAGTAGGTGGTGAATGGGGCTCTTGGGGCCTAGAACCTGAAGACCCCCAAAGCCATTTTGGAAGCGTGGGCCCTTGGCTCATTCGACGTGGAGGAGATGGGGAAGGGGCCAACTTTTAGTATCATATCTGCTGCGGGGGCGTGGGAGCAGGGCAAGCAGAATCGGTAGCAACGACGATCGCAGCACGGCAGTGCATGACAGAGCACTTTGGCTAGCTACGGGCTAGAATAGTGGATAAAAGATCGACCACGCCGCGGGTGGATGTGCAGCAACGACGACGGGGCGGTGACAAAGATTGCTCCGGGTCGACTCGCCTTCGCCAGGTATATAGCGCGGCGACCCGGCCCGGTCGCGCCTCCGCGTGTTCTTAACAATGCCTAGGCCGGAGAAGGGAAGGAGATGGAGGGAAGGCGAGGAGGAGGATCTCTTTGCTAAGGAGGAGAAAGGATTTTGAAATGAAAATGAAAGGAGAAGGGGGGTTGGGGTGGGTTTAAATAGATGGGTTAGGGTGGTTGGAAGATTTAGCCCATTTAATATTCATAAATGGGTGTTAAAGCTAAGGCTCAAAAATTTGGAAAAATTAATGTCATGCAGAAACGAAAGGTCAGTAAGACGGCGGAGAAGATGAACACGCGCCGTAGAAGAAATTTCACAATTGCGCGAAATTTTGTAGGTTGCGAAATTTCGCAACCGTGAAAAATTTCGCAAACCTGGAAATTTCTACACTACAGCAAACAAAACCTGCTTCTGTTACACCTGCAAAACAGAGAACAAAATTCATTAGAATATGCAAATGAAAAACAGAGAAGCACATTATGAAAACTAAACTAAAAATAAAGGAATTATGCAAAACCATAAATAAACTGTACTAATAAACAACCAACAAAATTTGGGTGGCCTATGTCTCACAAAGACAACACCACATGTGGTAGCTTTTGATTCATTGGGTCAAGGAGGGGAATCTCCTCCTTGTCTGATGTGTGCTGTACTACATAGGGCTTCAGGCTTTGCCCATTGACTTTGAACACCCTATCAAGCCCTTAGAATTAAGAAGGTCCACTGATCCATTGAGGTAGACTTGATGGACGATGAATGGACTGGTCCACCTTGACTTGAGCTTGCTTGGAAAGAGGTGGAGCTTAGAGTCATAGAGTAGCACTTGGTCTCCTTATTTGAAATTTTTATGGGCTATTAGTTGATCAGGCCACTTCTTAAGTCTGTCTTTTGCAATTTTTGAGTTGAAGTAGGCATCATTCCTCACTCTTCTGTTCATCGATATCAAGGAGCCTTAAGGCCAACTCTTCCCATGTCCGGTTCGGGCCACTACCCACCATGCCTTATATTCAATTTCCATGTGCAAAGGGACACGCCGCCATAAACTAGGCGATCGTGGGACATGCCAAGGATGGTTTCAGAGGCCGCCTGCACGGGCCACAAGGAACTAAATGCCTTGAGAGACTTAGTCCTTCAAGTGGGAGCTCACCACTTATCGCATATTTTTTGATTTATTAGCGAGCTCAACTTAACCACTGGTTTGAGGATGGTAAGGGGTGGCCACTTTGTGATTTACACCATATTTAGCTAGGAGGTTCTCAAAAGGCTTGTTGCAGAAGTGTGAACCTCCATCATTAGGGACCCCAAATTTGGAGAAATGTCTTTATTCAAAATTTCAACACTACTCAGGTCTCGTCGCTTCGCGAAGGCATCGCTTCAACCCATTTTGACATAGTCGAATTTCACCAAAATGTAAACATATCCAAAGGAAGAAGGGAATGGTCCCATGAAGTCGATGCCCCAAACATCGAACAAAACAACTACCAATATCGGGTTCAGAGGCATCATGCGACGACGAGAGATCTTCCCTAACCTTTGACATTTGTCGCATTCACGGCACATGGAGTGGGCATCCTGAAAAGTGAAGGCCAATAGGAACCCAGATTGAGCAATCTTCATGGCGCTGGGAAGAAAAATGACTTACATCTGCCTCATGGTAGCACCGGGAATATCCTCACGCTCTCCTTCGTGCACACATTTTCCTCGACTATCTAATCAACACAATATTCGTATAAGAAGCGGCTCTTCCCAATAGTAAGAGGAATTTTGCAAAGAAGAACTTCCCCGCCTTATGCCTACCCGTTTAATCTCCGCCAAAATCAGCAACGTGGGCATACCATGGGTATTTCTACCAGGAAGCAGTGGATTCCTCAGAAACTCATCGCCGATCGGAGGATTGTGAGTGTTATGTGCTATTGTTAGTCTCGAGATGATATGCAACAACATTCTATAATTTTTTTATCCCGACGGCAGGCGTTGAACTCTCGGGAGCAGGAGAACCCATCTAATGAGCCTGGCCTTGGCATTTTGCTTGGTGAGCAGGTACTTCAAAGCCGAATGATTCGTAAAGATGATTATGTCCGACCCAACCAAGTAGGCATGAAACTTCGTCTGGTGAGTATAGACTACTACTAGCGTTTCATTTCTGGTGTAATTCTCTCTATGCCTGCTCAATGTTTTGCCCTGCATAGTAAACCACATAAGGTTTTCCTTCTTCTCTTTGCTAGAGAACTGCTCCAATGGCGAGGTTGCTTGCATCCCATATAACCTCGAAAGGTAACTTCCAATCGGGCTCACTATCAGGACAAGTGTGCTTGAGTTCCTCAAAGCTGTTCTGGCAGTCTTCATCCCAAACGAATTTGGCATCTTTCTCCAATAGCTTATATAGAGGCTTGGCAATTTTTTGAAAATCCCTGACATGAACCTCCCTGTAAAGCTTGCATGCCCTAAGAATTGCCTCACAGTCTTCACATTCATGGGAGAAAGAAGTTTGGAAATTAGTTCAATTTTCGCCTTATCAACCTCAATTCCTTTGTTGGAAATAATGTGTCCCAATACAATTCCTTGTTTGACCATAAAATGACATTTTTCCCAGTTTAGCACCAAGTTCTTCTCGATACACCTATGCAAGTCAGTCTCCAAGTTGATCAAGCATTTTTCAAAGCTCCCTCCATAAACTGTAATATCATCCATGTAGACCTCAATAGTGCGCTCCATCAAATCACTGAAGATGCGGAGCAAGCATCGTTGGAATGTGGCAGGGGCATTACACAGGCTAAAGGGCATCCTTCGTAGGCATAATGTGCGCTAAATGGCAAGTGGAAAAGTGGTCTTCCCCGGCTCAGCAATCTCAACTGAAATAAATTTTACTAGCCATCCAAAAAGCAATAGAAGGGTGCCGTAAATTCTTCAAGAAGCCGGGCCTAAGAAGGGTGAGGGAAGTGATTTTTCTTGTCACCCTATTTAATCTTCTATAATCGATACATACCTCCAACCTCGTGGTGGTACAGTATTTCCTCTCCCTTCATTATGTATAGTAGTTACCTACATGATTTTTTTGGCAATAACCCGGGTTGACTCACCCAAAACAACATAGGGTAAATGATAACAAACCTTGTAGCAATTTTTTTAGGACTTCCGTGACGTACACCTCCCGTATACGAGGATTCAATCTCCCTCCGCGCTGCCTTACCGATTGGGCTTCCTCCTCCAAGATATGATTGGTGCAAATCACCGGGCTAATTCCCTTAGGTCCTTGATTTTCTAATACTAATACCGCTTGCCTCCCTGGAGTCCGTGTGTGGGTCATCGCAGCCATTCCAGCTAAGAATCAACAAGGTGGAGGATATGACAACCGAGCATTTCTATATTCTTCTAAATATGCATATTTCGGGCCTCCGCAGTGGTGGGTTTCTTGAGGATCCAAATTCGAGGTTCGTTGTTTCCTTCCTCAATCACCATGGTAATTCTCTTTTTCTCCATCGCCCATGTACGTGATTTAAGTCTCGATTTCCTAGAGATCTTCGGGGAACGGTCGCATAGCCTCCTCAATTAAAGACATCTTCAGATTATTACCTATCATTGCTCCTCCATAATCAGATCAATTATGCACTTCCGGCTCTTCTTCCACTGGTTGCATATGCTTTTTACTCAAGTGGAAGATGTTAAGTTCCAAGGTCATGTTCCCAAATGTAAGTTGCATAACTCCATTTCTTAAGAATTGATCGTATCGTGGCTAAGAATGGTCTTCCGAGGATGATATAAGTACATACAATTAGTCCCCATTGCAACCGATTCTATATCAAGCACAACAAAGTCTACAGGATGGTGTAATTCTGGTCCACTGTATTAAAAACATCCTCCACAAGGCTCCTGTACTTTTATGGATCTATCCTGAAGTGACAATGCATGGAAGTGGGCTTATGCCTCCCAAACCTAGCCATGGCACACCGAATAAGGCAAAGAGGGTTGAATACCTAGCTCCTGCCCAGCAAGGCTCTTCATAAAGGCCTCTATCACCGGTATTTAGCAAATCCCAAATCTTTGTATTTCATTGGAGTCTTGCACTGAATGATGTCACTAACTTGTTATACTAAGGTCTTTTGTCAACATTTAGTCCTCTCTTCACTATGGAAGAAGTCCTTTAAAACTGGCATATGTTTGGGACCCGTTAATCATGTCAAGGTGGGGATGTCACTTTCACCATTTTAGCACTTCTACATTTCGCCTGTTGATGGCCTTTTTCGCTTAGTGTCACAGGAAAGTAGCCTTTTCACCCAGATTTTCTTTGATCGCTTCCTCCTCCGCTCTCAGCTACTCCGGCCTTCAGCCGGACTGGGGACCGGGCCGCTCAACTCCTTACCACTCTCAAAGTGATAACAGCCTCGACTTCATTCATTCTGTGGGTAGGTTCCACCGGTAGCTACTGCACCCCTCAGGATCAATGCGGCTCGAGAGGAATTTCCTTTTCCTGACTCGCTACCGGTCGTCAACCTTGAACGAGTATTGCGTTGTCAAATTTTTTCGAAATTCTGCACTACAAAATTCTTTATTTTCTTGTTCAATGTGCCTTCCATTATATCAATCCTTTGGTTAGACTGAGTGTTCACTGCCTTCTATTCTTCCACAAAATTTCCCACCACCTTACTCAAGTTCCCATGATAACTTGTTCAACTGGTGATGATGATGGTGGTGGTTCTAGTCGACGAAGAACTACATCGCCGGGCCAAAAGTGCCAGGGGGCACATGGCGCGAGGCTTTCGCTTCCGTGATAAGTAAGGATGGTTCCTCCAAAGCTAGGTTATGTGTGTTGCCATATGGGGCGTGGTTGCGCTTGTATTGACCTAATAATGATGGCATGTCACCATTATATCCTCCACTAACAATGGGCAAAGGTTTTTGGTGCTCAGTGGACTGACAAATGAAATAAGGTTGGTTAGGCATAGATGCCTTAGTCACTACTCGCACCTCATGGTGATTTCGCATTTCAAGCTCCTCCAACCTTCTAGCTAAGGTGGATAGCTTTGCCTTCATCTCCATGTGTCCTGTGATCGAAAGTACATGCCTCCCTTGAACTGGCCGGCAGGCTCCTAATCCTCTCTGGGGTTGGGTTCATCCCATGCTTTGGATGTCTCAGCCACATAATTTAAGAAGTCCATGGCTTCCTCTGGATGTCTCAACCACATAATTCAAGAAGTCCATGGCTTCCTCTGAATGTTTGCTCATGAAGTCCCCTCCACACATAGTCTCTAACAACTGCTTCATAGCAGGGGACATTCCATTATAGAAGTGATTAACCAAGATCCAAGTATCAAAGCCACAGGTGAGGGCAAAATCGATGGTCTCTAGGTACCTTTCCCAGCATTGGTAGAATTTCTCATTTTCAGTCAGAAGGTACCTCCCTTCACCACCGGGTTTTATGGGTGTCGAAGAATTTTTAAAAATTGCCGCATATCTCACACAATTCCAATGGTTTCGCCAGAGAGTTGAGCTGTACTTAGCCTTTGTCCTTCAAAGTCGTGGAGGAAGAATTCTGAAGTTTCATTGATCCACATCAGATGTCCTTTTTGAAGGCATTGCATACTAACTCCTTCAGATGGTGATAGATTTTCACTCTCCACCTATGAAAGTGAGGAGCAGGGGCATTATATAGGGCTTGATAACGATGTCCTCTAGAGGAGGCACAATGCAGGAGGGTGCACTCACTCTTGAGGGGTGTATATGGTCCCTCATTGTTCTGTATGCATTTGGGTTCCTTTGAGCCCCTTGTTGGCTCTGCTACTCCTCAGGTGGAGGCTCCATCTGACTACCATGTATGCTCAATTCATATCTTTGTTCTTGTGGAGTACCGCCTTCTAATCTACTACCATCTTAGGTATCCCAAAGGTTGCATAAACTCCTACGAAAGAGCACAAAAACACAACAAGAGACAAAACAAAATAGTTACCAAAAAGTGCACACAAAAAATGAAGATAGAAATTGTATATGGACAATATAAAATTGAATCAACCTAACAGTGAACTGCTAGGGGAAATAATAGTAAGAACAAAAAGGTTGAAAATTCACCAACACTTGTGATGTGGATCACAAGTTAAACAACTCGTCACTTGCACTTAGGCACCATCCCGGCAACGGTGCCATTTGATTTGCTAAAATCGTAGCATACGCAGAGACGGTGCTCTAATCAAAAGATTATAAACCTAAACCTTCATCGCCAGAAAGTATTGGGGCTATTGCAATATAAGGCCAGGTCGAACATGTGGATGAGTTTTCTTCGTGTCGGGTAACTACCGCTTGATTCAAAATGGTGATTTAATTTTGGATTTTTGGTTGCTAAAATGGGTCAGGATTTGAAGATCAAGAACTAAATGTAATTGTAAAAGAACTCCTGCCAAGCCTCGGGGTCACTAGGGTTTGAGGTCTAGTGGCAACCGAGAGGTCCCTGTCCCTTTTTCCTCATGTTGGGAGAATGAAGCAGGTCATTTCCGAACTCGACCTTCATTTAGCTATAAAACCGAACCCTCATAGTTTTCCTCTAAAGATATAGCATTTATTGGTCATTAATGTTTCAAGACAATAAAAACTGATCCTTTGATCTACCTTACAATGACAAATAAATGGCAACTAAACGAGCTTCAATGGATCTAGCAATAAGAATCCACTAAACCCCAAAAGATTGCCAAGTACAGGTCAATCAGGATACATCAAAAGGATTTAAACCTATAGTGAGAGATAGAGGAATAAATGACAATAACCGCGTGCGTTAAAAACAAGAGGACCAGCAGTTTACCTCAAAACCTAGCCAAACATCCCTACTCTTCAAGGGCAAAAGGGGTTTAGCCAACCATCCTTTGAGTCATTATCTCGTGGGGTGTTCGGGCAAGTTTATGAAAGTGAAAGAAAAATGAGGGAAAATGAAAGTAAACAAAGGAGAGCCGAAAGCTTTTGCGCCAAAAATTTATCGGCTTAAAATCATCCCCGTATTAAAAAACCTGATTTAAGCCTTATATACCGCTTTTAACAAGGAAATTACAAAAATGTCCGAACTACCAAAAATACATGTAGGGTAGTTTAGGAAAAAGTTACAAAAGGTATCGTGAATGGGTCAAATGTGACATAGAGCTGTGTTGGGTAAAAATTTTGTAACCTACGAAATTCCTATAGGGGACCCAATTCTTTCTATTTTCAGCTCCACTTTCCTTCTGGCTTCTGACCCGCAACTTAATTCCTATAGGTTAATTAAGTTGATTAGTACACAAAAAGTGCTCAAAACCTTCAATAAACAGGGCTTAAAATAGCACTATTGGGCACTAATCGCCCCATTAGTGCTTTAACACTCCGTTAGTGCTACGACACTCTATTACAGCGGGGCGTGCATGTCTCCCGATCAAGGCCGTCATCGCCTTGCTAGTGCCTATGACACTTTGTTACGCAGAGCACGCACCGCTTAGTATCGCATCGTGACTCTGGTACTTATTGTTTTGTGTCTTTTCATTCAAGATTAGTCTATGCAGTAAATATTTAGTACGTTGTATACCCAAATAATAAGATACATGAAATTAAATGATAAGAATTTGAATGATGAATAAGAAGTAAGCATAAGAAATCAGTCTGTTCTGTTATGTATTGTACCCTCGAGTACTCCCTGTATATGATATATGTTCTGAATTCCTATGAGAGAATTAAAAGTTTCGTTACAAGAATTATGTATATGAAAACTCTGTTATAGAATTATGTATTAATGCAAACTCAATATATGTTTATGATATATGTATTCTCGAGAATGTGGGACCACTAAGTGGCTATATATCATTTCCCACTAAGCTATAAGCTTAGCATGAGTGTTTCATCCGTGTAGGTACCGAAGAGGATATCTATGACATTCTGCATCAGTCAGGCCAACACATCTGTAGGAATCCACCTGATGTAGGTTTCGAATTTGATTTTGTAATGTAAATGTATAAGTTTTTGTAATAGTGAAAGTTAAATATGTACAAGTAAATGAGACTCAAGAATATGTATAAGATAGCTAACCACCACTACAATGGTGGTATTAGAATTTATTTCAGAATTGTCATTGCAATGGCCCAATTGCAATGTCCGGGAAAAGGTGTGAAGGAGTCCCGGGCCCAGCTATGCTCTTTCGCTCAAAGTAGGGTGGGCGTGATGCACACTCTAAAGTGATCGGGTTTTATGGATTCCACTACGCAAAGTTGTAATGGGATGGGATAAAAGTCCACTTCCCCGGTTATATTTTTATGATGACCTGGCTGAAATGCTTGCGGAAAAGTATCAAACATATACTTATAGCTTCTTTTACAATTGAGGGAGAGTATGTGACGTGTTATGAGGCTACTTATCATGCAATATGGTTGCGGAACTTCATTTAAGCTTTGAAGGTTGTTCACTCCATTTCTAGACCATTAAAATTGTTTTGTGATAATTTTGCAGATGTATCTTTCTCTAGGAACAATAGAAGCATTTCTTGCTCCAAGCATATTGATGTGAAGTTCCTTTTTGTGAAAGAAAAAGTTTCTCGTAGTCTCACTTCGGGGCTACACACGCTACGACTAGCATGTTGGCACCGACTAACCAAAGGCTTACCTATTTGTGTGTTTCAAGAACATGTCACCCGCATGGGATTGTTAGGAGCCTAGAATATTTGTTTTAGTGGGAGTTTTGCCTTTTCATATATTTTGTAAGAAAACTCATGTTTTTTCATTATTACATGCACATTTTGACGTTTGTCATTATCTTATGATTTTGTGTCATTTTTTACCAAATGAATGACAGAATGATGTTTTCTATTTTTATTGAATCAATACTCTTGTCATTGAAATACTTCTAGATCAATAGCCCCAGATTATGTACGATTTATGCATCCTCTCGGTGCATTAAATGTATATGATTTATTATGGCTATGTAAGTCTCTTGTTGAAGCATTTGAGTTATGATTTTGATTAATAGCGCTTGATTTGTACGATTTATGCATCATCTTGGTGCGTTAATTTTATGTGATTGGTTATGACTATGTAAATCTATTGAGAAAGCATTTGAGTAATGATTATATCGTCCGAGTGGGAGAATGTTAGATTAATTTATTAATTATGAACCAAGCATAATCATATTACAATTTTAATTGTATAGTTGTGCATGTTAATTATGGGCCATTTATGGAATGATTTAATATTAACTAGCTATGAGCCCATTGTTTTATCTTCTCCCTTGTTTTGGTAAGCCCATTGGATCAAAGCTCAATTGTTTCCTTGTGCTCTATATATATAAGTAAACAAAACCCTAGAATTCGACAAGGGTTTGGTGGAACACACTTTGAGGAGAAGGAAAAAACTATTTTCAACCATAGCCTTTTTTATCTCATCCCTTGCAAATTTGGACGATTAATAACAGCCAACAATTCCAGATCCATGTCAGGTATGCTTTTTACACATTACAAACTGATATGCTTCTTTGTTCAATAAAGTTACTATTTTATAATATATTTATTAAATCTTTTAATTGTTGATCAATTGTTTTTTGGCTCAATAAATACTCTTGATCTTACAAAATAATTAGTATTTCATAGTTATTGATTTAAATCAAAATTCATGTTTATGGTATTTCTAAATCGTTGATGTCCTTTTCACCTTCGACTAATTCGTTGAGTATAATTTGAATTATGATTGAATATTTCAAAACTATGAAACTTCATGGGATTGAATTAATCATAAATGATTAATAATTGCTCATCTTTCAATATTATTTTTTTGAAGAAAAAAAATAATTTTATTGATTAAAAATAGTAATACATCAATAGAAACCATATAATCAAATGTGCTAAAAATCACAGAAGAGGAAACGTCATTTAGGTTATTAGCAAAATGAATCTGTTCAATGCCTACACATTTGATAGTTGAGCATACACATTTGATGTTACTATTGTGACTACAATACTCATTACTCCAATTCTGTAACATATTAATGACCATTGATTTGATTTGTTGTTTCTATTTGGATATGTTTTGTCCATTTGAATCATCCACACACAAATAAACGCCGCAAGAAGATGACAAAAACCAAAAGTCTAACTAAGGTGACACAACCACACACCACAATAAGACGGCGAAAACCAAAAGTCTAACCGAGAGGACACAACCACACATCACAAAAAGACGATGATGAAATCATGAATTGAACAAATGAAAACCCAGATTTATGTGGAATAACCATTTTATTGAGAAAGAAAACGATCAAAAGAGGTGTAAAGGGGTGATTTTAAGCCAAGATTAATGGCCAAAAAAATTACTCATCCTTACTTAAGGAAAAGAGGTTCACAGAAAAAAAGTTGAAAGAAAAGAAGGTTAGGGTTTCATTTCACAACTGCTTGGGAGACAAATTTTGACATTTCAATAGTTTTTTTTGTTAGATCATAAGGTGTCTTGAGCAAGTGTATGCACACATAGAAGACGCCTTTAAGCTATATCACACCCAGACTAATCCTCATATAAGTCGGGAAAGGCAACACAAGCTCTACCACATAATATAATTGCATTCCTAAGACTCAAACTTGAGATCATTAGTTAAGTTAGGAGAAATCCCAACTATCTTACCTATATATTGGATGGTACCTTTCAATATTATCGATTAGTCTAATTAGTAAAGTTTTTAAGGGATAACTTTAAGTTCGGTTGTTGTCTTGATTAGAAATGAAGGATTAGACTTTTCATCAAGATGGTTAACTTGTTCGAAAAATAAAATAGTTTTTTTCTTTTTTTCTTTTTTTATAGAAAAAGTTTGCTCAAACAACTTGACTTCTAGAAGGTGCAACGGTTAAAGTATTGACTTCTTGTTCCCTCGTTATGTCACCATTATTATGAAAGGAGCTCAAAGTGCAAGTTATACCAAACATTTCCTTTATGCATGGTACATTCTGATTCTTATCTCTAACTACTATTAAGAATGCAATAACTATTTCTTGGCATTTTGTGATGTTTATTTCAAAAAGATAAATCACAATCAAACAAAAAATATAGCCTGAAAAATAATAGAGAAAGAACAATGGAAGGAATTAAAGAAAAAGGTAAGGAAAGGAATATGATTTTTTTTTCTTTGGTTATCCATGCAAATTAAAATTTAAAGAAAAAAAAAGAAATCTATTTTATAACTTTTTTATTTCATTGACTTTAATTATTTTTTTTCTTATTTCAAATATTATAAGGATATAAAAATATAAAAAGATACATATGAGTCAAACATTCATAGATATAGCGCAAAACATGAATATTTCCTTTTCTTTTCCCACTTATTTTCCTCACTAATTTTTTAGGAAAGCAGTGAGGAAAATGTGGCCATATTTTTTAGCATTCTCTTCTTTCAAATATTATAAGGATATAAAAATAATTAAAAGATACATATGAGTCAAATATTATATAGTGTTTACACTAAAAATAAATTTTTTTGGGCCATAATGATATTTGAATAATTATTCTGCCTAAAGAGTCGTGGAATAGGCCGAATTGATATATCAAACCCAAACCGAACCTAACCCAAACCCAAGTCCATGATAATCAGCCCATGAAAGGGTCCAATGACATTTATGGAATTTTTCAGTTTTTCAAAGTGACCAACTTAGAATTGTGAGATTTTGTCTCAAAAGCAAGTGGAAGAGACTTTTTCTCCAACCCAAGTCATGATATGGTAGAATGTAAGCAGTTATTGTTAGTGGATAAATGACTTGGGGAACAAGTTGTTAGTGGATAAATGACTTGGAGAACAAGACTCTAGTGGATACGTGAGCAGTTATTGGAGAAGGTGGGATGAAACAGTTATTAAGAATGCCTATAAAAGGAAGACTCAACTTCATAGCAAAGGACTAGCAATCAATCATCAACCAACACTCAATACAACATTTCAACATTTCCTCATAGTTTCTACAAGTTCATCAGCGATATTTCTAGATTTCTAGCTTATTTTATTTCCAAGTATTTGTTTTCAAAGCTTTTATGCTTCAGAAATTCCATTTTCAGTTAGATTCTACAATGAAATTTACTACTTTTCTAGCTTATTCATACAATTTTTCTCTCAGCTTTCAATACATTCCAATTTTCAAAGCATTTTCCACTTAGACTCTTGGGAACTGTCAAGGGAACTAAAGAATCTATTTTTCGTTTGAGAAGAAGTTAGATTTGACATTGTTTCAGTTCGGAAATACTATAATTTCTTGGCACACTTGCGCATTCACCAATTCTCGTGCTTTTGTATGTTCTGGACCAAAATCTAGCATAAACATATTTTTGGCACGCTCGGTGGGACACATCTTTGTGGAACATAGATACATCTTTTTGTTTTGTTTGTTCACAGCATATTCCACTAAGAGGGACATGCAAATTATCAAAAAATCTCCACCAAAATTGAGGAGTAAGACAACCATGTGAGTCTCCTGACCGTGGATCCTCATGTCAGAAGCAACACAGAAGGAAGAGTTCAAATTTCTAGTGGAACAGTATAGAGAACCCGGGAGTGACCTCCTGCTGCAACAAAGAGGGGAATCCATCCAACAAACCCAATCGAACAATTGGAAAGAAGAGTGCAACGCGGATGTGCTTTTATTATTTTCTCTTACTCTAATGAATTTCTTCGTGCTCTCATGCAAGAATTAAAGAGCCAATAAGTGATCATGACTGCCTTTATGGAAGAAATGAAGCAACAATCTCAATCCAACCTGGAGAACCTTAGAGAAAGGGGGCAACCAAAGCAGGAAGTTGTTTTTAAGCCTAAAAGACAATTTTTCTCAATGAACTCTTTGGCCAGATTCTCGATAACCTACTGGGAGTCAGGAGCCATACCACCTATGCATGCAAAGGTTATATGCCTTCCTCCCCACAAGAGAGAGGGAGGTACTTTGGAGAATGTAGTAGGGGAAAGACTTAATGTAGCCAGAACCACAACCTCTCAGAGGATTTTAGCTCAAACTAATCCAATTACACAACCTGGAGTATACGAAGGAGGCTTTTCTTTCAATGGAGGCCCGAGGGGCATCATGCAGCCACCTACAAAAGTAAATGGCAACTGGGGACAACAAGTTCCTCAGGTTCCTCAACAAGTTCCTCGGGTTCTTCAATAAGTACAACAAGTTCCTCAGTAGGTTCAACAAGTTCCTTAACAGCCTTTTGTGCAACCAACCATAGTACCGTGATTGGGGGCAATTAGAGAGGCGGAGGCCAGAATTATATGAGCCGACTTCTAATAAATCGTCCTGAGTTCAACAAACCTTATCCGTAGATGATAGATAGGGAAACCATACCCGTGGGGGTACAAGATCCCGATTCGTTTCAAGAAAATATGGTTAATTCACCCCTAGAACATGTTGCTAGATTCACTATGCAATTTAGGGAGTTAGCTAACTATGAGAATTTCTATCATTTCAAGCTTACATTGTTTCCTAACTATTTGATAGGGATAACATTCACTTGGTATACAACATTACCAAGGAACTCCATACAAAGGAAATGGAAAGCCAGTTCCACACTCAATTCTTCAGGGCTAAGCTTGAAGTGTGCATCGCAGAACTATCCAGAGTGACTCAAAGAAATAAAGAGACCGTTGATTTGTTTAACTCCCGTTTAAAGAAGATGAGAAACAGATGCAAGATCCATCTTCCAGAGATAGAGTACGTGAAAATGGCCCAAAGAGGTTTTAACATTTTGTTGAGGAAGAAATTCCAAGGTATGGAATTTAAATATTTTTATGAACTTGCAACTAAGGTGACAAAATATGAAAACTGCTCAAGGAAGAAAGTTGCTAGAGGAAGAAGTTCCCGGGAACCTATTGTCAAGAGGTGAACCAGGAAATGGCAGTGGCAGATCTATCTGCTATATCACTTGTCATCTTTTGGTAGAAAAGACACCTGATGTGTGGATGAAGGCACAAAATGTTGATACACAGGTCTAATACACCTTTGAGGTAGTGAAGACTAAGGAAATATTTGATTTCCTAGTGAAAGAAAAATTCATTACCTTCCTTAAAGACCATTGGATCCCCATCAAGGATGAACTAAGGGGAAAGGCTTACTGTAAGTACCAAAATTCATGGAACCATGTTATTAATGAATGTTAGGGTTTCAGAAATGTCATACAGGACAAGATCAACAAAGGGATACTCAAGTTCCCTGACAAAAAAGATACCATGGAAATTGATGAGGATCCTTTCCCACCAGTGGCCTTAGTCAACACTACTAGCTTCGATCTAAGAGCATTGATATAATCCAAGAAGGCGGGAAAACTCTCTCCAAGAAAGGTATGGGTCCCTAAATATTGTCGGGTTCTGTTGATAGGTTGAAAAAGGAATAGGCTACCAGTTTGTACAGATCCTCCAACAGGGAGAAATTCAGTGAAGGGGATACAATAGGGAACAAAGTAGCATAATTGATTCTCCAAGAAAAGGAAACTTTCACCAAAAGGCAAGATGAATTCCCTAGAAGAATTCATTCCTCGCAAAGGAAAGGTTATAGAAAGGCCCACTCCTCCATGGGGTAGGTTCATTTCCCCAAGGGAGAATGGGGAGAATAATGCAGGCAGGTTTAGAGAACGTTCCTCAAGAAAAACAACTTTTTCCCCAAGGGGTAAGTTCACTCCTCTAAATGGTAAGATTATAGGGAAAGACATGTTTATCACCTCAAGCTTATGTTTCCAAAAGGTGGACCCATTTCTCCAAGGTACAAAATGAGGTTCACCAGGGACAACTTCACTTCTCCAAGAGGTAGATTATTTTCCTTAAAAGAGAAGATTGTAGACAAGTTCACTTCGCCAAGGAATCTAGCAGGGGAAAGACATGTTTCTCTAGCCATACTTGTTTTTCTAAGAGGTAGACCCAGTTCTCCAAGGAAGGAGGTTGTAGAGAAGGAAAATCATGTGAGGTATATCATTCCTCCTGTGGTTTCTCATAGTCAAAGGTGGCATGTGGTACAACATAAATTTTTTTTCCTAAAGGTCGCCCAGACCTTAAGATGAGGATGCGAGGTAAATAGCAACCGACATGAAGCTCATTGATATACTCAGGAAATCCAAAAGGAAGATGCCATGAGTTAGAAAGTCAAGGAAGGAATGGTTCCTAGTTTGAAAACAAAGTTTGAGAAAGTTAATGAGGATATGGAATCAATGAGCAAGGTAGACGAAGTGATGGACTCGAGGCACACGATAGGTGAAATCCCTATTTCTTTAAATTATTCTACTATTTCTCGAACATTGCCAACTATTTTCAAGTAAAAAAAAAAAACTGAGGAAGACTTAGTAAAGGTAAGAGGGAAGCACCTGACTACAGAGGAAGATGTAGACCACGACAGAGTTACCATAAAATCCTCTAAAGAATGCAGACCTCAGAAGGTGACACCCTTTGTGGAAATGATAAGGCATATAAAGCCTTTGCACGTAAGAGCACATCTTAATGGTAGACCGGTATCCAAGGTATTGATAGATAATGGATCAACGGTAAATGTAATGCCATTGAGAATGCTAAGAGCTTTGGGAAGGAGCATTAATGATCTGATAGAAACAAGAGGTTGTGTCATTTTTACTGAGAAGTATCCAAGCCCTCGACTACCTATGATATCACCATCAAGGCAAAGAAAATCGTGACTATCTGTATCTTGCGGATGTAATTTACCAAATTGCATCATTGTTAGAAGGATCGCATTCATGCCAATTGATGTGTGACGTCCTCTCTTCATCGGGCTTCTACTTTTTGGAAAGGTAATGATGGAAGTGCGGTAGATAAGAAACCCTTCATGGCGCCTACAGCTCGTGGAAGCTAGGTATTATGATCGTACCATCCCATCGTTCGCTAGTAGAATAAAGACGGATCCCAAGAAAAGCATATATGGACTAAAAGGGTTTTGTGGAAATTCGAAAGGAGGCGGCAAAACTCCTAAAGCTAACTACAATCGTGCCTTATAAGTTGATGAGTGGCCCAATCATCAAGGAGATTGATGATGATTGATTACTATCAAGAAGAAAAGACAGTAGCTGCAATTTCCATATTCAAAATGAAAGTGTAGTAGACTGTGGAAAGGATTGAAGAAGAGCACCTCCAGAATACTAGTGGGGCTGAGATAATTTTTGAAGTGGATGCATATGAAGAAAATGAAGAAATAAAAATGGAGGATTTGGACCAAGCTCCTCATAAGCTCAAAAGCATGCAACCTCAAGTACACGACCCTATGGAGGAAGTGAACCTCGACACCATGGAAGAGTCGAGGATTACCTATATTAGTTCCTTGCTACCTTTTAACTTCAAATAAGGGATTATTGGGTAACACTATTACCCAGGATTTGCTTTGAATTCTGACAGATGCTGGACTAAACGAAGCAGGTGGGAACACCACGCCTATCAAGGCACAGATTTCACCCGTTTGCGACCACTTTGAAGAATGTCCAAGGAGATGAGCTGAAGGTGAAAAAGGAGATTGGGAAGTTTTTGAAGGCTAAATTCATCATACCTATAAGGCGCAGTGGTTAGCAAATATTATCCCTATGATGAAAAATAATGTGTAAGACCCGAGAAATTCCAATTTTTGGAAAAAGGGCAAAATCGTAATTTCGGTTAAAAATCCATAATTTATTCTCTAGATCTCGGATGATGAAACGGATTGTACCGTTGGAATCATCTCGTGAAATCTAGCTAGCATGTAAAATTTCATCGAATTCCGAGAAAGTCAGAGTCGGTACGTTTTTCGAGGCATCGCGTTTCGGATGCTGTAAAACGATTTTCGATGCGACGAAGGTCACATATAACAAGTACTCATGTGCCATAAGTGGTATGAGTAGAGAAATGATGAAAATGGATGGCCGGGAAATAGTCTTAGAATGTCCAAAATGGGAAATAAAGGGACATAATGTGGTCATTTTAGGTTTTTAAGTCCTTCAAATAATGAATTGAATAGTGTTGGTCTTCTTCATTAAATCAAAAAAAAAAAAAAAACGTGAAGGGAAAGACCAGAAAGTGGCGTTAAATTCGACAATGTCGTTTTGGTGAGAGAAAGTCGAACTTATATATACAGTTTTTGTGAATCAGGCCAGTCGGCGGAGTCTTTGGAGACCGAAGGAGCGCTCTCTTGCCAGTGGGCTACGCGTGGTTCTTGATTTGAGGAGTTTTAACAAAATCAAAGGTAGAGTTCTCCTACTTGGGTTTACACTTTATTTAAGTGTTTTCAATGTTCGTTGGCTTGAGGCCTTGAACATTGGTTGCCCCAGGCTTGGGACCGAATTGATATAATTTTTTAAACCCGAAAATGGAGACATAGTAGTGTCATGGCTGATTTGGTGGATAAATTGTGATTATGTGTTGATCCATTGTATTGGTTTGTATGAGACCGGAAATGGCGGGTGAGAGCCGGGTTCACTAAATTGAGCCCAGGTGATTCAATAATTTTAGGAATAGTGGCGAGGTTTCACTATTCGAAGCGATGTTCTCAAAATATATTTTTGGTGAAAATGTGTTTAGTCGGTGATTAGTCAGATTGCTCGTGTTTGATCGTGGCCGTGAGCTAATTTTTGATGTATGAAATGAGAATTTACATGATATGATTTATTGTGAATTGAATGTTTTGTAAACTCTATATGCATGTTTATATATTTATGTAGATTAGACTATATTGGAATTGGCATACATGCATTCCATATGCATTTGGAACACCCTAGGACTATAGGAGTGAGTCACGTGAATCAGGAGTCTGAAAATGGTTCGGAGGGTTGTCTAAAAATGTTAATTATCGAAGGGTGGTCCGAGAAGCTAAAATATCCCGATCGTCGGAGCGGCTGATTGATATACGTCGGTTGATATGAAATAATATCGATCGTCGGGCGACCCAGATTGATATATACATCGGAGGGTTGATACTAATAAGTCGAATAATGAATTCTCATCTGAGGAAGCAGGCGAGTGTGAGAGGAGAGTCGAATCGAGGACTTCGGGATGCGAGTTGGTCATGTAGACATTCAAGTAGGATCATGCATTTGCTTGAATGTGTGTTTATTCCCAAGGACATTGCCTTGCATGGGTGAAGTAGCCCGCAGGGCGATTCCACCTCACCCGAGCGATGCTTCATACTGTCGAAGGATATTATTTCACAGTCTGGGGAGGCGTGCGAGGGCTGGCCTAGATCCTGAGTCGGTTTAGAAGAAAATAGGGTTGTGAGCTTTGATCATTTTAAACATGTATTAAAATTGTTTGACACATATCTGGGTTATGTAAGTAAAAACATTTGAACTCTTAGAACTATTGGATATAGTTGGTATATTGTTATGAGTATTGTTTATGGGCCAAGTGGTCGTTTTACTCATGTGATGGATATATTGCACTATTTGGGACATGTATATGCAGGTTTTGTATTTGGGTAGAGCTCCCCGTACAAAGGAGAATCTGCCCGATTTTCGTGAAAAATGTCGGGTCGCGGAGCATTCTCACGAGTATTCCGTGGGTTGTGAGGTGAGTGACGGACCCGAGGTTCGGGCGTCACGAAGCAGTATCGAGCTAAGGTATATGAATTCCTTGGGAGCTCGGTGGGTGTAGATAGCCTAGGTATACGGCTACCTAGGGCTTGAGGGGATTTGGGCTTAGGCGTAGTTTTGAGTCATAGAACATCGCACATGGGGTGTGGTTCGATGTAGAGTTAGGTATGAGATTACAGGAAATCACGGGACAAAACTAAGGATACTTGCATGCATGTTTGGTGTGTTTGTGTGATTTGATGAGTGTTGTGTGAAAAATATGCATAACATGAATTATGTGTTGTGATTGTTTGTGTGCTTTGTGATTAGCTCATAGGAAAAACATGATGTGTTGGAAAATTTTTAAGAGTTTTTACAGTGTGTAAAAGCGGAACAAGGAAAATAAATAAATTTAGAATAAATTTATTTGTTTAATGGATGACAAAATAAAATTTTAATAAATTTTAAGCGAGTATGGAGTCTAGTGTTGGATCATGAGTTTGAGGAAATTTTGGACAAAATGTCCAAAAGTGAAAATGAAAAAAAAAATGAGATGGAAAACTATTTCTAAGGTTTTACAAGTTGTAAAATTGAAGAAAATCGAATAAAATAAATATTTATAAATTTATTTGAGTATTCTAGAAAATGAAAAAAAAAATATAGGTATATATATATATTTTTTTGTGTATCTTCCAATAGCTGGAAGAAATTAAAAAAAAAATGTATACTTATGTTTTGGGTGTTTTCCAATAGCATGTGTGAGAAAAAAATGAATATATGTATTTTTTTTGGGCGTTTTCCAGTAGTTGGAAATAAATGAAAATTTTTTTTTTTTTGAAAAATAAAATAAAATAAAATCAAATAAAATTTGACAAAATTTTCGAAAATAAATTTTTTGTTGAAAACAATATTTTAAATGCAAAATTGATTGCCTTGCATTTCTTGTAAATGCAAGGACAATGTGTATCTGTTGATTTATGTATGAATAGTGTCTCGGCGGTGTTTATACCTTAGAATCACCAAGCGTATTGACATACCATTTAATTGTGTAGATGGCTGGTCGAGGGACCCGAAGGCATTAGAGGCGTCCAAGATGTACCAGTCAGACACCACCAGTGTTTGATTAGCAAGCTTTTCTTGGTGTGGTATTCGCTATTCTTTATCGCATAGGCTAGTATAGCAAGTAGTCCTAGTAACCTCACAGAGGTGCCGGGCGTATCGTCACCCGACATTCACGGGAGGAGATCAGATGGTGAGACCATAGGTTTACCTTGAGATAGAGAAGGTGTTAAGAAGTGGGTTACCTCGATGCGACCGGGAATAGACTAGGTAGTTAGCTAGAGGGTGAGGCCCGAGAGTATGGTGGAAGGGACGAGGACCTCTAGAGACCTAGAGCGATGACATGGTGAATTTGGGAGCTATTCATGGGTGTACTTTTCTAGAGGCTGAAGGCTGAGAGAGTTCTAGAATTTGACGGGCGATGAGTTGTGATGGATTATGCGTAGGTTCCACGAGCTTCTTGGAGTTCCGATGATTACGTAGCCATAGACTTGCGAGGTTAGGAGATTCGAGAATGGGCTGAAGTTGTCCGTCGAGACGAGGATAGCAGGACCGCCTGAGGATATGGACTCCATAGTTTGGGCATTTGACCGTAGAAAGTTGGGCTTGGAGGTTGAGACCTTAGAGGAGCCTTTGTATGTGAGTTCTCCCCTAGGGATTAGGGCGAGAATAGGGATGATATGTTGTGGTTGCGAGTTGGAGATCTCGGGGACTCTACTCCTGATGGACACGAGGATCATGGACATGTCGGAGTTCGATGTCATCGAGAATGGATTGGTGATGGCTTACGGTCGTTATTATTGAGCATTAGGAGGATTCTGGCCTACACACAGGACGGTATTCGTGCGGTATTTCAGGGGGACTAGCATGACATTTGCTTGAGATAGTATATGAGTCGAGTGTCGGGGACGGTTAGCGGGTTGGCCTAAGCAAGCCTTACACCACACAGAGGACTAGGTGAGAACATACTGATCTACCAGTGGTTTGTGGTATCTTCGGATGTTTTCGGATGAGCTACTGGACTACCTCCACATAGGGATGTAGACTTGTATTGAGTTACACCACTGGTACATCACCCATCTCTATGAGCTCGCGTAGGATGTACTTAGGTTGATTGCGGGAACTCGGAGTCGAATCCCAAGAATGCGTACAAGGGAGGTTCATTAGGCAGAGCATACGAGGGCGCTCTAGTTGTTGTGAAGAAGGGCGAGACCAGCCATTTTGTGCATTGATTCTGGCTTGATTGAAGGCAGGTTCGATTAGAATCGGTACCCATTCACAGGATTGTGATTTGTTTGATCGGTTAGAGAGGCGCGAGTGTACTCGGGATGAACCTTATGCGGTTACCGCTCCGGTGGGGATAGGGATATAGGTATCGCAAGACGGCGTTTAGGGCGCGTTATGGGCACTTTGAGTTACGGTGATGCCCTTCGGATTGACCAGGCGCGGTGACATTCATGGATCTCAGCCATAGGATATTCCAACCTTTATTTAGATCGAGTTTATGTAGTCTTCGTGGATGACATCTTGATCACACTCCCGGTCGAGTGGGACATGAGTATCGCGAGGATCGTTTCACGAGTTGTTGAGAGACCATGGAGTTATGCGCTAAGTTAGATAAGTGCAAATTAAACTGCGGTGAGATTTTACCGGGACACGTGGTGTCGGCATTAGGAGTGTCGGTCGACCGCAGGAGAAGGTCGAGGCGGGTGATGAGTTGGGAGAGGCGAAGTGATCTTTGCGAATCGTGGTTTCTTGGGATTGGTGGGTATTACGGGAGATTCGTTGAGGATTTAGGGATGGCGGCTTTTTATATTCGGTTGACCGGAAGGAGGTAAAGTTTGATTGGGATGACGAGATGCGAGGAGGCATTAGGGAGTTGAAGGAGACCTTGACTCCATCTTGATAGTTCTGATAGGGATAGGGTACATTAAGTATCGTGATGCCTCGAGGGCCGGATTGGGATGTATTGATGCAGTCCCAGAGGGTAGTAGCTTAAGGTTCTCGCGCTTGAAGAATCACGGTGCGTAATTACTCCCACACACGACATGGAGCTGGGTGGCCGTAGTCTCGCTCAAGACGGCGCCACTACTTATACAAATGTAGAGTTCGGGAGATGTACTGCACCATGTTCGAAATATATTTTCACGCACTGGACCTCAATATGAGGCAACGCAGATGGATGGAGTTCCTAGAGGATTATGACTTCACTTTGCATTACCATCCCAAGAAGGCAACAAGGGCCATGCACTCGGCCTAAGTCACGAGGAGCGTCAAGGTATAGCTTCTCGAGTGGCGGATGCTTCGAGTCTCGTGACAATGGGCAAAGATAATGGTGCACTCAAGGTACCTTGGGGGAGTTTAGTGGCTGCCACACCGCCTTCAAGTGGAGCAAGAGTGATCGAGTCACAAAGGGCAGGACGAGATACATAGTGTCCATCGAATCATACGCTGTGCAATGTGACGAGGGCCGGACCGCTCACGCATGTGTCTTCATATAGGACGGGTAGGTTCCCGCTTGACCGACGGAGAGAGGAGATTCTCGTGGAGTTTCACCGCTTCCTCGCCTACGCACCTGTGGCACACAAAAGATGTACCGTGATCTTCACTTACTATCGAATGGACGAAGAGACACGTAGGGACTTTGTCTGATGATGTCTCACACAGGTGCTGGGCGCTGAGCACCAGCCGCCAGCTACTTCACCCATCGGAGGTGGCCGAGTGGGAAGGGAGCACGCCACGATGGACTCGTGACCTCACGCCACTGACGCATCGGCATGACGCAAAGATGGGTGATAGTTGGAACTACCACGGCTCCAAGAGACATTTTCTAGTCGTGCGGATGACCTTCGCCTTGGCAGAGATTCCTCCACGGTTATCTGAGAGATAGTCCCGCTACATAGAGTACCAATATCCATAGTGTGCCGAATAGGGACCCGAGAGCCACAAAGACACTTTTTGGAAGAGTTTCCAAAGGCTAAGGGCACTACCGACATGAGTACAACGTGCTCCACCCCATGCACGTCACCAGAGGACTATACAAAGAGAACATGCTGCAGCATGCGCCCCGGATCATATGGGTAGTCGGGAAGAGACTCGGTTCCCAGCGGAATTCTTCACAACAACGCTATCGTGCGAGTATACAGATGGCACCATATGAGGCATTGTAATGGGAGGCCATGTAGGTTACCATTATGTCAGACCGAGTGGGAGAGCCCATCAATCGGTCCCGATATGATTAGAGATACCCGAGAAGGTGAGCTTGATACGACAGTTCTTTCACGGCTCGTGAGCCTAAAGAGCGGTGATATGTGCGACGTCGACCCTTAGAGCCCGAGGTCAGGATCATGTCTTCATTATGCCTAAGAGGATGCTAGGTTCTGCCGAGGAAAGCTATCGGGCCGAGGTTCATTGGGCCCTTCGAGATACTCGAGAGAGTAGGCACCGTAGCTTACCAGTTGGCTTTACCGCCATGTGTCCACGAGGTGTTTCACGCCTCCATGTCTCAGTACACCTGCATCCAAATTTCATGTGGATCGGGGACAAGAGTAGAGGCTGGACACTGATGGGACCTTCAGGAGGGACTAGTGCATTTTAGATAGCTGTGACCAGGTTTTGCGACGCAAGACCGTGAGGCTGTAGTGTTATGCCATGGCGCTACTATGGAGGCGGAGGAGCCACGCGAGCCGCGAGGACACGATGCCGGCCACCTATCCTCTCTCTTTGTTTAGGGATGAAGGCACGTGGTTTAGTCGCTTAAGATTAAATGACCATTTACATGCATGGTAGAGTGCACGTTGTATTATGCATGATATTTGTAATTGTCCGAATTTTTAGATCGAAATTCCTTTTAAGGAGGGGAGAATGATGACCCAGAAATTCCAATTTCGGAAAATGGCAAAATCGTACTAAAAATCCATACTTATTCTCTAGATCTCGATGATGAAATGGATTGCACTGAATCACCTCGTGAAATCTAGCTAGCACGTAAAATTTCGTCGACCCTTGAGACGAGTTTCCAAGACATTTTTCGAGGTAAGACCTGCTCGTGCATCAGAACGACATTTTCGATGCAATGAAAGTCACATATAACAAGTACTCATGTGTCATAAGTGGTATGAGTAGAGAAATTATGAAAATGGATGGCCGAAATAGTGCCAAATGTCAAAACTGGGAAATGAAGGGACATAATGGTCATTTTGGAAGTTTTTAAGTCACTAAATGACAAAATTGAATAGTGTTGGTCTTCTTCATTAAATCAAAAAAACGGAAGGAAAGACTTTAGCGCAATGGAGGCTTCCATTAATGGCGTTTAGCAAGAGAAGATCGAATCCTCCTAGTTTTCCGGCAAATCCGACCGTCTGCAGCCTTCGACAAGAAGAAAGCCGCCATGAGCTGCCAATATGGGACACCGGGATTTGGAGGAGAGTTTTAACAAACTCCGTGAGGCAGTGGGGCTTCTCCTACTTGGGCTTTACACTCCCATTTAAGTGTTTTTCAATGTTTCGGTTAGCTTGAGACCTTGAACGGTCGTTTGATCGGTCCCAAACTCGTAATCGACTGATATAATTTTAAACCAAAACGGCGCCGTGACCGTCCATGGCTGATTTGGGTGGGATAAATTGTACATGTGTTGATCCATGTATTGGTTTGTATGAGGCCGAAATGGCTTGAAACGTTCACTAAGTGAACCCATTGATTTGCATTTTTGGGAATAGTAACCAGGCTTCACTATTCCCAAAACAAAGGTTCTCAAAAATATGGCTTGTTGAAAATGTGTTTATCGAGTGATTCTGAGTCGAATTGCTCGTGGTTTGATCTAAATTTCAAGTGAGCCACTTACGTATGAAATGAGAATTTACATGATATGATTGTGTAATGAATGTTTTGTAAATATATGCATGTTTTATATATTTACATGTGAATTAGACTGTATTGGAATTGGGTATATGTATTCACATATAATCGGAACACCCTAGACTAAGGTGAGGAGTGCATGAGGACGAAAGTCTGTAGAAAATGGTTCGAGGGTTGTCTAAAAATGTTAATTATCAAGGGTAGTCCAAACTAAAATATCAATCGTCAAGATCGCCCAATTGATATACATCGGATGGTAGTCCACAAATAATATCAATCGTCGAAGACAACCCAATTGATATATATACATCGGAGGGTTGTCCACTAACAAATCAAACAATAATTTCAAGGCGCTTAAAGTAGTGAGAGTCGGTCGACCTTGATTCGTTATCATGGATATTCGTGATCATGTACTGTTAATGTGGTTATTTTGCATACTGCACCGCACTTAGGTGAAGAGTATTCCACTTCAGTATGACATTCCACTACTGAGCATTTAGTCACCTCGCTGGCTGATATTATTTTATGTGCAATGTGGAGCGTGCGAGGGGACGGCTCGTCCTAGAGTCTGAGGTTTAGAAGAAAGCCGGGTTGTGGCTTTGATCATTTTAAACATGTATTAAAATTATTTAATTTTAATATACGGGTTGTATAAGAGTAAAAACATTTGAACTCTTAGAACTATTGGATATAGTTGGTATATTGTTATGAGTATTGTTTACGGGCCAAGTGGTCGCTTTTACTCATGTGATGGATATATCAGACTATTTGGGATGTGTATATGCAGTGTTTTGTATTCTGGGGTAGAGCTCCCCATGTTAGACTCTGTCTGGATGCCAGAAAATGTCGGGTCGCCCGACATTCACGAGTATTTCGCGGTTGATTGCTAGTCAACGGACCCCCTGCCCTACATTACATAATGGGAAACTTGGGAATTGTGGTAGACTTTGTAAATTTAAATGCTACCACTTTAAAGACATGTAATGCCTATTGTCGACATGTTAGTTGATTCTACTGCAACATGAATTATTGTCCTTCATAGACGCATTTCAAGTATAACCAACCTAATAGGTCATTGATGATATATCTAAGATCGCTTCAGATGTCCACTTAGGAACACGGCAGGAATGGGTGGTCATGCCTTTCGCTCAAGAATGTCGTGCAACTCACAAAGGGCAATGAATGCCATTTTTGCGATATGTTGAATGCTCATGGAGAGATTTATATCAACATATTATGGTTAAACTAAGAATACAGAACATGCGAACTATTTAAGGAAAAGTTTTGAAAGGATGAGACTTTATCAACTAAAAACTCAATCCACTCAAATGTGGTTTTTGTAAACGCTTCAATTTTTCAGGCCTTTGGTTCACTAAAGAGGAATGCAGTGCTATCAAAACAGCCAAAATATCATCACCTAAAGCTCCTCAAATAAGAAAGAGCTTTAGAAGTTCTTGGGTCAGGGCTTTAACTATTTAAGGAGGTTCCATCTCTAACTGATAAAGGAAGACTATGTATTCTTCGACCTAATTGGGTCAAAGAAGAAGAGTTTAAATGGGAGAAACAACACCATATAGCTTTTGATGGGATCAAAGGTTACCTTTCTAAACCCCTCTTTGTTTTAATGCCACCGTTGAAGGGTCAATTACACTCCAAACTCTATCTGTCAACCAGAGTCTACAGATGCCTTATGGCACAAAATAATGTCATGCCATGAGCTGGGTTGTTTACTATTTGAGTAGGAGTCCCAAATCAATGGCAGGCTGCAAGTGTACACCCATTGAGGTTGTCAGTCTCATACTTTGCATGTGTAAAACAAACTGACATTACTTGATCAAGTCTCAAGTTTATGTGGTCTCTCAAACCACTGATGAATACATGCTAAGTCGACCCTTAATCAATAGCTTCGACGAATCGGGAAAAGGTCCCTTGTTTAGAGTTCACCTTGGTCTATTTCACAAAAAATCGCCATAAGCAAGCCGCCAACTTATGGCTAATCATCCTTCATTAGAAATCCAACCATAAAATGATGTCAGAATCGGGATATATAAAAGCAGAAAGGGGGCCATGGATTCTGTTTTGATGGCTCTAGCAAGGAGAAATCCGCTTTAGGCCGACAATAATCATTTCACCAAAAGCGGATAAAGACTACCCTATCTTTCACACTTTGACCTTCAAGTGCACCAAATAACTGCTGAATATGGAGGCTTTAGTGATTAGTTTAGAGATTCCTGAATTTAACTTGAGCACAAGAGGTACACATTATAGGGGACTCTCAATTAGTACTTCAATAGCTAACAGGGGAATATAAATGCAACAACTTATTGATGGCTTATATTTCTTCCACTCAATTGTTATATTCTTTTCATTCTATGGATTTTGAATATGTGCCTAGGGAATCTAATCGAGGTGGACGTAGCTAAAAACATAGCTCTGTGTGTGTGAAGACGAAATAAGAACTGACCATAAGGTCATCAGGATAGGAAAGACTGGCTCAGAACTTTCCTCCACGTCTATCATAGTGTGCCTTCCAATTATTCATGTGCAAAAACTTTTTTTTTTTTTTTTTTTTTTTGACTCAAAGACCGGATTCAATAGCAGTCACCCCTCAATTTATGAAAGGGGAATCGGATTAGTAGTCGTTAATACAGGTGCAAATGTTGCAGGAGACCGGAGAATTAAGATTATGTAGTATTTAATATCTGGTCAGTGTCCCATGTAGATGAAAGCTCAACTTGCACTTCGTCCCAATGGTAAATTCATACAAGAAGGTCTGCTGTGGGTTACCGCTAGATGTCATCCTCCCACAGGTAGATGGTTTTTCCTTTTTTTCTTCACAAGTTCATGAAGGGGGTTTGTGGAGCCTATCAAGCCTGGGATAAAAGTGATGGTCGACAGGAGAAATGGCTATTTCCGAACACCCAAGGGTTGCCAACAAAGGTCAAAATATGGCAAGACAGGAGGATACCTGCCAGAACCCCACTCACTGTAAACCACGGCCTTTGAGGATGGGGCCATGGACTACTCAGGCACGCACTCGCCACCAGTGGATAATAACTTCATCTTAGGTTTCTTCGCACTTCATCACCAAACAAATAGCACTCCTCAAGGAAAGCAGAGCAGAAAGACGTGATCCAATTTATCAAGGAACAAATCATTCATAGGCTTGGAATTCTTCTATCCATTACAACTGACCAAGGCACCATGTTCACTGGCGATGAGATGACTTATTTTGCCAAGGACTATGACATTCAACTCATAAGATTTACTCCTTTTTATGCTCAATAAAATGGGCAGGCAGAAGCTTTTAATAAGGTATTGATAAACATCCTGGAGAAGATGATAGAGGACAATCTCAGAGACTGACACATAATTTTATCTGAGACCTTATGAGCTTATAGAACTTCTAAAAGAGATTCTACAGGGGTAAGTCTTTACTCTCTAATTGTAAAACCTGGGAAAATTAGAAATTTTCAAAAATGGAAAAATGATAATAATAATAATAATAATAAATTGTCATAATGGTTCAGGGAAGCCTAGAAAATTCTCTAGATCTCGGATGACGAAATGGACTGCGCCGTTGGATTCGTCTCACGAAATCTAGTGACCTAGAAAATTTTCGTTGAATTCTAAGATAGTCAGAATATTTTTACGATTCTCTGGGTGATAAGTCGCCAATGACTTCAAGGATGAGATTAATACGAAAATCTCGGAAGTCAGGAAATGACTTGAGCTAAGTTCATTTAAAATAAATTGAGCTGAAAAGAAATAAATTACTTGTGGTAGAACGACTGAATGAGATAACACGGCACAATGAGCCATGTATCCAAATTAAAAAAAAAAAGGAAAGAAAAGGATAAAAAAAGAAAAAGGTGAGACTGACAATGTGCTGGAGAGCAGGGAGAGAAAAGAATTTTTGTAGAGAAGCCTAGCTTCTCTCTAAGATTTGCATGGAAATCGGGACCGTAGGTTTTCGCGCTGAGCAAAGGCAAAGTCAGCCCACGATCGAGGAGCTATCCGTAAGTACCAAAAATCTGAGTTTCACAAACTCCAGACTTTTCCTACTTTGAATATTTTAAATTTAAAGATCATTTAATGACTCGGGTTTTCTTGAGGTCGAGAGTCAAGTAATTCCAGTCTCAAAATCTGGGACTAAGTGTAGAATTTTTTTTCTAATTTTTGGATTGCTGGATAGTCCCGACAGATTTTCTAACTATTTTCTGCAAGCAAATTTCGATCGTGTTGAGGTTTGGTTTTGATCTCGGGACTAATGTCTTCGAGTTTTGTTGTGTGTTTTGGTATCACTGTAATTTGTTGGTGAATGGAACCAAAAAAAAGTTCATGGTCGGAAAGGACCAGAGCTCCTATTTTATAGGTCCAGATTTCTAGTCATTTATGAATACAAAAATAAATAATGATGAATTAAAATCGTTAATATGCCATATGGATGTATTAACATGAAAATTGTGATGAATGAAAATTATATGTAGGAAATATAATTATCCAAAATTTATAAATGTTGCATGTAGCATGACAAAGCATGAAATGACATGATTGAATTTCATATGTACTGTCACATCGCGTCGAGTCGGGTGTGGGTGCATGGTATTGGTTATTCATATTCTTGGTAAATGTGTAGTGAGCTCGGAAATTGGGACAACGCCCAAAACTGAGTAGACCTATGGGTGCATAAAAATAATAATAATAAATTCTGTGTGTTTTGGGTGAAGTAAGGTACAGATCCCCCCTCTCCCTCCATGGGTGAGACCTAAATTTTATTCTTGGTCAGACATATGTATCCACCGGCGAAAGTCTGCCAAAGTGTCGTAAAGGTGTATGAAACCCGTCAGAGACTCCCGAATTCATGAACCCAAATAAAACACAAGGGATTTGGCAAATTGAAAACATTGAGGGTTGTCTAGTCAGGTTGAGTCATTGGGTGAAACACCAATGATCGGTTTTCAATAATTTGTAATGGTGTGTGAGGAGTCACTGACTTAAGCTTGTGGGTACGAGGAGTCTTATCTCATGCATGACATGTAATATTCCATATAGGATTGTACATTATAGAATACTAGACATTTTCTATAGTTGCCATTACATGTATTTTAGGTGGACAAGAAATTTTTATAGAGAATTTTTCTACTTTACTAGTCAATTCCATTGTGGGACCCCATTTCTGTGCACAGTATGTGAGGGACTTAAACGACGTAGGTCGTGGATTATGAAGAAGGCCATGTGGCCTTGATATTACCTTGAGTAACATTTTTGGTACAAATATCTTGTATAAAAGAACTCAGAATCCAAATTTTTTAATCATTATCTCAAATAACTAGGTATGTAATTATGGTAAGAGGGCCAAGGATCGACTCTACTGACTGTAATTAAGACGATTTTCATATTTTAGATTTAAATGTGAATGAATAGGTCTTGGTAAAGGGATGTATATATTGGGGATATGGACAGATGGACCCTGTGGGGTCAATACTACTTATGTCAAGACCCTGGATGGGTTATGATTATATTATTATACAGGTTGTATGTTGGGTAGAGCTCCCGAACAAATGAGACTTTGCCAGATTTTTGTGAAAATATGGATCCTAAATGGACACAACGTGTGGTATCGGGAGTCACCCGAATCCATAGGAATCTTAACAGTTACCAAGTTAAGGTCAACGAGATCCCTGACGGTGGTGTCACACTAATATATGGACAAGATGCAATGCTTCCAATGGAGGTGGTAGTTCCTTCTCTAAGAGTATCAAGACATAATGGCCTTAATCTTCAAGAATACAATGAGGCCATGATGATGGAGCTCGAGGCATTGGATGTGAAAAGATTACAAGCGCTTGACCACATCATTATCCAGAAAAAGAAGGTGGCTAGGGCCTACAACAAGTGAAACAAATAAGAAATCTAGTTGGGCGAACACAAAAAAATATTTATTAGCGTGGTATCGCTTCAACAAGAAGACAAAGAATTGGGGAAATGGTCTCCTAATTGGGAGGACCGCTCGCGTTCACTAAGTACGCTTCGAAACACGGTCTATCAAGCCTTGAAGGAGAGCCACACAAAAGGTTCATCAATGGGAAGTACCTCAAGAAATACTTTCCCACAATGTGGGAAAGGGATACTGCCAAGAAAAACTAAGATGGGGAATGAAGGAATAACAAGCAAAAATAGGTCTCATTGATCATTTTGTATTGGGGAAACTATTCTTAGTAGTTACTTTGGGTGATAAAGTAAGTTATTTTGGCCACTCATTGCTTAACCTTTTGTATTCCTTAATGTCATACTTGTTATACCCTCAATTGTTTTATGAATAAATAAAGTAGGTCCATGACCACTTTAAACCTGGAGAAGTAGATACAAATCTTTGATTAGAAGGTTAAAGTAGGTTTTATGACCTATTGATCCTAAGTAAAGGTTTTCCCTAAGAATGGGCTCGTTGTATTACCAATTCTCCAAAGGTGGGTTCCTTGACCACTTTAAAATTAGAGAAATATGGGATTACTTAGTGATAAAGTGGCTTCTTGGCCATTGCATTCATCAGCACATTAATTTCTCCAAGGGTGTTCTTGTTCCCTCTTTGGAAAGGTCCCAAGATTATTAAGGTCATTGGAGAAATAGATATGAATTGCAGTTCCAAGATAGGATTTGAGGTAGTAAAGTTGGCCTTTGGCTGCTTTGCCTCAAAAACACAAACTTCTTCAAGATTCCTTAATGACTTATGAAGCACTTTGATCAGATCAAGATCAAAACAGCCAAACTATCCGAGTGAAAAAGGGTGGGCCTTTAGGCCATTGGATACACATTTTTCCCCAAATAGAGCACCTAGACAAGTTTAGGAGAGGGTATCTGATTTGCGTGCAAGTAGGTATCCGGAATCAACAATATTTATAACCTATTCCTCCTACTGCCGTAGCATAGCTACTGCAATATAGTGGCTCTAAGGTCGAACACAGGGATGAGTTTTCAGACAAATGGGATTTGATACTGTTCAAAATGGCGACCAATTTGGATTTTGGGTTTTTGTAAAAACAAAGGGGTTGTAATGTTTGGAAACTGAAAGTTAAATAGCAAATAAATAAAAGAAGTCTCTCAAGTGTCGCCATCGATTTGGGTTCTAAAGGTCACTAAGGGGTTCTCGTCCATTTTCCTCACGCCGGAGGATGACCCCATAGTCATTTCCCGAATCAGATCTTCATGTGGCTATAAAAACTGAACCCTAAATAAATATCTTTGAAATTTTGGTATTTGCTTCCTATTGATGGTCTCGGTCAGTGAATAACATCACCTTGACTCACTTTCCAATAGCTAATAAATGATAACTACTGAATATCACTGTATCTAACAATAAGCATACAATGAACCCTAAAAGCTTACCAAGTATTGACCATTTAAGGTGACCCGAAGGGATCAAACCTAAATTTTGGAGAAAATAAAAACATCCTTGAATCGCCTTTCAATACCCCATAGATGATAACTAACGAATGTCAATGGATCTAGTAATAAGCATCCAATGAACCCAAAAGCTTATCAGATACCGATCATTCAAAGCAATCCGAAGGGATTAAAGCCGACATTTGAATGAAACCATAAATGGTAGAAAATACCTTCGTTAAAACATGGAAAACCCTTGCTAGCTTTCCCATATCCCTTGCTCAAGAGCCTTCCACCCAAGGAAGAAGGAGGCTTGTTTCAACCATCCTCGAGGTGCTCATAAAATTTAAGAAAATGAGAGAAAATAGGAAAAATGAAAAAGAGCGGGAAGAGCTAAAAGCTTCCCGCCCAAAAGAAACTTTATTAAAATGAAGAAGATCCCCATTACAGTGCTTGTCTGAGGCTTTTATAGCCAAACCCCCTTTACAAAATACTAAAAAAACCAAGACCAAAAGCTATTACAGTGGAAAAAACGGGAAAACAACCAAAAAGTGACAAAAAAAAGTCAAAAAGTCATAAAGATGAACAAGTGTTGTGGTGAAAAGTGACAAACTGAGAGCAATTTCGCAGTTACAAACAGAACTCATAAATTTGCGTGTTGCGACCCGCAACCTACTAAATTTTGCAGGTTGCAAAATTTCGCAATCTCGCTAAATTTCAATCAAGGTCTTTTTCTTCTACTTTTTGGCTCTCTTCTTTTCCGTGGTTTCGACCGCAATATTGAGTTCAACTCGGATTCTTCATGATTGAGTTGACTTAACAGTTTTGGCGAGTTTAGCTTGCAAAAACTACAAAATTAGCTACAAAATGCGATCAATAGAATAGTAGGGACCTTAGTGTGCCAATTGGGATTATGTTGATTAGTACACAAAAAGTACTCAAAACCTACAATAAACAGGGTTCAAAATAGCACTTTTTGTGCACTAATCACTCCCCCCAACCGACACATTGCTAGTCTCTTAGCAATGAAAGAAGGAAAGAAAGAGAGAGCAAACAAAATAATAACAAAATTATGTTCTCAATAATGGTATTTTCAAAAAGTATGTGAGTGAGTAATGCCTAACCCTCAATAAGAATCACCAAAGCCCTACCCAATAACCATCTAAAGAGAATGAATGTCATGCAGAATTTAGCATCAAAAGAGTTTCCTTCCTAAAGAATCAACCTGGAGCTTCCACCAAACGTAGCGGTTCACATATGATCGGGCCACTAATAAACCGCCAAACCGTACTTCCCCCAACCAAGCTTATTACACAACTCTAGTACACTAACCGACCTAAATAGATCAGGACCGGCTCTTATTTAACAATTCTTTTTATGTTGTAGGGGTGCAATGCTGAGGAATCAACCTCACCAAAGTCCATGTAACGAGGATCCATCGATGACTCCCAACCAATTAAGGCTTAGGGCATCAAGTCATGAGGATTTTTCAACCACTAACTCTTCAGGTTTCACCTCGGACTTCAAATGATTTCGAAACTCCAGCACCTACAACTTGCTAAGTTCCTCCTATCCACCCATGTAGCGAGCACTAAGTCGATGGCTCCCAACCAGTTGGCTTAGGGAACCGGGCTTTAAAGACTTCCGCTATATACCCCCGTAATCGTGCCTGCTTCAAGGCAAAGTTGCAATTTTATTCTTTTCTTTCTTTTTCTTTTTCTTTTTCTTTTTCTTTTTCTCCACTTTTTATTTTGGAAGACTCGTTGACCTTCTTTTCATGGGGGTCCTTAACCTATTAAAGGTAGTCAATGAAACTAGGATAGGTTTTTGCAAGATTTAAGAGGCTAGGCAGTTTTTCAACCTATCGTTGAAACCTAATGTGCACAGTGTGTGGTTAGCTAGAGGTGGAAGAAAAAGGTTGAAAGCGACAAGAATTCAACTGATCATCCACTCAATTAGGCATGGCACCAATCTAACAACAATAGCAATGGACAATGTTTCAATTTTTCAAACTGCAAGCTAGGCAAAACACAAAAAAAAATGGGGGCAATTTTGCAAACTACAAGTATGTCGTGATGATGGTGTATGTGTGATAACATTATCGCCTTTACAAAAATAAATCCACAGCTTCACAACCGAACAAATAGCAAGCTACTGAACAAAACAAAATGGACTTGCTCAAAACAGTAGTAAAACATAAATGTAAAAGCCACTTCTTTCGCTAACTCTCCCCTCAACCAAATGTCACATTGTCTTCAATGGGGTTCAGATTGGAAAGTTAGAGAATTAATTGATACCTCTTTGATGATATGTACCTTTTGTTGGATAGGAGAGTTCACAAGCTTTCCACTGAGACCTTATTCACTCAATTTGGGCTTCAAATGAATAAGTTGGTGCTAAGAAAAGAGAGGAAAAAGGACTATAGTTGAGCATTTTGAAAATTTCACCTTTATAATAAATTTAAAAGTATTCTTTTCTAATTATATTTAGATTCTAAACTCTAAGCTTTCCAACGATGTTTCAAATTTACCCAAAACGGAGTTTGATGAAAAGTATGGTCAAAAGAAGATTGGGAGGAAGAATCGCCAAAATCTGCAACCCTCATGAAAAACATTTTTTTTAAAATATATATATATATATATATATATATATATATATATATATATATATATAAAAGAAAGATTTTTTTTTTTGAATTGTACTGTTCCTGCTTTGTCTTCTTCCTACAAGGCTTCCATACGCACAACTACAGTGGGGTTGCGAATTTTCGCATAGTTGCGAAATTTCTATGGTGTTGCAAAAATTTTCATTTTCACAGGTCACAAATTCCCCAACCCTTGCTTAAAATCTTTGCTAGGTTTTGCTCTTTGGCTCTCGGGATCTCTCCCGTCTGCAAAAATTTGACACAAACTGCAAAAATAAACACAGGAAAAATTAAAAAAAAATGCAAAAACATTAAAAATAGGCTAGAAACAAAAATTAACTTAAAATTAGAGGAAATCTGAAAAGAAAAATTAAATAAATCAAAATAGAATAAAATAAAATAAAATAAAATAGGAAAATCAAAACAAAAAGTGGGGGAGACTGAGTCCCTCCCAAACTGGGCTTTCAAGCCTTGAATGCTGGAAACTGGTGGAGTTAGTGAAATTGCTAAGGTCCAGGTGCTCCAAATTTGAACCAACACCCAAACCATCCTCACGCGCTACGCAAAGATGTACCACAATGTCTTGGCGTAAGAGCAAAGTTCGAACATAGGCCATTAACTTCCTAAATTTTTGTAGCACAGGCAGTGTAGATGGGATGACCTTGCAGGTGCTCTGTGTTGAATGTGCTGGTGTAGGCGTGTGGATATATACTGTCAAGAGAGGGCAGGTGTGTTATGCTTTTGAGCTCTTCCACCTGATCCTTTCCACTACCCTCCTCAATCAGGATTAGGGAGGTTTCTTCTTTCCTTTCCCATGGACAAGCAATAGCAGCACCAATGTTTGAGGATTCAAAATTTTCTATCAAACCCTTCTTATAGCTACTCAGAGACACCGCCTCCACCATGGTGTCACTCAGCACTTTCCTCTAGGCCCCTTCCCTTGATGAACATAATTGCACTGGAAATGAAATATTGCAGGATGTCAATATTCTTATCAAGGTCACTTTGAAGCACATCCAATTCTATAGTCTTTGTAGAGCTCTCCATGCATGAATTCCCTTTAATTTAATTACATCAATGTCTTCTGCTCTCCCACAAAGTCACCCACCATCTTGGTAAGGTTCAGAATGGCTTGTTCAACTAGAGAGGTTGACTGTGGTAGTTGAGGCTGAGATGAAGAAGCATACTGTGGATGTGTAGGAGGTGCATATTGTATAGGTTTTGGTCCCCATGAGAGGTTTAGGTTCCTCCAACTGGGGCCTACATTTCCATACGGTGCAGTTGTTGGAGGCACCATGCATGAGGGCACACTCATCCGTGAGGCTTCATACCTCATGGACCTATATGCACAGATTTCTCTCCACTAGGTACTGGCCGTGTTGCTCTCCCTCTAGGTGTTCTATTTGGTTAAAACTAATATTCAATTCAGAATTAGACTCTTGTAGAACACTGACTTTGATCAACCTGCCTTCAGAATTCCTTATCCACTGGAACATGTTCTCCTACAGCAAGAATAGGGCATACACAAGACAACCAAGAAACAGTCCTACCAAAAGGGTGAGGGTTAGCTAAAAAATAAACAGGGAAACAAAATTAACAAACTAACAGAAAAATATTACATAAAAAAATAAAAGTAAATTCACTAGATCTTGTAATGAGGATCACAAGTTCAACAACTCAACATTTGCACAAAGGCACCCGTCCCTGGCAACAACGCCATTTAATTCGCGTGCCAGTAGGTATCCGAAATCAACAATATTTATAACCTTATTCTCCTACCGTGTAGTTATTAAGCACATGATAAAGGCTCAGGGTCAAATCACGTGATGGGTTTTCTTTGCACAGATGATTTACAGTTGGTTCAAAATGGTGAATTCAATTTGGATTTTGGGATTTTGTAAAAACAGGGGGTTGTAATGTTTGGAAACTGAAAGTTAAATAAAATAAAATAAAATGTAAAAGAAGTCTCCTTGAAGTGTCAGGCTACTGGATTTGGGTTCTAAAGGTCGAGGGTTCTTGTCTATTTTCTCGTGTCGGGGGAAGACGACCTATGTCATTTCCCGACCATCTTCATGGCTATAAAATCCAACTTAAAACAAACATTTTGAAACTTTGGTATTTGCTTCCTATTGATGGTCTCGATCAATGAATAACATCACCTTGACTCACTTTCCAACAGATAATAAATGATAACTAATGAATATCCCTGTATCTAACATTAAGCATACAATGAACCCTAAAAGCTTACCAAGTACTAACCATTTAAGGTGAACCAAGGGATCAAACCAAAATTTGGAGAAAATAAAACATCCTTGAATCGCCTTCAATAACCTTAAGATGATGAATCGAACTGATGTCAATGGATCTAGCAATAAGCCCAATGGAAACCTCAAAAGCTTATCGACTTATCATTCAAAGCAACCCTCGGCGGATTAAAGCCGACGTTTGAATGAAACCATAAATGGTAGAAAATACCTCCGTTAAAACATGGAAAACTCTCTGTTTTCCTTATATCCCTTGCCTAGTAGCCTTCAACTCCAAGGAAGAAGGAGGTTTAGCCAACCATCCTCTGAGTTGTCATCCTCATAGGGTGTTTGGCAGCCAAGAAAATGAGAGAAAATAGGAGAAAATGAAAAAGAGCTGAAAGCTTCCCGCCTAAAAGAAACTTTATTAAAACGAAGAAGATCCCCGTTACAATGCTTGTCTGGGGCTTTTATAGCCAAACCCCCTTTACAAAATACTAAAAAAACCAAAACCAAAAGCTATTACAGGGGACAAAACGGGAAAACAACCAAAAAGTGACAAAAAAAAGTTAAAAAGTTAAAAAGCAACATGAACAGTGTTGCAAGGGGGAAAAGTGACAAAAACTGGAGAGCAATTTCGTAGGTTGCGAAATTAATCAACCTTTTCACAAGTTGCGAAAATTTCGCAATCCTTCTAAATTTCAACTGCGTCCCTTTTTCTTCTACTTTTTGCTCCTCTTTCCTCTGGTTTATGATATGCAATACTGAGTTCAACTCGGATTCTTCATGATTGAGTTGACTCAACAATTTTGGTGAGTTTAGCTTGCAAAAACTACAAAATTAGCCACAAAATGCGATCAATAGAATATAGGACCTTATGTGCCAATTAAGCTTAATTACTGGATTAGTATTGACAAAAAGTGCTCAAAACCTACAATAAATAGGGTTCAAAATAGCACTTTTTGAGCACTAATCAGTATCATAATCATCCTTGAGGAAATAAGCCCTTATGATGAATTGAAGTAAAGGAAAGTGGGCATTATAGCCACTATACATTCAAATGCAAGATTTCTCTAAAAGAATTGGACTTGTTGCATCATTACACTAAGTGACAGGTTATTCCTTAGGTGTAAATGGAAAAAAACCAAGCTAAGAAGAAAGAGAAGTCTCGGGTTCGCCACAGCAAAGACATTCACCATGGTGAAGATGCTAGGCGAAGATGTTGTTTGCCATGGCGAAGAGGCTGTTCCTCACGGCGAAGAGGTTTTCCATTGCGAAGGCCTTAATCGCTTCAATGAAGGTCGTTGCTTGTCACAACGAAGATCGTTGCTTGCCGTAGTGAAGGTCGTTGCTCATCGTAGTGAAAAAGAAGCTGGATGAAAAACCAATCTCGGATTCGCCATGGAGAAGAAGTTGTTCGTCAGGGCGAAGAGGAAGTTGATTGAAAGACCATTCACGGGTTCGCAATGGCGAAGATTCTATTCACCACGGCGAAGACATTTGCCACGACAAAGGCTATTTCTTGCCACGACAAAGAGGAAGTTGATTGAAAGACCATTCATGGGTTTGCCATGGCGAAGGCTATTCCTCGCCACAACGAAGGGAAAGTTGATTGAAATACTAGTCTGGGGTTCGCCGCGGCGAAGAGAGAATATATGTTTATATCCTAGTTTTTGAGTCAAAGCAGCCTTCATAGCCACAATTCTCAAGCATGCAAGTTCTTCCCCAACACACAATAGTCAATATATATATATATATATATATATATATATATATATATATATATATATATATATATATATATATATATATATATATATTCAAAAATTAATAGTAGGTTAGCCACTATTTCATCAATTTCTCCAGAGCAGTACCTGATAGATGTAGTATATCATCATACACACGCAAGCACAGTTCCAAAGGTAGGTCTAGAGCCACCTTGGTCCACTAATGCAATGTCATGGATGTAATTGTACGTGTGCTAGTGTTCAGTGAATCCACAAGCAGTAGACACATGTTCATCACATTCTAAGGTAGGCCTAGAGCCACCTTGGTCCACTAATGCAATGTTATGCTTGTGAGTGCGCTTGTGCAATGTCAAGTGAATTTCCATCAACAATCTAAGCACAAAAATCCAAGTATCTCAAGAGCAAGTCCTCAAGCAATGGTTGGCTTTTTTCCACTAAGAAAAAAGAGATAAACTGGCATGATAAGGTCAAGGGTCTTGTCAAAATCATTAACCATATCTGAAATAGACGGAGATCAAATCTTAGAAAAATCAAAAGATCTTAGTGATTCCCAGAACTCCAAGCATTCTTGGCGGGAAGCATCAATTTGCTGCAATTGAGAGGTCAGATCAACAATGTCACGCCCCTACCCTTGCCTGGGCGAAGAGAGGGGGCGCGGCACGGGACTGGGACTCTTTAACTCATTTTCTGACATTGGTGGGCCTATTTCATATATAATTTCATAATGAAATAAAACTTGTAAAACTACCACCATAGTGGTGTTTAAAATGTCCTGTACATATACATACCTGAGTCCCATTTACTTGTACATAAACAAATTCCATTATTACAAAAACTTTTACATTTACATTCCAAAACCTAAAATCAAAACCTACATCAGGGATCTCCTATTTCGTGTCGCCTGCAAATGCGACACTGGATATCCTCTTCAGCACTCACACCTGATGAACAATCGTGCTGTTTATAGCTTAGTGGGAAACAGATAACAAATATGACCACTTGAAGTGGTCCACATGCATATAACAAAATGCATATGTCAGAGTTTACGTATGACAAAATTCTATAACAGAGTTTTCATATAACATAATTCTTATGACATGATTTTCATATCTCCCATAGGAGTTCAAAACATAGATCTTGTACAGAAGGTACCTGTAGGTACAATACAAAACATAGTAGAACTGATTACTTATGCTTTCTTATTGTTTATTATTCATATTCTTATCATATAAATGTTTCACACATCATTTTATTTGGATACTTTTCATATAAATGTTTGCCTGTATAGACTAGTAACAATGAATGATAGACTGAAGACAATACGTACTGTCTACGATACAAGATTAAATAAAGACGTGCTTGCCTATAATGCAGGTGTCGTGAGCACCATGTAGAAGTGTTCACGCATCGAATAGAGACGTGTCCGCCACGTAATGTATGACGTAGCACAATGCAGAGTGTTGGGTCTCAATAGAACGTAGACGTGCCTCGCCACGCAATGCAGGTGTCGTATACAATGCGTGAGTGTCGCACACTCGAACGTACGTGCTCTATTCATTCTATATTCGATATTAGGCAGACATACAATTATATGTGTTTTCCATCTTGTTATTTTGTTCTTAATCACATTAGCAAATAAGGGGCAAGAAACAATGTTTGCCCTATGACAGGATCGCCAAGGCGGCGAGGTACAAAGCATTTTTCATATAACTTTTATACATTTACGGACCCCTTTCATTCGGAATTAATAGAAGAACATAACAGAAATAAGGTTGCAAGACCTATTTGACCTACACAACTTGAGACTCGGTACTCAACTTCTTCAAAAGACCGATACCACCATCCTCCGGGCTAAAACAACATTGAGTACCCACTCAACTTTCAAGCATTTCACACCAACATCCCTCCTGACGTAAAATAACTTTGAGTGCCGATACTTAACTTTCAATATCGATACTTAACCTCCTCTAGACCAAAAACAGCTTTGAGTATCGCACTGCCTTTGAGTATCCTGTAATTCAATATGCTCTAACTAGTATCACACCAGTACCTAAGATTCTTAACTTTCAAGATGTGTACTCACCCGTGGATTTTTGATACTTGCCTCTTCATCCGAAATTTCTAACCAAAACCTAAAACCAACTCAAATAAATCTCAAAATAAACCACAAAACTCATCTTATACCAACCAACAACATTTCTAATAGGATTTTTCCTACTCAACTTAAACAAAGAGAAAGTTAGGTTAATTTCCTAACCCAAACATAGACAAGTATTTCCAAACAAAAGAGATGTTCCAAACCTGGATTTTCTTCTTCTTCTCTTCTTCCTTCTTCTCTTCTCTTTTTCTCCCATCCGGAATGCCCTAACCTTCAAAGCCAAAAATGAAGATTTATAAGACCATGTTTGGTCTTATCCTCATTTGAGTCAAATGTCTATTTTTTCTATTTAGTCCCCAACTCCTATCTATTTGCAAATGAACTTATCTAAATTCCTACAATAGCATATAATCTTCTTGTTTTATGACATTTAAGTCCTTAATTTGATAATTACTATTTTACCCTTAGCACTTAAATTTCCAAAAAATACAATTTTGACTTTTATTATACCCCCAAACATGTAATAAACTACTAAGGTAAAATTTAGGGTGTTACAAGCAGCCTTTCCCCTCATAGAGGATAGGAAATCACCCAGGGAAATGGTCTTTTGCTAGTGCTTTATGCCTTAGGCATGAAGAACCTCACCTTGTTCTATCAGAGATGACAACTTGGCTTTTTCTCGCTTCATTTCTTCAACCACAAGTATGATTCGCTTTTCCCGGGCATGATACTCAGTTTTTAATTCCTCCAATCTCTGGATGCTTTGGTCAGTAGATAACTTGGATTGTTCATACTTAGATTTTTTTTCTCCCTCAATTTCTCCTACTCAGATATCAATTGAGTATTCTCCTTTACTACATGCTCAATGGAAGAAAATACCTTAGGAGTACGGTGTGAACTCCATAAAGGAAAATCTTAGCCTTAGGATCAAGAGGTTGTGATTAGTATTGCCATAGCCAAGGCCGAAAGGCATCTTTTTGATAATGATGGAGGAGAAGGTCCAGCTCAACATAAGGGCTTAATAGTGGAGCGAGCAACAACTACAAATTACCACTGGGAGGTCTGGAGGGTGGCTCAACATGAGAAGTGGGTTGGTCCAGAAAGGAAAGATCCAAGGAAGGAACTGCTCCTGCTTCAGATGAAAGGTAGACCAAGGAAAGACCGGTGAAAGACAAAGGTAACAAAAATAAAATGGATAAATAGAAGGGAAAAGAGAGGTAAAGTGTTCACCCGAGGAATTGAAAGTAAAAGAGTTAGAGGAGTTTGACCAATGGAGCCCTGACCAGCTAAAAAATGGCCATCTTTCGATTCTGAAAAGATCATTGAAGGAAAGACCTCCCTCAAAGGCAGCTAAACTACCTTACTTTTTGGATTCATCGATAAAGACTATCTCTTCCTTGTGCATTGATACTTCATCTTCAGCTTCTTCAATCTCTATAGGATTGTCTTGTGTGTTAGTAAATTCAAGTTTGGAAGCTATCTTATGAGATATCCGCTTGAGTTTGGAAGAGGTATTCCTCATTATACCTAGTTTAGCAGGTGGAGGCCTAGATTGCCCAACCCTTTTTTCAATTTTGCAATGGGCATGTTGGAAAAGGAAGTAAAACCTGTATAGCACAAGGCAAAGTTAGAGGTCGAGGGGAAAGTCAAAGAACTGGATGCAAGAAACAATGAATAAAATGTCATGTACATGAGGAAGAAGGGTAAGAGCTGATAAGATTATCAAATCTAAGGAACCACTAGGTGGAGAAGGATCCTACATCTAATAGCATAATGGATTTCAGGCCACAAGTAAGAGTTTGATAGGATTAGGTCAGTTCCTCTACTAATGTTGCAATAGGTGGTCCTGAGGGTAAGGAAGGGATAAACTGAGTTAATTCGAATTGGCGGTTTACAAGGCAATAGGGTAAGAACATATGCGTTAAGACAACCAAGGAAAAACATAACAAATCATGATCAACACCAAACCGTACGAGGAATGCTGATGAATATTTAAAGTCCAGCAACTAAGGGGTGGAAGAATTCAAGATCTGCTACTAGGTTGGGCGGGAAATAGAGTCGGGCTTCAGGTACAGTTGAGATAAAGAACGGGGTACCAAGCTAAGGAAAAAAAAGAAAGGGAGTTTGAAGATATAGTCCTAATGGATTGAGCTGCACTAAGACCCAAAGACATGGAGGGAAAGAGCCAACACCGATAAAGAGAAATGTGCAGTCAAATCAGCATTAAACTAAAGGGCTCCTCCTACCCTCTCCGTAAGGTGAAGGTTCACTCACATATTTGCCCATGGACGCAGATAATAAGAATGGTACCTCAAGATAGGTCGCCTAACGGCGCGGCCCCAGCCAAAGGAAGATACTTTATGGAAGCGCTTACCGAATAAGAAAGACAAACGGTAAAGAAGAACCCATAGGAACTCTATGTGTTATGTGGTAGAAGGTACCCTAGGTAAGAAAGTTCGCCACTTCTATTTGGTGATGAGTAAGAAGTTCGAAGTGGAAGAAACTTTAAGACGAGAAGGCTTGGTCATGGACATCTAGGGAGACATAATGATCTTGAGATCCCTTAATAGGCAACCAAAGAAAAATAGAAACAACCCTCAAGGTAATGGATGCTAATAAAGAGAAGATAAATTAATTCAAATCCTTAGACCAAAACCTCAAGGTAATAATCATCAATTCCAAATCTAGGGTTATGCTCACCTTGGTAAGCTTAATGAATTGGGCAATACTTAAGGATTCCTAGTGTCCCTGTAAATGAGGAGATAGTATGTTTACCCAGGTTATCCAATCCTCAAATGCCCTAGGCCATGACTTGGCTGGTAGTAATACAGTTCACTTTTTCCAAGAAGTATCTTAACATGACGCCGAGGAAAAGGAAAAGCCGAGACAAAACAAGCCACATTTCCAATAGCATGAGCAGTCCCAAATTCCAATAAGGAAGAGATGGCAGTACACTAAAACATAGAAAAATAGTATCAATAAGCCAAGGGTAAAAGCGAAGAATGAAGATGGTTAGAGAAATTATAAGGAAATGCCTTTACCTAAAGGAAGATTGCCCAGCCATGTCAGGAAATGAAGTAAAATCTACACAAGGAAAACCAAGAAGAAATGTTGAAAGAGATGTTGATGGAAATTTTCAAAATTTCAAATGGAAACTACTGACATGGTAGCCTTGAAGTCTTGCAATCATATGTTGGGAAGATATATGAGAAAATCTCTTAAAAATACCAAGTATACATGGCTCAACCTACATTCTCCAAGGAAATATGTTCAAGTCCATCAAATAAAAGGTTGAGAAGTTACCTTTGCGATGCTTTCGTTGGTAGACGAGGCGAAAAGATCGAGTAGAGCAGGAGAGACCAAGATCCACATATAAACAAGGAAAGCTTTGGTAAGAACCAAAATCAGTTTTGATTTTTTCAAAGACTTTTTCATTGAAGAACAAGGGTTTTAGAGTTCTAAAAAACAAAAAAGGGTCTATCATGATTTTTCAAAGATTTTTTCGTTGAAGAACAAGAGTTTTGGGGTTCTAAAAAACAAAAAAGAGTATTTCCTGATTTTTCAAAGACTTTTTCGTTGAAGAACAAGGGTTTTAGAGTTCTAAAAAACGAAAAAGGGTATTTCCTGATTTTTCAAAGACTTTTTCGTTGAAGAACAAGGGTTTAGAGTTCAAAAAAAATGAAAATGGGTCTCTCTTGATTTTTTTCTTTGGAGAATAAGGGTTTTGAAGTTGTAAAAAATGAAAAATACATCCTAGTTTTTGAAAATCTGGGAAAACTTTCTTGGATTATGGGATTAGAGATCATATGGAACATTCATTGCAAATCACTTCTACAAAAAGGGACAAATCTACTTACTAGTGCAAGAGGTATGTAACACCCCAAATTATACTCTAGTAGTTTATTACATGTTTAGGGTATAATATAAGTAAAATTTGCATTTTCGGAAATTTAAGTACTAAGGGTAAATTGGTAATTTTTAAAATGAGGACCCAAGGGTCATAACATAAGAAGATGATATGTTATTTGTAGATGTTGGATAAATTGATGTGTAAATGGAATGAAATAGAAGGACTAAAATGCAAAGGGGAAATTTAAGTCCAAAATGTGGTAAGCCAAACATGGCCTTAAGCCAAATTGGGGATAAGGCCAAACTTGTCTTGGTTAGGGGTACGGTTTTGCGAGGAGAAGAAGCCATTTTTGGGTTTCCAATTGTTCAAGCAAAGATAAGGAAAAGAAGAAAAGAAGAAATCCAGGTTTGGAACTCTCATATTTATTAGTATGAAAACTATAAGTATGGAAGCTATATGTGTATGGAATATATATATGGGAATTATATGTATGGAAATCCCTCCTTGTCTAGGTTTGGGTAGGAAGAATCCTAATCAAAGTGTTTTTTTTTGGGTTGTTTGAAGTTTGTTTTGAGGTTGGTTTGTTTTTGGTTGGTTTAATTCAGTTTTGTAGTTTTGTTTTGAAATGGCTTGTTTTGGTTAAAAGATTTCAGGAAATGGGCCAAACTATCTGGGCTTTCTAAGCCGACATGACACCCCTATGCCTAAAGTGTAGGAGTGCACTCCCTAAAGTGACCCAAGACCCCCTCCCGAGAGTGCCACGCCAGCTTAGCGACCTCTACGCCAGGCCAAGCTATAGTTCCAGCTGTGGTTCTTCTTCACTAATTCTCTAGAACTGCTATTTTTGTTTAGACTTTCAATGGAAGATAATTAGGCATAAAATTGGATTAATGAGGATTCTAAAAAGTGAATGAAAGGGTCCATACAAGTATAATAGTTATATGAAAAATGCTCTATACCCTCGCTTCGCCTCGGCGATCCTGTCGTTGGGCAAACATTGTTTATTGCCCCTTATTTGCTTATGTGATTGAGAACAAAATAACAAGCTTGGAAACACATATAATTATAGGCCTGTCAAAGACTGAATAGTGAATGAATAGGCATGTTTGATCAGTGCGACGACACCTTTGTTACGTGGGTAGGCACATCTCTGTTTAGTATTGTATCGTACCTTCGGGTACCTATTGTGTTGCGTCCCTCTCATTCATTGTTACTGGTCTATACAGACAAACATTTATATGATAAGAATCTGAATAATAAACAAAAAGAAAGCATAAGGAATCAGTTACGCTTTGTAATGTACCTACTGCATTTTCAGATAAGATCTCTGCTTCCGAACCCTACTGAGAGATATGAAAACTTTGTTATATGAAAACTCTGATATAGATTTATGTTATACGTAAACTCGAGCAAACCATTTTGTTATATGCGCGGGATCTCACCCCTATGGTCATATTTAGTTATCCGTTTCCACTAAGTTATAAGCTTTAGCACTGTGTTTCATCCGTAGGCACCAAGAGGACTTCAAGGCATTCTCCGTATAAAATAAAGCCAACACAAAAGAATAGGAGTCCACTTGATGTAGGTTTTTTACTTTGTTTTGGAATGTAAATGTAATATTTTTGTAATATTGGAATTTGTATATGTACAATTAAATGGGGCTCAGGAATATGTACATGACAGTTTAAACACCACTACGATGGTAGTTTTACAAGTTGTATTATGATATTTGGATTTATATATGGACCTGAGTCTGTCACGCTCTTCGACCCCAGCCCCGAATTCCGACATGGATCCGAACCGAAGTTCAGCGAGACTATCTATACTATATACTATATTTCACTGGACTCTCATCGACCGTTTCTTTCTCGTAGCTGTACTTGTACCTGTAGTATACAAATAATTTCTGTAATAACAAAAATCATTTTACATATACCAAAAGAACTACCACCGGAGTGGTGTCCATAAAAATCTATACACACATATAGAGTCCCATTTATCTATACAAATACTTATACATATACAATTTCTATTACAAACATCGAGATCATAAGCAAAGCTACGGTGAGCACTCTATCTCTCGAGTCGGCCCGGGCTTTATCGATGTGGAATGTCCTGCCCTCTATCCTTGTCTTCGTCAGACTCACACCCGATTGAACACCCGTGCTGTTTTTACGCTTAGTGAAACATACACTGACAACCACCAATGGTCACCATCACAAGCTTATACACATGTATATCATCTATCTATAAATATTTCTATAACTTTAATTCATTATCATCTTATATTCCTATTGCATGTCAATCTTTTTCTATTACATGTTCTATATCTTTGGTGTATATCTCATTTATACTTTTCTATATTCTATTTCGAATACTTTACATATTCCTATACTTATCATGTCTCTAGTCTATGTCTTTTTCATCTTTCGGTTCTATGTCTTTTATTGCATTCTTTGTACTATTACGTATATCATATCATTCCTTATCTATCACATATACTTTGCCTATTTCTTGTCACTTGCTTATATCGTATACTTAATCTATTTCATCTTATTTTCAGATCATGTTCTTTCACATTTTCCCTATGCTTTCGCGTCTCGTATACTTTCATATATAACCTATCTTATACTATCCTGTACGTTTATCTAATGCCTCTTATACTTTTCATATATACTCACTTTCATATGCTTTTAATTCCTCGTTCTAGTCTTTTTTCCTATTGCAAGTCATGTCTCTATTCTATGTCTTTAAGTATATGTTATATCTATATTCTTTTCATACATACATATTCATACTTGTACTATCGCGTACATTCATATTCTATCTATCATATACTTTGTGCTTTCGTATACTTTCATTACTTTCTTCTTGTGTTCATATACTTATTTTCATATCAATTTATACTATACTATTTGTTCTTGTAATTGTCTGTACTTTCATCGCATAGCAGTGCTATGCTTCTCATATCAGTCACATCTTCTATACTTTTGGTTTCATGTCCTGCAATACCTTAGAAGCGATACGTAGAAACTATGTGTACCGAAGGTACTATCACCGTACGAGGCGTTGATCTCTCGCCTCTGCTAATACCTCGAAGGTATCATCACCGGTATTTGGCACGCTGACCTGGGCGCCATATGCTACGGCATTCTGCTGTACTATCAACGGTGCACGAAAGCAAAGGATCTCTCGGCTTCATTGCGCGACTCGGCGGCCATCTCGATCCAAACGGATCTATGTCATCGACCCAAACGGGGCCTCGATATCTTGCCTATGAATATGCCGCAGCCGAATCGATCTTTCCCATAGTACGCCTATCTATCCCTCTACCAAGTCCTGGGTAAGGCACAATCGCCTTTTATTACATTTTCTGTACATATCTCATAAGCATGAATAACTATTGTTATCATAATTGCTTATGCATATATACTATCATCACTTTACTCTGTATTCGTTCTCATATATGTAGTTTCATATTACGGTTCTCATATATCTCTATAATACATATAGTCATATCTCTTTATATCATTTATGCAAATGTTCTCATTCCTATGCTTTGTCATCTTTTACTTATCTCCATTGTTTCTTACTTTCTTCATTTATGCCTTTCTACCATGTGTTCCTAGCATGTTCCATCTTATTCCTTTCGGTATGTCTATCATATATTCCTATCATTTACATATTCCTATCATGTCTTTATCTATTCATATACTTTCTATATTTCTATCATGTTCCATCTATTCGTTCACGAGACAATCATATGTTCACAACATATAATCTTATATTCATGTGCCTATAAATTGTGTACTTAGACTATCGTATCTTATGACATATCCTATCATATCTTATCATATCTTTTATGACTTATACCTATCATATCTATGACATATCCTATATTAATATCATATTCTATGTTTTATGAACATATCTATATTTAATATTGCATTTTCTATATTTTCCTTTGTTTCCATGACTATTACATATAGCAACCCTCATATACTCTTATGAAGTATGATCTATGAATAATCTCTCATTCATATATTCTCATTCCCTTTATGAATCTAGTTTATTTAAGAATTGGAATCAATCCAATCTTATCTATCCTAAACAAGTTATGGCATTTTCATGCCAACTAGTCATTTTACCGATTTTTCTTAGTGACAGTTTGTATTACTAATTTTCCGAGGTCTTAACTTCATATTTTGACACCATGTCCTACAATCATTTAAAGCTAAGGTGCTATGGTTCTTATCTAACTGGAATCACCTAAATTTGAGCAATCTAACTCAAGTTACGTCTCAAACAACCCTGACTTCTATGTTCAACACCGAAACCAGAAATTTGGTTTTGCAATACATCCCACTTCATGAGTGGATTTTTGGGCCACTTAGAGTCATAATTTGACAATGTCTATTTCTATATGGATGGTTCTCCCCTTGAAGTCTATTTTAATTGGCCACTTGAATCACCAAATCGGATAAGAAATGAGGAAAGTTATGGCTAAAAATACGAAAACTGGTCAAAACTCGAAAACGTAATGTAGTTGTACTGGTACAAGCCCACCTCGTACGGCATAAGTCACAAAACGACTAGACGCTGTACTCGGCATGTCTCATTGTACGGGTACAAGTCTCCGAAAGTGCTCCATAATGTGTGTTTTCATACTTTTTCCATACTTTTTGATACTCAAATCAATCTATACATCCAACACACATCTAATCCTTTCCAATTCACCTTTGGAATCACTTTTCATTCAATTTCTCTTTCATTTCTATCTTCAAAAACCTTTCCATGAATTTCTCTCAAAATCATTCCAACATGGTTATGACCCATCCTCAAAACTAACCATGATGATTAGTTATTAGGGTTTATTCTAAACCCTAACTCAATTGTTCAATTAACTGGGCTTGAATCCAACCCAAAAGGAGATTCTCACTTACCTTATTCCCATATGTTTTTAACACAAATCCCAAATTAAGATCCAAGGGTTGAATGAATTCTTAACAAAACCCAGTTGAGACAAGTTACAACCAAAACCAAGCCTTAGAATTCCATAAATCCATACTTAATTCATACTCAAAGTAGTTTCATACCTCTTGATCTTGGCCGTTTTTTTGATTTCCTTCCTTCCTCTCTTTCTCCTCTTCTCTTCTTTCTTCTTCTTCTCTCCTTCTTCTCCTTTCTTCTCCAAGGTTTTCTTCTCCTAAATTCTCGAGACCAATTTGGTCTTTAAATCTCATGTTTGTTAAGGCCATGTTTGGCCAAAATCCATTTTTACTTTAAGTTTCCATAATTGCATCTGTCCCCAAATTTTCCTTGAAAATCAACTTATGCCAATTTCATTCGACCCCAATCTTTCCTCTCTTTTATGACTTTCTTATCCTTTTTTAATAAATTACAAGATTGCCCTCAGATCTTGTAAACTTCCTGTCCCCATTTTATTTTTTTCAAAAGACGATTTAGCTTATAATATACCCCCGTAAACAAGTCCGAAACCGCAGCAGATATTTTAATGCTACACCACCAATGTCAGAAAATCAGTTAAAGGAGTCCTAGTCCCATGTCACGCCCCCTCTCTTCGCCTAGGTGAGGGTTGGGGCGTGACAAGGTAAGTTCGGGCTATGGAAGATGGCCGAAAAAAATTTGAACTTGCGATAGAAGGAGGATCAATGGAAGCCTCAATTTCGTTTGCAACATCAGCCCGAACGTTGATGTCCTCGACGTAGGTTTGAGGAGCGGCGATGTCGCTTCAAGCTATAGTGGCAACGTCGGTTCGAGTAGCAGTAGTGTCTCACCAACAACGCAGAAATTTTTGACCAAAAATGGGTTTGAGGAAGAAGAGAAAGAAGAAGGTTGATATGAGAATATGGAAGGTTTTATACGTAAATCAAAGGGATTTCTTCCTATGAACTTGCCAAATCCCTAAAGAAAGTCTTTTGATATATAAGGAATTGAATGAGGAGGATCAAAAGTCGCAGGCTTGAAAGAAAATTTTGCGGGAGGTTTTTCTAGGGTTATTACTTTAGGCTTTTTCAACTCATCTAATTGGGTTCGAGTTTTGGTTCGTTCTTCTCGTTGGTAATCTACATCCAAAGGGGTAAGTTGCACTTTGGACCTCATGGTAGAATGATGAGAGAAGAGAGAAGAGAGAGGAGAGCCTTCGACATATAAAAGCTTTTTCATACAAACATGGCCCATGGGTCATATTGTACGCGGGGAGCGATTGTTTATGCTAAAAATGAATTTTTTTTGGGCTAAAATGGTATTTGAATAATTATTCGGCCCAAAGGGTAGTGGAATAGGCCGAATGGATATATCAAGCCCAAACAGAGCCTAACTTAGTCCAAGAAAGCCTAAGTTCATGATAATCAGCCCATGAAAGAGTCCAAGAACATTTATGGAATTTTTCAATTTGTCAAAGTGACCAGCTCAGAATGGTGAGACTTTATTTCAAAAGCAAGATGATGAGACTTTTTCTCCAACCCAAGTCATGACATAGCAGAATGTGACAGTTATTATTAATGGATAAATGACTTAGAGAACAAGACTCTAGTGGGTACGTGAGTAGTTATTGGAGAAGGTGGGATGGAACAGTTATTCAGAATGCCTATAAAAGGAAGACTCAACTTCAGAGTAAAGGACCAGCAATCAATCATCAACCAACACTCAATAGAGCATTTCAACATTTTCTCATAGTTTCTCCAAGTTCATCGGCGATAATTCCAAATTTATAGCTTATTTTATTTCCAAGTATCTGTTTCAAAGTTTTCATGCTTCACCAATTCCATTTCCAGTTAGATTTTACAATGAAATTTACTACTTTTTCAACCTGTTCATACAGTTTTTCTCTCAGTTTTCAATACATTCCAATTTTCAAAGCATTTTCCACTTAATCTCTAGGGAACTGTCAAGGGAACTAGGGAATCAATTTTTTGCTTGAGAAGAAGTTAGATTCAACATCATTTCAGTTCGGAAATACTATAATTTCTTGGCATACCCGTACATGCACCAATTCCCGTATTTTTGTATGTTCTGAACCAAAATCCATAATAAGCACATAGATATGGTGCAAAACAATATTTCATTTCCCTTTCACTCTTATTTTCCTTACTAATTTTTGAGGAAAGCATTAAGGAAAATGCGATCATATTTGTCTTAGAATTCTCTTTTAATTTTATTTTCTCTGTCATCCAAACTTAGAAAAATAATTTTTCTTGGTACTGTTTTTCCTTTCCTTAATATTTTCCGGTATCCAAACTTAACCATAAAGTATTCATTGATAAGAAAAAATAACTTAACCATAAAAGGGTCTATGTGACTGCCTTCTATCAAATAAGATTGACATTATTATCGGTTTTTTCTTAACAAAGCCAACTTTTACCTTCTAATGAATATCGCACTATCTCTAGACTAAATTTCACCACTACTAGGCTAGTAATAATGCTTATTCCCTTCTTTTCTTTTTTTTTCTTTTTTTTTTCTGTGATTGATCCTCCATCCTTTTATAATGTTATTCTTAGTAAGAATTAGATATACTTCATGAAGGTGTTCCCAAGGCAATGAAGTCAATATAATGGTGACTAACTATTTTTTTATTCTTAAGAACCATAAAAATGTATAAAGTATCTTACTTTGAAAAACATCTTTTAATTATTTTTAATTGTTTGCACTTATTTTGGTTTTTTTAAAATAAATAATCATAAAAATATGTAGCATGATTACAATAAAGCATTAAATATAAAATTATTTTTAAAACATATTTAAAAATATTAACGTGGTTAAAAATATAGTAGATTTTCAAACAATTTTTTTATTCTACAATTAAAACATAAAAATACGCTTTAAAGAAATTATTCTAAAACCCTCCATTCAACTCAAGTGATAGAGGTGGAATGAGTTTAGGAGAGATCATAGTTTCGAATTCAATAAAGCATTAAATATAAAATTATTTTTAAAACATATTTAAAAATATTAACGGGTTAAAAACATAGTAGATTTTCAAACAATTTTTTATTCTACAATTAAAACATAAAAATAACAGTTTAAAGAAATTATTCTAAAACCCCTTCAGATCTAACTCAAGTGATATAGGTGGAATGAGTTTAGGAGAGATCATAGTTTCGAATTCAAGAACAAAGTACTACAACTATGTCATCCCAAGTAAATATAAGTCAAAAAAAAAAAAAGTAAATTAAGGAAACTATTCTAAAAAAAACTGTCTTTAGAATTAATTTAAAAACAAATAACAAACATACTATAATAATTCAACATAGCATCATTAGTTTGTTTGGCAAGAAGCTAGTCATAGGCTCAACTCTCTTCACATGAGGGATTTTAAAAGATCATGATCTCCATATTCAAGCTCAAGCTTAAGCTGGATACAAACCCATAATCAAATTCATATGTTTTGGGTTAATTTTAATTTATATGTATTAGCCCATATAAAAGAGGTTTGTTTTAGAGGCGTTGCTAACTTATCAGCCACAAGAACCAAAGATAAGAAGATCCATATTTGGATAGCTAAAAGAACCATAATGTTATTCATGAATTCTTATGCATTAATCTTTCGTCAAGGAGCAAAGCATGAACCATATATTAAAATACACTACAACCAACAAAATTGCTACTCTAAGAAACATAAGTTATGAACTTGAGGGATAACACAGTTGGTTCGGCTTCGGGTTTACTCCTCAATGGTCATTAGTTCAAGTCTCTTTAGGTTACTAAAGGATTTATCCGAATGTTAACTTCAGTGTCTCAAGGAATTAGTCGATCGAGGTGCATATAAGATAGTCGGACACCCACGGTTATTATTAAAAAAAAGTTATGTGTTTATATTATTCAACTGAGACGTGGTATTGGAGAATATTGTTTCATAGTGGAGTCGGAATATGAATGTCTTCAAAGCATCCTTATGAACTCTTGGTGTCCCTTGCAGGTGTATTCGCAAACCGCAACGAGCAGCGAATCAACTTATCAGCTACTCTAGCAGAAATCTCTTCTAATTCTTCTTTTGTGAACTTTAATTTCAGGGAACCGATATTATTATGGATATTTTCAATCTTGGTTGTTCCTGCATGCGTATGCAGTAAAGATCAATGTCATATACCGTAATTTACTTGTCTAAATTCAGCAATTTACTTGTTATATCCATGGACAAAAAAATCGCCGATTTCTACCATTTTTCGAGAAAATCGGATTTCCTATGGCGCCGAAAAGATATGATGCAGAAATCGAAAAATCGGTGAAAAATCGCTCGATTTTTCCCGAAAAACCGATTTTTCCCCGAAATTTTTTTGATTTTTTCCCGACTCCAAAATATGCAAAAATTGCTTCCCGACTGGTTTCAACCCACCCAAAACGCCTCAAACCAGACCTCCAACCACCAAGCCATTAATTGCACTTATTATATAATGCAACTTATATTCTCTTATTATTTATTTGTTTATAATCCCTTTATAATATTTTATTTTATTTTATTTTACATTATAACTTATAAATGTTTTTAAATCAAATATTTAATTTGAATCAGAAAAGAAAATAAAATAATATCATTTAAAAAATTTAAAATTATACTATATAATATTTTAATCTCCTCATTATCTACATAATATTTATAATAATAACAAAACAAATAAATAATATCTCTTTAACATAATATCTCATCATATTAAATATAAATATATTTAATTTAATAATTACTAATCCATTTGATTTTAATCTACCTTAATTAAGATAAGAATCATTTCTCATAATCTATATAATTAAAATATGAAAATTTTAATAACCGATATTTTTGTAAAAATATCCACCGATATTTTACCGATATTTACGATATTTCCGATATTTCCGTAAAATCCAATTACCGATATATCCGTTTTTACCGATATTTTGATCCTTGGTTATATCCATAATGATTTGCATCCAATCATGTAAACATTGTTTGTTGTTAGTAAAGAACGGTTTTTCAAAAGGAACTTGTCCCACATTAGAAAAATACAATTGTTTTTGTGTTTATATACCAAAACTTATGTATGGGCTTGTACATGACTTGAGAAGAGGGAAGGCCTTGCACACATAAGAAATGGGCCTAAAGCCCGATTTCAGTGCAAATCAATGGATTTGCCCCCCTTGCACGTGAATACCCAAAAATCAAAGCGGTTCAGGTCTTAAAAACTCAATCAAATCCATTTCTTCAATTCATAACGGGTTTTTATTTAAGTACATCCTTAATTGCCAACAACCATATTTTTGAATTTTAAACCAAACTGTTACAAATTAGTTTCCCTATAAATTGAGATAATTACACGTTTTTTAAAATTATTTGTGCCTCCAAATTCTTCTATTGCAGTTTCTTCCGCCATCACAGTCCACCTCTAGATTCTGCTCCTGCAGTTCGTTTCGACGATCACAGTGCACCCATATTTCTTATGTGCAATCAGTTGCTCTTCACATCCAAATGTCTGTGCCGACTTTAACATTGTTCATGGTCCAAACAAAACCCACAATCGAATAGTCAAACATCCCCTAAAGGGCTAAACCCCTCCTCCAAGGGATTGACTCTGAGAGGATTTGTAACAGCTCACACCCATTCGTATAAATATTGTTCACTTCGGGATCAAGGGGCTTTTACGACATAAAAATATGTTAATAAGGTTAAAATGGGCCTATACTTATATAGTGTTAAAAAACTCTCCTCGAGAGATGTGACATAATCTATAACTCCTTAATCAATTATCGGTGTTATGATCAAGGACACAATAAATAAATACGAAATAAAGAAAAACATCAGATTTACGTGGAAACCCTTACAAAAAAAACCATTGGTAGAGGAGAAAGCTTCACTATAAATTTTGAGAGATATTACAAAAGTTCAGCGAAAAAGAGAATAAACCCTAGTGTGTTAATATAACGAAAATACCCGAGCATAAAGGTTCATACTGTAGGGGCAAGCCACCACACCCCTTTGGGATCAGTTGTGGGCTACAAGGCTGGGCCGTTAGCTACCACAACAAATCCCTATTTTTTCTCTCAACTTTTTCTTTTCACAAAAGTCACACCATGGACCTTCGAGTCAGACATAAGCACAAAACCAAATCGGATCACAAATCAACAATCAACATGCCCTATTCACTAACAAGGATGGTAAAGTCATGGTAGAATTTTACTAACCAGGTATAGGATAATCCCCTTGATGAAAAGCCAAGCACGGGCAAGTTGTGCATGGCTCCATCTGTGCTTCTCAGCCAGCATCTCCATTTTAGCATACAAGATCTTGTTCTTTTCGAAATTCTCGACTTGCAACCTAGGATTTGATCTTTGATAATACAATGAAAGGCTTTAACATTAGATGATCACTGTGTTAATTTATTCATGTGAGAAAGAATTAATGGACACAAAAATTATACATGAAATTGTGAGTACCATGGCTTTTTTGGTCAAAACCCACTACCTAATAGGCCCAGCATCCGCACAGGCCCATTTTCTAGTTTAAACCCTAATATGACCCAAAACAGCCTGTTACCTCAAAACCATACGGGAAAGACCTGCGTCTAGTCTGAAGTTCCGAGTCCCCTGACCGGCCATCTTGCCGCTTACAAGATATTCATCCGCGGATCTCCTAATTCATCACGTCTCGAAACAATAATCCTAAATGAGGGGAAAATGGTCTTTGATAAGGTAAGTCAAATTTTATCAATGAGTTGGTGATATTATCTCTCCAAAAATCAAGGAGAATTGGTCTCCGATAAGGAATGAGAGATTCTACCACCAAAATCACAAGCTTATCTTTCCAAGAATCAAGGAGAAATTCAAGTATAAAATGAAAACTCCCCACAAGGAAAAAGTATGCAACCCTAACCATCCTACTTCCTTTTCCTTCTTCTCCATCCTTTTGCTAACTTAAGCATTGGAGAGGCATTTTTTACAGGTTTATACCAAACCACTGATGAGTCTGAGGTCGACCTAATTCTCGTGCATCGACACTACGCCGCCTCGTGGGAATCGAACAAAAAGTCTTATCGACGACGTGCAAGGGCTCGCTCGGCTGGGCCATCCGATACCTCCACACTACAGTCTCCGACTCTGCCCTTCTCACGCCCGATCTGCCCCGGGACACAGTAAATGACTAGCAACCCAGTGATCAAGTTGCTAGAAGATCAATTTCTTCATTGGCATCAAGATATGGAAAAGAAACAGGAGGAGCAAGCGAGACAAATGAAGGAATTGCAGGAACGCGTTGAGCACCTATAGTGTGAAAACGATCGTCTACAGGCCCAAGTAGAGAAAAGGCATGATCTTGACGAGAGAGACCCACAAGATGGTGGTCAAGCAAAGCATCCAATCGTTCGCGATAAAGGAAAGAAGCCCATTGCCCTTGACGACGTAGATACCCCAGTAGATGACGAGCTACCCTCAAGAAGTTCGCCAAATCCCTCCCTAGAAAAAAGCAAAAGCAACAAAGATAGATCGCGCCAGAGACACTCATATCACCCTCGCATCCAAATTCCAAATCTGCACGCTCATTGGGCAATCTGGTCGAGGTCGATTGCCAAGTGAAGCACCCGGGAACATATTTACTTTACGTACGGGTGTAATGCCCATGCAACTTGTTTACCCCATCTTCAGAGCAAGGCCCTATATGCCGCCCATAGAAACGATCCAAGGCCCCAATGACATACTCACTTGGCCCCTAGGGCAACACATCCTTGATTACAAACCGCCATGAGGGTTCATCATGTAAAACTTTACTATTTTCGACAGCTCTAACGACCCTTACGACCACATGCTTCACTACAATCAGGCGATGACTCTGAAAGCCGAGAACGATCACTTACTGTGTAAAGTCATCCCGGCTAGTCTTCAAGGGTTGGCACTAGCTTGGTTCCACAGGCTCTCACGTAATTCGATAAATTCGTTCAACGAGCTCTAGACCATATTCATCTCTCAATACCTTTGTTCAGTACGACAAAAGAAGAATATTAGTTCTTTGTAAACTATAATAAGGAAGGGAGAGGAAACCATACGGGACTTCACCAGGAGATTCGGGCAAGCCGTCCAATAGGTGGAAGTTTACAGCATGGACTCTGTCCTTCAGAACGTCAGGAAGAGCTTCGCACCGTCTACTCTATTCTTCCACTCATTGTCTTTAGACCCATCGACTATAATGGAAGAGTTATACAGACAGGCAGACAAATATTCAACCTTGGAAGATAACATCCGAGCAGCGACTCAAACAATCATGATCACGAGCAAGCCAGTTGGGAACAGCAAGCTAGAGGGGAAGAAGTCTCCTAAGTTCGACCAAGGCTAGGGCAAAAATCGGAAGCGACCCTGAGACCAACCTTAGAAGAAGAGGGAGCCCCCATAATTCACTCCTCTGAATATCAACTATGAGAGGCTGGTACCCCTCATTCGCGACTTGCTAGATTTTAAATGGATTACGCCGATTCAAACGAACCCCTCTCAAAGAAACCCGTCCATTCGATGTGATTATCAAAGGGACCATGGGCATGAGACCAACAGGTGCCAATCCTAAAATTCCTAGTAATAAGACTGATTAAAGCAAGGCACCTTAGGAGATATATCAGGGAAATTGACCGCGAGTCCACTTTACCTTGAAGCAAAGTCACAATCGGTCTTGATTGCCTGCTTTACGGATAGGCCTGCCATAAACTATATACTGGAAGGGCCGCTTGACGATCAATACTAGTCAAAACGCCAACAAAGAAGCTCTTGAGAGCAGCCACAATCAAAGCGAGATTGAGCTATTTGCCCACCTGGCGGTATCAGGAAGATAAACTGCTAGAAACCCTTATCCTTTCCCCCAGTAAACTCCAACAGGGTAATTATGCCCCATTATGATGCACTTGTACTCACCCTTTGTATTAATTGCTTTGATGTGCATAGGTTGCTAGTAGATCCTTGTAGTGCCAGGTTGTATTTGCGTTTGCCGACTTTCAACGAATGAAGCTTTCCGCAAATCTTTGAATTAATGACAATCCTATCTGGTTTCATGATAACAACCACGACATTGGGAGATATCACACTTCTTGTACAAGTAGGGTCAGTAACTCAGCAGGTTTTATTCTCAATTGTCGACGACTTGGGACCATACAATTGCATAGTAGGCAGGGCTTAGCTAAACTCGATGAAGGTCGTCCCTTCAACATATTATCAAATGGTCATTTGGTTAACCGGTCTTGGGGGCAGAAGTCGATCTTCTAAGCGGCTAGTTGGCCGCCTGGCAATGCTGCAATTATCCATGCGGGGAGCAGAGAAAAAGGTCGGCGTTCTTCCCCTGGGATCGCATTCCATATGCGGCTTCTGACCGCCCGAGGTAAGGCGGAAGAAAGGAATCGATTAAACGTGGATCCTGGGCAATAAGCGTTGGACGGGCGAGAGAAACTCATATGTCAACACTTTGTTATCGGCGAAAAGAACGCTTCACGGCGCGTGTTATTGGAGAAACGCGAATATATTCACCTTGAGTCACTCGGACATGAAAAGTTACGGGATGAGCCAACGTGGCTTTCTCATAAAGCGGAATGTGATTGCGAGAGTAAGGCCAATGAGGCGAAAATAAAGAGCATTTCCACGGATAGCCATCATGGTATTCAAACAAAGATGGATAAACCTCACGAGTGCGGGTTTTTATTAGAGGTGAAGTATCACAGAGATGGCTTGCAAATGTGGTAGTGCCGTCGAAGCGAGGCGATAAATGGAGGTATCACGTGGATTTCTACGGACCTGATGAAGCATGCCCAAAAGACAACTTCCCCCTGCTACGAATATATCAGATCGTTGATGCCTCTGCCGGGCATGGGATGTTGTCGTTTCTAGACGCCTTCTCCGGCTATCACCAAATTCCAATGCACCTGCCTAATGCAGAGAAAACAACCTTCATTACGCCATACGAGCTATACTGCTACAACATGATGCCCTTTGGTTTGAAGAATGTCAGCGCAACCTATCAGAGATTGGTGACCAAGATATTTTGGCCACTGATTGGAAAGACAATGGAAGTCTATACTAATGATATGCTTGTCAAGACCAAAGAACACACCGACCATACGAAGCACCTGCAAGAAACTTTTGAGTTGCTGCGCACGAATAGTATGAAACTTAATCCCCTAAAGTGTGCGTAGTCAATTCGAGTAAATTCCTAGGCTTCATGGTAATGCAGAGGGGGATTGAAGATAATCCCATTCAACTCAAAGCCATTATGGAATCTCAGTCTCCTACCACCAGAAAAGGAGTGCAACAATTGATTGGTCGGTTGGTGGCTTTGGGGCAATTCATTTCTCGCTTTACAACCTTATCGAAACTGTTTTTCACCACCCTGAAAGGGGCCAAGCATGCCAGATGGATATAGAATGCGACCATGCCCTTATAGCAATCAAACAGTAACTCACCGAACCACCAATTCTGGCTAGCCCCTAGACAGGTGAAACGCTTTATCTTTACATAATCGTTTCTAATGTCTTGGTAAGTGCAACTTTGTTCAAAGAAAACAAGCACGGATAGCAGAAGCCCATATTCTTCATAAGAAAGTCCCTATTCGAGGTAGAAACTCGATATACCCGTCTCGAGAAGGTGGCTCTGGCTCTCAGGATAGCTATTGATGAGTGTAAAACTCATCTATGTTTTGAGTTCATTTCACATGCTATTTTGAGCATTTTATATCCATATTCATGTAAAACTCATAACATTTCCTCTAAACTTGGTTTTGCAGGATTTTTTATGGAAAGCAAGTGATTTAGTAAGAAAAGATGCAAAATGTTTCTAAAAAGAGAGTTAACCGGATGTCTCATAATGCGTCATTGAGAAGATAAGTTTTACTATATCATCTATAGAATCAAATGGATCAACTCTACCATAGTTACATTCTACATTCAAACATCTTTCCAACTACACCTCACATGCCTAAATTCGAGTTAAAACGAAGAAGTTATGGCCCCGACAAGCTAGACAAAGAAAACTATTGCAATAGAAAACTGCATTAAGAGCAAAGTTTTTTTGTCGCACGGAAGCAAACTACGCGCGGAAAACTTTGTCCTAGACAAAGTTTTTTTCGCATAAAGCAAACTACCATTACTTGCAGAGAAAACTCTATCGCAACAAAGTTTTCTATTGCAATAGAGAAACTCTGCCACGACAAAGAAACTCTGTCGCGACAGAGAAAACTCTATCGCTGACCCGAGTTTCTATTACAAACGAGGCAAACTACGTCACAACGCGAAAACTCTTATCCGCAATGAAAGTTTTATGTTGCAACGGAAGCTCTGCTCGCCTTGAGGAAAACTGCGGCCGTGACAAGATTTGTTGTCGCCTGAGAGCAAACTGCAATGCGCCAATGAAAACTCTATTGCAACAAAGTTTTGACACCTTGAGAAACTACATCACGACCGTTTTACTGCATTTTTAGCGAGCAAACTTTATCAAATGGCAGAGAAAAACTACGTCACGACAAAGTTTTCTTTGCTTGAGAGAAAATCTATGTAGAGAAAACTGTCGCGACAAAAACACAAGAAAAATCCGAAAAAGCCCAAAAATTGATGAATTTGACTGTTTTCAAGCCCATTTCACCCTAGGACTATAAATACTCATTTTTTAGGTTTTTAGGGAAACAGGAAGGTGGGAGAACACCTCTCATGGGGTTTCTCTCTCTAAGCGCCCATTTCTTAGTTTTCTTTGGAATTTTATTTTAATAGATCTTAGAGTAGTTTTATAGCAGTTTTATTTCTATTGAGATTTGGTCTTGTATATCGAGAGATTTGGATTTCATTAATGTTGGACAAGATTGAAGAATTTGGGGAAATGCGGATTTTTCTCTTACTCTTTGTCTCTTGATTTCTTTATTCATTTTCTTACTTTTTGTATAGTTGGTGATGATTGGAATCCAGTAATGGAACATTAAACACCCTCTAAGGGTGGGGATTAATTGTTAAACATTCAGATTTGCAAATTCTCAGTTATTTTATGGGTTTGAATACTGAATTTATATAATTAGTACTGGTCATATAATTAGCTGTTCGGAATATTAGTAGCTTATACCCATAAAAGAGTTATATCTTGCTCTAATTTTCAGGAGGCCCTTTGAGTGACACAGAGATGGAGATTCATAAGAGTAAACAGCAGTAACTTGGGGGTATGTTTGACTAATATTATTGAACTAATGAACTCTGAAAAATTACTTTGATAGATCACTAATTTACTCATGGTGTGAGGATTAATTAGATGATGTATCAGTTTAATATTTAGAGGTCTCACCTCAATCTGATATGTATTGCTGATCTTTTGTGTTAACAGTCTAATCAAGAGAGAAAGACAGTAGATTTGATGGCTGAGATACCTATTACATTGGAGAAGGCTTGCATTTTCCTATCTATGGGGGCAAGAATTCTTCAGTCCTAAGAAATGATTGTTGAAGTATTGGAAAAGAAAAACAATAAAATATTAAAGAGGGTTATATTCTACAAGTAATTGATTATACTTATGTATCTGAAAGGAACATGAATCTCTAATTAGTGAAATGTATGATGTATGGAGAAATCCAAGCTATACTACATTGCTCTTGGACAAATCCAGCATTCAACTCATAAATGTTGCGCTTTCAAGGAAATGCAAATTGTTTTGTAAATAATTATCCTCATCTCTAGTGCCTCTCTTCATACCTTTTAGAATTAAGTCGTTGTTTATTTGGTAGATTTTAGGATTAGTTTTAAATCAATTTGTTTTGTTTCAATTAAATTGATTTTATTTCACATCCTATTCGGTCGCCTAAATAGTGAAGAGCCCTTGTAATCAGGGGTGATCAAATTCCAATTAGAGAGAATCTCAATCCTCATTAGTGCAATCGAACTTTAGAGTTCACTTTATTACTTGTATGACCTTAGTGCACTTGCGGAAGAGGTTGAGTGTTGGTAATACTTTTCATTTCAGTTTTTGAGTACACTTACTTTTGTTTCAAATTAGTTTTTGAGTATTTGCCACATTCACTCCCTTGGCCATATTTTCATATATACATCATTTGGTCTCAACAAGTTTTTTTTTGGCATTGTTGCTAAAGACTTTAGTTCGTCTTTGGTAGCTGTATCAAAAAATTGGTTAACTCGCCAAAAAACTCCACCCCTACTTCCAGGCGCACCCTATCACTATGCTCACCAACCTCTCTCTGAGAAGCACTATACATAAGCCCGACATATCAAAGCGAATGGCTCAGTGGGTAATCGAACTAAGTGAGTTTAGCATTCAATTTAAACCCCGTCTGGATCTGAAGGGACAAATACTGGCTGACTTCATAGCATAGATTTCTCAACAAGAAATGGAACCATACAGCTTTGGATGGTGGACTCTGAATGTGGATGGTGCTTCACAATAGACGGGAGCCGATTTGGGGCTGTAACTTAAAGCCCCGACTGGAGAGGTCATAGAACAAGTCATACGTCTGAATTTCCCCGCTTCTAACAACGAAGCCAAATATGAAGTAATCATAGTCGGACTCAACCTAGCTATCTCCGTGTCCTCATAAAAAAACATCATAAGAAGCGACTCTCAATTAGTGGTCGGGTAGGTAAATAGGGAATATGAAACAAGAGATCAGCGTATGGCCAATTATGTGAGTTTGATCAACCTACGATTAGGAAGTTTTGCGGCTTAATGGTTGGAGCATGTCCCGAGAAGCTCTAATGAAAAGGCGGGCTCTTTGGTTGTCATAGTTGCGTCCCTACCAATAAAAGAGATAGTGCTCCTCCCCGTATACTTTCAGCCAAAGTCGTCAATCACTACCAACCGGGCAAATGATGTAGATGAAACATGTCCTTTGTGGATGACTCCGATAATCAGATATTTAAGTTCAAGGGAACTTCCGGATAACGAAGCCCAAACCTACTAGATCAAGTCGAAGCGGTTCTGCTCCCTCGTACTTGATCAATTATAAGCGGTGTAGGTGGGCCACATCTTAAATGCCTAAACGACAACAAGGACAGTACATACTGGAAAAACTCCATGATGGGATATGTGAAAATCATCCAGCGAGCGTTGGCACCGCAGGCCCACCCAGGCCTGCGGGCGGCCATGCGGGTAAATATGAGCGCCTATGTTAGAATGTCGGCGAGGCCCAGAGCTTCGCGGCCCCAGATTTAGCAGCGATAGCAAGCCCCTAGCCGCCCAGCTCGTTGGGGTATTGACATAGTTAGGCCATTGCCTACCGCCAGCTCAAAAGAAGCTATTGTTAGTTACCACCGACTGATTCGTGCCATAATAGGTGTACCGAAATCAACAAAATTTGTATCCTAGGATTCCCTATTTGTCGTAGGCCGAGCTACTTGTTATGAGGCCTAGGGTCGAACTCGAGGATGGGTTTCTTCATGCTAAATGAGTTAGGTTGAGTGAAATTGGTGTTTCCACTTTGGTTGGGGTTTGGTAAAAACGGTCAGGTTGATGGTGATAAAATTGTAGCTAGCAGATAAAGTGTAAAGGAATTCCTTGAAGTTTCGGACCACTGGGCTTAGGGTTTTAAGGTAACTATAATGTCCTCGGGTCCTTTTCCTCGCGCTGGGGATGATTACCTGTAGTCGATTCCCGAGTCGGATCTAGGTTTGGCTATAAAAACTGAACCCTAAGAGTTTCCTTCCTAGTATACAACATTTATGACTCATTAATGTTTCAAAGAAATTAAAACCATCCGCTAGATCTAACCTGTTGGAGATAATAAATGGCAACTAATTGAGCATCAGTGAATCTAGCAATAAGTATCCCCTGAACCTTGAAAGTTTGCCAAGTACTAACCACTCAGGGTACATCACAGGGATTTAAACCCACGCATGAGATCTGAAACATAAATGATAAAAGCACTTTGGTAACGAGAGGCGATATTACCACAAACCCTAACCCGGTGGCCCTCCTCTTCAAGGATGAGGGAGGTTTAGCCAAGCATCCTTTGAGTTCTCATCTTCAAAGGGTGTTTGGCCGGTGAGAAAATAAGAGAAAGGGAGAGAAAGTGAAAGAAAATGGTAGAGGCGAGAATGCTCCCAGCTTTAGCGCCAATTTAATTGATAAACTAAAAGTCTTTTTGTACATGAGCTTGACTGAGCTTATATAGCGCTCAGAGTCAAGGAATTTACATAAATGTATGAAAGGACAAAAAATACATTGAGGGCATTTTGGTAAAAAACCACAAAAAGCGGTCAAAAGTGGTAAATACAGCAAAACATTTTCGCATGCTGCAAAAATTGCATGCGAAAATTTCGCAGCTTGCAAAATTTTATGCAATTTTCACTCTCCCTCTGTATTTAGCTCCAATTGCTATCTGCTTTGTTCATGCGACGAGCTGGCTTGTATTCGCCGTATTTGAATTGGCTTGAAGAAAGTGGTACAGTGGCACAAAACTTCTAAAAATATTCTAAAATATGATTAGTAGCATAGTTGGGACCTTAGTGTATCAATTGGGTTATTTAAGTTGATTAGTACACAAAAAGTACTCAAAACCTACAATAAACAGGCCTCAAAACATCACTATTTTGGTACTAATCTCTCCCCAACCGACATTTCTATAGTCCTTAATGACAAAGAAGGAAGAGCATACGAGTTGTGCCATGCGAATGGTATTTTCAAAAGTGCATGGATGGTAATGCCCTACCCTCGGTGTGAATGATTGAGATCTGCTGGCAAACAGGAGAAAAATTGCCATACAGGACCAAGTTTTAGAAGAGTATCCATCCCAAGAGAATCAACATGAAACTTCCACCAAAAACTAAGTGTTTATGTGATCGGAGTTTTCCATGATAACACCGCTAAATTTGCTCTCCCCCGACCAAGCTTCTGACGAATCCTAGCATTGACCAACTAAACAAATCTTGGTTCCACTCTTATTTCATATTTCTTTTTGTATTGTAAGATGCAATCTTTGAGAAATCTCGGCCTCACTAAAGTCCGTGTAGCGGGTCCGCAGATGACTCCCGACCCAGTAAGGCATGAGGCGTCAAGTCATGAGGATCTTTCGACCACTAACTCCTCGGGTTTCACCCCGGACTCCGAATGAATTTGAAAATCCAGCACCTACAACTCGTTAAACCTCACCCATCCACCCATGTAGCGAGCACTAAGTCGGTGGCTCCCAACCAGTTGGTTTAAAGACTTTCTCCATATACCCCTTGGACCGTGCTCGAGTTTCAAGGAAAAGCGTCACGGCTTTTCTATTCTCTTTTCTTTTTCTTTTTCTTTTGGAAGACTTCATTGGCCTTCTTTTCTAGGGAACCATAACCTTTTACAGGTGGTCAATGAAACTAGGGTAGGTTTGCAAGATAAGGAAGTTATGCAGTTTCTCAAGCTATTATAGAAAACTGATGTGCGCAGTGTGTGGCTAGCTCAAGGTGGAAGAAAAAGATTGAATACCGAGAGACTTCAACTGACCAACCACTTAATCATGCATGGAACTAATCTAGCATCAATGGCATTGGGCAGTGTTTCAAATTTTCAACTTATAGGCTAGGCAAAACCACAAAAAAAATGGGGCAAAAATGTTGCAAAAGAATTAAGAAACTGAACTGTCTGAAATGTATATTAGTGTATAACACTAAATTTTTAGCTTTCTCAAAAAGAAGCAAAAAGCAAGCCACTAAACAAACAAAATGGGCTTTGCTTACACATGTAGTAGATTCGAAAAGTGTAAAAGAAACTGATATCTATAGTATATAAAAAAATCATCACTTCCTTCACTAACTCTCCCCCCAACCAAGTATGCCATTGTCCGCAATGGGGTGTGGATTGGAAAGGTAGTGGAGGAAGTGCTACCTCCTCAGTCAGTAGCCAATGAAGAGGCGTCCTCGGTCTAGGTGGGCTGAGGTGCTGTGGGAGGAGTGGTTGCATCTGCTGTAGCTGCTAGGACAGCAAGGGAGCCTGCAGGGGTTGGAGGTGGGGGTGGCACCAGTCCTGCTGGATTAGGAGCGGGAATAGTCTGAGCAAGTACATATGGGGATATAGCAGGGAGGCCCAAGTGTCTTTAGATCTGCATGAGTATGGCTTGATTATGTGCGAGAATGGCGCTGGTCTGAGCCATGGCGGCCTCAGTGCGAGTCATCTTGTCCGCGAGGCCTGCATGGGTAGTCGCTAACGATGCTGCTGTAGTGGAGAACGTGTGAACTGCATCCATGATGGTTAGAAAATCGCGGGTGGAAATCATGATATGCTGCTGAGGTGGTGCGGAAGTGCTTGCCGCAACACCGTCTGTAGGGGTGGTACTAGGGCCATGGGGCCCTAAAAATTTAGAGGGCAGTGGAGCCGTGAACGAGTTAGAAGGGGAAGCGTGCGAGGTGCGGAGCTTGAGGCTCCTAAAATGCTCTCTTTGGAGGGGCTACTCCTCGAAATATCTGCCGGTGGCTCGATTTGTTTGATCCTCGGATGGAAAGGCAGGCAAGGCGACCGCCGTCGGTCGGCAGTAGGTTGGGCTGAGTCACGACGGCGCTCCAATCTAGGCTCATCAGGGAAGCCCATATGCTCAAGCACTTGGCATAGGAGTCTCGGGAATAAGAGAGGCGTGGACTCAGCTCGAGATAGACCCCGGCGATGGACCTTGTCCTTGAAGTGGAACAAGGAGGTCATAATGAGCTCTGTTGGACTGAACCAGTAGCCCTCCGAGATGCGAAATAGGGCCTCCAAGATGGCTCATCTCCTCTGAGCGGTATCTTCAGACGGGAAAGGTTGAACCACGAGAATGTGATCAATAAAGAAGCATATGCGTGGGAGGCGCCTCTGAGCGGCCCGATCCGTTAGTGTGTCCGGAAGAAGGCGGACCATCTACAGGATAGGGTTGGGGTGCTTTGCCTATGCTCGGCCCAGAATTCAGCGGGGACCACGAGCAAATTTAATGTAGCAGCGATGTACGAGGGCCACGACTATCCTAAAGCCGTAGTCGATGGAGAAATGAAGAGTAATTCGAAGATTAGGTTCGCACTTGGATGTCATCGTGTGGGTAGAACTTCGATGACCACGGGGGTAAAAGGCGCGAGGTGTCATGAACGGCTCCAAGGAGTACCTCTGTGCTAGGAGCATCGAGTCTCGAAGCTCGGGTGCGCAAGAGAAAACAGTGGAAAATAGTAGTAAACCTGCGTCATGCGGGGTCCCTCTCTCACTTTACTGTCCCGGCATTCCTAGGGATAGGGTTGCAGTGGAAGAGTGGCTGTCGGATGATGGAAGGCAGGGGCAGTCCAGGAGGGAGGGGCTCAGCGGGGCACAGATGAGGTGGTGGCAGTGAGCACTTGAAACTGGAAGTGGAAGGAGGACTCTCCTGGGCCCTAGGTCAGGAGCCCTCTTGAGCCGGTGGGGCCCTGCAGGATTTGGCCTAAGATGTGGCGAGAGAGGGGTGGAATGGGGCTAGCCCAGTGTGGTGGTATCGCCTCGGGCGGGTCTTTGCGGCGGGGAGGGAGACCACGAGCAGACGCGCGGGCGGTGGAGCAGCCTTGGCCCAGCGGAACATCTGCGAGGGCGTGGCGACGACGGGAAGAGCAGCTGCCGGACTCGGCGGATTTGTGAGAGGGCGATCTTTGGAGTTAGAGCGGGAGGAGGAACGATGCACCCATGGCTAGAAAGCGCTTCCTCCGCGAGGGTCTTATGTACTAAAGCCCGGAGAAGGAGAAGAAGGGGGTAGGGGGGCGAGGTGCGGGTGAATGGTCATGAGATTAATGGCCTTATTAAATGGCTGGAACAAAAAGATAGGGAAATTAATGGTGGGCATAGGAAACGGAGGGTTTGCAGTAGACGGAAGGTCAAGGAGAAGAACAGTGGGCCTGTGAAATTTCACGAGTGCAGCCCTCGAGCCCAACTGAGAAATCCCCCAATACGTGACACTGTAAAACGAGAAGACTAAAAATTGTGAGGAAACGAACTTATAAATGAGAAAAATTATAAAAGGAAAACAAACCAATCAATAACAAGGGACACAAAAAGATTACTAAAAAAAAATAAGCAATTAAATTATAGTGACTTCTGAGATACTGCAGAAGTCACTCCTAAATATGTGTTAGGAGGTTTCATGGAGGGTCGAGAGTTTCCTCCTTATGCGGTAGTGTTGAGCGCATATGGTTTCGACCTTTGAATATGATGACCTTAAACACTTTCGATTGTCTACGGCATTGAAGCGGTCCTAGTGACCTTATTGAGGTAGACTTCTTGGATGGTGAATGGCCCAGTCCATCTTGATTTAAGCTTGTCTGGAAGAGGTGGAGCTTGGAGTCGTAGAGTAGTACTTGGTCCCCTTTTTGGAAATGTTTGTGAGCTATTAGCTGATCATGCCACCTCTTCAGCTTATCTTTTGCAATTTTTGAGTTGAGGTAGGCATCATTTCTCAGTTCTTCTAGCTCGTTGATATCGAGGAGCCTTTTGAGACCAGCTCTGCCCATGTCCAAGTTCAAATTTTTTACTGCCCACCAGGCCTTGTATTCAATTTCCATAGGCAGGTGGCAGGCTTTTCCATAAACCAAGCGATAAGGAGACATGCCTAGAATGGTCTTATAGACTCTCCTATATGCCCAGAGAGAGTCAATCAGCTTGAGAGACCAATCTTTTCGGTTAGAATTTACCACTTTCATCAATATGGTCTTGATTTCCCTGTTAGCTAGCTCTACTTGGCCATTGGTCTGAGGATGATAAGGGGTGGCCACCTTGAGCTTGACACCGTACTTGGATAGGAGATTCTCAAAGGTTTGTTCTTTGAAATGTGAACCTTCAAATCACGATTATGGCTTTGGGGACCCAGAATGCGGAGAAAATGTTCTCCTTGAGAATTTCAATACGACTTTGTGATTTCTTCTCTACGGCATTGCCGACCATTTTGACACATAGTCAACTCCCACGAGAATATGCAAAAGTATATCAGGAAGGAAGTAGGAAATGGTCCCATGAAGTCGATGCGAAGCGTCAGGCCTTGACATGGGAATAGGGTTCGATTGGCATCACATGTGACGGCCGGGGAGTTTTCCCGACCTCGGCATTTGTTGCATTGTTTTTGCACATGGTATAGGCATCTTTAAGCAAAGAAGGCCCGATAAAACACACCCGTGACACCTTCATTGCCGTTTTGCGGGAGCGAAATGACCTGCATGCTGCTATCGTAGCGTTGGTGGTATCCTTCTTCGTTCACTCCTTAGTGCACACTTTCTGATTATTTGATCAGCCTGGAGTATTTAATAAATAAGGGTTCTTCCCAATAGTATGAGTGGACTTTTGCATGGAAGAACTGCTTATCTGTGCTTTCCATTACATTCAACCAACTCCTATTGCAAAGTTAGCAATGTGAGCAAACCCCGAGGAGCAACGTCACGATGGTAGAGACTCCCTCTGGGAATCCATCTGGGTGGAGGTTGTGGGTGTTATGTGCTTTATGGTTGAGTGCGGAAGGTGATCGGCAACAACATTTTCCACACCTTTCTTATCCCGAATCTACAAGTTGAACTCTTGTAGTAAGAGGACCCATCCCAATCGCTTCTTGGCATTTTGCTTAGTTAGCGGATATTTCAAAGCTAGATGATACGTGAAGATGAAGTTATATCGAGACCCGATCAAATCGCACAAACTTGTCGGGCATAGACCACTTTGCCAACAATTCTTTCTCGGAGTGGTAGTGTAATTCCTTTTGAGGCTTCATTCAATGTTTTGCTAGCATAGTAAACCCACATACGGTTTCCCTCTGCTCTTTATTAAGAGGCAGCTCAGCCAATGAGGTCACTTTCATGGCACATAACCTCAAAAGGCAACATCCAGTTAGGGGCCCTCACTATTGGTGCAGTGGTCAAGTAAGCCTTGAGCTCTTCAAACGTTTGTTGGCATTCCGCATCCCACTCAAACTTGGCATCTTTTTCTAGAAGCTTATAAGTGGCAAATTTTGAGAATTGTATGAACCTCCTATAGAAGCCTGCATGCCCTAAGAACTGCCTCACTGTCTTCACATTGGTGGGAGAGGGTAATTTAGAGATCAGTTCAATTTTTGCCTTGTCCACTTCAATTCCCTTCTCAAAAATGACATGTCCCAACACTATTCCTTGGTTCACCATGAAATGGCACTTTTCCCAGTTCAGCACTAGGTTCTTCTCAATGCATCTATGCAGGACAGTTCCCAAATGGATAAGGCATTCGTCAAAGCTTTCCCCGTAGACTATGATATCATCCATGTAAACCTCCATAATGCGTTCTACTAGATCACTGAAAATACTGAGCATACATCTACACGGAATGTCGAGGGGCATTACAGTAGAAGGGCAATCTCACTTAATAGGCATATGTGTGCCCGAAAGAATGAATTGAGAGGTAGTCTTGTGTCTGTCGTGCTGTAGCTATTTCAATGCGGAAGTAACTTGAATAACCATCTAAGCATTAGAAGGGGTGGCTTTGAAACTCTTTCCGAGGCGATCCATGAAAGGTAGAGGAAGTGATCTTTTCTTGTCACCTCATTGATCTTACGTAATCAATACATACCACTCCCGGTACGTAGTAAGGCGGGTGGGCATTTCCTCCTTTTTGCATTACACCTTTGTAGTTACCCTTTGATTTCTTTGGCACGACTTGAGTTGGGCTCACCCCAGAATAACTATCGGATATGGGGTAAATGTCTGCGACTTGTAGCAACCCGGGACTTCGGTCACGAACTACTTCCTACGTGTGAGGTTCAATCTCCTTTGTGGTTTCCTAACAGCTTTTGACTTCTCCTCTAAATAAATGTGATGGAGTGCAGTTATTTGGTACAGATACACCTTTTAAATCTAAAATTTTCCACCCCAAAGCTTGCTTGTTACTTTTGAGGATTTGCAGCAGATTGTCTTCCTGTGGAGTGCTCAGCAATGATGATATAATAACTGGACACTGTCTGTTTTCTTCCAAAAATGCATATTTTAGTTCCACAGGTAGAGGCTTGAGATCCAGTTGTTGAGATTCATTTTCTTCCTCTCCAATCAATAGAGGTAGGATTTCCTCCTTTTCCACAAGTGCCCATGTACTAAGCTTCGTACTTTGGGGTCTGTTTTGCTATAAAGGTTGTCGAACCAGCTCTATTTTAGCCACGTCTTGCACTTGCACTCGTTAGCTTGTTCTTGAAATTGTGTCTATTATCTGAGACTTCTTCACGATCATCCTCCACTTTGGTTGCATGCTTTTTACTCAAGTGGAAGATATTGAGTTCCAAGGTCATGCTCCCAATTGAGTTGCATAACGATTCGGAAATTTATAATGGCATTGAAGTAGCGAATGGCGCTGATATGATGGGTACATGGTTGACCCCCACTACTGTGAAGCTGCAGTAATGAGTCTGACAAAATCCATTGGATAGTAGAATTTGTCCACTTGTATTAGAACATTCTCAATAGTCCCCTTCGGTATTTTAATAGACCTATCGGCTAGAGACAGTGTGATGGAAGTGGGCTTAAGTTCTCCCAAACCAAGCTGTTTGTACATTGAATATAAGCGGTGGGTTCACCTTGGCTCCCGAGTCTAGTAGTGCTTTTTCAACACAAGTGCCTCGGAGTATTAAGCGAGATGGTAGGACACCGGGATCTTTGTACTTTCAGAAGTTTTGCTCTCAATGATAACTTGCTTGACGCTCGGTTAAGAAGGCCTTATTATTGACATTTAGACCTCTCTTCCGGAGTGCATAGGTCCTTGAAAATTTAGCATAAGTGGGGACTTGCTTAATCATGTCAGAGTAGAGGGATCATTGACCTTCACTTGCCTCGGCACTTCTAATATTTACGTAAGTTTGATGGCCTTTTCTTGTTTCTCGGTGGCAGCTGGAAAAGGAGGGGGTGTAGCACTCTTATTCAACGGCATTCCCTTTTGGTGCTCATTCTGGCTCGAGGTTCGACTACATTGGGATCTTCCCTTTGGTTTGGGGGGCGGATGGTTTGACTTCTCTTACCGCTCCCTCAAAGTGACCTTGCTTTTACTTCATCAGTGCAGGTTTGGGTCGTTGGCGGCTGAATTTCATACGCTCCCACAGGATTTAGTTGTGTTTGGGATGGAAATTTCCCTTTTTCGAGAACCCTCTTTGGTTAGTCAGCATGGCGGAAATGCGCCAGGTGATCTATTTTTGTTAGTGTGCCTTCCGGTGTTTTGATTTTAAAGTGAATACGGCATTCATTGTCTTGTTCTTCCACAAAGTTACCCACAACCCACTTTCCCGAATTCACAGTGGCTTGCTCTACGAGGGGATGAGGGTGGGGTTCTTCTTTCTTTGTGAAGTGGAACCGGGGATGTTGCTATTAAGCGTGAACACATGGGAGCATAAGGCGGGGGTTTAGCTTCCATGATAGATTGGATGGTTCTTCAATTTGGATTGTAAGGTGTTCCCATATGGAGCGTTTGTTGGTGGCTTACTTTGACCCTATGTTTTTATCTTGCATCAAATCCACTTGCGAGGGGAGCAATTGGGCGATACTTTCTCCTTGGTGACTAGTGGATTAGCCATTAAAAAGAGTACGGGAGAAATGCAGGTGTTGACTACTGCGTACCTCATCTTGATTCGCATTTCAGGTTTCTTCCAACCTTCTAGTCAAAGAAGATAACTGGCTTTCATTTCCATCCTTTGATAGTGTATATATACACTTGGTTTGTTGTGTGCTTAAATTCCTCTCTACCTCCCTTGGGTTTGGCTCACGTCCATACCTTGGGGGACAGCCACATAGTTGAGGAAATCCATGGCTGTCTGGATTCTTGCTCGAAGTCCCTCCATGGTTTCTAACAATTTAGCTGCTAGCAGGACATCCCATCATAAAGAGTGATTCACAGGCATCCGGTATCAAAGCCATGGTGAGAGCGAGCGCGATGGTCTCCATATACCTCTCGGCATTGGTAGAACTACTCATTTTCATAGGCTGCAAATGTATAAGTCACGCCTCTTCAAGCTATTGGTCACGTGTGCCTTTGAAGACTTCTTCCAAAAAACTGCGCATGCGAGTTACGCGATTCTGATAATTTTGGCCTTAGAGAATTAAGCGAATCTTGGCCTTGTCTTTGAGGGTTAAAGGAAAAGCTTTGGCTTGACTCCATATCGGTTACTTTTTATCTTTGAAAGTCTCGCTCAAAATCTAAAATGTGTGTGTATGGATTTTCATTTTCATACCATGAAAGTTAGAGCAGGGGCACGGTGAGCCTCTTTGCATCCTCGCGGGGGGAATAATTCATGAGGGTGCACTCACCTTTGGTGGGTGTATGTGATCCCTCATTGATCTGTAGGCATTGAGATCCATTTGAACCCCTTGTTAGCTCTGCTGCTCCTCGGGTGGAGGTTCCATTTGTTCACAGTTTAGGCTTACTTCACACCTGTTCGGCCCGGAGCAGCGACCACTCGTCACTGCTTGGTATTACATCCTGATAGTGCGTAAGGTACGCTAGCGAAGCAACACAATGACGACCAAATATAAGCGGGGCTACGAAAGGTTAATGTTAGCTATAAATAAAAAAGAAAATTCTATGTATGGACAGTATAAAAATTAAATCAACCCAGTGATTGAAATATTGGGGAAATAAAAATAAGGGCAAAAAAGTTGAATTCGCAACACTTGTGATGAGGGATCTAAGTTGATAACTCTCACTTGCCTTTAGGCTGCATCTCGACGGCGCTAGTTGATTCGTGCCACAATGAATTGTCTGGGAATCACAGCTCAAAATTTATCTGGGATTCCTCTTTCTTGTAGCTAAGCTCTTTGCGTTATGGTAACTTTAGGGTCGAACTCGGGGATGGGTTTTCTTCATCTTAAATGAGTTACAGGTTAGTGAAATTGAATTGTTTCAGCTGGATTTGGGGTTTTGGTAAAAAAGCTTGATAAATTCTTGGTTGATGGTGATAAAGCTATGGCTACTTGAGAGAAATAAAAGTGTAAAAAATTCAGCCGAGTTTAGGACCCATTTGAGCTTAGGTTTTAAGGTAACTATAATGTCCTCGAGGTCCTTTTCCTCGTGACTAGGGGAGAGATGACTGTGAATCAATTCAATAGGATCTAGGTTTCGCTCTTATAAAAATTGAACCCCTAAAGGAACATCTAATTATCACATTTATGACTCATTAATGTTTGAAGCCAAATTAAAACCATCAGCTAGATCCTAACTGCTTGGGGCTAATAAATGGCAACTAATTAAGCATTAGGGAATCTAGCGATAAGTATCATGAACCTTGAAGTTTGCAGTAACCACTTTCGGGGTACATCTGGGTTTAAACCCGCATGAGATGCAGAAACATAAATGATGATAAAAGCCTGTGTTGGTAACAAAGGGCAGTGTATTACCTCAAACCTTAACCCAGTGGCCCTCCTCTTCAAGGATGAGAGAGGGAGGGTTTTAGCGAAGCATCCTTTGAGTTATGTCTTCAAAGAAGGGTGTTTGTGAGATTAATAAAAGAAGTGAAAGAAAATGGAGGCGGGAGAAGAGCTCACACCTTTAGCGCCAAGATTTATCTAGATAAACTAAAAGTCTTTTTGTATGAGCTTAGTGGAAGAAACATATGGTTCCAGGAGTAAAGATTTACATAAATGTGAAGAGCAAAAAAGTACATTAAGGGCTTTTGGTAAAAACCCATAACAGTCAAAGTGATCCAATCTGTTAACCAGTACAAAAAATTTCACATCTTCTTGAAATTGCATCGCGAAAATTTGCATCTTGGCTCACGGCTATGAAATTTTATGCAATTTTCACTCTCCCTCCTGTTTAGCTCAGTGTTATACTTTGTTCATGCGGCTCAGGCACCATTTCAGGGTTCTGCATTTGAATTGGCTTGAAGAAAGGAGTATTCTGATTGAGCATAAGCTCTAAAAAATAATATCCTGGCTCATGATTAGTAGCATAGTTGGGAACTTAGTGTATCAATTGGGTTATTTAAGTTGATTAATACATAAAAAGTGTTCAAAACCTGCAACAAGCCCCAAAACAGCACTATTTGGGTACTAATCACCGACTACTTCAGCAAATGGATAGAAATTTGAAGCCTTTGCAAATCATAAAACGAGGTAGATTGAGTTCCTATGGAAAAATGTGCCTTGCAGGTCGAGATACGATCAATTGTAGCGGACAATGGGCGCGGTTCGATAGCTTTAGTGTATAGGAACACACGTAATTGAAAATTAAAAAACTTGTACTCCCACACTTGTGGTACATGAGAAAGCGGAAGCATCCTAACGAAACACTCTTGTCGAGCTTTGAAAGAAAACATCTCACATTCAACGAAGTAGGTAGAAGAGCTCTCTTAGGATTATGGGCCTGCAAAACAACCAGCAGGAAATATGGGGGATGCAGATTGCTACTACATATGGGGTGGAGGCTATCATCCCCACGAAAATCGGAATGCCCACCATTCGAGCTGAAGTTCCTGAGGAAGCAAGCACTGAAGCCATAATAAAAGACCTAGACACAATTGACGAACTTCGGGAGGCGGCAACCATGTGCATAGCTTCATACCAGCAGAGGTTAGCAAGTTGGCACAACCGGCGTGTAAATATGCTTACATTCAAAGCCGGGGAATTAGTCTTAAGAAGGGTTTTCAAAAACATGTGCAGCCCGACGGACGGAAGTTTTAGCCAGCCCAGGAAGGGCCGTACCGCGGTGATCCCCAGTAGACAGCCGGTTCTTATTGTAGCGCCCCATTTCCCGGGGTCCATTGGCGACCCTTCGACCGCGGAATATTGGATGTCGAGTGGCCCCGACCTTGCTCGTGAATCGGGCAGAGTCTCTGCTTTTGTACGAGGAGCTCTGCCAAAACCTGCCAGGTCCCCGATCACATGGCAACTGTCCAATATTTTAAAAAGACCTGGGTCCACATACGGATAAAAATGAGTAAAAATGGCCACTTGGGCCCGTATCAATACTCAAGGATACATAAAACTATATACCAATAGTTGAGTTAATAAGTAACCTCTTAGTTGAACATATATTAAATTTGTTTATATTACATGTTTCTGCGAATACCAAAGCCCTTGGCAGGCTTTCTTCTAAAAGCAGCGGCCTCTAGTGAGGCGCCATCCTCCTATTACCTCCTTTGTACTGAAATAGTGATCCTGACGGGGTGAGCGAGAAGCCAGTATTATAATTTCCTCGTGGAGTTGCTCACGTAAGTCTTTTATGTCATGGCAAACAATCACACTTTCAGTAAATACATGATCTTACTTGAATGTCTACATGCCGATCATGTCTCGAGTCTCTCAGGCTCTCGCACAGCCTAAGCCAAATCTGAGAAGCCATGGTTACACAAAACAAAAGCTTTTGTTCTCGAAACTTACTCACGATTGGTGTTATATTTAATGACCTTAGGCGAATCCTGTTGGATAACCCTCGGGGAAACGAATTCATGGGCCTCGATGAATTGTTGGACAATCTTCCCAGCACAATTCTCAGGAAAATCTTAAAGTCGAAATTCCTTTCACGACATTTTCCATACTGGTATAACTTGCGTATCGTAAACCATCACAATATTCTAAGAGTTGCTGATTACATATGGAATGCATGTATGATTCAACAGCTCATAACTAATATATAGCAATATATATAACATCATTAACTCATAAATCATATTTATTCAATTTGCAACCAATAACACAGGTATCTCTTATGGGCTAAATTTATCAACCAAGTAATTCATTTAAAATGCAGGAAACACCTGACGATCACGTGAGCAGTGAAACCCTCGATTCGGCAGCGATGCGACCATTAGGGATCTGGCTGCAAAACGAGTTCAGATATTTTCATCTGCCAAGAAAACACGGCTAATTCAAGCCTCGGAATATCTAACCATTCACATGGCTCTTAGCCAGATAACACAAAGTAGGAAAGAATCTTACTCTTGGGTTGGCTCGGAACTCCACGAATCGGGCAGGTGTCACGCGTGGCCCTTGCGTAGATTCGACTTTGCTTCTTGCTTTCAGTCGAAGCAAATGAGTGCAGAAACAATAGAAATTCTAGAAAAGTAAGCTCTCTCTCTCTCTCTGGCTTTCAAATCCACAACCCGCTGCGATTTGGTCTCATACACTTCACGTTTCTTCTTCAAATTGAAGAAGAAAACTATTCATGTTTTGTCTTTATTCAATTAACATTCAAAAATTCGCTTCCATGTCCACTTCATCTTGAGTTTTGACATGGCACAATCTAGGTCATCATTTACCCTCTATATCTGTCGTATAACACGATCCCACCAAGAGTATACTTGTAACAGGTGACTTTGTCATACGTCTCTCCTGGCCAGTTTTAGGGCACCGGCACCAGGTGCCTCGAAAAACATGAAATTATTGTCTGAGATTCCACAGGAATCAAGCGTAGTAGCTAGATTTAGTGAAGACTCAGCTAATGAAGTCGTTTGTCAAAGATCTAGAAAAATTTTGGATTTTGACCAAAATTACCATTTTACCTTTTTTTAGAAAATTAGAATTTTTTCGGGTTTTACATTCCTCCCCCTCCTTGAAAGAATTTTGTCAAGTGTACAATCCTCTGAATCACATGCATATGCAACGTGCTATCGCCATGCATGAAACTAGTCATTTAAGTATTAGGCTGACTAAACCAAATTACGCCGTCCACCAGCGGAAGGGATAAGTGCCACGCGTGTCTCGCGGCGCTCTCACGTTGACTCCTCATCCCGCGGTGCCGCGTGGCACCACTGCCTAGCCTCGCGGTCTTGCATCGCCAAAGCACGATCTGACTATCCACAATACACCTTGGTCCCTCCCTCCCGAAGGTGTCAGTGTTAAGCACAAATCTCTCACCGATCCACTACATGAGAGTGGATCACGGAGTGTACCTTCAGACATGGGCGGTAGAAATACCCTCGTGGACACGACATGCTTTGGCGGTAATGGCGATATTTATAGTGCCTACCCTCTTGAGTATCTCGAAGGGCCCGATGTACCTCGGCAATAGCTTCCCATAGCTTCTTGAACGACCACTCCTCTCTTGAAGCATCGCCTTGAAGGCGTGTCTCGACCTCGAACTCAAGGGTGTCGACGTCATACATAAATAGCTCTTCTTTCGACTCTAAGGCGAGTGAGGAGGCGATGTCGTATCAAGCTACCACCTTCTCGGAGGTGTCTCTAATCATATTGCAGGACCGGTGATGAGGCTCTGCCTGCCTCGGTCTAACATATCGGTGTCTATGGCCTCTGTCCTGATGCCTCATATGGTGTCATCACGTACATAACTGATAATTGTTGTTGTAAGTAGAGTCCACTAAAGGCAGTACTCTTCGACTACCCTTATGATCCAGGGATGCATGCTCGCGGTGTGTCCTCCCAACACTGTATAGTCTCTACATTGACCATCGGAATGCAATGGGTGGAAGTTGTACTCATGATTATTTGTGTGCCCATAGCCTTTGAAACTCTTCCAAAAAGTGCGTCGTAAACCTTGGGTCTCGATCGACATGGATACTAGTACTCCCATGTGGCCAGGACTAAGCTCCGAATATCTGACAGTGAGAATCTCCTCCCGATGTAAAGGTCGTACACGGTACAGAAAATGTGGGCTTAGGTGGCCAGGTCCATTTATGCCCATGCATCATGTCCTTGCGGTGTATGTGGCAAGTGGGTCACAAAGTCCATCGTGGCGTCAGCTCCCACTTCCCTTTCGACCACCTTTAATGGGTGAAGTAGCTCTGTTAGCTTACGGTGCTCGGCGCTTAACCTGGCGACACGTGAGACATCGTGAGGCAAAGTCCCTGCGTGTCTCTTATTAAAGCTCGATAGTGCGGTGATGAAGATCTGGTATCTTGATGTACTGGATGCCGACAAATCGAGAAGCGATGAAACTCCTTAAGAATCTCCTCTCCGAATCGTCGATTCTGAAACCACTACTGTCCTCTATCAAGAAGACTACCATGCGTGGATGGTCGACCCTAAATCCTGCCTTTGGCCCATGCAGGTCCACGATGAACCTGCTCTACGCATCTGTCACACGGGACTCGATCACTCACACTTTCAGCGAGAGACCAGTGTAGCCCTTCCCAAACTCTAGTGCCACTGAGCACGCTCGCGATATTGTAATGTTGTCCTGATCTGACATCCGCCAACCCGAGGAAGCTATACTGTGATGCTCCAGTGACTTCGGGTTCACGTGCGCCCAGCCACTTTGCATTTTCCTTACAGGATGGTAATCTGAGGAGTGAAGTCGTAATCCTCTAGGAACTCCATCCATCTTTGTTTGCCTTATATTGAGGTCAGTTGCGTGAGCTATATACTTCAGGACTTTGTGGTGAGGTACCTGTGAACTCCTCCTTGCCCAGTGTAAGTAGTGGGCGCGAATCTTTAAAGGCGGCTATGGCCTTGACTCTATGTTGTGTGTGGGGTAATTACTTTGATTCTTATTGTGGGGAACCATGGCTACTACCCTCACGGACTTCATCAAAACACATCCCGGTCCAGGCCCACTCGAGGCATCCATGATACACTTGTGTACCCTGTCCCCTGTCTGGAATTTATCGAGATAGGAGTAGTAGTAAGCATTCTCTTCAACTCTTGGAATGCCTCTCGCATCGGTCGTCAAATCAAACTTGACCTCGCCAGGGTCAATCTCGTCATAGGTCTTAGCTAATCGGGAGAATCCTTAATGAATCTCCTATAGTACCCGACCAATCCGAGCTGCGTATCTGGGGAATGAATTCAACCTCTCCCTGACTCATCACGGCCTCGACCTTCTCGGGGTCTACTTACACGCACGATGCGACCACGTGTCCCAATCTCACCTGTTAAGCCAAAGGCTCACTTTGATTGCTGAACTTGGTGTCGGTAGATGGTCTCGACAAGCGTAACACAATCCTCGAATGATACTCGTGCTCCCACTCTTCTTGGGAGTAGATCGAAAATGTCATCCACTTTGAAGAATACGACAAACTGATCTAGTTAGGGTTGGAATACCACATGCATGGGGTCATGTGAATCTTACAAGCGCGTCGTCGATCGAGCATCCTTTGTAAACTCAAAGTGCCCATAACGTGTCATGAACGTTGTCTTAGGGATATCGTCTCCACCCCAACCCTCAATGATGGTAACCCGGTCTGAAGGTGCATCTTGGAGTAGACTCGGACTCTTCAGTGATCGAAACGAGTCATCAATCCTCGGCAATGGTCTACTTAGATTCTTGATCGTAACCTTTGTTCAAGCTAATACGTAGTCAGTACCGCGGTCGAAGGGTCTTGTCTTTCTTCTTTTTACCAAGTAGAGCCAGGAGGCCCCAGTGGTGAAGTCTTTCGGTCTAATGAACCTGTCAGCCAGCTCCATGGCTGGACTGAGTTCTGCTGACTCTCTGGTGCCATCCTATGTGAAGTCATAGAGTTGGGCGAAGTACCAGGGTGTAACTCGACACCGAAGTCTACAACCCTCTGCGAAGGCAATCCCGATAGCTCTTCCGGAAAAACATCCTCGTACTCGCAGACTACTCTAGGTAGATCTAAGTCTGGTCTCACCTCGTCCCTTAGGGTAAGGCTTGCTAATGACCATGACTTGTCCCAGACACTTGGACTCGTATGCATGCAGGGCAAAATATCATGCTTGTCCCACGAAGTACAACCACGATGCAGATCACGTGTCTGTGAAGCGGTAACCCTCCTACGCTCATAATCAATATGACTCTATAATTTGTCATTGATCCATCGGGATGGCTAGTGAGACTCTGACATGTCCATGACCCTCGGGTCAGCTGTGGAATTAGAATCCCGGAATCTCTAGCTCACGACCTCGACATATCATCCCCGTCCTCACCACAAGCCTGAGGGGAGAACTCACGTACAAGGCCTCCATCAGGGCCTCGACCTCTAGCCAAACTACATCTGTTGATGTAGTATCTCAAAGGTATAAACAAAGCCTCGAGACACTATTCACATACAGAAAACATTTCATACACAAGGTCCATGCATTCATAGGTAATGCAAGACAATAATTTCATATATTAAATCATATCAACAAAAATTTGTATTTTATTTCATTTTATTTTATTTAAAAAAAATTATTTTATTTTATTTTATTTTTTGAAAACTGATGCAGTGCTCATGAGCAGTGTTCCAAACGGTGAGTGGCGAGGTCGAGTGCACGGTGCACCCACCCTTGGCCGAAACTGTGCGCCGCCTTGTTGAGTCGTCATCACGGGCTGGCAGGCGGTGTGTGACTGACTCTGCCGGGTCTTGTAGCGCCGCGATCGTCTTGCGATGAAGCGGCCGTGTCGTTAACGTGGCACGGATTTGCCCAGTGTGGCGCCCATGGTCCGCGATACAAATATTGTGTCGTGACCTGGCACTACCTGCTGTGCGCGCGGTGTCGTCGCGCGGCGTTGTGTCGTCGCTCGTCCTGCGCCTTATCACGACCTTCTTTGCCCAGCGTATCATGACCCCGAGGTCGCCCGAACCGATACGATACAAAATTTTGTATACGCGACTCGCGGCCAGGGCCATGCGCTCGTGCTGCGCACCAGCCTGCGGCGCGTGCTGCACCTCACGCCGCGCGAGGGCCGTGGGTGTCGGTGGCACGTATCGTGGCCTACCACGCGTCGTGTCGTGGGCGTGGCTTAAAGTATCGTGGCCCTGCCCGACTTCCCCGGCTACATGTCACGATACAATCCATTGTATCGTGACTCAAATGGGCAATAACCCATCCAACTGCCTTTTGAGCATTTTTTTTTTTCATCATTTTCCTTTTTTATTTTGTTTCACCTACTGGAAGACCCAAAATTTTTTTTTTTTTTTTCATTTTCTAGTAGAACAATATAAATTCCTTAAAAAAAAAAAATTCCTGTTTTACACACTGTAAAACCTCAGAAAAAAAATCCTTAACACATTTTTTTTCATTTAATTCCTGGACTATTTACTTGAAATTCCTCGAAGCAAACTTGTTCTCTGCCCCAAACCATAGTGTTCAACATTTTTTCCTATGCTATTCACGAGCATACAAACCATCTGATTCCTGACACATGATCACACAATTCATACATAAAACACAGCCATGCGGAGTGTTCTAATCTTTGTCAGTATTTGTCTAGGTAATCACATTACCTAAACTCCTAGCAATGAGCCACACGAGTTGTGGTGTTCTCACGCACAATGACCATGGCTAAGCCCGAGTCCCTCGAGCCCTGGGTTGTCGGCGTACTGGCTACGATGCAGTGTGACACCCCATTTCCGAGTCCATTGACCGTCGACGCGAGGGATATTCGTGGATGTCGGGTGTTGACACCACTCATGAATCGGGCGGAGTCTCTTTTGTGCGGGGCTCTGAATCTGTGAGTCCCAATCACATGGCAACCTGTCCCAATATTTTACAAAGACCACACAAAGTCCACATACGGATAAAAATGAGTAAAAATGGCCACTTGGGCCCATTCATCAATACTCTCAAAATTACATCAACTATATACCAATAGTTCAAGAGTTAATAAGTCACTCTTAGTTCGAGCATATCAAATCAGTGAAAAGAAAAGAAGTTTGAAAAAAGGAAACTGCATATTAAAATTCTGATTTCTAATACATGTTTCTGATGAATAAGCCACCAGAGCGGAGCTTTCTTCTAAAAACAGCCCTCACAGTGAGGCGTCGTCCTCTGTACCTCCTTGTACACAGTAGTGATTCCTCTCGGCAGGTGAGCAAAAGCCCGGTAGTTATAATTTCCCTACGTGGGTTACTCACTACTTAAGTGCACATGTCATGTGATGATCACACTCAGTAAATACATGATCTACTTGAATGTCTACATGCCCAATCCGGTGTCTCGAATCCTCTCAGGCTCCTCGCACATGCCTAAGCCAAATGTGAGAAAACATCGTTTTCAAAACAAAAGCTTTTGTTCTCGAACTTACTACAGGGTTTGGTAATTATGATGGACAACCCTCAGGCCGAATATGTTGAGTTAACCCTCTGAAACAATTCATGGGCCCCTCAGTGAATTGTTGAATGATCTCAAACACAATTACCCTCTCAGAATCTTAGTCGAAATTCGCACGAAACATTTTTCCTTTTATTTTCTTTAAGTGTCATGCACTCACTCTAATATTCTAGGGTGCCCAGTGCATATGGAATGCATTATGCGATTCTGACTGACTCGTGCTAATATATAAAACATGTATATACTAACATAATTAACTCACATAAATCATGTTATTCAATTTGCAACCAATAACACCAAAATTAGCTTACATAGGCTAATTGATCAACCAAATAATTCATTTTAAATCAGAAAACATGACGATCACGTGAGCGGTGAAACCCTCGAGATTGACCTTTGTGCAAACCCTGTAGGGATCTTCTCACTTGGTTCAAATATTTTCATCACAGAAACACGAAATTTGAATTCAAGCCTCCCGGAATATCTCTAACCATTCACATGGCTCTTAGCGAAAAGAATAACACAAATAGGAAAAGATCCACACTCTTGGAGTTGTCGAACTGCAGGTGGTGTCAGCGCGTAGCCTCGCCGCGTAGATCGAGCATAACCTTTACTCCGTCGAGAAGCCGAAGCCCGGTCGAGCAACCGAATATCTACCAGAGAAAAGTAGCTCTCTCTCTCTCCTAGAGCTTCCGAATCCATGACCCACTTCACGGTTGGTCTCATGCGCCGTTTTCTTCTTCCAAGGTGGAGAAAGCTATTCGTGTTTTGTCTTTGTCGATTAACATTTCAAAAATTCCTTAGTATCCCTTGCGTCTTGATTTTTTGACCTTGGCACAATCTAAGTCATTCATTTCCACCCTCTCTCTCTAATCATGCGACATGTGTCACGTAGGTACATGTAATAGGTGACTTTTTCACATCACACATGTCGTGAGCGGTTTAGAGCACTGACACCCAGTGCCTCAGCGTGAAATTATGATTGTCTCGGAATTCGACGATATTTGACGTGGTAGCTAGATTTTGCGTGACGACTCCAACGATGAAGTTCGTTTCGTCATCGAAGATCTAGAAAAATTTCAGATTTTGACCAAAATTATCATTTTACCCTTTTTCAGAAAATTAGAATTTTTTCGGGTTTTACACTTACGTTGAAGCTGAGACCAGGGCGAGGCTATTTGTTTCGAATGTGGAAGAGTGTATGCACACTAAAAGTATTATCAGTAGTGTATTCTTTAAGGAAAATATCATTAATAAGAGATTATCCTTTACACATGTCCCCTTAAAACATACAGTCACTTTTTTCTAAAAGCCAAGGCATGGTTGTTGTTCGACTGGCATAAAAAAGTCCAGGCATGATTAGTCCAGGTACGGTTGTTGTCCAGCTAGCATCAAAAATTCCAGGTATGGTTGTTGTCCAGTTAGCATCTAAAAGTCCAGATACGGTTATTGTACGGATGGCATCTAGAAGTCCGAGATCACGGTGTTATTAAGGCTGCGTTTAGGAGACAATCACGTTGTTGTTCGGTGTGCCACAAGATCGAATACGGTTTACGTTCATTGGTATTCTCTAAGACATGGTTGTTATCCTGCTAGAGTTCTTGATAATCAATGCTCAAGCCTGGTTGACGTTTTCAAATTTCATTAAAATACACAAAGTGTCACCATAAATTACACATAAAGTTCATATGTGGCCAAACGGTATGCTTCGCAAGTTTTCAATATAGTCAAAGTAACACATGAAGAGGCCCTATTCATGCCTTAGCGACACCCCTCAGGAGTCTCTAACCACCCTAACTTGACCTTAGGTTGTCAAAGAATTTTAGAGGAAGTGGGTTGGAGGAGTTAGGCATGCCATATGGGATGTCTAGCCGATCCCCGTAGATGTTGTTCTTGAATAGCAACACCCATAGCCGTAAGCAAAGATGAAATCCAGAGACCCCTGGTAGTCTTCCACCATGTCTTCCCTATCCTTGCTTGCTCAGGCATGAAGGGAAGGCACCTCACATTTGACTTGTGCCCGCCTTCTTCCGCAATTGCAAAAGAATTTAGGGCCTTGGTCAAATCGACTTCTACCCTAGCTTTGGCGTCTCTTACTATTGTAGCCACTAACTGGGCCGCCCTGGCTTTTTGTTTGGCCTCATCTCTTTCTTTCTCTTCCCAGATAATGCTTGTCGCGCCATCTCTGGCCTCTTTTTCCCAACGTTATGACGACGACTCCGCCTTTGCCAAAGAGGTGGTCAAGGTCTGATGATGTGAAGCGGCTGACTAGGCATAAAGCCGCAGCTTTTCGGCGTCATCAGCGGGGCCGGAACTCGTTACCCCAGCGAGGCTATGTTCCGGCGACCCCGTCTGACCAAAAAAAAAAAAAAAAAAAAAAAAGGATCGAAATTAGAGAAAAAAGGATTTATACAAATGGTAGTCCCGCGTCTTGAATGACACTTACCGGTCCCGGTGACCGGTCGAGTTGGCTGATTACGAATGAGCATCCCGTCATCGACCCCGCAGTGCGGATCCTCCTTATCAATATAAACAGGAAGTGAAATGGAATACTGCTTTGAGTAGGCGTCATAAGCATCCGAAAATAATTCAGATAAAGGTCGTGCATGTGCATAAATGGGGACTACTCCGGGTTGAAAGGGCTCCAGCGGTGAATGAGTTTTAGCACATCCTCAAGATCCGGAGCCACTGTGTCCATCGAGGGACAAACCCTCTCCAGTGGCGGGACATACTTGCTCACCAACACCCAGTCGGGCAGCCATTTCTTGCTTGGACCGGAGCTGGGAAGCTTGGGTGGGGGTGCTGGAGCACTAACTACCCCTAATGGGGCACCCAATCCAACCTCTTCAACGCTTGGAGGACTCACAGTTGGAACCTCCCCCTCCAAGGGCATATTAGCCTAGTTGAGGCAAACCTCAAGGCCAGCTGGTCATTGGAAGCCAGATATGGGGATTCCACGAGACTATGGCCACAGTCATACGAGCCTCCTCATGTGAAAGGGGAGACGCTGGAGTAAGCTTCTCTCCAAAATCAGAGGTAACCACACCCTTTAGGGTTGAAGGCCACCTACGCTTCCGTGTAGCAAACCCCACTGCAAGGCTAAACATTTCTTCCTCCTCGACGGGCTCACTATCAACTAATCCTGTCCAATCTAAAAAATCTTCTAACCCGATGTCGGCTACCTTTGATTACCACGCTCTCATCTCGCTTTTCTTTGCGGTAGAGAGGGTAGCGGTGGACTTTGAAATTTGGGTAACACGACGAGCCTCAAGGTCCTTATGGCGGCTAGTTTGGTCCTCTTGAGTAGGAATTAGTTGAGAAGAGCTGCCCGGGACCAATTTCAAGAGATCAGCGAAAATGAAATGTTCCTGTTGACCTCGACGAGAAACAACGGCTTGAGGGCAATGGGGATAATATAAAGGGGAAAGGGTTGTTACTTGACTCTCTTAAATCTTCAGCATTGTAGCTCATTATTATTCTGCACGCCCCGTTATCTCAAGCAACCACCTAATGTTCTCCAAGTCGGCCTTCTCAACCTAGTTTGCCGTGACCTGCTGGCCTTTTCCTGGCCGACATCGAAAAGCGGTGTAATTTTCACAATCCACCTAGTAGGCATGATTGCATTCTGGCTAAATAGTGAAACATACGAGATTGATTCATGTTAAGAAAATGAAATGAAATCTACCATATAAGGCATAGCTTAAAGATAACCACTTTTTTAAAATCTTAGGGGTAAGAACATAGATTTCCATTAATCTTTGATTTATAGGCGGACATCACAATCCCTTGATCCACAGACTGACATATGAAAAGAATCTCATGGCGGGAATGTCAATGGTAGAAAGGTTAAGCACACTCTGACCCATCGTCAGAATAATTATTCGAGATGGATAAGAGGCGGGAAGGTGCAGGGGGACATATGCTTTGCTTCACAAGGATGACATGGGACGAAGTCGGCGGCGGGCTTCTCCCAGAGAGTAAAATAGCGGCCACTATAAAACCTCCCTACTTGTTAAAATGCTTGGCAGTAAGCAATTCAAAGCTCTGTATTTATGGGAATTTGGCAATAGGATCTTAACTCCTCCATGAATGGCAGGCACGTTGCTTGTAGAGGCGGCTCACGGATGGAGCCTCTCATCGCCCGACTCGCGTAGAGGGAGTCTCCTCTTGACCTCTTGCCAAAATTCTAGTAAGGTGACAAAGAATGAGGGAGCTCGACTACGACAATATCTGCAAGCGATCTGCGGGACTAAAGCCTTGAAGTTTTACAAAGCCTGTTGACCCCGGGCTTGGGTGCATCTGAAACCCACGTTACCAGTTTTGATGAAACCTGGGCGATTGAAAGATGCATAAGCGAAACCCGCCCCGAGATCCCACGAAATCGGATGAAATAGAAAAACCCACGAGGCGAAGTAGTCAAGATCCTCAGTGAAACCTTCACCCAGCTTCGAGTCTTTGGCAGTACTTTCAAGCAAGAAGCGAAGCCAGCTGACCTTAGGGCCCTTACTCTTATATCAGGGTAAAGGGCATGTACAAATGCATTAATGACAGATGATCAATACGATATCGGAGACACGCTCCTTTCCCGACATTCGTATTATGAAATATTGTATACAGGGCGTAAGAAAGACAAGTGAGCCTGTGGAGTGTTTAGCCGTACGGCTGAAGTAGGCCCCTAGGCTTGTTCATCAAAATGGCTCGAGCCTATCAATCAAGTAGAGCCCAGCGACTAGCCCTATCTAGGAAATACGATAAACCATCTTCATAAACCAATAAAGGCTTTCTCGGGGCCCCACTTGGATAACCCGGCTCCTGCAGTAGGGATCAGACATAAGGAAGCCAGAAAATTCGATGCATCAATGTGCCCGAAAACCCAATTTTATTAAAATATGCCAAATAGCTACATTGAAGCCAAGATAAACGTATTCGAACCACCTTGCTGGATCCCTTACAAGAATATCTGGAAGTAAATGTATTAGAGCAGCACATTGGAGAAAGGCGAAAGAAGAATAAAAAAGGCCAAAGGAAATTAGAAAGATTAGGATGATAGGAAGAAGAATAGGAAGAAGAGGAAGGGAAAATCAAAGGAACAAAACAAAATCTACATTAACCTTGAGAATTCCATGCACTCTCGACTTTACGCCTCGTAGTTGCAGCAAGAAGGCGCCCTGACCGGGGGGGCCGCGTAGCCCCGTCACGAATTTGAAAAAATGGGCAACAACATAATCTCATCCATGACCTTCGATCGATCTGCGCAAGGCCCAACAAGAATTCTGAAAAGGTGATATTGGCGTAGGTAGGCCTCCGTGCGGGCGTCGATGAGTGACACGGAGCGGCGTCTTGAGCACCTGATATCCGCAGCGACAAGTGGTTGTAGAGGCTTTTGCGTTACTTCACCATTCTTCCACAGCCGTTTGTCGAAAATTCATAAATGGCATAAATTTGGCTAAATTCACCACCATATATATAGGGGTAAGTTCTGGCGTGTCATGCACCATCGAACCACGGTATTTTCTAGTAACATGCGCCTGGAACATATGCACCTTAACTCAGTTTCTCATACTCTGAGGTCTTGACACGGGTGTACTCCACTGCCCGAGAAGAGCATGATACAGGCGGGGAAAAAGGGGCGTGTAATTACCGTGGCACAAGGCCGGAACCCACTACTAATGGGCCGAATCCGCATGGAGGCCCATTGCTGGATTGAGCCCCGATCACGACCAAAATGGCGCATTTACCTCAAAACCATCGGGAAGCCGCCTCGTCCCATCAGGGTCCTCGGTCTCTACGGCGGCCATCTGCTTGCATTACAGATATTGCATCTGCAAGATTTCTTAATTCATCACGTCTCGAACGGTAATCTTAAATGAGGAGAATTGAGGTCTTTGATAGGAAAGTCAAATTTTATCAACGAGTTGGTGATATTATCTCTCAAAATCAAGGAGAAATTGGTCTAGATGAATGAAGATTCTACCACCAAAATCACAAAATTATCTTTCAAAAATCAAGGAGGTAGTATAAATGGCCTTATGAGGAAAGGTATGCAACCCTTGTGGAGCCCGGCTTGACCCGACCCAGATTAAGGCGGTCGGCAAAACCACAGGGGCGTACTGATTTAAAACCATTTAAAGTCATTAATCAAATCCCTTTAGTTATCGTTTTATTTATTTAGTTTTCAAAAGTGTGTGACGAATCCCCGAGCTAGAGCGTTTGGCGGATCAATAGAGCAGATTTACTCAGAGCATTTCGATTATCTTATGGCTCATTGGCTTATTTTATTCATTTAAATTTTGAAATTTCGGTAGAAGCATTTTCATTTTGGGTAACTATAAAACATTTCACATTCAAAGACTCATACCACTTACATTTAACAAAATAAATTACAAAAATATTGATTAGGAATTATTTGTTTTACAAAATGTCTGATGTTCGAAAGAAATGGGTAATGCATATGTGGAACATACTCAGTAATTCCTTCTCTATGACTCACGAGCTCCTCGATCTTGGGTGCGCGATGTCTATCACGCAGTACTGCGCATTGATAAAAGCTTGTCACCTTCGCCAATTTCATGCTTAGTGGTTACACATCTGATGTATTCCATTTCGTTCATATAAATCATGCATTTTATCAAATAATGCCTTTATGCAATATCGGTGTAATGTAAAGATACTTATACAAATACACACTTTTTAAATACCATCGTTTCCGTTTGTTAGTTTGTGATTCCACATATAACTATAGAATTCGACATCTGACAGATTAGTTGGTGAATCACACTGTTTCAATTGATATTAATGTGGTTTCACATTGATAATGCAGATCTCACATATGACATAAATTCGAGCATTCACGGCAGGGTGGGTTGGTGAATCTGTCTGTCATTGATGGTAATGTGATTTCGCGTTCAATATTATCGTCTCACATATGGCGTATAGAAGTCTACATTCCACGGCCAGTTCGGTTGGTGAATCTGTCGTATGCATCGTCGATAGCAATGTGATTTCGCGTGTTAGACAAAAAATACGGTTACCTTCATGGCCAATTCGGTTGGTGAATTAGTCATGTTAGTCCTGATAATACGTTTCATTTGGTTACTTTTTATGTAAATATGATATTAGATGCGCTTATAAGCTCAAATACACGCATACATGCGAGATATTTGTCAAACATTTCAAATACTAATCATTAATCGATATATATGCATATTTCGCAAATAGAAAGCTTAATATGAGAATAAAGAGCGTGTAATTGAACAAACTAGAATAAAGAACAAGAGTATAGAACAAACCATTGCTCGATTAGTTTCTTTCACCGATGTCAATCCTAGGTCGGGTTATCGTCTTCACACTTTAGTGTCCTGATTTATTCACTCTTAGTGATTAAGTAAATAATCATACTAAATGAATATCGCCGAGGCAAAGCGAAGCTTTGCGGAGGCAGCGAGGTACGGTACGTTTTTGACTTAGTCTCATTCTTATTCCTCTAAGAGTCTACTTTACTCATAAATTGGAATCATTTCAATCGGATTATCCTAACTAAAGTTATGGCATTTTTCATGCCCGACTAATAAATTCTGGAGTGCGGGGACGGTTGTATTGCTCATTTTCGAGTGCTAGCTTGTGTTTTGATTTCTGGAGTCGTGTACTCTTTTAAAGCTAAGGTGATAAGGTTCTATTCAACTGGAATCACCCAATTCGAGACACGAAACTCAAGTTACGTCAGAACAACCGGGACCTCTATGTTCAAAGCTGGAACCAGAATTTGGCTTGCACATGGCCCTACGTTGAGTGCATTTTTAGGCCACTTAGGATCAGAATTTGGCTATACCTATTCTTTAAGTTTGGTTCTCCTTGAAGTCTATTTTACATAGCCACTTGAATCACTCAAATCGGATAAGAAATGAGCAAGTTATGGCCAAAATACTAAGCGGTGGCGGGAGAAGCGGGGCTGCAAAGAGAATTTAATACTTAGGTACACCCAGTGTCAGGTACACTTTGGCTTGCACAGTGGTTTACCTGTTCATGTCTTAGGTACACCTTAGAAAATTGCCCGATTTTGTTATTTTCCCACTTTTGATGCCAATTCACTCCATACAACTTCTATAATTCATAATACCTCAAAACCCGACTTGGAATTCGTAAAAACAATTCTATGACACTTAGAGTGGTCTTTATGGAGCCTTAAAACCTGAAAACCTTAGGTGAAAATCGAAACGCTACCTAAAGGTCCACCAATTCTTTATAAACCACATAAAGGTGATGATTCCATGGTTATTTTCCACCAATTGGGGTTTTACTCTCATAACTTGACAATTTAAAGGTTTGTGTGATCTTTGCACACAACTGAAGCAAGAAGACTTATCTAATCTCCCGTACAATGCTAGGAATCCAAAATACATGATCATAAGACATACATGCACCTTGAATCCTTCTTGAACTCCTCCTCCTTTCTTTTCTTCTCTTCCTCTTCCCTCTTCCTCTTCTTGATTTTCTCTTCTTTTTCTCTGTCGTGGAGCCACAGCTTTGAGACCAAATGAATTTTGGTTTTTGTTTTCTATTATTATAACATCAAGAGTCTCTTTCTAATTACAATTAAGTCCTCAACTCTTTAATTTTGCAAATTGTCACTTATGTAATTTGTATTGTGGCCATCTCTCTACATTTAATGATTTTCATATTCATGTCATATTTGCTAAATGACCATTGTACCCTTGTTCTCATACCGCGAATCCGGGTTCACTAAATTTATCACTTCATAACTTGTCAATTGCAATTTTTCAGGAAAAATCCGAGTTTAGCTCAATTCATACCAGAATATATAATAAAATTTATTATAAAAATTCTAGGAGGGTATTTTTAGGCGTTACAACCCTAACGAAATCCTCTTCTTTAAGCCTTTACCTCGTCATTTTGCTAACTTAAGCATCGGAGAGGCGGTCGACACACCGCCATTGGATCCCTTATTTTTTACAGGTTTATACCAGACCGATGATGCCCCGAAGGTTAGACGAACCAGGTATCGACAGAAATGACAGAAACATATTCTCCATTCCATATATACCAGGAAACTATTTACAGGCAAGTTTTCCCCTGCAGCCTTGCCGCCAAAAAACCCGCGACCAAGAGGACTGTATGGAACCATCCCAATTTCAAGTTCCCTATAGAAGTATATAATATCAAGTAGAGGAATTTAAAACAAAAAAGCAAATTAGAACTTTATAGAGGAAATTAATAAAGATCAAATATGAGAACTATATAGGATGTTTTATGATAGAAAATGATCAATTGTTGAGTAGAGGAAATTAAATTTGAAACCTGCAAAGTGGGAGAATTTCTTCCTCAATTTCTCGAGTCCAAAGGGACCACTCCATTTAATAGTATGAACTGCATGAGCCCTTCTTATTGTGTCTGTGCTGGCTTCACATAGCCCAATATACTTGATCTTTCCCTCTTCAACCAACTTCTTAACCTCCCCCATCTACCTTAATTTCAAAAATACATATTATTCTCTTAAAGAACAAGGATAACTCCATAATGGGAATAGAGTAGAAGAAAGCTTGCTGAATCAATTAGAAGAGAAAAAAAAATGTGATACTTTTCCTCAATAGTTATCGAAGTATCAATTCGGTGTGGATAATAGAGATCAATGCATCCCACATGAAGACGTTTAAGAGTAGCCTCACAACAGGAGCGGACATATTCAGGGTACCTTTCACTACCATATGAGTAGGTTCAGTTCTAACAAGACCAAATTTGGTGGCTAACTGAATTTTTATCGGGGCAGCTCCTTCAATACCTGTAACATTTGAATACATGAATTTGTTTCCATGTTCTGATAACCAAAAACTCATAGTAGAATTACTTTATTTATTTATTTATTTATTTTACATATATTCACTTTGCATATTACATTATTGAACTTTTTTTCTGGATTCGATATTGGGTTCTCCCGTTTGCCTACTCCACCCTTTTTTTTTAATATTGATGAACTAGAGTCAGAAGAATAATATGGACTTATTTTGGACCTTTTTTTTCCGTTCCATTATAGAGAGTTTCTAGCTACAGAGAGAAGTATGTAAAATAAATAGTAGTGATGAGCCACTTAAATTTAGGCTGCTTTTCATTTGGGCAGTAGTCTAAGAAGAGAGTATAGTATTAGATAAATAAAATAGAACTATTAGCTGTGGTAGAGATGGTCCACTGCCTGAAGCCTTATACTTTAAAGACGCGAGGCGTGAAGAGCTTATACTTAGAATAAGTTTTTATCAACCAATTTTTGATTGAAACACATTTATCTATCTGTATAGAGAGATGAACTCAATTCTACACTATCTTTTAGAACGAAAGAATAACTCAGACAGATCCATATTTTTTTCAATTTTATTGAACCTGATAATTTAATTTTTATTGTTTCAGAATCATAACTTTCAAACTAATCTTCATTACAGCATAACCAAATCAAAACCTTTTATCTGCCTAAGAATGGAGTTTTATTAATTAATGGATTGCAATTAGTATATAAATGGTAGACTTCGTGATCACACTTTATTAGATATATAATCTTTCCTAACTCAGATCTAGATTAAATGGCAAAAGTCTATGACCTAAGAATATGATTCATTTGCTGAATGCATACTTGATAATTGAAACAACAAGATCTTCAGAGACAGGGTTGTCGTAGATTCCGAACAGTCCTGCACAACCGAATCCGAGCTTGGAGACCTATATATATATATATATATAAGGACCAGGCATCTCACTTACAAAGTGGCCCCAGGCCATTTTTCTGCTCCCACAGAATATATGTTAAAATAAAAATTTTATTAAGAAGATATTCAAGATTATAAAAATTAACAAAAGTGTTTCTATTCTACAATCATTTTTAGATAAAAACTAATATTTAACTATATAAACTTACTTTGACTGAATATATGTTTAATAGATAGAGAAATAATCCATCTGAATTTTTCGCAGATCATGATCATGCTTACTTGGATTGAATTTAACTTGGTAAACTCTTTCCATATGACTTAGAATCAACAGCTAAGAGATTCTGGGTAATCATGATGATTTTAAAACATAATCCACTATTTTTAGTTACTGAACACTTAATATGCGTGATCGGGATGATCAACATTTTGTCCTGTTGTTTTTTAACAAACAAAAAAACGAGAACTGAATTTTTTCAAAGAGAACCCCATAGATATTTGAACCTGAGAAACCTAAACGCTGAAGATATGAACTTTTAATAAAATAAAAAGGGTTTACCGATAACTTAATTCAAATAGTTAAAAGTATAATTGTTGACATAATGTGGTGGAGACTTTTACATGCTGCATTTAAAGGAGCCCTTTGAGAGCTTTATCGCATTTAACTAGCTTTTTAGAACTCCAACAACCAAATTTTTTATTATATTTAATTAATTATAAATTATAAATATATAATATTTTTATTATTTCAAAAGGAGCCCACTATAAGTGGTTCCTAGGGGTACACTCACTCCTCGCCTATAGGTGGGGCTGGCATTATATATAAATATATATGAATAATCCACAATTAATCTCAATGAATTTCTTTGAGGGAGTACTGATCAGTACAATTTTAAGGCCTTTTGGAGAGACATAATCCTTCCTCCTTTTGAGTTTCTTCTTTATTTCCAGCTTAACTGGGGATGGATTTGATGTGATCAAATTTTTTTTTTTTTAGCTTTAGTACATATAGCGTTTGATTATCTCCCACTGATCCATGTTCCTAGAATATATTCAATTCAAGATCAATACTATCTCAGCATAAAAATAAAATAAAATAACATCAACACGTAAGAAACCGAAGATAAAAAAATGAATTTATTATGCTAGTATATATGATAAATGCTATATTAGCCTCTGTTGAATAATTATAGCTTTAATTTAAGATGAATAATGAGAATCCATCAGAATTACTTTTAGCTTTTTTTAATTTGAACTAGCTTTCAGTGGGACTTATTTGGAAGACTTGACTCCTTTGCGTGACTAGACTACTTTATAAGAAACTAACTTTCAGTTTGAAGAATGAAATATTTGGTTACTAGACATCAAATGATCCAAAATATATAAATCTAACATTTTTATGCTTTTTTTCTTGGAAAATATATTTAGAGAGCATATATTTGCATTTGTTTCAAAGCAATGATTTATTTAAGAAGAGAGATATTTATTTCAAATCACTAAAAAATGATAGATAATGTGAGTTTGAAAAGTTCTTAATCAAATCAGAGATCAGTATATTAAAGAATTTTGAAACTAATTGAACAAACAAACAAACCATGGTATGATGGTAGGAGAAATATATTAGGAAAATTTAACTTGGTTTCTAGTCACACAGCACTCTGAATCTCAATCTTGCTCCTCCTCCCTCCCATTTCAAGTCTCTGACTCAGGGATTTCCAGAAGGAAATTTAATTATAACTTCCTGTCTGTACACAGAGAAGAAGAGAATGTGCCTATTCAAGGTCTGCTGATCTTCTCTAATGGAGGACTGGAGCTTCACTGTAGAAGACAGACAATTATCCTATTTTTAAGTGAAAATTAGTTCACTGTAGATTTCTTTCTTCCAACGTTTTATGACATAGAAGATATTTTCTTCATCGCATACACTATTTGATATGATTCAAATAAATATTTAACCCATGTCAGATTGATTGTTTAACTTTAAAGTGATAAAAGCTGAAAAGATGAGAGACCAACTGATTATATGTAAATTTGGGTTTAAAACTTAAATTTAAATTTATTTTCATTTTTAGTATAAGAGAGTGAACTGTTTGATTAATAACAAGTTTAACTATATATAAAAACCCAAACTGAATTCATTTGAACTTTTTTTATGAATATGAAACTCAATTAGAATAAATGGTAACCCAATCTGATCCATAAAGTTTGAACCAATTAAAATGAAGAATAATTATATGAATGAATTGATTAGTCAGTAAATTTAAACTCAGATACCAATGATGAAGAAGAAATAGTTGAATTCCACTGAACTGGGAGTAACCTGAGTTTGGTATTGATACTCAACATCCTAATTATAATGAGAGTAAACCACCAAATTTCAACAGATATTAGCCAGATAATGATAATTACTTCTTTCCGCTGAATAATTAATAGCTGAAGATTCAAAATGATCGGTTCATTGATATTAGATTGTTGAAGGATAAAACTTTCTTAAAGTCAGTATATAATATGTTACATGGCAAAATGAGTTAACTTTAATTTTATTTTCCTATTTTTAGTATATAATACTAATAATAATAATCTAAATAAAATTATAAAATTTTAATTTTTATAAAATATATCTATTTTAATACAATTAAAATGTTTTATATATATATATATATATATAGCTGAACTCAACGTTTGAGGTGAAGGACATTGGGTCAACTCTACCCAGAGGCATGCGAGAGTTGTTGACTTGTGTGTTGGTTTAACCTCCTTTGATAAAAGAAAATAAAGAAAATATGTATTAAATTAATAATAGAGAGAAAATTGTTTATTTGATCATGACTTGAAACTGTTATTTCAAAATAAGAGTATATTTGATTCCATTTTTTTTGTTTAAAATATAGAAATATAGAAAATATTAAATGCAAAGGTTGTAATATTCAAAGATTAACTAGTTTTTTAGCTAAAACAGAATTAAAGGGTTTTTAGTGCCTTTCTTTATCTCCAGCTAGCTTATATACCTTTTCATCCGCCACTGCATTTTTAAGAGAATTAAAGTATGGCAACATGTGTAACATTTAATGCACTGAAATAAGAAGATGAAGATGGTTAGTTTTAGTTAAAGAAGCAGGGTTTATGGCAAATAATAATAATAATATATTTTTTTGACTAAGGCTTTTGAGAGTTTGAATTTAATATCCATAATCAAATTTTCACATATGACAATGTGGTTATGATAATATGGTATTGTCATGGATCCTAAATGCAATTTCACAAAAACCATAAAAAAATCAATTGATGTTTTTAGAACTCCTTAATTTGCACCAACCTCATCATCCTAAGGCTCTAAGTTTGAAATTATATATATAGCTCTCGAAAATGCCCCTATTGTTAACGACGTTAACAAATAGATAAACGGGACGTTAACCTTACTCATATGGCACCTCCCATGTGCGTTTTTAGCTTATATAGTACTTTTGCACATAATTTCTCACTAACCAAGTAGAAAACTAAAAACAAAATGGGAAAATCAAAAGCTATTCTATTTGTTAAATTTTATCACAAATATTTGAATTAATATAGTAAATACTTTTCGTAGCTAAACGATATGTTGTTCTATTCGATTCCCTATAAAATGACAACAATGGTAAATATTTCAATTATGAGCAAGCCTCCAAATATCCTCCATTATTAGAATTATTGAAATAGATAAACTAAACCATTGATAATTACTTTAATTATTTTGGAGTCCCATCTCCAGGTTTGAGAAATGTCTCACCCACTTAAACTAAGAAATTTTATTTCTTTCCAGCCACTAACCTACTTCCAATATAGCTCAAACAATTCTCTTTTTTTTTTTTTTTCTATTCTCTCTTCTTTTTTCTCATGGTTCTTCTCAAATATGCTCCTTTCAGAAATGAAGATAAGATTCAACTACTGAATTAAAGAAACGAACAATAATTACTGAATTACAAAGTATCCTTCTTATTCACAGTTTTTCCCCTCATCTCATTCATGAATTATAATGTATTAATTTCTGGTTACAGGACCATGAAAGCATGAAAGATATATCCATAAAATACACTAGAAAACAACAACAACATTACTATTCTAAGAAACATATTCACTTCAACTATGAAATAGTATTGGAGAATATGAATATGTCTTCACAATGTTCTACTACTGCACTCACAGAGTTGAACTTTTGGTGTAACTTGCCGGTGTATTCGCAAATCGCCATGAGCAGCGAATCAACTTATCAGCTACTCTAGCTCCGGCCACCTCGTCCGGAGGTACTGCATTAGAAATCTCTTCTAATTCTTCTTTTGTGAACTTTAATCTCAAGGAACCGATATTGTTATCAATATTGTTAATCTTGGTTGTCCCTACATGCATATACAATAAGGTTCAATCACTACAAGAAAAACAGGTTATAGCGGCATAATTTTAGCAATGAGACAGTCACACGTTTCCAATAATTTATTTTTATTCAAGAAACTATTCAGATATTATGTAAGATGATGAAGCATTATAACAATATAGCTCTTGGTGGAAGGTTAATCAAAAGACTTGATAAATACTAACAAGAAATTTTCTGTTGTGTTAAATGACTGTAATGTGACGACCACTAGCGACCACCCAAAAATATATTTTTAAATGACTGAAAGGGGAATTTTATTGTGAGATCTATGATTGTGACACAGCCCTCACCCTGTTCAATCTAGGGTTTATATATATATATATATATATATATATAAAGCTGGTTTGGGCTTCGATTATGTACTTGAAAGCCAAGAATCAATAAAGTGTCTTCTTTGTTCGGCGGACGAGGTCACATTGGCCAAAAAACCACGAAATTTTTATATTCTTATGATGCTGCTCATTCTCTTTCATTTATATTATTAAGATTTAAACAGTAATATAAGAATAAACATGGGGTCCGGTTTTTTCATATCATGTGTTTTATCAACAACCAATCTATAACTCCTAACAAATGACCCACATCCAATCATGCAAATATTATCGGCTTTTGGTCTCAAAATATTTTCAGAAGCAGAATAGTTTTTGTAACTTCTTCCTACCCGTAAGATTTAAATATTACTCACCAGGAGAAATATAGTCCTTTGATGGTGCTATATGGGGCAGCCAGCAGGGCTGCATCTGTGCTGTTGAAGATTCCTGATGGAAGATATAGATCTGTTTGTTTGAATTTGCTGGAACCTAGGATTTGATCTCTGATAATGAAGTGAAAGGCTTTACATTAGATTATCACTGTGATTATTCATGTAAGAAAGAATTAATGGAAATAGAAAAGAATACATGAAATGACAGAAGAAGCATATTTCATACCAGGAAACTGTTTGCAGGGTACCTTTCCTGTACTTTAAGTACCAAAAAAAACTCTGTGCGACCAAGAGGACTGTATGGAACCATCCAATCGTGCTCCTTAGATGGTGAAGACTGGCAGAGGAAATTAAAACAAAAAAGCAAATTAGAACTATAGTAGGAGGAATGGTGATAATTAGTCGGGTATAATAGAGCCTTCAATGCTGATTGAAGATCAAAATGGAGAACTAGAAGGCTTTAAGAGAACTAAATGGTAAGGATAGGAAACATATATGAAACCCGTGCTGGAGAGACTTTCCTATCTCTTTATCCAAAGTGACCATTCCATTTGTAAAGCAGTGATGGGATGAACTGCATGATCTCTCCATTGTAAGTTCATGCTAGCTTCAATATTAAACTCATGTACTTAATCTTTCCCTCTTCAAATCAACTTCTTAAGTCTCATTCACTCTGAATTTCAAAATAATATTATTCTCTTAAGAACAAGATAACTCTAGTAGAAGGAATAAGAAGAAGAATTTAAGCTTGTGAATCAATTTAGTGAGAGAATAAGACTTGAAACAGCTTCTCTACAGGTAATTTAAAGGGCCATCTGGTGGCTAATAGAGATCAATGAGTTCAATGACTAAGACAGCATTTAGTAGCCCTCGCAACAGGATGGACATATTCAGGGTTACCCTTCACTACCATATGAGTAGAACTGTTCTACAGACTAATTTGGTGGCACCCTGGATTTTTCTCAAAGAATTCTGACACTGTGAAGATTTATTTTGCATTAATCACAATCTGTTTCATGACCCTGATAACACAAAAGCTGATAGTTGTTGTCGCTTTTCCTCCTGTTCCATTATATATATATAGATACATACTCTCTGTCATTATAGTAGAGAACTACATTCAAGAGATGATGTTCAACAAACAATCAAGACAGATTAATTGGTAGATAGCTACACTAACTCAAATATGAGAATGACAAATAAAAGAAGGTAATGTGCCACTCCAAATTTGGTGCTTTTCATCTCATGTTAAATAGTTCAATAACACAATTCATTGACAACAAAATCATACCATATTCACTAAGACGACGATGGTTTCATAATGACTCAGAACTCAACTATAGATAGTATTTACCTTGCGCTTACGCTTCACCCTTGTAATCTGTTTACAACCCTGGGTGATTATATTTGTGGTAGAGTCAGGAATTCTCCTGCAGCTGATGGGAGAGATATGGATAATGGTAATATTCTAGAGTCCAGATATAAATGATGTGAGAGATTGCACATATAACTAGGTAGAGATAGAACCACTAATACATCCTTTGGGTAACTAGTTAATTGACCACTATAATGACTTTTTTTTTTTTCAAATTTGTTAAATCAATACTCCAAATTCTTGCCTGTCCAATGCAACCAAGCACCCCAAAACTAAGGTTCAGTACAACCTAACCAAATAAGAAACCTTTAAAGTACACTTCATAAATGAACTGAATGGATGAACTGAATGATTTGCACACAGGTAAAGGAATACATCATCTTAGAGGAAATAATTCAAAATGTAAGAATTCTTTCTAACTAAGATTCATTGGGGCCCATAAAAGTCTGATGTGTCCAAAAATGTGATTCCTTTGCTGAATGCATTCTTGATGATGGAAACAGCAAGATCCTCAGAGACAGGATTGTCGTAGATTCCAAACAGTCCTGCACAACCGAATCCAACCTTCGAAACCTGTATGACAAAAGATATATGAATCCACCAAACAAGAAACTAAAACATTTACTTCTTTTCTTCCCAAAACTCAATGAATTTCTTTGAAGGAGTAGTACTCAGTACAATGTCTACAACAATTTGAGGCCTTTTGGGGACATAACCTTCATCCATTGGGTTAATTTTTTCTCTATTTCCAGCTTAACTGGGGATGGATATTTGATGGAATCAACATTGTTTTCATAAAAACAGCATGTTTCTGTGATTCCCATCAAACCCCAAAAACATCAGAATCTATTCAGCCTCAGTATTAAAAAAGAAAAATCAACCCATAGTTAAACCAGTAGACAAAAATTGGCCTGAAATAAATGAAGAATAATTCCACTGTCAGCCTGTTTCTATCTTCATAGACACACTAATCTAAGATGAATCATGGAGAATGCATCAGATCACTGGCTTGTTTTGAGCCATTTTCAGGGAATAATTATTTGGAAGACTTAGAACTCCATAGGTGACTACCAGCTGATGCTGAAGCGGATTTATATCAAAGTTTCAGATATGAAGAATTCTAAAAAAAAATCAACAAACAAAACCATGATGGAAGTTAGCAGATGAAAATGAAGGTAGGTACCTCTAATCCCTGGTTTCCCAGTTTGACACGTGGCACTTGAATCACAACCTCCTGCTCCTCTTCCATTTTTTTCTTTTTTTTTTTCTTCCTTAACCTTCCCTCAAGATTCAGAAGAGAATTCCCTGTGTAGAGAGAGGTAGCTAGGCTGCTGCTACAGCAACTGAATTATACAGAGGATGTCAATGGCATCTGTCTGCTCCTCTCTAGAAGAGCAGATGCTACTTCAAATTAAAAATGAATCCACTTGCCTTCTTTCCCTATATTATAATAATTCCCTCCACCCCTTTATTTATCATTTGGACATTCAAAAAATAAGAACAAAAAGGCATTAGTTTTGTCTTTGAAAGTGATGTATACACCACATATAAAATTAAGTTTCAAAATTAATTTAATTCGCTTTTAAGGCATGACAAAAACAGAGAAGAGTTAAATGACATATTAGAATCATTATTTGACATTATTTTAAAATTGGTATAATACTTAAGGTAGTGAATTTTTCTGAAACAGAAAGTGTACTTTAGGAATTTATTTCAAGGGAACAAAGAATATTCCCAACTACTTAAATAACCCTCTAACATAATCAACCTTTAAATCCATTATTTTATTAATTTTCTTTAATTTTTGTAATTAATTTACTTAAATAAATTAATCTTTTAATATGTTATATTATTTATATACACGAACTATCCATTAAGAATAAGATAAATTTTGAAGATGATTTTAGAATTCTGATTTTTTTAATATAGTTTGATATCTATATTGATTTTTACCTAATTTGTAATAGCAAATTTTAGATTCATAACATTTTTGTATTTAATATTGGTATATTTGAATCATTTTTAGATATGAATTTTTTTATAAATATTAAATATAATTTTTTTTTAAATAAAAAAATACTATTCAAACTCAAGACTCAGAAGACTTAAAGAAAATACTATAATCATTTATTTGAACAATATAATCAAGAAATTTTAATTATTATTTTTTGCAATAGAATTAGTTACAACAAGAACTCACCCACTAGAACCTCAACTCTAGACTCCTCCTCCTATATCCTACTTATCACTTATTTAAACTTTGAACACTCTATCATATAAGTTAAACATGATAAAGCAAATATGATGATTTAATTTTTAAAGAGAGATGTATTTTTAAATAAAATAATATGAAACTATTAATAAAACTCTATTTCATCCATCAAATAAAAAAATATGAATGATACTAGATATTTATTAATTTTAAATATTTTGAAGAGATAAGGAGTTATAGATTAAAAAATATTTATGTTATTATAAAATAATAATAAAAATATTATTTTTATAATTGTACTTTTAAATATTCATATCATTATTATATACTATGGTACTTTTAGGTATTAATATTGTTACTTTTAGATATTAACATTGTTATTTTTCTATATTAACACTGTTACATATAGATAAAATTCCCAAAGTTACTTTTTTGGAAATAAAATTCCTAAAGATACTTTTTGTTGGATTCTTTTTCCCTAGGCCCCTTATTTTTTTGATGTTTCTTTAATTTTAAAGATAATTTTAATCTTTATTAATTTAAATGAAATCTTTATATTAATAATTATATCATTTATTTAAAATAAAAATTGTTTTATAGATATTAATATTTGTTCAATGTCTGACTAGTGAGAATATTCAATGTTTAAACAAGAGATAGGGAAGATACTTTCACTGGTGACACTGTTAAGGGAGCAAGCCATTTGCAGAATTTTTAACTAGTGGGGAATAGGTTGATAAAATTGAGGAAGGAAGAGATTTAGAAAATACTTAAAGAGAAGATCAAAACATGAAAATAAATGTAAAAATATTATGAATATAAAATTTTAGTTAATACAAAATTGAGTAAAAATCAATAGAGAAGAGCTATTTAAAAAACTCAAACAGAAGGATATTTTTAAAGCAAGAAGACATTTATTGAAGATGATCACATAGTAAATAAAGAGATAGATAGATGACTTATTTGTGAGATAATCATAAAAATTTTATTAAAAAATTAAAAGAAAATTAATAAAAAATATTGGGGAATAATGTGGTAGGGGTTTTGGGGTAGTTTGTAGACCACTTAGCTGAGGTGTAGTTTAGGCATGAGGCTCTTGAAGAAATCTTAGTATACTTCTTTTCGCCGGATCTCTGTTTCCTTTGGCCCTCATTTTTTAATTTCTTTTCCTTTGTGTACCTAAAACATACTTTACCCTTTTAATTATGTATATAATATATTTCTTTAACATAATAACATAAATAAACAATTTAGATGATAGCAGAGAGAAGTAAATCAAAACCCTGAGAGGTGGGGAAGTAGGAATAGAGAGAGTTAGAGGTTTATTAGTTTTTGTGAAAGTGGTGAAAATAACAAAAAGAGTAGACAAAAAGAGATTCTTGTTCACTTAATTTAATCCATGTCATTGAAACAAGGTGCGTACATATTTCTTATCTTGAGAGTATAAGAATAGACATGAAGAAGTGGTAGGAATAAAGTGATAACATTTCTGATATATTTTAATGCACAGAAAATAAGAAGATAGACGATATTTTTTAATAAAATAATATAATTTTTTACTAAGGCTTTTCTTTAAAAGTCAATTTTTTAATTAAAAATTAATTAGCCGTGATTTCTGCCCATATCAAATTTCAATATATATATTTAATACAAGATCAAAAAGTATTTTAATTTCTGTCTCATGCCATGTGTGTGATTGTGAATTGGTATTAATTTTAAAACATGGTAAGGTCAATTGAGATAATTATAGAGAGCAGTAGATATATATATATATATATATATATATATATATATATATATATATATATATGGCAATATATATATATATATCTCTAAAATTAATTTTGCGATCATTTATATATTGAAAATGGGAGGTATTGAAGTGCTTGTTAACCTTTTTTTGTACCATGTATAAAGCTTTTGTGAAGATTGTTTACTCACCATTGCATGAAAACACTTATCAATAGAAAGATTTTTTAAAGATAATATGATTATAAATGTATACAGAATAGGTCATGGTGAATCAAGATGATAAATAAGGATGAACTAAAAAATTAATTAATTTAGAAGTATTCTCAAGAACAATCAAAGAATTAGAAAATATTTTAACACTAACCTGTTCCCCCACCCCCTTTTTTCTTTTTCTTTTGGCACAAAAATAAAAAAAACATAAAAAAAACACGTTTAGTTCTCAGTTTTTTTTTTTTCTAAAAAACACAAATAACATATAAAATATTAAATTAAGTAAACAAAAACAATTTTCAAATAACACTAAAATGATGTTTTTTGTGTTTTCAAAAACTGTTCTAAAAAACAATAACCAAAAAGCTCTTATTAGGCAATTACTCCTCAAATTGTGATTGCATTATTGTGCCAGCTTAAATTAGAAGATTTTTGTGATTTATAAGACCAAGAAAATATAGTTAGGTGTCATTGAGTGACTTTGATTGAACAGCTGTAAAAATAATTATTATATTTTTTGCAAACATTTATGTTTTTACCATCATCCCTTTTAAAAGATTTCAAATGAATAAATATTTTTATTCTTATTTTTATTTTTATGGTATTAGATCAAATGATCCCAAATATACTTGATGAATTTGATTTGAACCTAATCCTAATAATCTGAAATTTCTGTATTGTTAACTTAGTAAAATTATATTGATGTTTTTTACTGAATTTGAATAGAATTTGAAATCTAAATAAAGACTGAATGTTACGAACATTGGTTTTTATAATATTTATATTCTGAATAAGATTAAAAGGTAAGAACTAGTATGAATTTTTCGATTGAATAGTCGATATTTATTCCAATCACGAAGAATGTTTGTATGTTTAAAAAAGGAAAAATAAAGTAATTGATCAAATAAATCATTTTTAGTAAAAAGCTGAAAATGATTATTAGTGATCTTTATGAGGTTACACTGCATATGTCAAAACAAGGCATCATGTAAATGGGCCGGTTGGGCCCCAAATTGGCCACCCTGGGCTTAGGCTTTATTTGGTGGGCGTAGTTGAATGAATCACATTGTCATTTAAGGTAGAATTTGGTGTAAATATGATCATTATTAGAGAATGGCTGATTGGTGAGCCTGAGATAAAGCTCTTTCCAAGAGGTTTATATTTTCAGTCATAAAATTGATTATGAGATTAATGAAAATGATTGATTCGGTGATTAAGGCGCTGAACTGGCGTTGTATTGAACGTTAATTGACCTGACAATCAGACTCCGGGAAAAGCGCCACCTGGATCGGACAATTGGACCAATCAAACTGACAGGCGACATAAGTGAAGATTTGAAGCTATTAGACATACGGGATCATATGACTGGGTCAGTTAAGCTGACCTGATGGTAAATGACAATCATTAGCATGATGATTGATAGTGAGCTACCCAAATGGTCAAATTTTGCAAACCCCAGAGGTGACTTCCTTACTCCCAAAATGTTTTATACCTTATACTCCTTATGACTGATTTCCTCAAAAGTAATTCAGTAAGTCTACCTTTATTTTACATAATTTATAATATTTGTCATAGTTTTCTGTTATTTTTTATTTTAAAAGAATTTTTCTTTTTTATTTAAACATCGAAACATAGAAAATTACTAAATTTAAAATAAATAATATTTTCAAAAGACACCAAAATGATATTCTATGTGTTCTCAAAAACCGTTTTCAAAAATTGGAATTAAACAGACTCCAAGTTTCTTAAAGTTAATTTGATATACTTCCCAGAAAACACTTTAGAAAAACAAGTTTAAAAATAAAGAAATAAGATAAAACTAGAAACTACATTTTAGAATAAATGATTGGTACATGCAATATAAAGATTTATACATGCTATTAACACTTTCTTAATCTATGTATTAAACAACTTGAAATTGTTAGTCAAATCACATAAAAATAAATAAGAGACATTAGATTTTTAACATCATTCGGCAATCAATGTGGTCCCTCTGTCACCAACACTCAATAATCGACTGATTAAATTGAATGAGAATGTACAATGAACGAAGTACAACAAAACCCATATCAGGCTTCACAATCCAATAGAAAAATATGAGATATGTCCATATCTCTCCAACTGAAAGGCTATTCATATTAAAAAAAAAAAAAAAACCATCTAACTGTAAGACTTTATTTGGATGTCGAGAAACAATCAGGATATGAAGAATGGAAAAGTGAAAATTTTCTTATTTTAGGTGTGATGGGAAATGGGTCAGAAAAGAAAATGTCAAAGAAAATGTAAACTATATACAAATCCAACCCTATTAATTTTTGTGACTCAACTGAGGGCGGCTGCTTTTGTGCATAATATATGCCTGGCAGCAGCCACAACCTTCAACTTTGGCTATGATCATGTCACATGGCATATGCATACATATATGACTGCTAATTAAAGGATGATGATTAGGAGAAAAATTAATTAATCTGCCAATTCAATCATTCTTTAAGATAGGGGTGTTCGCATTTGCCGACGTGGCTTGAAGATAATATTTAATCCAAACCTACGACATCGGCTGAAAAAATTACAACTGATCCAAACTCGGCTCAAGATTTAAACCAACCAAACTAATATCGCTGGCTGTTTGTGTTTCAACAAGAATTGAACTCAATTTACGTATTTAAGCGGAAATAATTGGCGAACAAAATACTAAATTCTTTTCATAAACTTAATGAAAATGCTACAATAAAATATTCTACAAATACGATAAAGTTAAAAATACTTTAAAACACCTAATAAAATTAAGTACTACAAATTCTCTTAAACATTGATACAAATTATCTAATAAAATCTAAATTTTACACAACCCAACAAACATAGAAAAAAGTTTCACATTTCAAAGTTTCACATATCCTCTTCTATCGGATCTTCCTCCACAATTTTACTTGATTTTCTAATTTATAGCAAAATATAGAAAAAATAAGAGAAGTTGTTATTTTATATATCACAAAAATATATATTACAAAACCAAAAGATTTATGTATAATACCTTGTGTAATTTTTTTATACTTTTCAACCTCCTTTAAAATTTCTTACAAATTGATTATATGATATTTCTTCAACCAATTTTGTAAACAAACAAGTGTCTCCATTGTTTTAGGAGATAATGAACTCTTAAATGCATCAAGTACAAGCCCACTTATACTAAAAGTGGATTCATAAGCGACGGTTGAAATGTGAATTATCAACATATCTCTTGCCATCTTTGAGAGAAACAAAAAGAGAAGAAAATTGTGTAAAGAACATTATATAGAACATGAGAAATGGTTGGTCGCTTTCAACCCTTTAAACTGTTGAATCAAACCTGACATGGTTTGTTTTACAAATAAACCAATCCAAACCTATGAACCTTAAAAACCATGGTTTCGGTTCGATTTGATCGATTTGGACGATTTTTTACGATTTAAGAGCATCCTTACTTTAAGAATATAAAGGCCGGCGACTTTATTAATACTGGTACAAAATATTTAGTTTTTCTAACAACATGATACACATCTTTTCATTATATAGTTAGGAAGAGTTAAACTAGGAGAATTTAATCATAGTTTGATTGGATTAACTCTCCTGATGATCAACACTTATTTAAATCCTAAAGTGGTTATTGATCCCGAGCCAATAAGCTTGATAATAACATAATCTTCATGAAATTGTACGGAAAAATTAACCTGAGATCTAACTAAGATTGTGTCACAATTTGGAGGATTAAGTATGACAAGGGATGGCAAAGGTGAGTGTTTTTTGTTTGATTTCCCGTCATGCTCTGTCTCTAATGGGATGAGTATGAGATTAATGTAATTAAGTTTTTAACAGATTTGAGATTAATGTAATTGAATTTTAACAGGTTTAGATATCGTTTAGTGTCACCCTCGCCTCACCCTAATTATATAAAAAGATGTTTTTAAAATTCTTTTATATTTTAATATATAATAATAATTCTTAATAAAATGAAATTATAAAAAATTAATATCTTATTATTTTATAATATATATTAGTTTTAATAATATAAAAGCTGAATAAGGCGAGACTGGGAATTTCTCAATCCTGTCATTCCCACCCGTTTAATATTTTAAATGAGATAAGGTTGAGAAATAATTTAAATTAACGAGGTTGTTGCCATTCCTAAGTAAGAGTAGCTAGTATTTCCTTTGGAGCAAACCCAAAAAGGTAATGCAACCCTTGAGAAGGATATATGGATATATATGATCAGTTCATAAAAGAGGCAACTAAGAAAGAGGAATGCAGTGCCTGCTAAGTAATGTGTTGTCACATGCAGTTGAAGGGAAAGAACAAGAAAGAAGTGATCGATATTGGCTTTTTTCTATAAAATGGCAACACTTCCCTCCACCCCCCATGATGTCAAACAAAGCAAAGTTTGTTACGAAATGTTAATTAATTATTATATATGATGGATGATGCATGATATTGTCTTGCTATAGAGAAACCAGACTTATTGGTATTATTTTATGGAACATGATGCCATGAATCAAATGAATACATTTTGAACCAAAAGTTCTTAATTAAAAAAAAAAAAACTCATGCGTGTTAAACGACCAACTTTTCCGGAAGCCTGCTTTATATGATTGGATGAATATAAACGCTACGCTTAAGACTCTCCTCCTGCGCCCCTTATATCCGTATTACGTAGCTAAACAAACTAAATGTAGCTTCAATCGACTTTCAAATCCGACAATGCGATTCAAAGGCAGAGGTGGTTCGCACATGTGGATTTCTTGTCAAACAGTCTAATACTACGTTAAACGACCAACTCGCTAAGTCAAAACTTATTTGCGCTTAATACGAATATCACAAGCCTTTAATAATGTAATCAATTAATCATAGATTAATATGAACAACGGCGCCGAATGTAGGTCATGTGACTTTTGGAGAGTGGGGGAGCCACTGATTAAATAAATTAATCTCTCATTCTTGTCAAAATCATTATCTAGACGAGTTATTAATTAAGGGACTAGTGAGATTGAATGAAGGGGGAAACAGAAAGTCCTAATCAAGAACAGCTTTTATAAAAGTACATCATTTTCTTAATAACCAAAGTCAGATGGATTGATCACTTTACAGACTAATGTTCCAAATGTTACCTAATCCGTGGTAATGTCATTGATAATTTGGCTTTGTCGCTTTACCGGCACCAGTTGATCAGATGCTGAAGGCCCTTAATTTATAAACAAATAATGTTTATGTATACTGCGCTAAATGCAGTGACCCTATTGGTTGAAGAGGAAAAGAATCCAAAGGTGTTTGGAAACAAGGAAAATGACAAGGTCTTGATTGAAATACTTCTCCTATAGAAAGAGTTCAAATACTTGTATCAACGCTAAAACTGTGATCGGATTGGCTTGCTGATCCGTTTACCGTCGACGCCTACAAAACCTGGGCCCGATTTAATAAAAACCGTTATGAATCGAATAAAGATGGTAACCGTTCGACCTGGTCATTAAACCGATAACTGGATGAACTCACGGCTTCAACGAATCGAAATGGCTCGCTCACAAATTTTTTTTTTTTTTTTAAAGTTAAAACAATATCGTTTTTATACTTTTTATATCGAAACGACGTCATTTTGCTTAAGGTTATAAGTTTTGTAACTAAAGAAAAATTCAATCAAATACTACACGTCCGTGGATTCAACACGGCTGCAGTTATGCTTTAACCACTTCTATCATCACAGACGCGATTATTTATTTATTTTACGTTAACAAAATTATATATTACTACCATCAAGATATTTATATATATATATAAGTTCTTTCCATTTTGGCCATAAGTTTTCATATTTAAACATTATACATATTTTAAATAAATTTTCAAATACTTTATTTATATAAAAAGAATAAATAATATCTTAAATATTATTAATTATATATTTTAAAATTTAAATAAAATATAAATAATATATTTATTACTCACCCTGCTCAACCTGTCAATTCAAATTAACCGCGAACCGATAACTTTTTCGCTCGCTCATCGATCCGATTTTTAAAACATTATCGCAAGGTAGCTAGCGAAACCGCGCCATTACAGATACGCACTTCTTCATCTTAAGAGGCGTCAATGATGAGTGTTTAAAAAAAATGATAAAAGGCTACTAGAAATAAATGATGAAAATAGGGAACACATAGATTTAAATGGAAATCATGAATTGCGACAAAAAACCACATATAAAAGAGAAATCAATTATCTCGAATATAGATATATGATTGGAGTAAATAATTATCTCATATATAAAGACATGATTGAAGTATTGCCACTATTAAGGAAAAACTACAAACCTAGAATGCCAGGCACATCTCAATCCCTCACAATACCATAGAATCATATACAAATCTTGAAAGTATATCATATATTTATATATCAACAACGGACTATATGCCTTGCACTAAAATCCTTAAAAAAAATCTTTTATGTCATATCGTGAAACCTTTTAGGTGAAGTCCAACATGATTCGGATCGCTCAACTCTAATAATGAATGTAGTTGGAAATTAATTTATGGTTTGGTGAACTATTTCTCCTAAAGGCGTAGCTCTATGTAATTTCTTCTTTATTTTTTATTTTGACATTTATTCACTTAAAATTATAATGTTCTAGTATTCATTTACTAAGGAGAATTCTTTCTATACCCCGTCCAACCCTTTAATTAACCACTAAGTCAAGACTCATTGGCTCCTTTATTTAGTTTTCCCCGAATTGAAAAGACTTATAAACTATGCTCGAGGGAAAAGGAGATAAAAGTCTTCCTACAAAGAACCCAAGAGGGTAAGATGCTTTTTTTATTTTTTTTCTTCCTTTTGTGTGAACCTTATGCAACACCTATCAAGCCATGCAAAATGGTCCCCCATATGCTCCTTGTGTTTTGCACTCTTTTTTGGTTCATGGTTGATGCTTACCTTACATCAAATACAGATAGAGGAAGAGGTAGAGAGAGAAAGAGAAGAGAGAGAGAGAGAGGTGCATGAAAGGGCCTTCCAACTAAAGTTATTAAAGGCTCTTAGGAAATTTAGAAACTCTCACTAACCTGTCTGCATGTGATAGCGTGGGCGTGACAATATTCAATTTGCTTCCTTTGGGACCACATCCATCTCTTCTTTTTTTTCTTCTTTTCTTTTAATTTCTTATAATAACTTTATCAGTTTTCAGTCTCCTAATGTTATCATAAACCTACTCATAGTCCATAAACAGTTTTGCTATTCCCATTGAAAATTCTCATCCTTCGACCAACCAAAAATGATATTTCCACTCACATTTACACCTCTGAATGCCAATTTATTGCATCTAATCTCATCACACATGCCATCCACATCACATAAGACAAAAACAAAAGTGAATGTCAAATTAGCAAAAGTATGCCTGCAACAAGTAAAATTGATACTCCTCTCTATTTATATCCTCTCATTCTCTCTTATCTATAAACCCCTTCACTTCAAGAAGAAGAAGAAGAAGAAGTAGGAGCCCAAGAATTGAAGGGTTTGATCTATTTTATCATGCACCAATATCAGTTGAAGCTGCCAGCATGATCTAAGCTTTTCTGCGGTTCACCCTTTGTCCAGGAAAGATTAGATCATGTGGCGGTTTCACCTGTTGATGGAAGCATGTAAAACCCTAATAGACTGGAACCCGGTCCGGGGTCGATCTTCTGATCCGGTTTCAGCAAGTCAGTTTCATCTTCTTCTCTTTGATTTTTTTGGCTCACGCCTGTGTTTCAAGATTTACTTTCTCTCTCTAGCTATCTTGTTTAATGTTTTCTCATGTTTTGGGTTGCTGTGTTCTTTCTTTATGTGTTAAGTTATGTGGAGAATCTGACTTGTATCAGAGAGAGATAATGTTAGGGTTTTAAGTGACAGAATTTCTCTGTCTTGATGCGGTTGGTGCTTTTGAGATCCCTCTACATGCCTTGGTGAGAGAGCTGTAATACCCTTTTCATGTATTGTTAATGTCAAATTTAAGTTTCATATGCATTTCTTGGTATTCATAATTATCTGATCTATTCATATTCATTCAGTTGATCTCTTGTTAAATGTTCCTTTTCTTCTTCTTCTAATTTTGGCTATTGGGATTGAATCAACAATTCATTGATCCAATAAATTACATATCAGAGCATAGATTGAAATCAATAAAACTATATAAAACCTAGATTTTTTTTTTGATAAGAACCTAGAGTTTGTTATATATATAGCTAGAAAATGTAATACATGAATTTCGATCGATCCCGCTCTTTCTTTCTCTCTCTCTAGCTAAGCATGATGATGAATATAAGAATATCAAATTTCACAAGATTATTGAGAGAGTGGTGTTGGGTGGTAAATTTTCGAATATTTGGGTGTGTTTCTTTACCGGAGTCATGGTTGGGGGGCAAATGCATGATGCGGCATAGAATACGACCAGACTATATAATAATGAAACAGCAGAAATTTCTTGTCCCATTTGAAGCCATATATACAGTGAAGGCAGCAGATCTGGCATGCATGTATACAATAAGATACCCTTTTCATACCCTTTTCTTGTTGCTCCCCATCTCCTTCTTAATTCAAGAAATTGAAGCATAAGAAAGATAGTACCTTGTTCACAAATGGAATTATTCCCACATACCCTTTTCATATTTTCTTAATATAGCAGCAAAAGATGAACAATTATCATCTGATCAAGATGCCTTGTTAAGACTTTAGCCTTCTGGAAAGTGGGTTATAAATGCAGGCATTGGGCTACTTTTCTTGGTGTTATCTCAACAGAGAGCTGAAATGGTCCAACATTAATCACAACCATTGAACATTATCTTTGAACATTAACTTGTATATTTTCAAGGACATTAGTCATGGTAGATGCAAATTAAAAGTCATTGTTTCTTTCTTCTTGTGCTTATTTTCTCTGAGTTTGATTCTTAGATTTCTAACTCTTATGCTCTAATGTCTTAAGCATGCTCTAATATTTTCTCAAGATCTTCTAAATATCCTCTCAAAAATTCGTTTTGACCGAAGATGGTCTGTCCATTCATCAAGCTTGGCCGACCAACTTGTACACAAACATGTTGTGACTTCAAATTTCATTGCTGAAACATATGACAATTTTTTTCCCAAACTATGACAAGAAATATCTCCAACAATTATCTTTGAGCACCCAACTTGTATATTTTCAAGGACACTATAGTCATGGTAGATGAAAAAAAGTCATTGTTTCTTTCTCTTGGTGCTCATTTTCTGAGTTTGATTCTTAGATTTCCATCTCCTATTCTCTAATATCTTAAGCATGGTCAACTTTGTACGCCATAGATGTAATATCACCGCCTAATCTTTGACACATTGTTTATGTATGTCTGTTAGATGGGGTTTATGAAAATGGAGAGCAATAAATTAGTGGTTTGATTTTTTCCTTCTTAGCTTCTCTTAGTGGAGGTTGTTACACTATTTTGTTGGGAAGCTCCATTAGGCTACACTCCACACAATCTTTCCAGATCCTTCAATGAAAAAACCCATGTAGCCAAAAACGTCATACATTTGGTTCAGACATCTCTTCTAGGGTTTTAATACCTTAATTGTAATTTGTACATGAAGAAGACCACATGGTTCTGGGTTTTTTTCCAGGAATTTGTTACATACCATTAATGGGAGTCTTCCCATGAATTCACACCCCCCCCCCCCAACTCATCATCCTTTTCAACTTGGCATTGTATTGGGTCACGAGGGAATCAAAGAGCTGATCAAGAAAGATGAAAAAGAGTAGTATAGTACTCTTTGTTTCTTTATGTGTATATATATCTATGCTTATGTCATGATTTCTCAGGACAAAGGATATTGTTAAAGACATTGTTTTTCTCTCATTCAATTAAGGTGATTGGACATTTTCATTGACTGGAAGCTATCAGGACAGCTAGGACAACAATCTTTTTCTGCTTATAATTATTATATTTTTTTTTTTGTAATACCCATCAATGAAAGATTTGAATTTAACTGATCAAATGAGGACGTGAGCAGCATGAGTACACTGTTGGGCAACAAGAACAACAGTTTATGAAGGAAAAATGTAGATGGGTTTCCTAATTATGGAAATTTTCACCAATAAAAAAGCCACTCAATAAGGCTATATTTGGTTCCTGAAAATACGAGGGAAAATCAATAAATTAATTATTTTATATTTTATTTCAAACTCATTAACAACTGATTTTAATTACATTTAATGTTTTTTTTTCAGTATTGAACTAAATAGGAGAAAATAATTTCATTCACCATTTTTTCTTAATACTTTTAGGAAACTGAAGATAACACCTACATGAATTTTAACAATTTCCAAGTGAATATATGATAATAAAAACAACCCAAAAAGAAGAAAGAAAGAAAAGAAAAAAGAAAAAAAATAATGTAGGAATTGGATGGGTTGTGTTCATAATCATGCACTGTTTGGCAATCTTATCCTATATCTAAAACCAAAGATTAATATATAGTGTAGCAAAATAACCATCTCTTAGTAATGCCATGCTGCTAAGCCCTTAAAGAAAGAGTTGAGTCGGGAGAATAATGAGGAAAAATTAGAAAGAAAGAAAATTTAGAGAAAAATAAAAAATAGATTTAAATATAATAAATTAATTTTATATGATATTCAAACTCATTTCATATATTTCTCTTTATAATATAAGAACTAAAAAATTTTAAAATATGTAAAATTTTGATTGTATTTGATTTTTTTTTTCATAATGAAACAAAACATGAAAAAAAAAAATTTAGTATTTTTATTCTCTCCTTAAAACTTTCAAGGTTGGGAATTATCTTATTAAGTTTGAGATACAGTATATGTTCATGATATGCTTTGTATCTATGTAGGGTCCTTGATATGATAAGAAATAATGAAGCCTAGCCTTTAATATTGATTGTTACTTGTTTGATATTCGTACAAGTTTTCAAAGAAAAAGAGGGTCAAAAAGGTTCTTGACTCATATATCATGGTTAGGTACTACCCCATTTGTGTTATATTGATTCTAATTGGATTCCATTTGGGAACTATGTATATCTAAACACAAAGATGTAGTCAACAATCACTATTGAATAAACACGCTTGTTATCTTTTATTGACTCTAATTTTTTCTTGGTAATGTGATATGGTTTCGAAGGATGAATCGAATATAGATCGTTTCAATAAGGTTTCATTCTTGAACAAACTAGTTATGCTCTTTGATCAATCTAATTATATATTTCAATAGTCAATTCCCCATATTTAAGAAAAGTTGTTACAAAGCAAGACAAACACAATATATAATAACATTATAGAAGAGAAATATTAGGATATACCTAGAGAGGTTCTTAAAATTAACAAATCTTAAAGAGTGGTTTTTGAAAAAAAGTTTTAAGTTTTTTTTTTATTTCTTTTAGAGTACAAGTTTATTTAGAAATTTAGAAATTTGAAATTTCTTTTCTATTTCTTATGTTTTCATATACCTAATTGTTGAAAATTAATAAATTAACTTTTAAAATAACTCTAGGAAATATTAGTGAAAGCAATTGGAAAATAATTCAAAAATATTCTCCAAAAAGATATTTACATTTTTTTTTTGTCATTTTGAGATGGCGAGCGAATCTTATGTACGGAGAGCAGCTTTAAGGCTATGTGTGCTCGGTAATTTTTTTACATTCAGTCGGGATGGGCCAATAAAGGTGGTAAAACACATTCTGAACATGCTTCATTCATCAAGACTCGGTCGAGGCCGGCTGGTTAAGTAGGAGAGACCTGACCATCTACCTTTCGTGTCGATAGTAAAAAAATTTATTCTTAAAAATGCTCTTTGTAACGACCAGGCCCGTCGTATAAATATTGTTGACACAGGCACAGGGCCTGCGGGCATGGCAACGTCTCTTGGTTGAGGCGCATCGCATATAGTCTTGTCGAGTTCTGCATAGATATGAATAATGGCTTGTCACGTGGAGACAACGACGGTATCGGTTGTGTCGTTGAATTCTTGGTACAAGCCCGAATAGGCGCGTCGGGGTGGGGATCGGCTTCGATCTGGATTTATAACGACTGAGTCGTATGTAAATGTTGTCGGCTTAGGACGCAAGGAGTCATCACGACTTTAAACGTATTCTTAGGTTGAAAGAGAGTGTCTTTATATAATCTGGAAAATCTGCCAGCGCCGGAGTATGGGATGTGACAATCTGTTGAAATACGTTACCACACATGTTTTTAAATCTAAAAAACAATACAGGACAAGCTCTTAATGCATGTCCCATATGCAACATGTCTTCTTTTCTTCCTTATTCTTTTTTTTTTTCCTTCCCTCGTGTCATTTTCTTTCTTTTCATCTTCTTCCTCAATTATTACTATTTTTATTTGTTAGAAAAAAAAAAAAAGTGTTGTGGCCTAGCTACTTGTCATGTCCTTCCCTTTCACTTTTTTTTTTTAAAAAAAAAGAAGAAAAAAAAATCAATGGAGTAAACGAAAGAGAAGGAAAGAAATTAAGGAAGAAAAGAGAAAAAGTAAAAGGAAAAAGAAAAAGTGAGGAAGAAATAGGATTTTCCGTGTAAAAATATCAAAACGTGCTTTGAACTTTTGAAAAATGTATGAATGAACAAAAAAAATTAGTGGGTCAAATTTTGAACTAACACATATTTTTCTAAAAAATATATCATATAAAATATTTGTTATATTCATACGCATTTCAATATTAGTTTTCTCATTAAAAAGTTACAAATATGATTATAATTAAATTTTGATCGATTATGAATTTATGAGGAGAAAAAGTTATAAGATAAAGATAAGCTTCTAACTTAACAATTCCTAATTTTTTGATGACAAGAAATAAAATGTTTTTATATATTAAACATTGAATATGATGTTGTAAGATATCTAAAAACGATATTTCTCACAATTTAATTTACTATATTGTATAAGAAAATCTAATATTATAATTGTATATCAACATAAGAAATATTTTGTATAATATTCTAAAAAAGAAACTTATATTGATTACGAATTTTGAGATATTTTTCAAGAACCAATTCTTCTATCTCTCTATTACATACCTTGTGATTCACATCCCAAAAGGATTACAATTGATTGTCCTCTTGTGTGCTTTATTATCATTGATTCTTTGAATTTTCAGAGAAAATTAGAACTTAATTGTATTTCATCATTCTATTTTAGGTGGCTTAAATGTATGATATCCCATTAAATCATATTATGATATAATGTTAAACTATCAATTTTGTCCATAAACCTAACTCAATTGATAAAATATTTCAGTTAGTTTAAATATCTGAGCATCCAGGTGAGGAGATACAGGTCGAATCTGGAAATAAAGACGGAGTTTAATATATTATTATATGATGTCTTGGTTGTAAAAAAGCTACAGAATTTTAACTAAAAGTCAAATTTGTAGTGCTTTAGAGAGTCCAACATAAATATTATGCTTCTTAACAATACTTTAAAATTTTATAGGACAATTAAAGATAAACCTAATGTCAATTTAAAATAAAATACTTTTTGGATCCAATTCTAATATTTAAAAGTTGGCAAATGAAGTTTAATTTTCTAATTATGTAACCTAATTAATCCTCACATCTTAAGAAAATGTTACCATTGAAAACTCATCACTAGACCACCCAACTTCATTTTCATTTTATTTGTAATTTCTTGCATTTTCCCCTTATTTCTCCTCTTTCTCAACCCACATTTTGTCTTAATAATTAAACAAAACAAGACAAAAAGGTCAAATTACAGCAAGGTCAATCATGTGCCCACACTATGACTAACTTTTCCACTGGGATTAGGCATGCAAAGAGATGGATGATATCATAATCATAACCACATCACTGATGGTGATTATTTAAACTTATTTTATTTCCATTTAAAAAAGAAAAGAAAAGAAAGAAAATAAAAAGGGACCACCATTGTAGAACTGAAAGATGTAAATGTTCAACCTATAATATATAGGGTGTACTAAAATAGTTATAGTTGTAGGTTTGTTCACTTGCACAATCCTAGCTTTTATTGCACCCCAACAAAGGTGATGTGGAGAAGATGTGTTGTCCATTTTCATCTTGTTAGGCCTTCTCTCTCTCTCATACCCTTTTTTCATGCTTCAAAACTTCTTTCTTTAATATTTAAATTCTCAGTATTTATGTTTTATACCCTTTCTTATCCATTTAACATTTTTTTTGAAACCATATCCTTAGTTTATATAAACTTTTATATATTTTTATTTTCGTAGCGAAGAATGATAGTTTTGTTATAAATTGTGGCGTAAATCACCCCTCTACGCCTATTTTCCCTATTTTCCTTTTTTTAAATCGTGATTATTCTGTAATTTAGGTTTATATATATTTTTTTATTTAATTAAATTAAATGTATCGTATATGATTGTTGTCGTGCTTTATCACAGTATGGTAGTCGTGGAGTGCGTCTGACAGGATGATTGTATAGTAAAACGACAGTTTGGTTTTCGTCGTCGTGATACGACGTTTAACATGTTTGGCGATTGACCGCGAAAATATATATAATTAGAACAAATAAATCGAATAAAATGATCGTGTTATGTCTAGCCCAGAAAAGATATTATAGTCGTAATAGTAATATGATATATAAGTCCAGCTTGTCGAATATAGATTTTAAGTCATTTCATTATGTTATTAACCTAGATGTTATTATATCTTTTATGATTTTTAGCGATTTTATAAGAATCAATCAAATTATTTTTCTCTTAAAAAAAATCCATTTAACCTTTTATACATATATATTCTCTCAATTCCATTTAACTTTAACTTTATCTCTCCCTCTCTCATCTCTCCTCTCTCCTCTCTCTCTCCCTCACCGGTTGTTCCCAAGTTCCAACCCCCCTCCCACTCACCCCAGCCACCCATTTGCACCATTAGCTCAAGCCTTTTTTTTTTTTTTAACTCTTATTTTTATTAAAAATTTATTTTAGTTTTTAAATTTACTAAATAAAAATTCAGAATTTATTTAAAAAATATCGTAAATTATTGTACAAACAATCTACTAAAAAATTTTATCTTAATTTTGAAAATCTACTAAATAAAAATTCAAAATTTATTTTCAAAATATAAATAAACTATTCATTGTTTTAATTTTTTTAAAATTATTTTAATTTTATGTATAATTATTTCATAAAAATAAATTACATTTTAATTAAAAATATTTAATATATTTAATATAAATATATTTATTTACAATAATTAATAATATAATAAATAAATAAAATTTAATATTTTTAAATAATTTTCATTTCTTTAAAAAAACTCATCCATTATATTAGCAAATTATGTATTAAATTATATTATTTTTAAAAAATATATTAAATATTGTATTAGTAGAACATTCAAAGTTTAAAAATATAGGACATGCATTGAGGAAAAGAACCGAACCCAAGTTCAGTATATTAGAGACAATTTATTATATTATAAAAGTAATAACGTGTTTAGTTATAAAAAAAAATTAAAATATTAAATATTAAAACTCATCAATTTAAATTTTTGAATAAAAATATTAAATATTAAAAATCATCCATTGATTTTTTTATTAATAGATTTAGAAATTAAATAAATTTTAAAAATAATTTATTCAAAATTAAAATAATTATTAATTATTTATATTTTAAAAATAAAATTTGAATTTTTATTTAATATATTTTAAAAATTAAGATATTTTTAGTAGATTTCAAATAACAAATATTTATTTATATTTTATGAAATAAATTTTGATTTTTTATTTAATAGATTTTAAAAATAAAAATCTAGAGGAGGAAGGGAGAAAGAGGAGAGAGAAGAGAGCAAGGAAGAGAGAAGAAAGGAAGGGGAAGAGAGAGAGGAGAGAGGGGAGAGGGGTGAGTCCCTCGATGTCATGTTACATAATCATTTAATGATCTTTTTAACATCGTTTTGTTATTTCAACGGTTTTAGTCATGGTAGGGATTAATTTGAACTATAGTAGCAAACTAGCGAAAGCTTATTTATCTAAAATCAAAAGTTCAAACATTTAATTGAATAAAAATATCGTTAAGATATGAGAATAGAAAAAATAAAAAGGTTTAAACGTTTAATAGAATAAAAATAAAATTAAAACATCGCAATATAAACTATAAAAAAATTTAAATGCTTGATTGTTACAACAAAATAGAAAAAATGAAAAAGTTAGAAACAAGTAATTAACCCTTTTAATTTTGATAGTTTCATGTGACAACCGATGATTGAAAGATCTTTTTTCCTGAAATTTCCTTTTATCCTTTCGGAGTAAGACATGGAAGTGCATGTAATTAACGAGGAGGAGCGAAGAAGTGCAATTTCTGCTTGTTTAACTATGTTTTAGGTAGAGTAAACATAAACACGGGGTGTGTCCGAAAGAAAAAGGTGGAATACGTTTATGATTGAAACCCAGTTTGAAGAGAATTGAAGGCTAACCCCAGTTGAGTATGGAGTGAGGTTTGCAAGATAGAGCAGTGTCGCAGTCTATCTGTCTATGGAATGGGAGTCCCAAAAGTTCTAAATCCAAACCCCCACACAAGTTGAAGAAAGTTGCAGGACGTAGCTGTCCCTTCCTTTGGCCTCCCCATTCCCCAATTAACAAGACAAAGTTTTAGAGCTCTGGGCCCCTTCTTTTATGAACTGATAGGGTTTCTGTTTATTTCAATTTGGTTCTTCCCAGACATCAAGGTATATTTATTTATTTATTCATGCCCCACCTTTCAAATTCCTTCATTTCTTTCTTACTCTCTCTCTCTCTATAATATAATATAATTTTCATACAGCCCACACCCATGTGCTGGTTCTCATGTTATCTGTTTCTATTACCTCTCTGTTACAAGTACACATGGTAGAATTGTCTTATATGGAGGTAGAGAAACCTGGAATTGTATCTTGTATGTCATTGTTTTGTGTGAACTTGGCTCCATGGATGTTAGGGATTAGGGAAATTGCAATTTGTTTCAGTGATTATCTTTGAATTCTTATTCAAATTCAGTGAAAGAGGAGTTAAATGTTGATGGGTTTTTATTAAATTGGTGTTTACCATCTCTTACTGACATGGCCTTGTAGAGTTGAACTGGAATCGCCATTTTTAGGACTAGGGTTCTTGTCAGGTTTGAATTTGGGTTTTAGAAATATAAATGGTTAAACGAACTTGCAATTTAGCTTATAATTTGGGGATTGGAGGGGGTGTAAAAATTGACAAAGGGCTTACAATTGGTAAATTTTTTTGTTGTTTTCTAGAGGCTAATGATTTTACTTTGCCCTGATTTTGATTTTTTTTTAGAGGTACAAGGAGAGTGTTGTATGAGAAACTGTCAGTTTTCCTGGTGCATTATAGCCACAAGTAATGTGTTCATGATGAGCAGAAATAAAATTCAGATGCAGCAACTTTTTAATTTTGTTCAAAATGAAGAACATTTTTGGTGTTAATATTCATTTTACTTTTGGCTGTATTGAATGACAAAGACTACGGTTATACCTTTTGGCTGCTTCTCTTTGGAATGGTCAGCCTGAGATATAATGTTCAAATAAGTCCAGAAGTGACATATTCTGGGGAAAAGATAGGCTTGTTATAGGAATCTTCTCTATTTCTTTTTCTCAACCTAAATAATGATCCAGTGTTGTGGTTGACAAGCTACTATGCAAGTGGTAACTCAAAAAAAAGAAGAAAAAAAGCGGAACACGGACATTAAGTTTACCTTGCGGGATAACTCAGTTAGTCTAAGGCCTTTGTATTTAACCCAATGAAGGTTTTCCTGACCGTTAACTTCAGAGCCATGTGGAATTAGTTGAGGTGCGGGCATTGTTTGTGGTGTTATAATGTGGGCCAGATTGATGTTGAAATGATTAATGGAGCTCCTTTCACTGCTACTTTATGTTACTTTGCTGTGTCCAAACCATATCTTCTTTGGAAAAATTTCCTTGCAGTTGCTTTTTCCAGAGTGGATTGTTTCTCTAGTGCTTATTTAGGGTTGTTTCTTTGGAAGAATAACAAAGCTTACTTTTTTCCTTGGCTGCTTCGTATTTGTCAGGATATCTGTAACAGACCATTTCAACTATTTATAATGCATGGTGAAGCTATGTTTGGTTTTCAGATGCAGTGAAGGAAAGGAATAAAGAGGTGAAAGGAAAAAAACAAAATACAAGTTTGAACCTGGTAAAGTTTTTTCTACAATTCCCCTGTTTTCGTACTTCCCAAACAGAAAATGGAGAGTGTTTCCTTTATATTTTCTTTTCTTTGAATTCTTTCATACGTTTTCCCTCCTTTTCAACCACCAGGGAAAGCCAAAAGTCTTTCTTTTATAAATTTCACATTTGTGGCCCCACAACTTTAGACTCCATTTCTTCTTGACATCAACAAGAATACCTCCAAAGACAAATTGCTTTAGTTGTGAGTAATATGGTTTCCTTTTTGTTCCAGTCTTGGCCCACCATGATGGCTATATGTAGTTGGATATAAAATAATGTCATGATCACAACCATGCTACATATATTTGAGGAGGCATAAAAAAGCTTGAAGCAAGAAGATTAAGAACATTGCATTAACTGAAATTAAGAAAAGACACTCCTATACTAGGAGAAGAGACAACTACTAAATATGCAGGAAAACTAAAATACCAAATACATATGGACTGACTGCTATTTGTTTCAAGATTTAGACACTAGTTTTCCAAAAGGTGAGAAACCGTTTCTCAGAAACTGGAATGCATTTCACTAGCCAGGCAATCGGCCAAGACAAAGCTGCAATACCTATGCAAGTACCCCATTGCCCCCAATTCAGCCTTTCGGTATTAGCAAACTTCTTTAGGAACTCAACCATCACCACTTGAAGAACTATGGTAAAACCAATGATCCCTAGAAACAACCTGTTCTTAAGTATACCCTGGAACACGTTCTTCTTCTCCATATGCCTTGCATTGAACTCATTGAAGACTTGGCAGAGGACAAAAGTATTGAAAATCAGGGTGTTCTTAACCTTTTCATCCACTTTGAAGATATCCATTCCCTTAAACTGTAGGATCAACAAGACTGCTACTTGATAAAAGGCCTGAGCAAGGAGATTCCTCCACATGACATTGCTTATGAGTGGCTTGGTTCGACCTACAGGTGGCTTCTTCAAAAGATCATTGGTGGGTCGCTCGGTTGCCAAGGCTAAAGCTCCTAATGTATCCATTATCAGGTTCACCCACAATAGCTGGACTGCAGTTAGAGGGACATCACCTGCAGAAACTGCAGCAACGAAGTTGATGGAAAGAGCAGCAACATTTACTGTAAGTTGAAACTGGATGAACTTTTGAATGTTGTTATACACACATCTTCCCCATCTCAAAACGGTTACCACAGAAGTGAAGTTGTCATCTAGGATGACAATGTCTGAACTCTCTTTTGCAACTTCTGTGCCTTGAATTCCCATGGATAACCCAATGTCTGCTTCTTTGAGTGCAGGTGCATCATTTGTGCCATCACCTGTGACCGCTACCACATGGCCTTTCTGCTTCAAGCTTTGGACCATCAAAAGCTTGTCAAATGGAGACGATCTGGCCATCACCCGAATCATTTCAATCTTCTCCATCCTTTCTTCATCAGAGTAGTTTCTAAATGTCACACCTTCTACAACTGCATTGTTTAAATCCTCATCAGGTTTGAGAATCCCACATTCCATAGCTATAGCTCTTGCAGTGAAAATATTGTCTCCGGTGATCATTTTAATTTTGACTCCAGCATCTTTACATTCTTCTACTGCCCTTCTGACACCTGGTCGGCATGGGTCCTTCAAGCCTATGAGCCCCAACAAGGTCATGCCAGTCTCTTCAAGCTTCTCATGAGACTGTCCATTCTCTTGTGGAACTTGTTTGTAGGCAAAAGCGATGCAACGCAGGCTTTTCGCTGCCATGTCTTCAATAATTCCTCCAAACTGCATTCTTGTGTCATCATCCATTACTTTGGTTAGCCCACCTTTGTCAAAATAGTGTGAACACATGGCTAGTATCATCTCAGCAGCTCCCTTCCAATGTGTTTGAATTGCTCTGTCGCTAACTCTCCTCGCTAAAACCCCGCTTCGTTTCTTCTCAGAATTGAAGGCCTCGACATGGAGAATTTCACAGCTTTGCTTCTGCTCATCAATGTCCATGCCCAAGTCTACCACAGCCCATGTAAGGATTGCCATCTCAGTCGGGCTACCAGTGATCTCTGGAACTGATGTCGAAGGGAGATTACAGACGCTACCAGTCGTATTCAGACCAACTCCCTGCTGCAGTAATTGAAGAACAGTTGGAGCTATTCCCAGGTAAGTATCATCCTCTATTACTTCCTTTCCGAGCCAAAACTCGACCACCTTCATCATGTTTAAGGTGAGGGTGCCGGTTTTATCAGTGCAAATGGTTGTGGCAGACCCCATTGTTTCACATGCTGAGAGTTTCCTGACCATGGCTTGATCAGCCATCATTCTTTTCATTGAATATGCCAGGGTTAGAGTCACAGCCAAAGGCAACCCCTCCGGAATCGCCACCACCACAATGGTAACTGCTGCAGAAACTATTCTCACTACTGAATCCATTACCTTGTCCATATTTGTCTTGCTACCATTGAACTCCTTCTTACCATCATCACCTACTGTGTTTCCAGTGAAGTACCGGACGAGGAGAACCACCAGAACAATCAGAGCCACTGCCAACCCAAGCTTCCCTATGGAAGAAGCTAGCTTGTCGAGACGAGCCTGCAACGGAGTCTGCTCGTCCAGTTCCCGGCGAATGGAGCTCATCATCTCACCCCAAGCCGTGTTCATCCCCACAGAAGTGACCACCATTGTACCAAATCCGTCCGAGATCTTGGTGCCAGAGAACAAGAAGGGATTATCTTTCTCGTCGATCTCAACATGGTCACTCTCACCAGTCATGCTAGACTCGTCAACTTTGAGCGAGTGACCCTCAACCACCGTCACCCGGAACCTGATCTCCTATGTTCAAACACACAATATCTCCTACTACAAGTTGGAATATGGACACAGGCTGCCTCCGCCCTTGCCTCACAACCTGCACTTTTATGTCACTGGTCTCACTGGAAAGCTTCTGGAACTGTCTGGATTGCCGGAAATTACTCACAGAGGACACAATAATAACCAAAAAGATGGCAATGACAATACTCCCGCCATCATACCACCCATCCCCAACGCCATGCTGTTTGATTCCAAAGCCAAGAGAAAGGATGGCACATCCCATAAGTATTATTATAATAGTGTCATTGAAAGCTTCAAGAACAAACCTGAAGAAGGCCTTCTTGGGCGGCCGCCGGTACTCATTTGACCCGAAAACATCCCTCCGGTGAAGAAGATCAGCCTCGGCGCCATTGATTCCGGCTTTTTCGTCAGTCTCCAGAACTGATAACAGCTGTTTGATTCCTCCGAATTGGCGCAGACTTTCATAGTCCTTGTCTCTCACCATCTCAGTGAGCATCTTCTGGTCAATATTGAGGAAGGGGAGATGGAGATGGGGCTGATGATCATCATCGTCCTCACCGTTGGGATCACTTACATGAAGATCCTGAACGTCAATGGAGGTATAGGATGGAGATCGCTGTATTGCAGGGCCAAGCAGAGGGATGTTCTTCTCCAGAATCTTCTTGGTCAAAGAATCAAGAATCTTGGTGAAGTAGACAGCTATGAAGGCCAGCCGCCATCGCTGGTGGGCCTTCCCATGAAATCTCATCATTAAAAAAAACAAAAAATGCAGAATCAAAAATCAATCAGAGAAGAATCAGAGATGAACGAGTAAAGAAGCCATGGGAGAATAGATCATTTATAGAACTGTAGAAGCATCCTCTTGCTCAGAAGCTTCACTGTTACTTCCCGGAAGGTTGGTCCAATCGATATTTAAAAAAAGAAAAATCTAATTATGTTATTTATCAATATGTATGAATAAGAAAGAAAATAAATATTTGGTTAAATGATCTAACGTTTTGTAAACTTGACCCCTTTTCGTTTTGAAAAATAACCTCTTTTGGACCAAAATGTACTTTATCATCTCTATAATAAGAAAAGGTTGTTATTTTTGTGAAAATGGTGGCAAAAATGAATGAAGGCTTAGATTTTCGAAATTTGATTTTAAAAGGGTGTTTTTTTTGTTGATATTTTTCTCATTTTGTTTCAAAGTTGAATTTGGTAAATTATGAAGTTGATAAGGAAATACACGACATAACCGCTCAGATCCTATGAACGTTACGTTATCATCTTTAATAAGAAATTAATTTTTTTACTATTTTTAGTTTTTTTTTCTTGGAAAAAGTAAAGTCTAGATTTACTTTTGAATTTTCGAGGTAGTTTCTCGGTTGTTACCTTTTGATAAATTAGCAAAGTAATTACTAGATTTTAGGGGGTTTATTTGGAATATTTAATATTTAATTTATTTTCCCTTAAATTAAATATTTAAAGTAAATCTAGCAAAGTAATTACTAGATTTAATATTTTTGATGGCTTGTAAATATAGAGGTCTTGTTTGGGTAAACAGTTTAAGTAATCACTTATTTTATAAGAGTTTATTAGACGATAACTTATATTATAAGTGCTATATTCAATAAGTTATTTGTGTTTGAATGTATATTTTAAAAAGTATTTATATATTATTTTAAGGTGTTTTGATGCGTTACTATATAAACACTATAATAGTTGAAATGACAAAAGAGATCATCATAAGCACTTATAAAATTGAGGTATTTGAATAAATAAACATTTATCATAATTTTTAAAAATTAAAAAAACTAAAAGCTAAAGAACTTAAAATTAATATTATATATATCATGAAACTATGATAAAAAATTAAAAAAAAAATAAAAATTCATAATATATATACAAACATATCATTCAAATGTAATCTATAGTATAAAATTAATGAACAATTCTCTTATCTTCACTTTTTTTTCATATGCATCAAAGAGATTATAAAAATTAAAATATTATATGTTTTTTTCTCCATTAAAATCTTTGGGACGCTTTCTATAAATTGGAACTTGATATACAATGAATTCATAGTTATTTAAGTTGTATTAAAGCGCAAAACGAACTTGAGGCACAAGCTATTTTTAAGTGATGCGCATCCTACCTAATATAAATAAGTATATATCTCTTAAATATTATACATAGTTTTTGTTAATAAAATCTGATAAAATAAGGCATTGGCAATAAAAATCAAACATTGCTTCCCATCATTAGAAATATTTTTAAAACAAAATAACAAACATCACTAAAGGGTGTATTTTTGTTGATATTTTTCTCTTTTTGTTTCATAGTTGAATTTGGTAAATATGAGTTGATAGGAAATCTGGCATACATGATCCTATAGACTAGAATTTGGTAGCGATCGGCCGTCCCTTCGGGCGGCCCATTCGGTACGTAGGTTAGATGAATTTGAGCAAATGAAGTGAGCTAATATAGATATATTTATTACATTTGCTTTGTCCATTTATTAACTGAATTATTTTAATTAAAAACTAAAATATAAAACAATTCATTTTATAAATACTATTATTATTCAAATAAAAATAAATGATAATATAATGTATTAATAATAATAATTAATATATAAAGAATAATTGATTAAAATAATATAATAATACTAAACAAACTTAAATAAATAAATAATGATGGAGCAATCCAAAGTACTAAACCAACTAGCTAAATAATATCAATAAATAAAATGCATTATGCTTTGTCTACGAAAATTTGAGAAATATCCAACGTGATATCATATACCTCTTGTCAGCACTCAGCACAATATAATAAATAATAACGTGTGACTCTATATTACAAAGTCATGTATCATAGATCTTTGATTGAGTCATCTCATATTAATTATTTTTAGAATCTTAACAATATAATTTTTTATGTTTGAAGTATAATAGTATAATAATGAAATACTGCCAAATGTGTTTTGAAAGTTCTGTTTTGAAGTTATTTATGAAGAAATAATCATATTACGGGTAAATAAATATATAATTTTTGTTAATTATTTTAAAATAATAATATTTTGTTATTAACATAATGAAGTATTGAAAATATCACCGATAATTTGGTTATTAATTTAATTGAATTTATAAGCTATTACAACAGTTTTTATAAAAACATATATGATTAAATAAAATTTAAAAGATAAATACAAAAAAAATGAAATTATAAATATTTAAAATAAGATTAATAAGATAAATAAAAATATATTTAATATTAAAACTGTAATTTATATTAAAAAGTTACATTTAAATTTTGAAAATAAAATAGTTAAAAAACAAAGTTTAATATATTAATCATATATTATAATAATAATAATAATTATTATTTTTAAAGCCCCTATACAACAAAAGTAGAGATTTGACCTCATATTAAAAGCTTAAATTATCTAATATTATAGATAAATCATTGAAAATCTTAATTACTTAGCTAATTACTTGAAAAAAATTAAATAAATATTTCGGGTTAATCCGGTTAATCGGGCTAATGCGAATAAAACCATGAGCCACGATTAGAAGAGATTCGGGCGATTCGACCGTTTTATTCGAGGCCCCAGAATTTTGTGGCCCAGCCCTTGAAAATGCAGACTAAAATAGGTTGACCCATCCAATTCAACCCATATTACCAGCTTTAATATGAACTTTATCATCTTGAATAAGAAATTAATTTTTTACTATTTTTAGTTATTTTTTTCTTGGAAAAAGTAAAGTAAAGATTTATACCTGAATTAAAGTAATTTTCTCGATTGTTACCTTTTGATAAATTATGAGATTATTAGATTTTAGAGTTTTATTTGAATATTTGTCTTTAATTTATTTTCCATTAATTTTCCTATTATTTTGAAAAATAAATATAATTTCTTTGCCGATGGGAAAGGAATTGATAAAATTGAAAAATGAATACTAACAGGATACGTTTGATTCTTGGAAAGCACAATATATAAAAAGAAAGAAATGTTAGATTAAAATTAAATAATATCCCCACGTTTCCAAGAGAAAGATGCTCAAAATTTAAATGTAATTAAAATTAGTTAGGAATTTTATATATTTTAAAATTATTTAATTTTATATAATGAAAGAAAACAAGTAAAACGAGTTTGATGAAACACTAGTTTTGATGGCTCTTAAATATATAATACTAATTTTATTTTTTGATCTGCCGTTTTACATAAATAATTATTATTAAAAATAAGAAAAAAAATTATATTATAACATATTAATAGAATAATTGTAAATAATTTTGAATATTTGAATATTAAAATTACAAATAATAAAGTGACTGACAAAGTTGATAATAACATTATTAATAATTAGATAGAAGAGAAAAAAAGAAAAATATAAATAGAGAGAATCTAACAATTTTGTAAAGAATATTTTAGCAAATATCATCAGGAATTAGTTAAGCAGACTTGCATTGTATTTTGTATTCAAAAAAAAAAAAAAAAAAGTTAAGCAGACTTGCCGGTCAATGTTAATCTTTAATATCATTTGGACAAATTATATAAATTAAAAGAAGTTTTTTCTGCATCTTGTGCAACAGAATTAAAAATGACAAAAAAGAGAGGAAAGGGGAAAGAAAGAATGTTGAAAAAAGAAATTTCTGTTTTTCGGGCTCGAATTTAAGAACAAAGGTACAATAACGCAATATATAAAATGAATAAAAAAACAATTATATATATATATATATATATATATATATATATATATATATATATATACATATATATATATATATATATATATATAATTGTTTTTATTTCTATTCACCTTCTATATTTCTATATCTCATTTATAATGAGATAATGAGAAGATTTTTTTTAGATATAATATTTTATAATCCATAAATAACTATATTGATAATTATAATGATGATAATATATGAATTTAGTGATTTTTTTAGATATTGTCTTTTATAATTCAAGTAGGTATATGAATTTTTAATTTTTTTTTTCTAATTTAGTGATTTTAGCAAAATAATGCCTACTAGGATGTTCAATGCTGAGTCAGCAAAATTTGAATGCACATCGGATTTTATGGAAAACTATATTAATGCACACGTGGACATAATTTTGAAAAAGATCGAAATATCCTTGATTAGTTTTTTAAACGGAAGAAATGATTGAGATCGATATTAGATGGGTAAATCTTATGCAATGAATAAAATATCGTTAATATGGCGGATAGGATATCCTCAATTATGTCAATTGGGGGTTTTGGAAAAAAATAAACAATAACGAGGAATAAATCGTAATATTAGCGTTATAGTATTCTAATAATATATTAGATATAGCATATGCAATTAATATCTACTAGATCTTGTTTAATCTATCCCTTAATTATGTCCAATTGGGAGTTTGAAACAAAATAAATAATAACTGGAAAGAAATAAATAGTAATGTTATAGTATTCTAATAATATATTAGATATAACATATGCAATTTAATGCCTGTTGAATATTATTTTAATCTATCCTCAATTATGTCAATTGGGGGTTTTGGAAACAAATAAATAATAACGGAAATAAATAAATAATATATTAGATATAACATATGCAATTTAATACATGCTGAATCTTATTTTAATCTATCCTCAATTATGTCAATTGGGGGTTTTGGAAACAAATAAATAATAACGGAAATAAATAAATAATATTAACGTTATAGTATTCTAATAATATATTAGATATAATATATGCAATTTAATACATGTTGAATCTTATTTTAATCTATCCTCAATTATGTCAATTGGGGGTTTTGAAAACAAATAAATAATAACGGAAATAAATAAATAATATTAGTGTTATAGTATTCTAATAATATATTAGATATAACATATGCAAATTAATACCTGTTGAATCTTATTTTAATCTATCCTCAATGTTCAATTTGGGGTTTTAAACAAATAAATAAATTACTTTAAAATAATAAATAATATTAACGTTATAAGATTCTAATAATATATTAGATATAACATATGTGCAATTTAATACCAATAATCTTATTTTAATCTATCATCAATTATGTCAATCGGGGGTTTTGGAAACAAATAAATAATAACGGAAAGAAATAAATAATATTAACGTTATAATATTCTAATAATATATTAGATATTGATGATGTCTTTTCAACCTAACTCGAAATACGCGTGTCGCCGCCGACCCCGTTGTTTCCAGGCCGGGACGTGTGTGTCTCTGATCTTCTGACGGCGCAGTGATCGCGATGATCGCCGATCTACGTGCCCTTAACAAGCGACTCCTCCGCAAAGAACAGTTAGTGCGTGGCCATGGCGCTTATGCCCGCGGTCCCGATGCCTAAGCCGGGCTTTTCCGGTAAAAGAGACCGCTTGTAGGCGAATGTGCTGGCATATGAGTACGCGCCTAAGAGTGCGTGACCTTCGTCACTGGGTGACCCTCGTATTTATAAAGCGATGATCACGATAACTTTCCTAATTTAATACTTATTAATTAAATAAAGATAGTTTCTCAGAGATGATATAATACTTCATCGGATAGAGATTTTCTTTCTTCCTTATCAGAACCAATTAATAAGGGATAATTAAGGGTGGTAATCAAATATCTTACTTTCCTTATTAATAAGATTTAACCGATTACAGGATAAGCGCTTATCGCGGAATTATCCTACTTCCTTATTTACTAGATTTACCTCGATTCAGATGTGGGCCTTCCCAATTATCCATATCATCTACTGGGACGCAGTGGATCGCCATGGCGCCGACGCTTGCGTCAGTGTTTTATCACCTACTTCGTTTAACGAGTGCCTCACACAATATTTTCAAACCCCAGGGCCGCCTTCGTACCTCAGGCACTGTGCGGGCACGATCGCCAGACGGTGTAATTTCCACGTGCCACGGTCGATTAGTTGCGGCTTTGTCGCCGTCTATGTCCGGTGATAATGATGACCTTCTGCTCGCGCCATTTCTTCAGAAATATCCTCTCGACCGCTCGCCTTATGCCTCTCAACCCGAACGGCCTGGGGACCGAAATCGCTTCCGAAATGAGAAATTGTCGCTTAAACTGAAGTTGTTGTGGCTTCGGCCAGCTTGTTCGAAATGGACTGACTCTCAGTCAGACGACTTGGGTCGAGGTCGTCGCATGGTGCCACGATCTCCACGGCAATGACTTATATGAGCTTCTAATTGATTCCAGTCAAAAGATGACCTCCGCTGCCAAGGCCGCCAATGCAAGTCGTTTGGTTTCCACTCCATCGACTCTCAGATAGAGCCAAATTGATTCCGGGCCGCATGACCCGCCACGAGGTCGCCAATGCGTCGTTGTTCTCCATCTAAATGACTCGTATGAGCCGAATTGACTCTCGGGCCGCATGACCGCTGGGCAGGCCGCTGTAATGCAAGCCTGCCGTCTTCCATCACAATCAGGTGAGCCGACCATTTTTTGTGATGCATGAGTTGCTTCGCAGCTCGCCACGCGAGCCGTCGCTTCACCATCTACTTAACTCAGATAAGCCGAGCCGATTCTTAGTCGCATTAACCCGCTATCGGGCGGAGGTCGCCAATGCCGAGCCGCCAGAGCCTCGCCCATGCGGAATCGCCGGGCGGAGCTCGCCCATGCGATTACGAGGGAGCTCGCCTACGCAGATGACGAGGGAGCTCGCCCATGTGACACGAGGGAGCTCTGCCCGAGTATTGATGAGGGAGCTCACAAGGCGGTCACTGGGTGTATTCGCCCATGAACCGCCGGGAGGAGCCACAATGTGAAATGCCGGAACCAGAGTCGCCCATGGAATCGCCGGAGGAACTCGCCAAAGCGAAATGATGAGAAGCCGGGTAGAGCTCGCTCGTGAACCGCCGGGAGGAGCTCGCCGCATATCACGGGGTAGCTCGCCCAGCGGAACTGGAAGAGCTTGTGAATATGAAATCGAAAGCAACCGCAGAGTCACCGCGTGAATACCGGGCAAGCCTCACCCTCGTGGAACCGCTGGGAAGAGCTCGCCAATGTGGAATGTCGAGCAACCGGCAGTAGTCGCCCGTGAACTTCGAGGAGCCGTCCACGGAACTACCGAGGAGCTCGCTGGCGTGAAATGCCGTAGAGCCGCAGAAACAGCCCATGTGAAATCGGAAGAGCTTGTGGAATAAGTGAAATACCAGCAATCCGGCAGCTTCCGCCCATGTGAATACCAAGGTAGCCCATTCTCGTGAACCGCCACGGGAAGAGCTCGCCAATGTGAGCCGCCGAAGAATCGGTGGTCGGCCCGCGAACCGCCGGTGGAGCTCGCCGGCGGGAAACCGCCGGTAGCGCCGCGAGCCGCCTATGCGAATCACAAGAGTTCGCGACACGAAACGCCGAGTACCGTAGAGCTTCGTCTGGCGTAATGGGGCCAAGTAGAGCTCGCCCTGCGAATCATGCCGAAGCATTTGGCCAATGGGAATGCCGAAAGAATCGGGTAGAGCTCGCCCATGTGAACTGGCGAGCTCGCCGAAGCGTGGAAATGCCAGAGCCGTAGAGCCTGGCCCATGTGAATCGGCTGAGGGAGTTTGCCGTATATGAAATGCCGAGAAATGGGTAGAGTTTCGCCCATGAACTGGTTGGAAGAGCTCGTGAATATGAAATGTTGAGCAGCTGGGTAGAGCTCGTCTATGTGAACAGTTGGGTAGAGCTCGTCTCGTGAATCACAAAAGAGCCTACAATTTGGATAGTAGAGTCGCCAGTTAAGCGATAGAGGCGTGGAGTCGCCCAGGAACTGGAGGAAGAGCTTCAGGCTAATGTGAACAGCTGAAAGCGTGAGCTCGCCCAAGTGAATCGCGTGAAGAGCTAGGTCAATGCTGGGATGAGGCTTCGCCCGTGAACCGGAGAAGAGTCACAATGTGAATAGCTGAGCGAGTCAAGTCTTCCTGGGAACTGGGCTGTGAAGAGCTCAGCCAATGTTGATGGGGAGGCGTGGAGTCGGCCCCGTGAACTGGAGGAAGAGCTCCTCGGTTGCGAGCTTAAAAAGGAACCGCAAAAGAGTCACAATGTTGATAGGAGGCGTGAGCTCGGCACCAGGAATCGGAGGAAGAGCTCGGTCAATGTGGTCATTGAATGAGCTCGCTCAAGTGAAACCGCGTGAAGAGCTCGCAATGTTGATAGGGAGGTGGAGCTCGTCCGGCGGAATCGGAGGAAGAGTTTCGGTTGTCGGAATGAGTCGCCCGGCGGAACCGCGGAAGAGCTCGCTACGTAAATTGCCGCGTGGAGCTCGCCCAAGGAACTGCCGTGTTGTTTCGCCAACGGGAATAAGAGGAGTCAGCCCATGAATCGAGGACATCTGGTCACTGTGAGTGCAGGAGAACCTGCCAGTGACTGGCTGGGAGGAGCTCGTCCATGTGAACCGAGAGGAGCTCCCAGAGTGAATAGTCGAGCAGAGCCGCCCAGCGGAACTGACCGAGGGAAGAGCTCACAAAGGAATTATTTGCAGGAGCCTCGTCCATGTGAATCGATGTGGCGAGCTCCTGCAGTGAATAGGTCGAGTGTAGCCTGGCCCGTGTGAACCGAGGGAAGAGCCTGGCCAAAGTGAATTGTTACAGGAGCTCAGCTCCATGTGAATTAAGGGAAGAGCCTGCTAAAGAGAATTGTCTGGAGGAGCCTGGCCAGTAGACTGCTGTAAGGAGCTCGCCCATAAATACAGGAGCTCGCGATGTAGCCGCTGGGAGTGAGCCTGCCGGGTAGACTGCAGAGATCGTCCATGTAACAATAGGAGCTCACAAGGGAGCTGCTGGGAAGAGCTCGCCGTAAACCGTCAGAAGAGCTCGCCCATGTAAATAATAGAGCTCGCCAAGTGAGCTGGAAGAGCTCGCTGTGTACACTGGCTGTAAGAGCTCGCCCATGTGGCCATAGGAGCCTGCCAAGTCGAAAGGTTGGGAAGAGCTCGCCAGTAGACCGTTGTAAGAGCTGGGCCCATAACACAGGAGCTCAAGTGTGAGTCGCTGGGGAAGAGCTCACGTAGACTGTCAGAAGAGCTCGTCCGTAAATAATAGTGAGCCGCAGCACAGAAATGCCGGAAGAGCCTCACAAAGAAGACTCCAAGCAAGAGCCTGGTCCCGTGTAGATACAATAGGAGTTTCGCTGGCAGAAATTACAGCAGACCAAAGGTGATCACAAGAGCTTGTCCATGTAGATAATAGAGCTCTGGCTGGCAGAGTCGTTGCGTGAGCTCGCCAATGCGAATAGTAGAGCTCATCCATGTGAATATGGGAAGAGCTCAATGTGGAGTAGTGTGAACTCCGGCTGCAGTGAATTGTCGGGAGGAGCCTGGCCCATGTGAACCGAGGGAGGAGCTCCCAGAGGAATACCAGCAGAGCCCGGCCCATGTGAACCGAGGGAAGAGCCTGGCCAAAGGAATTGTCATGGAGCTCAGCCCATGAACCGAGGGGAGGAGCCCTTAGAGCGACAGTCGAGCAGAGCTCGGGTCCGTGTGAACCGAGGGAAGAGCCTTCACAAAGCCGAATTGTTAGCGTGAGCTCGCCCATGTGAATTAAAGGGAAGAGCTCGTTAAAGAGAATTGTCTGGAGGAGCTCGCCAAAGTAGACGCCAGGGAGCTCGTCCATGTAAATAATAGGAGCTCGTCAGGAGGAGTCACGCTGGGAGGAGCTCGTAGATCAAGCAGTAAGAGCTCTGCCCATGTAAATAATGGGGAGCTCGCCATGGAGCCGCTGGAAGAGCTCACAGTAAACCGTTGTAAGAGCTCGTCCATAAATAATAGAGCTCAAGTGTGAGTCATTGGGAAGAGCTAACGTAGGATCAAGAAGAGCTCGTCCATGGGGCCAAGGCTAGGAGCCTCGGCTGGCAGAGCCGCTGGGAAGAGCCTGCCGCACTGCTGTAAGAGCTCGTCCGTGTAATAGGAGCCGCTGCAGCTACTGGGAAGAGCTCAGTCAGAAGACCAAGCAAGAGCTCATTCGTGTAGATAATACTAAGAGCTCGCCAAGTGCAGTCAGCTGGGAAGAGCTCGCTGTAGAATCTGGTTGTAAGAGCTCGTCCATGTAGATAATAAGAGCTCGCCAAGTGTAGCCGCTGGGAAGAGCTCGGGCTGTAGAGCTATTGAAAAGCTCAATTTAATATAGGGCTCGTCCATCTCGAGCTGAGGGATTGAGCCTCACAATATGAATTAGCAAGGAGCCCGTCTCGTCTGGAGTGCGCCAAGGGCCCGCCAATGTAACAGTAGAGGGAGCCCGCCCGTTTAGTCCGCGAAGGGGCCTGCCAATGTAAATAGTAGGGCTCGCCCATCCGGAAGCCGAGGGACAGCCCCGCACAGTGAATTGTAAGAAGGGCTCGTCTCAGCCAGAGGCAACCAAGGGCTCAATGTAACAAGTAGGAGGGAGCCTGTGATGTTTGAAGTCCTGTTCAAGGGCTCACAATGTAAATAAGAGGCTCGCCCATCCGAAGCCGAGGGATGAGCCTCTCACAATAAGGAATTACTCGCTCGCGCCGTGGGCTCGTGGCGTTTCCAATGAGCGGGCGATCGAGCGAGTGGCGACGAGCATAGTGGCGTTTGTAAACAGTGGCGATTGAGCGCAGTGGCTAGAAATGAGCAATACGTAGCCGAGTGGGCGCGAGTAGCCGAAAAGTGGCGGCGTAGCCGAGTGACGGCGTAGCCGAAAGGGCGACTGAGCGAGTGGCGCGCAGCCGAAAGGGCGACAGCTGAAAGGGCGATGTAGCCGAAGTGGCGCCAGAAATGGCGGGCGGCGTAGCCGAGTGGCGAATGAGCCGAAAAGCGCGGTGGTGCCGAAAGTGGCGCTTTGAGCCGAAAGTATGTATGTAGCCGCAGGGCGATTTGAGCCAGGCGGCTACCGGAAACGAGTGGCGTAGCCGGAAGTGGCGTTGTAGCCGAGCGGGCAATGTAGCCGAAGGGCGTCAGAACCCGAAAGCATGACAGCCGAGTGGCGCCAGAGTCGGTGACTCGCCCGACTTCGGTGCGCATGGCCTGCGCGCAGTAGAGGAGCTTGTCAAAGTGAGCAATCACTCCCGGGCGCCGGCTCATGGGCGCTTAAGCCAATTACATGCACTCGAAATTTGCCGACTTCTCGGCGCAGCCGTGGCCCGTGCAGCAGTAGATGGGCCTCCGACCGAAAGCAGCGCGGGCTCCGCGCCGTGGCCTGGGTGGCAATGTAGCTTGAGCTGATCTTGCATCCTCGCGATCGGGCGTCGCTTTCCGCTTTGCGTTCCCGCGAAATGATACCATCGCAATCGAGAAATCGCTATGTTTACGGAGGAACCGTCGCTCACGCATCGCGCCAACCGATGATGTCTTTTTCAATCTGAACTCGGGCCGGAGCTGCATGGGGTCAGCCATCGGACTCGGCCAGCTCATACGAGATGCGACACCGATCTTCTGATCGAGGCAGATCGCAAGACCGCTTGATCTACTGTGCTCCGGATGAAGACTCCTCCGCAAGAACAAAGAAAAGGGGGCTTCACAGGCTAAGGCCCGTGGTCAGCCCGATGCCTAAGTCGGCTTTCTTTCCGGAGAGAAAAGAGACCGCTAGCATGCACTGTAAGGTATATGAGTAAGGCTTAAGAAAGGCGTGACTCATCGGGTGACCCCAGATGATAGTACGATCATGACAACTTTCCTAATTAGATGACTTATTAATTAAATAGTATGTTTCCTCAGGATGATATAATATTTCTCATTGGATAGGAGATTTTCTTTTCCCTTATCAGAAACCACCACGCGGATACTCATGCAAGGGTAATTGGGAATATCTTACTTTCCTTATTAATAAGATTTAGTCTGATTTGCAGGATAAGCAGTTATTGTGAATTATCCTACTTTCCTTATTTACGAGATTTAGTCTGATTTGCAGGATGTGGGCCTTCCCAATTATTCATACTACCTGCCTTGGGACGAGTGGACTGGCTTTCGCTTAGGCCTGTATTAACACTGTGGGCTTGGGTGTTTTAATAGGCCTACCCCTTCTTTTCTGGGCCTAATGAGGCTCACACGCCTATTTTAAACCCCACGATATAATATATGCAATTTATCAATTCTGGTCGAATCTTATTTTAATCTATCCTCAATTATGTCAATCAAGCCTTGGAAACAAATAAATAATAACGGAAATAATAAATAATATTAACATTATAGTATTCTAATAATATATTAGATATAACATATGCAATTTAATACCTGTTGAATCTTATTTTAATCTATCCTCAATTATGTCAATCAGGGGTTTTGGAAACAAATAAATAATAACGGAAAGAAATAAATAATATTAACGTTATAATATTCTAATAATATATTAGATATAACATATGCAATTTAATACCTGCTGAATCTTATTTTAATCTATCCTCGCTATGTCAATTGGGGTTTTAAACAAATAAATAATAACTAAATAAATAAATACATATTGATATAATATATGCAATTTATCACCCGTCGAATCTTATTTTAATATATCCTCAATTATGTCAATTGGGGGTTTTGGAAACAAATAAATAATAACGGAAATAAATAAATAATATTAACGTTATAGTATTCTAATAATATATTAGATATAACATATGCAATTTAATACCTGCTGAATCTTATTTTAATCTATCCTCAATTATGTCAATTGGGGGTTTTGGAAACAAATAAATAATAACGGAAATAAATAAATAATATTAACGTTATAGTATTCTAATAATATATTAGATATAACATATGCAATTTAATACCTGCTGATCTTATTTTAATCTATCATCAATTATGTCAATTGAGGGTTTTGGAAACAAATAAATAATAACGGAAAGAAATAAATAATATTAACGTTATAGTATTCTAATAATGCTATTATATAACATACGCAATTTAATACCCGAATCTTATTTTAATATATCCCACTACGCTAATCAGCTCAAACAACAATAACTAAATAAATAAATAATATTAATCATATAACGTATTCTAATAATATATTAGATATAAATATATGCAATTTTAATACCTCGCGAATCTTATTTTAATATTAGACGCCTCAACACCCGGGTCCACGACCACCGTCAACTCACACATGGAGCCAGAACGCTGCAACTCACCCACACTCATCGAAAATCGCAGAGTCTCCTTGCAGCGGAGAGCTCACCCTATACATCACCGTCCCAATATCATAAAGATCCAAATACATGAGTAAACCGCCACGCCAACAACAATACCATCATAATACATCAACTATATCCACAGTCAAAAGAGTTAATCAACTTTCTTTTTATACAACATATATTAAAAATTTAAAATTCTAATACATGTAAACCATCAAAAGCCACATTCGCTTTCTTTAAAATCCGACTCTAGGATGAGCTGTCCCCGAGCGCTCCCCCAGACCGAAAATACGCCTGACAGGCGAGCTAATGCTCAGACGAACCACCCTGCTGGCTACTCACCCAAGTGCAAATAAGAATGTTCCAAAATAAACACACATTCAAGCAAATGCATTATCCTACTTGAATGTCTAACTCATCATCTTGTACCCGAAGTCTCCACGATTTCCCCACACTCGCCTGCCTCGATGAGCAGAATTATTATTTTGTTTGTTCGTGGACAACTCCTCCGATGTGTATATATCAATTGGGCCGTCTCTCGGACAATATTATTATTTGTGGACTAATTGATGTATATCAATTGGGCTGCCTCCGACGATTGATATTTTAGCTTTGACCACCTCCATAATTAACATTTTAGACAACCCTCCGAACCATTTTCTTAGACTCATCTCATGCACTCATTCCTATAGTACTAGGATGTTCCAAAGGTATACGAACGATACGCTGCAATTCCAATACAGTTTAATTCACATGTAAATATATAAACATGCATATATTTACAAAACATTCAATTCACACAATCATGTCATAAATTCTTTATTTCATACATCAAAATTAGCTCACTTAAGCACGATCAAACACGAAAGAATTCAACTTCGAATCACTCGACCAAACACATTTTCACACAAAAATATATTTTCGTGTCACACTCCTATGAACAGTAAAACCCAGGCTTTACGCCCACACTGACGATCACCTGTCACTCAGAACCCAGATTTCATGGCCATTCCCTACTTTTATCCCAAATCCAATACATGATTTAATACAAAATTTCAAGATTAATAATCCAAATCACCGTGGCAGTCACTACCGCCCATTTGCGTTCCAAAAATTATATCAATCAACTGCCGATCGATCAAACGTCCCTCACGGCTCCTCATATCTCTGCCCCAACACATAATGTCTAAACAAAAGAGTAAAACGCAAGTAGGAGAAACCCTTACATCACGAGCTCGAGGAAACTCCCAACCGTACCCACGCTAAGCCCCTCCCGAGCAGAAAGCAACTTTCCTTCTGTCCCGAAGATCGCGACTCTGGCCTGACGTCTGCAAACCTAGAGAGAAGCCACACTCTCTCTCTCTAAAACCAAAATACTAACCTCTTGTCAGATTTTTCTCTCCCCTTCAGCACGTTTTCCTTTTTCCTTTTTCAATGTAGGAGACGACACTATTCACTTTGTTTTTAGTGTCATTTAAACTTTTCCATTAATACCAACTATGTCCTTCTTTCCTGCCATCTGGGCACTATCCCTGGGCCGGGTCCATTTTCATCATTTCACTCATGCCACTCATGGCACAAGAGGCACGTGTTATATGTGGACTTTGTCGCATCGAATATCGCTACTAAGACCCGAAACGCGATGCCTTGAAAAACATACCAACTCCGGCTGTTTCGGAATTCGACGAAATTCGACATGCTAACTAGATTTCGCAAGACGATTCTAACGGTGCAATCCGTTTCGTCATCCGAGATCTAGAGAATAAATTTCGGATTTTTAACAGAATTTACACTTTTGTAACCGAAATTACGATTTTGCCATTTTTCCAGAAATTAGAATTTCTCGGGTCTTACAAATATATCCTCAATTATGTCAATTGGGGGTTTTGGAAACAAATAAATAATAACGGAAATAAATAAATAATATTAACGTTATAGTATTCTAATAATATATTAGATATAATATATGCAATTTAATACATGCTGAATCTTATTTTAATCTATCCTCAATTATGTCAATTGGGGGTTTGAAACAAATGATAATAACGGAAAGAAAGAAATAATATTAACGTTATAGTATTCTAATAATATATTAGATATAACATATGTAATTTAATACATGCTGAATCTTATTTTAATCTATCCTCAATTATGTCAATTGGGGGTTTTGGAAACAAATAAATAATAACGGAAATAAATAAATAATATTTAATGCTATAGTATTCTAATAATATATTGTATATAACATATACTTAATACCTCATGAATCTTATTTAATCTATCTTCAATTATGTCACCTGAGTGGTTTTGGAAATAAATAAATAATAACGAAATAAATAAATAATATTAGTGCTATAGTATTCTAATAATATATTAGATATAATATATGCAATTTTAGTACCCATGAATCTTATTTTAATCTATCTCACCTTATGTCACTGGGGGTTTTGGGAAACAAATAAATAATAACGGAAAGAAATAAATAATATTAAAGTTATATTATTCTAATAATATATTAGATATAACATATGCAATTTAATACCTGCTGAATCTTATTTTAATATATCTTCAATTATGTCAATTGGGGGTTTTGGAAACAAATAAATAATAACGGAAAGAAAGAAATAATATTAACGTTATAGTATTCTAATAATATATTAGATATAACATATGCAATTTAATACATGCTGAATCTTTATTTTAATCTATCCTCAATTATGTTCATTGGGGTTTTAAAGTTCAAATAAATACAATTAAATAAATAAATTATATTAACGTTATAGTATTCTAATAATATATTAGATATAAATATATGCAATTTAATACCAATAACTATTTAATAACTCAATTATGTCAATTGAGGGTTTTGGAAACAAATAAATAATAACGGGAAAAAGAAAGAAATAATACACGTTATAGTATTCTAATAATATATTAGATATAATATATGCAATTTGAATAATCACGAATCTTATTTTAATCATCCTCAATTATGCCTAATTGGGGTTTTAAACAAATAAATAATAACGGAAATAAATAAATAATATTAACTTTATAGTAATAATAATATATTAGATATAACATATGCAATTTTAATACCGCTTCAATCTATTTTAATCTTATCCTAATTATGTCAATTGGGGTTTTGGAAACAATAAATAATAACTAGAAAGAATAAAATAATAGTTTTTTATGTCATTCTCAAATAATATATTAGATATAACTTATGCAATTTCTACTTCTCCAATAATCTTATTTTAATATATCTCTTCAATTATGTCAATTGGGGGTTTTGAAACATATAAATAAGATGGAAATAAATAATTATTATTAACGTTATAATATTTGTATTAATATTAGATATAAATATATGCAATTTAATATTACTCAATCTTATTTTAATCTATCTTAATTAAGATATGAATCATTTCTTATTATTTATATAAATAATTTTATAAATATATAAATTAAAATAAAAACTCATGAAGTATAAGAATAATATTAAATTACATATTTAATTTAATAATTATAAAACATTATCCAATTTAACAGATATTTTTAATGAAAATAATTTTATTATTTAAAATTTTCATCGAAACTGATATTTTGGTAAAAATATCCATTGATAATTTTCGATATATCTGTAAAATATATATACGCATCGAGATCTGTCATGATGTTTTGTGAGCAATAATGATATATGTTACAGAATCAGAACGCCAACCCAATCCATTTCGGGTTGGTCCATTCGAGCTACGGGATAAAACAGGCTGAGTTAATCTGACCTATATATTCGTATTAGCTTAATACCATCCTAACCTACGCGTTGAAGATCAAACCAATCAAAACTTTAAAAATGTTAAAAAAATTAATTTTACTAAATCATCATTCTTCACAAATAAAAATAATAATATACAAATATATATTAATAATTAATATATAAACATCGGAGTCTAAACAATATAATAATAATAAACAAACTTAAATAAATAAATAATACTAGAACATTGTTATAATCAAAGTACCAAACTAACTAGCTAAATAGTATCAAAACAATAAAATAACAACTTTATAACATATATGAAAAAAATAAGTCCGAAGTATGAAATGAAATTTTATATGTCTCTAATCTTTATCTTCATCCTTATCATCATTATATTAAATAATAATATATGATTCCACATTAGAAATGATTTCACATGAGAAAGATGTAAATCATGATGGTTGAGTTATCATCTATTAATTAATTTAAAATGTTAACACCATAAAATTTATTTATATTTGGAATAAAAAATTAATTTTCCAAAACTGCATCTCAACCATATAATAATGAAATATTCTATTTTTTTGAAAAAGAAATTAGTGTATAATTTTTGTTATTAACACTAGTTTAATTAGTAAAATTATTTAAAATATACTGATGATTTAGTTATTAAATTAAATTAAATTTATAAACTCGTGCAATTTCATTTTTATAAAAAAAAACATATATGATTGAATAAAATTTAAAGGATAAATAAAAAAAATGAAATTGTAAATATTTAAATTATGATTAATGAGATAAATAAAAATATATTCAATATTAAAACTGTAATTTATTTAATTCAAATTCCGTAAATTTTCATACAATAATTTTTAAATATTAAATTATCATATAAATTATGTTAAAAATATACATTTAGAAATTGAAATAAAAGAGTTAAAACACAAAGTTAAATATATTAATCATGTATTATAATTATAATTATTTTTAAAGCCTCTATGCTACAAAATAGATAGTCAAAATATCAAATTTGATAGATGAATCATTGAAAATTTCAATTATTAAGCTAGTTACTTAAAAAAGTTAAATACAAATTTCTCAAATAATTCCAAGTTAAACTGTGCCAAAACCCACGGTGAGCCATAAATAAACTGCCCAAGAATCGACCCTGCTTTTATTCGACCTTAAATCTTATACCTTCAACCATTAAAAATTGGCAAAGTGGGTTGGTCCATCGTGGATCAACCCATTGAAATAATTCGTTGAGTTATTAATTTGCCTATTTGAACTACTAAAGTTCAAGCTCAACCCACTACTTTAAGTCAAACATAAATGCCAAAATCTGATCGTATCACCACCGAGCAGGTTTAACCGTCGACCGCCATAAAACGCATCGATTCTAATTTAAAAACTAAATGGTGAATCGAACTTACGAGCCCACAATTTTTGTTTTCAAGTTAAAACGACGTCGTTTTGATGCTTTTTATATCGAAACAACATCGTTAGGGTCAAAATGCCTGTAGGGTTAGAAAGTTTGTAACAAAAGAAAATCTGTTCAAATATTATGTGTTCGATTCAATACGAAACGTAGCTTATATGAAACCACTATACCACAAAGATATCAAGGTTATTTATTTATTTGGGACAAGTAACAAAATTATATATTACTACTAATTAAAGAGATATTTATATAAATGTTTTATCTCCATTTTTAATACAAGTTTTCATATTTAAACATTATACATATTTTTGGTAATAAATTTTAAAATACCTTATTTAGATATAAAAAACAATAATAATATTTTAAATATTATTGAATTATATATTTTGCAATTTAAACAGCTATATTTATTACGCGTATTAGTCTTTTAATTGAGGTTCGATTGTCGGTCCGATCAATGAACCGTGAATCGATAACTTTTTTGATTTAATCATCGATCCGATTTTTAAAACATTGAAAACAAGTCCCATCGAGCAAAGCCAATATTCCCAGCTCTACAACACTATTAAAGCATTATGGGAGCAAATTGCAAGATTTGAAGGATTTGTAGGTGAGGACCTTTGGATTGGAAGGATATATATATAAAAGTTAAAATGCTTGTTGAAAGAGTCTTGTAGAGCAGGGTATTCAGAACACCAGGCTGGAGAGTGGCAGGAGATGACTGTCCCTTGTACCTAAACAAAACAAAACAAAACAAAACAAATTTGAGGGATATGAATTGTACATTTCAAGTTGGCATTTTCAGACATCAAAGGTATATATTTATATAAAGCTCCCTTTCAAGATTTCTCCATAGATAAAATAATATAATCTCCAAACATGCCACACCCATATCTGCTCCTATTTCCTTTTATAAGAAGTAACACCTGGTGGATTCGTCTTATACGAAGGTACAAAAAATGAAGAATTTTCTTTCGTATTTTCTTTTCTTTCATGTCACTTTTCTCTGGGTTTCTTGGGACCACTAAGGTTCCTAACCTCGGTGAAGGATCCTATTAACTTCTAACTTTGAGGTTCAGTTGGTCCGATATTAGATTTGTTTTTTAATGGTCGCAAGTTCAAATCCCTTTACTGTCACTATAAAGATGATTTACTCAATCATCTCCCATGGGAGTAGTCGATGTGCTCAAATACTTTTTTCTCCATCAGTTGAATTCAGAAAGGCCTCTCTCTATACAAGGAGAAACTACTGATACATATATGCATAAAAGCAGAAACTATATAAGAACTACAAGATTATAATTGGAAGGAAGATTTGATTAACGATGTAGAGGCTCTATTCTTAGATGAAGAACTATTTGGCAGAAACTGGAAGGCATTTCACAAGCCAATCAATTGGCCAAGACAAAGCTGCAAGGCCGACACAGAAGCCCCATTGGCCCCAATCCAGCCTCTCAGTATTGGCAAACTTCTCTAGAAACTCAACCATCATCACTTGCAGAGCTATGGTGATCCCAATTATCCCTACAAACAGTCTGTTCTTAAGTAGCCCCTTGAAGAAGAGTTTGTTCTTTTTGTCCATATTCCTTGCATTAAACTCATTGAAGACTTGGCAAAGGACAAAAGTATTGAAAATCAAGGTGTTGTTTACCTTCTCATTGATGCCAAAGATCGACCTTCCCTTATATTGTAGGATCAGCAACACAGAAATCTGGAAAAGGGCTTGAGAAATGAGATTCCGCCACATGATATTAGTTATAAGCGGCTTGGATCGACCTATAGGCGGCTTTGATAAGAGATCATTAGTCGGTTGCTCGGTGGCCAAGGCCAAAGCTGCAAAGGTGTCCTGTATGAGGTTCACCCACAGTAGTTGGACTGCAGTAAGAGGGACTTTGCCAGAAGCTATTGCAGCAACAAAATTGATGCCTAATGCAGCAACATTGATTGTGAGCTGAAACTGGATGAACTTTTGAAGGTTGTTATACACACATCTTCCCCATTTCAGGACTGTCACGACAGAGGCGAAGTTGTCGTCTAGGATGACAATGTCTGAGCTCTCCTTTGCAACTTCTGTGCCTTGAATACCCATGGACAGTCCAATGTCTGCTTCTTTTAGAGCAGGGGCGTCATTGGTGCCATCACCAGTGACTGCTACCACATGACCTTTCTTCTTCAGGCTCTGCACCATCAAAAGCTTGTCAAATGGGGATGATCTGGCCATTACTCTGATGACATCAATCTTGTCCATCCTCTCGTCGTGAGAGTAGTTTCTGAATGTCACACCTTCTACAACAGCATTGTTGAAATCCTCATCAGGTTTGAGAATCCCACACTCCATAGCTATTGCTTTTGCAGTGAAAATGTTGTCTCCTGTGATCATTTTAACATTCACCCCAGCATCCCTGCAAGCTTCTACTGCCCTTCTGACCCTCGGTCGACATGGGTCTTTCAAGCCTACTAGCCCCAACAAGATCATGCCAGTTTCTTCAAGCTTCTCTTGTTGAGTCTGTTTATAGGCAAAGGCGATGCAACGCAGGCTTTTAGCCGCCATGCCTCTGATGATTCCCCCAAAATGCACCCTTTTCTCATCACTTATCTCTTCTACGATCCCACTTTTGTTATAACAGTGTGAGCACATTGCTAGTATGATCTCAGCAGCTCCCTTCCAATGTATGTGAATTGTTTTGTCAGTGACTCTGTTCACCAGAACCCCACTTCTTTTCTTCTGTGAATTGAAGGCCTCTACACGGAGAATCTCAAAACTTAGCTTCTGCTCATCAATGTCCATCCCCAAATCAACCACTGCCCATGTGAGGATCGCCGTCTCTGTGGGGCTACCGGAGATCTCTGGAACCAACATGGAAGGTTGCTTGCAAACACTGCCAGTTGTGTTCAACCCAACTCCCTGTTTCAACAATTCAACAACATTTGGAGCTATTCCTCTGTAAGTTTCATCTTTTACTACTTCATTCTCAAGCCAAAACTCAACCACCTTCATCTTGTTTAAGGTAAGGGTGCCGGTTTTGTCTGTGCAAATAGTTGTGACAGACCCCATTGTTTCACAAGCAGAGAGCTTCCTGACCAGGGCTTGATCAGTCATCATCCGTCTCATCGAATAGGCCAAGGTCAATGTCACAGCCATAGGCAAACCCTCTGGAATGGCGATCACCAGGACTGTAACTGCTGCAGAAACAAGATGCACAATGGAGTTCATCAAATCATCGATCCTTGTCTTGCTACCATTGAATTCCTTCTTTCCACTATCATCTTCAATGTTTCCAGTGAAGTACCGGATGAAGAGAACCACAAGAACCATCACAGCCACAGCCAACCCAAGCTTCCCTATAGTCGAAGCCAGCTTGTCCAGGCGAGCCTGCAATGGAGTCTGCTCATCCAAGTCCCGACGAATAGAGCTCATCATCTCACCCCAAGCGGTATTCATCCCTACTGAAGTGACAAGCATTGTGCCAAATCCGTCCGACACCTTGGTGCCAGAGAACAAGAACCGATTATCTTTCTCATTGATCTCAACAGGGTCACTTTCACCTGTCATGCTAGACTCATCCACTTTCAAAGAATGACCCTCCAAGAACAACCCATCAGCAGGAACCTGATCTCCGATATTCAAAAACACAATATCTCCTACTACCAGCCCAAATATCGACACCGGCTGCCGCCGCCCCTGTCTCACCACCTGCACTCTGATATCACTGCTTTCATTAGAAAACTTTCGAAACTGCCCGGACTGCCGGAAGTTACTGATAGAAGAAACAGCAACAATCAAAACGATGGCTACTATAATGCTCCCCCCATCATACCACCCTTCTCTAGGGCCTTCTTCTTTGATCCCAAATCCAAGAGAGAGGGCTGCGCAAATCAGAAGAATGATAATGGTGGTATCCTTGGATGCTTCAAGAACAAAACTGAGGAACCCTTTCCTCGGCGGCTTCGTGTATTCATTCGATCCGAAGACGTTTCTCCGGCGAATAAGATCAGCCTCGTCGCCATTGATGCCGTGCTTCTCCTCGGTCTGAAGAAGCTCAGCAAGCTGCTTCGCTCCTCCGAATTGATGTAAACGTTCATAGTCTTTGTCTCTTACCATGTCTATAAGCATTCTCTGATCGACATTGTCGAAGGACAATACAAGCTCGTCATGACCGGAGTTATCATCTTTGTTTGCGTTCTGAATTTGGATGGAAACATACGAGCCGGTGCTCATCTCTGGGATGCTCTTCTTGACGATTCTCTTGGGCAAAGAATCAAGCACCTTGGTGAAGTAAATTGCTATTAAAGCAAACCGCCATCTCCGGCGGGGCTTTGCCGCCGACTGATTCTCCGGCATAAGCGTCGCCATTTGAACTGGTTCAGTACACTTAATTTCTTCAAGATACCAAACAAGAAAGAATATTCATATTCATATACATATTCAGTTTGGAGAACTTGTTTTCCCGAAAAACTCCATTATAAAGAGATTGGTTTTACAGAAATTCCCACCACCGTCAGAAGCTTCTTTGTAGCTTCCAGGAGTGTACCTGTCAAAACGTATGATAGAATTTTCCAACATAGTCTGTCATCATCAAAACGGGAAAAAGGGTGCTTTCATCAATTGGTTTTTGTATTTTTCAGAAACATTCAAAAGGAAAAACAAAAATTCAAATCTGAGAAGATCCTCTTTGAAGGTATGCCAAAACAAGAGTCATTCGGTACGTGGCAAAATCAATGATAAAATTTCTGGTAAAATCAGCATTTTCCTGGAAACTTGTTTATGGGGAATACAGAATCCTATGAATAAATTTGGTGAACTTAATGATTGCACTCCAGGAATAAATTCCCGGGCTCGTTCTTCCAAAATCCTGTCAACCCTATTAATAATTCTGAAATTGAGTTGACCCATTTATATCTTTTTCGTTTTTACTTACTCATCACTGATAATTCAATTGCCGTATTCTTTTGAACTTGTAGTAGAACTTTTCGTTGGTAAATAACAAAATTAGGTTTTTGTTAGGCTCTTGGTAAATACCAAGAAAGAAAAATAAGTGTTAAAAGAAGAATTATTTTCTTATGTTAGATTAATTGTTTATTAAAGAATACAGGTTCATGATGTAGCTTACCCTTTAGATCTTTCTAAGAATGCTATGCTACTAACATGTTTACTTACATTTAGGGTAATGTGTTAGGGCTCAGAGCTTTGCGTGCTGAATTTGTGAGTCCCCTTCTTATTCTACAACTTTCCAAGACTTGCCTCATAACATTCTAAGTTTTTTATTTTAATAAAAGATAAATTTATTGATTTAGATTTACAATATAATTCATAGAAACAGATGCCAAAAATTTAGAGAATGATTCAACATCTATGTTAATAGTAAGAAAATCAGTTTATGACATACACATTTGATAATCCAATAATGACAAATACATACTCTGCCTGCATCCGCAGCGATAATAACGGTAACATTTTTGATACGATTATTTCGATCGAATCCTCATTATTCGAACACTAACACAAACGTCACAAGAAGCTAATTATCCGCAATACAATTCATTCGTCAGACGTCAAGACAAACTAAAACGATGAACAAATATGGTCATCCCTATTGAAATGTACTATTATATACTAATAACTATGGTAAAGTAGTTTATGAATGTCTCCACAATGAACTCGATTTTACTAAAAATTAAGAGAACATAAACTCCCAACCAAGAGAGACTGTATCTCATTTTGTGCAAAAACTATTTTTAAATCACCGGCGGAAATATGAGAAATCAAAGGGCATTACTTTAAAAAATTAAATTAAATATAAATAACATCTCTTATGAAAATAATATATAGAATTTAACTTTATTTTTATTTTTCTTGATTTTTTTTTCTATGGTTCCTATTTTCTTTCCTTGTGTTTTTCCTCAAATTTTATGAGCATAGGTCTAGTGTATGCATGGCAAATCAAAATTATCATTGATCAATACCCATCCACTAGAGTTTGTATGATTTCTTAATCATCATTTACATGCCCTTTTAACATAATTAAACGCCTTCCTGTTGTTTGATAAACTACTTTTAATTAACATCCACTAGGTTGATGTTTCTATTTCTAAAAAAATAAAAGTAACATCCACTAGGGCTATTTTTTTTTGTTTGACATCCACTAGGGGTAATATTTAAGCTCTGAATTGTTGTTTGTTATCCTACTTTTACCATCCATTAGGGGTAATAATTAACTCAATAATTAAGAGTTAGTGAACTTTTAACCTTTACTAGGGTTGCATTTTCTACTTTTTTTTTAAATATATTTTAGTTTCAAGATAATAAATTATCTCTATTGATACTTGAATGAGACCACCCTTTTCATGTCTTTCCTTTTAAATGGATATATATATATATATATATATATATATATATATATATATATATATATATATATATATATATCCAGTTTAACCTTTTTCTTCATCTTGGAAGTTTCACTGTAGTTTCTATATTGTTGGCTTGCACGAGGTTAGGAAGGAAATTGCTTAATTTTTCATCATAGCTTTTATTTTTTATTTTTGGTTTTTTTTCTTCTGCAAATCTATATTTAAACATCAAATAAAACAAAATAAACTTACTCCAACTGACACTGTTAAAAATGATCCTTTCAAACCAAGGCAGAAAATGAATTATTTCCAATTAAAATTTTGTAAAACAAATCAGATTTAATTATTTTATATTCAAATTCCAATAATTTGATCGTTCTAATAAAAAAGGGAAAGATAGTATTAAAATCTCGTACTTTCATGATTTTTGCATTTAAATCTTGAACAAAAAGTTTGTCTTTTAAATATAACAATTTTTATGAATTTTGTTTTTATATTATAACTTTCATTTTAATTAGAGTTCTACATCAAAACAACGTCATTTGGTCGTGTCACATTGGACAATGGATAGGTTCGAAATCTTGTTGGGATATAAAAACAAAATTAATGAAAGTTGCTATATTTAAAAAACAAACTTTTTGTTCAGGATTTAAACGTAAAAGTCAAGAAAGTTCATACTTTTAATACTAATTTTCCAAAAAAAAAAACTATATAATAATTTTTTTCATAAGTCTTTTTAATATCTTTTAGGTAATAATTAAATATAAAAATACAGTAAATCATTTTTTATTATTAAATATGTTTACTATTGCATCATCTAATACAATGTTACAGATTTTATTTTATATTATTTTTTCAAAAAAAAAAAAATTGATATGTGCATTTTTATTATTTTCTTTTGAATTTTTGTTCAATATATGTACGAGTTGTAATTAATTTTCATTCATCCAATATCATTCTTTTCTCTAATATTTATGAATTTTCCCAATATTATGTACAATACAATCATTGATATTTTTGAATTTTTGGATGTCTTAATCTTTAGATACACTTCTCATTTTTATTTTCAAAAGACAAAAAAGTGATAGGAAATTTTGTACAGAATGTTGAAATTTATACCCTAAAAATTAGTGGGTTTTGGGGAGTATTAGAGAAAATAAAGTATTAATTTTTTTCCCATGTCTGAAAATTTATCTGCATTTTATATAAGAATTAATATACCTTAAAACAACTTCCTTTTTCTCTCTAATTTTTCCACTGTTAGCCTCTTTTTTTTTTCAGCAATGAGAGATAATTTTTTGTCATTTTTTACCTGAAATCATCCTTCCACACCCCTTTCTATATTTTTATTTCTCAATAAAGTGATTATTCTACAAATATTTAGGTTTTTATTTGTTATTTCATGATTTAGTCGTCATTTTGGTGCACGTGTGATTGTCGTCCCCTTCATGCCTGTATGTTTGTCATCGTCTTGGTGCAATGGGTGATTGTGTCATCTCAGTACGATGTTTCGGTTTTCATTGTCATGGTTCGTCATTTATTTGTGTTTGGGCGATTCATGAGCAAGGTATATACGATCAGAGACAAAAAATCAAATTAATGATCGTCAATATGTTACATAACTGTAGTCATATGTATTCTAATAACAATATTAATATCAAATGTGTAGGCTCAACTATAAAATATATAGGTTTTGAGTCGATTCATTATGCTATTAACCTGAATGTTGATTCATCTTTTATGGTTTTTAGTGATTTTGATTCTATGTTTCTATCGATGTATTGCTAGTTTGAATCAATGAAATTATTTTTCTCTTAAAAAAATATACCTAAAAAGAAATCGCCTTCAATAATAGTCACAAGGGAATTTTATTAAAAATATAAAAATTTTCTTAATAAAAGTGGTTTAGAGTACATATGTTTATAGCTGTAAAAAAGAGTGCATATGTTTATACACATTCATTATATAAATATATTTTGTACCTTATATTAACTTACAATTAATTTAACTCTCCAAAAGAATATTGTCAAAAACCCAATGTAAACACATCTACCGTATAAAGCATCATGTGAATAAAAACAACTTGATAACTTACCTAATTTTTATGCTCAGATAAACTTTTCTATGATAATTTTTGTATATAATTAAGCTAGTCCTTGAGTAAAGTCTCTTGTTATGGCATGTGGCTCATATTGAGAGTAAAATGGGGCAAATGTCGAAGTAGAGCGATGACACTGCCTTTAAGGCATATTCTCTTTGTTGGGAGGACGAAATAATAAGTTATATGGGTATCATGGTCTTTAGATCCACTACTCAATGGGCCCAAGATCCGCTTGACTCATATGGTAAAACGGCCCAAGCCCACTTACCATATTAAAACCAGGGGACGCCACCCAGACAGGAGAGTCCTAAAGAAAGCTACGATGTCTTCCCATGGACTAGGTTGAGGGAGGCTCGTTTAGTACTTTAAGTCCCCCAGCCAACCATCTTACTGCATATGAGAAGTTTATTATGGATAAGTATATGAAAGTGGAAAATGCGCAAAAGATGTTTATCAACAGGTTTCCCAATTTCAAAATCCTTTATTTCTTGAAAAGGATAACCCTTAGAAAGGAAAAATTAATCTTTAATAAGGAAGAGGAAATTTTATCCCTAAGATTAAGAGATTTTCTTTCCTAAAATCAATGAGAGATTTGTGAATCACTTACTATAAATCAGAAAGATCTCCCACAAGGTAGTGATAAGCAATTCCAATTGCGCGAAAACTCTCTGCTTTATCTTCTCCATTTTTTGTTGACTTAATCATCAGAGAGGTGGCTGACACATCACCGTCAGATCACCTTTTTGTAGGTTCACATTACGCTGCTGATGCCCAGAGGATTCGACGATCAAGGTCCTAACAATTGGCTTCGTCTATGAGAATTGAATAGAAAGTCTTGTCTACATGCTGCAAGGGCTTGGCTTCAATGATTGTCTACTAGCTCTTTGTTGCTTGGAACTTAGTCGGTTCCCTCTTTCACACTTGATTGGCCTGAAGCAGTCACAATGTCAACCAATTCAATGATCCAATCACTAGAGGACCAATTCCTCCATTGGCGTTAGGACATTGAGAGGAAACAAGAGAAGCAAGCTAGGCAGATGAAGGATCTACAAGGCCATACTGAACACTTGCAGCGGGAAAATGATCAGTTGCGGACTTAGATAAAGAAAAGCCGCGATCTTGGAAAAGATGTACGAGATAGCGGTCGAGCTGCTCTTCCAATTGCTTCCAATAAAGGGAAGGAGCCCCGCCATTCCTGATGATGTCGATACCCTAATAGACGATGAGTTGTCCTCGTACAGATTTACCTCACACGCACCCGACTTAATCCCGAGGGCTGAACCTGGACCCGGGGACGCAGTCCTCACTCTTCTTTATTTATTTTTTATTTTTGAATAATTTCGAATAATGCAAATACAATTACTTTTTCAAACACATTTCAAATACTCAATGAAAAAATATATATGTAAATACCACTTTAACATAAAGGGGTCCCATCATTTGATCACAAAACTCTTTTTTCATTTGATGTGGCATTTAATGCCCATTTGGTCCATTTCCGACCTTTATACACGACATTATATTGCTTGCCATCCAAATATTTACAAAAACATAATCAGAGTTCAATTTTTATAATAGTGTTTGTACAAAATGAGTCGAATAATTTCATGCATGCATGTGACGGAGCTTTACTTATCCTCCGTGTGACTTTGACAATGATTTTGATTCATTGCGGTCTACGTCTTCGTACCTGTTCACTCGATACCTGCGCGAAGATAAAAGCAACGCACTAATCATTTTCATGCTTAGTGGTTCTATATAGTACTCTCTTCCATTTTAGTTTAAGTCAAATCATGCAATTTTTCTAAATCATGCTTTTGATTCTTTTTGAATGATAAATGCAAATACAATACATATACATTCATTTACGGTTCATTGATCATTCCAAATAAGCACTTTCATATGCAATAAATCATTCAAAACATAAATCATGCATTTCACAAATATTCTTATCATTTTGTCCTTAAACGAATTTAGTTAATGCTTTCTGGGGCATGTAGAAAACTAATCACTAAAGACATTCCTCATAATGCAGTCGGTATAAAAGTTGGGGTTTTATAACACAATACTGTCCTCGTCGGGTCAAGACCGATTATTAAAAATCATTTTGTAAACACTACCGATATTGTCCTGCTTGGCTATGGATCGGAGTGACACTACATTACGTTCGTTCACAATACTACTAGTTTGACCCTTATTATCTATCCTTAACTTGAATATGACAGATAACATTCTATTAAGGGCATTAAAAACCAGTCATAAAAATTTACGATAGGGTATATACATTTATATTCAAACAGCACATTTCAACACTCATGCAATTTTTTTCATGTCAATTTTCTCAAATCACTTAAAATAAATCAATATGCAGTTCTATTGAAAATCATTTCTATAATTGCGCAAACAATTTTGATATTTGAAATAAGAAGAGAAGAATAGAGAACGAACCAAAAAGGTTGTCGCACTTCGATTCCTATCCTCGGAATCTAGACATAAATTCAGGTTTTCCTCGTCGTCAACCCATAATCCATCATAATTAGAGAACAATATCAGTTGGCTTATTTAGGTTTCTAGTTATGGTTGTTTTCTACCCAACAGACGTTCACTTGTAAAATTTTTTTGGGAACAAATGAGCCATATTTTACCCAACTTCCTTCAAGTCCATTGTCCCTCTATAAATTTATTTTATTCAAAAATTGGAATCATCCAATTCGGAGCACCGAAGCTCCAGATATGTCCCAAACATCCGGGACTATTCTATTTTCAACATAGAACCATAATTTGCCCAAAAATAGATCTCCCTTTATACGAATTTCTGGGTCTAATGGGGTCTACATTTGATTACACTTATTTCAGAAAAATTTGTTATCCTAAAAGTCTAGTTTACCCAAAAAATTGAATCACTCAATTTGGATGAATGAAACTCAACTTATGGCCTAAATACCAAAATCGTTCTGAAACACCAAAACTATATCGAATCGATCCCGGGACCAATTCGAAAACATAGCCTACTTTTCACGAATTCTTCTCGGGGTCTAATAGTGGTCCTAATTCTGACAAGATCTATTTTAGGGGAGATTTGGTTAATCCTAGAATTATAGTTTAACCAGAATTTTGAATCACTCAATTTAGATAAGTGAAACTCAACTTATGGCCTAAATACCAAAAATGTTTTGAAACACCAAAACTGTATCAGAATTGAACCAGAATTGACCCGAAAATAAATCCTCACTTTGACGAATTTTTGGGTCTAATGGGTTTCAAATTTGGATACACTTATTTCAGAGAGATTTGTTTTCTTGGAAGTCTAGTTTACCAAGAAATTTGAATAACTCAATTTGGATGAGTGATGACCAAGTTATGGCTAAAAATACAATATAGGTTTTGGAAAATTTTTACAGCATCTCCCCTAAAAACCCAACATTTCCTTTATACAAAAATTCATCAGCACCAATCAAAACAACCATATAACTTGTAGAGAACCCCTAAACTCGAAATAAAACTGATCAACATCATTTTTATACTACTTAAGGTTCTTTCTAAACCCAAACACAACATTAAGGAAAGTTAGAGTTTAATTTCTTACCTTTAAATCTTTGATTCTTCAACACCAATATTTCTTCTTCCTCTAGATCACTTTAATCCTTGATTTAATGGAGCAAAGACCACTAATCTTCCTCCCTCTCTCACAACCGAAAAAACCCTATCAGTTTCTGTCCCATTCTTTTTCCAAATGTGCAAAATGCCTCTCAAAGACCCATATTTGATATTTAATCAAAATCCTACACTAAGCCTTGTTTGGCTAGCCCACAAATTCCTTTTTTCTCATTTTTGCATTTTTAAGGCTTCATTTCCACTTCATTACTTTGACACTTACATTACTCATTTATGACCCTTAGGTCCTCATTTGACATTTTTACCAAATTTATTTGGCTCCTGTAAAATTTTCGGGTTTTTATCATTTTTCGTTTTTAGACATTTAAACTCCAAAAAAAATATAATTTAATTCATTTTACATCCTGAACATGTTATAAAACTGTTAGGGTATTTTCAGGGCGTTACACACGCAGTTCCCCATCTTTGAGTCTCTCATCGACAAAGAATGCTCGGGAGGGCGCGAAGGCCAAGTCGCGCAAGAGGCTCTCTACATCACCTCGCCCGCGATGCCGCTTAGGTGGCGTATCCCTAGTGGCGTATCCCGTAGAGCTAAGGGGAGGAGACAAGCGGGGCGATTACTGCTGGGTCGGGCCGCGCAGGAATGCGTGATTACCGAAGGCGTGCCACAAGTAGTGCCCTTGATATGATTCATGATCTGGTAACGCGATACACATATACTAGATTTAGTGCGACAGTGATGGCATGTTCTCTTAGCCCCAAATTGCTTACATCCTTGACTATGAGCCACCTCGCGGGTTTGTCTAACTTTCCATATTGATAGTTTCTCTCATGGCCCCTTACAATTCCTTGCTCCATTATAATCAGGGCGATGATCCCCAATCTCTTTGTGTGGTACCGTTTGTTGTGTAGGTGTTCCGGAGCTAGCTGTGGGGGCTGGGTTTGCCTGGTTCCACAAGCTCACACGAAACTCCAGTGGCTGGTTCATGGAGCTATGGGAGGCATTATTAAGCATCATAATATCTTGTTTAGGTGATAAAGAGGAACATAATCTCGCCCTGCAGGGCCTATTTACCAGTAGGAAAAAATTCTATTCTAGACTGCAAGGAGGTTGAGCAACCCGTCTAACGAGATGGGTGTATATAGCATGGATCACAGTCATCGAAAACTTAAGGAAGGCTTTTAAAATGTCACTAATTTCTTCCCGATCACTATCTTTAGACATGGTGACAGGGGAAGAGTTATCTGTGAGCGGGGATGATAGTGCTGGAGAAAATCATGGAAGAGGACAATATCGGCGACAACCCAAGCGTAACAGTTACAAACCATTGGTCAAGAAGGAAGTAAAGTGATTGGGAAGAAGTGGTGAATCCAAGGATGAGGTTGAAGCAAAGATCGAGCGATCTCTTGATCAATCCTAAAAAAGAGAGGAAACTCCTGATTCTTTCCTGACGTCTCTATGAAAGGTTGTTGCTCGTCATTCACGATCTTCCAGAGTTTAAATGACCAACACCAATCTAGGCAGAAGACTAACCCCGAAAGAAACAAATCTTGTCAGATTATCATGGGGATGTGGAGGCATGAGGCCAGATGGGTTCCGTGAAACTGGGGTTATGGTGGAAAGGATTAGTGGCGGGGACACCTTAGGAGGTGTATAGGAGCCTGACCACGTGGGTGAAATCAGGCGGTCGCGGACGGAGTTACAGCCCCGGTGCGCGGCCACTGTCATATAATCTAGACCATCCATTAACTACTAGGCGAGACATCCTATGCGACTAGTATCGGTCTGCTTTCTGCGAAAAGCTCTTGAGAGCACGGTTTAAGGCTCGAGATAAATGCTATCCACGGGCTTGAGATATATGAAGAAACCAAGCAAATAGATGGCCCCAAATCCTTTCCTCATGTCAACTTGAACAGGGTTATTGTGCCCCATTATGATGCATTGGTACTCACCCTCTATATTAACGGTTTTGATTTTCATAGGGTACTGATAGATCCTGGCAATGCAATAGACTTGTTACAACTACCCGCCTTCAAGTAGATGAAGCTTTCCTTAGGTGTGGTGAACTCAATTGGGCGAATCCTCTCTGGTTTTAATGGTGCAACTACCGTAACTCTAGGAGATGTCGCACTCCCTATAAAAGTCGGGCGAGTGACTCAGCAGGTTCTGTTCTCAATCGTCGAAGACTTGGGCCCTTACAACGCCATAATGGGGCGAGACTAGTTGCACTCGATGAAAGCTATCCCCTCAACCTACCACCAAACGGTCAGCTATTTGACTAATGTTGGGCAGGTTAACCTTTTAATCAGTCAGTTGGCCACACGACAATGTTATTAGCTATCTATCACGAGAACAAGAGGGGAGAAAGAGTCTTCAGAAAATCACTGCCTCGAAGATCAAACCCACACTGCTGTCCACAATTTTCACTCCCATATCGGGTGGAAGAAGGATTCGTTAGTTTGTGGATCCCTTGGAAAAGTAACGTTGGGCCAGTGAAGTTCCTTACATCGACTCTCTCCATGATGAAGAAATGGAGTAGTTACGACTCATGCTGTTGAATTTTCCTGGAGCCACGTAGATATGATTGGGATTAACTCAACGGTGGCCTCTCACAAAATAAATATTATCCCCACAATTAGACCCGTAAGACAGAAAGTGAGGCTTTTCCACCCTGATTGCCATTAGATCATTCAGATGGAAGTGGACAACTTGCTAAGGGTAGGTTTCATCAGAGAAGTGAAGTACCCCGAATGGTTAGCCAACGTGGTGGTGGTTCCAAATAAAGGGGGTAAGTGGCGAGTATGTGTAGATCACACTAATCTCAACGAAGCATGCCCAAAAGATATCTTCCCCTTGCCACTTATAGACCAAATTGTTGATGCCGTAGTTGGGCATAGAATACTGTCGTTTTTGAACTCCTTCTCTTGGTATCATCAAATTCCCATGCACCCACCTAACGCAGAGAAAATGACCTTCATTACACCGCACGGGTTATACTGCTATGATGTGATGCCTTTTGGCTTAAAGGATGTTGGGGTAACGTTTCAAAGATTAGTGACTAAGATATTCCGATCGTTGTTGGGCAACACAATGGAGGCCTATATCAACGACATACTCGTGAAATCCAAAGAACGTTTTGACCACACCAAGCATCTTCAAGAGGCCTTTGAGCTGTTGAGAAGGTAAGACATCAAACTCAACCCTTTGAAATGTGCATTTGGAGTCACATTCAGATCAAACTTTTGGAAACTATAGTGACCAGAGAGGATAGGCGCCAGCTTATTCAACTGGCTATAATGAAATGTTAGGCTCCCTACCTCCCAAGGAAACAAGTGTAATGTGGTAGTAAATTGTGACTCAGTGGATTCGGATCGCGTTTCATAGTCGGTTAAAGCTATTTTTATCACTCTAAGGGGAGCTTGAGGGTGTGGAATGAGGAATGTGATCGAAGCTTTAGGTGATCGAAGCGATGTATTGAACTTCCAGTGCATTGCCCCAGGGTGGGCGATCGCTTTGCTCTTTACTGTGGTGTCGGAAGCCTCGATAAATCTTATCTTTGTTCAAAGAGATAGAAAGTGAAAGCAAGACTTATATTCTTTGTAGCGATCTATCCAGCGAGAAACCGGTATACCCCTTCTCAAACAAGCAACACTATGCTTCCCTCCATGGCGGCTAAGCTTCGCCTCTGCTTTTAGGCACACCTTCGTCATGCGACCAATCTCCCTTCTGCAAGCCTATACATAAACGACACATCGAAGGATGGCCCAGTGGGAAATTGAACTAAGTGAATTCGATATTCAGTATAAACGTCTCCTAGCATTGAAGGGGTAGGTATTGGCGGATTTTTTAGCAAAACTACCCCAGCCAGACGTGGATAAGGGTAACGCTAGTTGGTGGGTCCTTAATATGGACGACGCTTCTCGCCAAATGGGAGTTAGAGTCGACTTGCACCTTAGAGCCCTGATTGGGGAAAGGATAGAACATGCCATACGACTAGACTTCCCCGCATCTAATAATGAGATTGAATACAAAGCAATCCTAGCTGGAGTCGACCTTGCAAAGTCTGTATCCTCAGAAAACTCATCATACGTAGTGACTCTCAACTGGTAGTGGGACATGTAAACGGAGAATACAAAGCCTTGAGACAGCGCGTAATTAGTATCGTCTGTGGATGCGCGACTACTGGGTTTGCGGCTTGGAAGCTCAGACATATCGAGAGACTACGTATGAAAGCGGGCGCTTGGGCAATAGTGGTCGTATCCATCTCAATAAAAGAAATGGTGTTCCTTCTTATGTACTACCAGCCGACGTCGTCTATTACAACCGACCAAGTGAGTCAGATAGACGAAGCATCCCCTTCTTGGCTAACCCCTATAATGCATTATTTGAGCTCGGGAGAGTTGTTGGATAATAGGGTTGAAGCCCACAAGATCTAGGTCTAGGCGACTAGGTTTTCCCTTATAAACGGATGACTCTGGTGGTCTCTAGGCAGATTCGTATCTTAAGTGTCTCACCCACAAAGCGGGATGTGTTATATATTGGCGAACTCCATGAAGGATATGGAGAAGCCATCAAGCGGCGGGGAACTTTGGCTCCATAAGGCCATACACGGGAGCCTTTGTTGGCCCGACCATGAGATCGAGATGCGTTGCTATGTCGAGAAAATCTGACGACTTCAATAGCTCCCACTACTTAAGGAATGAGTGGAAACCGAGATCTAGACATTCTACGCTCTACAATTTGACTCTTTCCTTGGTGGAGATGATATAGTTGGACCTGCAGGCCTTTTTGCCTCATTTCCAAAAGCCTGTGTTTGTTGCCCTTGACTACTTTAGCAAATGGATAGAGAGGCAGCGCCTTAGCCTCTCATAAAAATAGAGATGCTGCATCGATATGTGTGAAAGAATATTTTGTGTGATTCGAGAATACCTCAAATCAATTATAGCGACAATGGTGCAGTTTTATAGCAAAGTATCATAGATTTTACCATGAGTTGAAAATGTTGACTTATACTCAACCCCACAGTGCCCATAGAAATGGCGGTGATCTGCGAGACTCTCCCGGTGGCGTTTGCGTCTATTTGGTAGAGAAAGTGGGTAGAAGAGCTACTCGGAGTTCTTTGGGCCTCTAGAACAACGTCGGTGACGCTAGGATATCGCGTTCGCCCTTGCCCATGGGATGGGCAATAATTCCTCTGATTGATGTATTTTCCGCCGGTGAAGTCCTTGAAAAAGCTAATCTTTGAAGCCATCACGAAGACTTAGTTACCAATGTGGACCTATTGACCAGTTGTCAAGTATGGCGTCGTACCAACAAAGGCCCGACAAACCTATATACGGGCATGTAAAGTCTCATGCATTACGGATCGCAGATAAGCGATGTGGTGGTAACCAGACAGATGTATAAACCTAACACCTTCTCTTCTTTGTAGCCTAGCTCTGGCATTATAGTGGCTCTGAGGTCGAACTAGGGGATGGGTTTTCTTTGCCTGAATGATTTTAATTGCTCAAATTAGTGAATTTCAATTTGGATTTTAAGGTTTTGGTAAAAGCAGGGGGGGGTTTAATGCGTAAAACTGAAATTTAAATAAAATAAATAAAAAAGTATCCTTGAAGTGTTAAATTCTTCCAGTTTGGGTTCAGGAAGGTCAGTGGGACATTCAGTTAGTTTCTCCGTTAGGGAGGATGACCTGTTGATCCATTCTCGAGCGGGATCTTCATGGCTATAAAAGCTGAACCTAATAATTTCTTTTGAAGATGGAATTTATTGAACATTAATAGCTCGTTGATCGTTGAAACCATCATGACCCATCTTGTTGACAGATAATGACTAATGAATCTGGTGGATCTAGCAATAGCATCAAGCTGAACCTGTTGGACATCAGTCTGGATCATTTAGAGATGCATCGAAGGTTGACCTAGGGTTGAGAGGGAAACACAAGAACAGACGTGCTGCGTTGAAGCTGAGCCCCGGCACCCTTGGGCCCTCCTCCGGTAACACCGTCTTCAAGATTAGAGGTTTTAGCCATAATTATAAGGTTGTCATCCACCGGAGGTGTTTGTGACCACTTCCAGTGAAGGAAAGCTGAAAGGCAAAGAGAGATCCGATTTACAATCGGTTGCTTAGGACTTATATACGCCCCAAAATGACCCTAATTTACCAAGATAAGCAAAGCAATTAGTGTGACAGGTGGGAAGGAAGAAATCAAGGGAACAAAAAAACCTGAAAAAATTCAACTGGAAGCGGACAGTGAATGAGGAGCGAATATTTATAGAAGGCCAATTTGACGACAGTGAAATTTCACGAGGTTGAAATTTTGGATGTCCGATATTTTAGCTCAAATTATCTTTACAAAACTTCAAGACAAACACAAGAAATACTATGGTGGCCTGACGAGACGACAATGTTTTGATTAGGTTCAGTCATTGATTATTAACACCACAAAAAAAGTGTAAACACACCGACATGGTTTCAAAACAAGCACAGGCACTAATCACACCCCCAACATACATTACTTTAGTCCCTTAGCAATGAAAGAAAGAGCAAATTATAAAATCGGAAGAATTATATTCTAAAATGATCTTCAAAAAGGTTGTGAATGAAGTAATGCAACCCTCGTGAATCATTAGCTCTTAACCAACCTCTTAGAGAATAAGATACCTCAGATGAAAATTATTGGAAAAAGGACCTCTCTATTAGTGGATAACGGGGGCTTCGCAAAACCTAGTGTTTGTTTATCAATTATCTGATATTTCAATTGCACTCTCACAACGACCTCTAGGACCTCTTAACTAAATGGAATTGGGACTATCTTTATTCACAACTCTTTTTGTGTGTGAACAATGTGAGGAATCGAGCACTCAGTAACAGTCCATAATGGGGATCTTGATGGCTCCAGCGATTAAGTTAGGGCACGAGTGTGGATCTTCAGGCCACTAAGCCGGAAGGAGGGTTCATCCGGGTTTCTCTGGAAATGATTTGAGACTCCATTTCTGACTTATTTCGCCTTCCATCCGTGTGCTGGCGACGCACAAGGTGATGGTGATCAGACCAGGTGTTGGGCACTAGGCTTTAAAGACTTGCGCCATTGCACCCCTCGGGCATTAACCAGGTTTTGAGTCAAAGCGTTACACATTCTTTCTTTTCTTTTCTTTCTTTCCATGTACATTTTGGAGACATGACCTTCTTTGTGGAGTCATAACTATTAAAAATGATTAAATGGACCAAGTGGGACTATAAGAGCCGGACTGGGCTGATTTTAAACATTAACAGACTTTGGACATAGTTGCCAATTGTGGGGTGGGAAGAAGAAAAAAGATTAGAAAATGACAGGAGACTAAAGCCAGATCATCCACTTCAATTGTGCATGGACAAATCTATCAACAGATGTGAATGAAGTTTCAATTGCATAATTGTGAGCTGAAAAACACAAAATGGGATTTTTAGATTTTAGAATTGAAAAGTGGGTTATATAATTAACATAAAGAACATTTCTATCATATATTTTTTGTTTACAAAGCAAACTAGACTAAACAGCGACAACTATGCAAGGAAGCTAATATGAGTCTTAAACTTATTGAAAAAATAAACACTTGAAATGGAAATAGACACTAGAAATAAATCACCACTTCCTTAATGCTCTCATTTGACAAATATGTATTATTGATATGATGGGACCTTGTGTTGAAAATTTAGGGAAGGAGATGTTCTGAGCAGGGTTCTTTGATTTTTGGATAGGGACTTAGTAAGCTTAGGACCTTATTACTCCATTGTTCAAATGAAAACAATTTAGAAGAAGAAAGAAAGAAAAAAGTGACATATTGGAAATTTTGAAGAGCATTGCCTTTAAAATTCAGTTTTGCTGATTGGATTCTACTTACTCTTTAAGCACTCAGAGTTCTAATTAATCCAACGGAGTTAGGATGAAAAAGTTATATTAAAAACAAAATTGAACACAGATTGGATGATTTACGAGACCCCCTCTTGGATGAGTTTGCTTAGTCATATTAAAATTTCACCATGGTCTTTAGATCAACTACCGATGGGCCCCGAGGCTGCAGTAGCTTGGACTCGCTTAAGCACAATGGAGACACTTTCTCTCAAGCTCTAAGAAATTTCAAATACAACTCAAGCTTTGATGAACACAAGATGCACTCTACAATATGTGTGTAATGAATGCACTCACAATCTTTGGGTGAATTGATGCACAAGAGAAATGATGTTTGAGAGGATGTCTGATAGACCTCCTTATGCAACAGTGATCCCCGTACTCTATTTATAGAGTGGACGAATCACTTAATCGCATTAGGTTGGTAGTTCTTTATTACTGGATCATTTGCCGTTGTGTGGAAATGTTACCGTTTTTAGCCATTGGAATCATTTGTTGGACCGACAGGTCGGCGGTTTTCATGTTCCAGATGGCGGGTTTCACTGGTGGACCTGGCTAGTGATCGGTTCTATTCACAAGACCGGCATAGTTCACAAGATCAGTACTGTTCACAAGATCGGTTACTGCTCACACCTTGACTGGTTACTATTCACGCCTTGACCGGTTACCTCTTTAAATGTTCAAATTCATGTTTTGTTTGATTTAAAACACTTTTAAACCTTAGATAATTCGCTCATTTTAGGTTGATATAAGGTTTTTATGTATAGCACTCATGTTTTCAAAAAGATATTCATTTTAAGTTTGAAAATGGTTTGTGATGATGCATGATAAATGATGATATCTAAAATTTTAGTACGTTCCACCCTTAAAATAAGATTCTAAAGCTATATAATAACATTGGACCTTGAGCTTGGAATCTTGGTTGCTGTCTTTTGATTCATTTGAAACGAATGAACTTTGTTCCAAGAGCTTAGTTAACACATCATTGTCATCTTTGGCTTGTATTATCTAGCATTGATGACGATCATTCAATGTCTCACTGAATCATCTTTAACCATTGGTAACCAAATAACCTTAGTTTGGTATCATTGACTGACTAAGTACCCTTGGGCTAACACATGGTACTAACAATGCCCCTCTTTTCCGTTGGTTGGAATTTCGTGCTTTTTCAGTTAGGGAAAATATTGTGTTTTAAACGATTCAGTTGAAAGTTGAAAGAGGAATTTGGAAAATCAATGCATATCTCGAGTGTGTGAATGCCCAAGGCGTGTATGGATACAAAGTGGGAACACATTTACAGATGTGTCAGACACGATGTTCTAACCACATTTAAATGTATATTGATGTTTATTCTGTTATGAGAGGTTGGGCTCTGATCTTTGCCTCTTTTACTATTTACAAGCCTTTTGCTTCTTTTAAATTAATTCTCTATGTACATAAACTTTTATTCTTTAGGATGTTTATTGGACATCTATTGCTTTCAATTTTCAGTGGTTTTCAGACTGACCTGTGCCCTTGTTGTGTTTCACGTGTCTGAATTGCAGAGTCTTTCTAGAGTTAGAAAGTTTGGCCTACGTTTGAGGTGCACCATCGTTCATGAATGACAAGGAGTTAAGTATGGCCCATATAGAGTGGTTCTGAATGCCTATTGTAAGATTTGGATCATCCTATTCAGGTCCCTAAGCTTCTAATTTGGGGTTCTTAGGTTTTGTTCTTGGTTATTGTCAAATCTTCGAAAGGGGGAGTGGGGTGTTTTGTGCTGAGGTCTTGTGCCTTCTTGGCAAGATCCTGAAGAGTGATCCATTTTTGTTTGTTTACTGTAGGATGGCAGAGGTCGGGGAGGACACACCACAGTCATTTGGAAGTAAGAGGGGACCACATCGAAATACTGTCTGTGACGGCAATTATTTGCCGCATTTTGTAAGTTTGAGATCTTCAGTCGGGTTCTTATTGGCATTAGTGAATTTAGATGGCAGGATTGTCTGTCTGGGAGGGATAAGATAATGTCGTCTACGCATTCTGCTGACGGTTTGTTGATTCCCTTCCATTAAATCGTTGGTGATGTTTCTTCTGAACATCACGTGGGCACCTCTGTGCTCATACATCAAGAACGTCTTTTAGATTTTGATGGGTTGTAGTGTGCTAAACTTTATCTACCAGTTGGATATTTCGCTGGTAAAGATTTGTTTCATTTACACTTTGGTTGTAGGAATGAGATTAATAATTGTCTATGTTAGCCCATAGCTCTGGGCATGTTTATGCTTAGAGCTCTTAGAGTTCTCCTAAGACTAAAGCTAAAGAGGTAGTTTTAGTAAAGATTAGTGGTATGGGACTCAGGCTCCCCGGGACTAAATTTGGATTTGGATGATTAACAGTTCCTGGATCTCGACAGTGGAGCTTGCCCCTAGGTCAATCGGGGTTGACATTGCCTTTCTTTGGACTTTTTGTAGGTAAGCGTAGGCGAGCCATTGGTTAGGCTGGGTGGGGACCGGTCTGGATCGCGTGGAGCGGTTGTATAGATCGATGAGAGGGCCCGCGATGCGGCCTCTGGATGGAAGGCTGGATTAGGTGCCAACCCCTTTCGTTACATAGTCATTTTCATCCCCCGTTCGTTGTCGGAGGAGCTTGTTAAGGGTGAACACTTTATTCTCACTTGACCTCTGAAGTCAATCTTGGGTAGCTCATTGAGCGGGGTCCTCAGAGACCTTAAGTTGAGGCTGTTTACCATATGGATGGAACACAGATTCTCGACAACCACGTGATGGCTGAAGAAAGAAGAAAAGAGGGAAAGATCATATATGTCGACGCGGGATTGGAGGGCTTTGTGGATCATGTGGATCCGGACTCAGACCCTGCGGGGAGAGGATGATGTATATACTCGTTTTGGTTTCCGTGGATACGTAACCAAGCTCAAGTGCTCGGGGAGACTACCCCGACTCATGATGTTGTGCGAGAAAGCGGCAAGCGGTTTGGCCAGATAGAGGAACCGAAGGGCCGAAAGTGAAGGTGCTGTGGACTCCATTTCGACGGGCCTCAGATGCTACTGGACATTGGAGGTGCCACCTAGATGCTTCTTGAGAGGCTTGTGTAGCGTTGAAGGATGGACCTGGGGACGGGGACTTCAGGCCGTCGATACATGTATGAGGCCTTCTTGCGGATGTTCTTGGTGCGCGTAGACTAAACAAGCAGAAGGATTGGGTACGTGGATAAAGTGAGGAGTACCAGGACATCGTGGACGGATGGGTGGAATCATCGTTCGGATGGACCCGTTGTTTCTCGATCAGGACAAAAACTAATCGATTGTTGTCGTTACTAATACGTTGTTCTGCAAAGGGACTCTTCTCTGACACATTATCGCAGACTCTATTAGATCGCTTTGTGAATACCAATGTGTCTTTGAAGAGTATTCATTCTTCTTCTTCATGGATAAGAAATCTTGACGATGTGTGAGGGCGGGATGTTTATTCGCAACCTGATTTGACGAATGGAAATTTGGTATGACTTGTAAAACCAGAAAATCCTAATTTACAGAAAAGACAAAATAAGTAATTGGATCAAATAAATTTTCTAGATCTTGGATTAGACAAAGCAGGACTTCACCATTGGAATAACCTCATGAAAATCTAGCTACCCATTCATGTAATTTCTCAGATTGGAAGCAGTTGAATTTAAATGCATGGACAGGAGTCGAATATGCAGTATAAATGACTGTGGACAGTGTCTGTGATCGACCAGATGCCTTTACATCTTCTGGCTAAGTTGTATGATTAGTAGAGATGATGGAGATGAATGACTTAGATTAAGCCATGTCAAAAATGACTGTTTAGGACAAATAGAGTCAGTGAAAAGATTAAATGAATAAGACAAAAGAGACTTCTTCTTCTCCATTGGAACAACAAAAAGCGTGCGTGAGAGTGAGAACCGATTTTGAGGAGAAAGTGACTCCTCTGGACTGTAGCGTTAGGGCCAGTGGTTCTCATGGAGCAGAAACAAAGTTGTTCTATGTGGTAAGGCTGTGCGTGGGCCTTTGGTTTTGTGGAGTTCAACAACTCCAGGTAGAGGATCTTTTGTAACCTCACTTGACTGTGTTGGCTAGAGCCATGTGAATGGATAGGGATGTTCTAAAGACGAATGGTGGTGTGTTTTGAGTTCCAAATGGCTATCGTGTGGTGAGTGAGCAGTGTGCGAACTAGGGTTCTTGTTCATTGAACAATTAATGGGATTTTTGTGTTGTTAGGTGATTCAAAATGGACATTGTTTTGTGGACATTATTAGCCCATGTAGGCTAATTTTGGTGTTAATGATTGTGGATTAGAATAACATAAATTATGTAATTAATTTTATTCGATATATATATAAAATATAATGAATGTTTGATGACATAATGCATTCCACTTGTATACACTTGGGGCACCTAGAATGGTAGGTGTGGTGCATGACATGAAAATGAAGAAAGAATTACGAATGGTTGTGAAAGGAATTTCAGGAAGATTTTCGAAGAATTGCCTTGGAGAGTTCTCTGCAGTTCAATCTCGGAGGCGGACCCGCAGGCCCATTTCGGAGAATTACCACGACAATTCACCTTGGAGAGAGTTGTAATATATTCTGAGGAAACTCGGTGGATAAGTTTTCGAGAACAAAAACATTTTGTTTTGAAAACTGTATTTTCTCACATTTGGCTTAGCCATGTGTGAGGGAGTCGGTGAGGACTCGAGACATGGGATTGGGCATGTATTTGCTTGAGTGTGTTTGGTTGCCATTATATGTGCACTTAGGTGGGGAGTAACCCATGTAGGAAATTATCACTATTTGGGCATTTATATACAATAGAGGAGATCGTGTTTCAGTGCAGTATTCACGGGATGTGAAGCGTTCTATGGGCGACATTTATAGGAAGAAAAAATTTGGATTGTGGCTTTAGTATTCATTTTGTATAACATGTGCCTTAAAAGCTTAATTTTATTATATGTTTTGGTAAAATGTATAATAACTCTTGAATATTCTGTCTCAGTTAGTTGGATATATTTTGAGAGGATGATCTGCACTGGGCCCAAGTGGCCAGATTTTACTCACAAATGACCTGATATTGTTAGTTGGATAACAGGACGGGGTTATATTCAGGAGGACTTCGATGCAGAGACTTTGCCGATTTTTCGTTGAGTGGTGTCGGGTTACCCGACCTTCCACAAGTATTTTTGTGGGTTGACGAAGGTTGTCAACGAACCAGGATCGGGTGTCAAAGCGGTATCGAGCTTAGTTATCGGATACCCCTGGGCTGAGCTAGTTAGATCATGCATCAGTGTGCATTGATGTCGTTCAGCTGTGTGTTGTGTTGTGGCGAAATTGTAGTGCTTTGGTGAGTAGCACTTAGGAGGAAAAATATTGAACAATTTGGTCAGAAAAATATGACATAGGTGTTCGAGGTACTGGGCGAATGGTCCGGAAATAAACAAAAAAAAATGTTGAGGAGAAATTTTTTGAGGTTTCTGAGTGTCATGTAATAGGAAAAAAAATGATAAAATAGTTTGTGATTGTGGTTATTGAAGACAGTGAAAAAAAACTTTATGGTCTTGATGGCGGAATAAAGAATAGTGAATGTTAAAGTTCTGCGAGGTGTTTGGGTGGGCTCTTGCCCATTTCAGTCTCGATCCTTGACCCAACATGTTACCGTGACCTGGCGAGACACGGGACACGTCACGGTTGGCCAGTTCGTGTGAGCGCCTTGCTCCCGAGGCTGATCTGGTAGCCTCTGGCGTGATGCGGCCCGGCCTGCCCCGCGAGGCGGCAACCACCTTGCCTTGGAACCCCAGCTAGCGGGGTGTTCACGACCTGGGTTATGTGTCGTGACGGGAGAAGCGAACTGGTCATGATCCATGGCCCAACCAGTTTATATCTGTGTGAGGCCTTCCTATGACTCTGACGTGAGATGGCTGCGAGTCTGCGTGGCATGGATCTCTGTTTTGGATGCGCGAGGTTTGGGATGCGATACATTTTTTGTGTCATTGATCGGAAGAAGCGACGACGGTAGCGTGCGCGCGTGACCACGACTGCGACATGGCGGTCTGTGACTGCGACCATGGTTAGGCCTGAGCCACGATATGGACGTTCTTTCACCCGACCACGGGGCTGGCCGTGGCGTGGGTAGCCTGACGCGGTGTCATCTGACGGGGTCCTTTAGATTATTACCACTCTACCTGGCCGGTTGACTCGGTGCAACGATGCGAGTCCTTTGTTTAGATCACTATTCATGGACATTATTCTACGAGCTATTCACGGATTGTTTTAAAAAAAAAATGAAAAAAAATTTGTCTTGTACTGGTTATCATCCCGGATCATTCTCATTCTTTATGAATGCATTGGACATAAATATATGAATTTTTTTTTCTGATGCGTGAATAGTATCTTCAAGGGGTTATATTGACACCTTCGGATACTTCATTAAAACAACTTGCCCGCTGGGCATGTGTAAAGATGGCTGGTGCGGAGAAGGACGTGAAGTTGTCCACGAGGTGCTAGCTGACTGCCAACATTATTATTTGTGATTTAAGTTAAGCGCGGGTTCTGCGTTCTTTGCTATTAGGCAGACTGATCTGCGGGAAGGCCTTGGGAGGTGAGTAACCTCAGGTTGAGGGCCACATCATCCTCGATATTCATAGGGGAGGAGATCCCGGAGTGGTGGTAGATACCATTGGTTCATGCGAGGTTGAGAAGGTATTAGAGGCAATGAGTTGCTGTCTGCTCAGAATCAGACTAATTGCATTCCAACTAGGGTGAGGCCCAAATTAATGTGTGGCGGGACTCTGAGATCAAAGCGATGGCAGGCGAGTTCCATGATCTTTTCATGGTCAAGTATTTTTCGGGTTCTTTGCTCATCCGCGACTCAGAGTTCCTAGAGAGCTGACGGGGACTATGTTTGTGATGGAGTATGTGGCTAGATTCCGCGGAGCTAGCCCATTTCTTGATGACTGTGGCCACGGACATAGCCCAATTCGGGAGATTCGAGGAATGTTCAAGTTGTCCGTTTGGGCGGGATTGTAGGACTACGCTCTGAACATGGACTCCATGGTTGGACCATTTGACCATAGAGAGAGAGATCGAGGATGCTCGGAGCACTCGGGATGCGGGTGTTAGTAGCAATAGGAAGGAGAGTCAGACTTCTTCTAGTTCGGGAAAGAAGGAGAAGGCTTCTAGTTCATGTGGGTTCCAGGGCCGCGACCATCTGGGCCAGGGACAAATCAGGGTTTCCAGTAAGGCTAGGCAGATGGTGTGCTACCATTGCCAACAACCTAGACATATGAGGAGGGATTGCCCCCAAAGACAGGGATCCCAGGGTTTTGGGACAGCGTAGTCCCAATCAGCGGTGGGACAGGAGAGGATATAATATGTTGTTTTCCCGAGCTTCCCTGAAATGCAGGTCGGAGGAGCTAGTTTCGGTCAGGTCTTTGCCACGGACACCCAGCCATTGCATAGGCGGGTCGGGCGGACTATGAAGTACGGTGGGAGAGGGTGGACCTTCATGGGAGGGGTTTATCAGTTAGAGACATGTCTACGCCCGTCGCCTGCCATTTGAGTTAATCAGTCGATCATGCATAGTGCGTTTTGCTATCTAGCTTATGGAGTAAAGTATTATTTGATTATGGTGCATCGCATTCATTTGCTCGGTTGCATCGGTTAATGATAGAGTTGGGTTTAGAGGTTGGGGCCTTGGAGGCGCCCTTGCCATGAGTTCTCCCAGGATTAGGGCGAGATAGGGATGTGGTATATCACATGGTTCGCGGTAGAGATCTCAGGGATTCTACTCATAGTGGACATGAGGGTCATGGACATGTCGAAAGATTCGACATCATCACAGGGGATGGATTGGTGATAACTACGAGTCGTCATCGGGTGTGGCGTGGATTCTCGCATCACGCGGGGGCGGATGTTCGTGTTGTATTCCGAGGGGGTCGAAACATGATATTTGCCCCCAGATGATTGTACAAGTCGGAGTTTGAGGGACGATTAGGCGGGTTTGGCTAGCAAGCCTTACCCTGGAGGTCGAGGTGAGATCGGGCTTAGATCTACCTCGAGTAGTTTGCGAGTACTGGGATGACCTTTTAGGATGAGCTATCGGGATTGCCTCCGCGAAGGTTGTAGACTTCGGTGTCGAGGTTACACACGGTACTTATCCCATCTCTATGACTCAGGTATAGGATGGCATGATTAAGTGCGGGAACTTCCAGGTCGGCCGGGTTAATGGAATGAGGGTTCATTAGACCCGAAGCACTTCACCGTAGAGCCGGTTATTTGCGAGAAGAAAGATAAGACCATTTGTGCATTGATTCTGACAGAGTTGAAACGGGGTTACGATTAAATTGGTACCCATTCTTAGAGATTGATGACTTATTTGATCGGTTGAGAGGACCTTGAGTCTACTCAAGATAGATCTTCGCAATTGTTACCTTCGGCGAGGTTAGGAGACCAGAGGATATCCACAAGGCAGGACGTATTAGGGACCATATGGGCACTTTGAGTTTACGGTGATGCCCTTTGGATTGACAAATGTGCCAGCGGCATTCATGAACCTCATGCATAGGGTATTCCAACCCTATTTAGATTAGTTTGTCATGGTCTTCGTGGATGACATTTTGATCTACTCCCAGTCAGAGTGGGAGCATGAGGATCGTTTTACAATTGCTGAGAGACCATCAACTATAAGCCAAGTTCGATAAGTGCGAGTTTTGGTTTGCCCCGGGTGAAATTTTTGGGACCGCGGCGGTGTCGGCATCGGGCGTGTCGGTGTGGTTGAGAGAGGTCGGGATGTGATGAGTTGGGGAGGCCGAAGTCGGTCTTCGAGATCACGTAGTTTCTTGGGATTAGTTTGGATGCTATAGGAGAGATTCATTGAGATTTCTCTCGATTAAGCATTTGAGATTGACCGGAAGGAGGTCAGTTGATTACCGGATGACCGATGCGAGGCATTCGGGGAGTTGAAGGAAGCACTCTTTTGCTCCTATCTTGATAGTCGGACGGGGACGAGGGTCACATGGTGTATTGTGATGCCTCGAGGGCCAGCCTGGGATGTGTTTTGATGCAGTCCGGGAGGGTAGTAGCTTATGGTTCCCATAAGTTGATGAATCATGAGCAGAATTACCCCACACATGACATGGAGTTGGCTGCCGTAGCCTTCGCCTTGAAGATTTGGCACCACTGCCCATATGGCGGTTCAGGTGCATGGACCATAAAAGTATGAAGTATATGCTTTGGCGTGGGATATGATGTGAGAGCAGCGAGATGGATGGAGTTCCTAGAGGGGCTATGACTTCACTTTGCATTACCACCACAGGCGAGGCAAATGTGGTGGTGATGCGGCAGTCGAGTCACGGGGAGGCGATTGGCTAGTATGGCTTCCGGGGTGGCGGATGCTGGACCGTGGGACAGGTTTGTGTGAGTACAAGCAAGCGAGGCTCGAGTGCGTTGGGAGTTTAGTTGCTACTTGTCTCTATTGAAGCCCAAGCGATCGGAGTCCTAAGGACCCAGACCCGCGGAGATAGTGTCCATCGAGATCGAGAGTATGATCGAGTACGGTGAAGCGGGATTTTGGAGATGAAATCCCACGCGAGTAGTCTTCGATTATAGAAGACGGTAGTAGTTCCCAGTTGATGCCGTTTAGAGAGGAGATTCTCAAGGGTTTCAACGCTCTCGATTTATTTGTGCATCAGATTGGCCGCGAAGATGTACCCGGGATCTTCATATGATATTATTAGGCGGAATGAAGAATCACGTGGGGACTGTTCGGCGATGTCTCACATGTCGTAAATTAAGTGTTGAGCAGAAGCCCGGCGGGGCTACCGCCGGCCATTAAGTGGGTGAGTGGATGAAGACTGCGTCGCAATGGATTTTGTGACACTTATATGGACACCTCAAGGACATGATGCGTTATGGGTGATGATGGGCCAGGATTGAAATCAACACATTTTCTAGCCATGCGGATGACCTTCACATTGGAGAGATTTTTCCGGTTGTACATTCGAGAGATAGTCTGGCTACATGGAGTACTAGTATCCATAGTCTCGGATAGAGACCTAAGATTTACGGTGCACTTTTGGAAGAGCTTCCAAAAGGCTATGGGCACACGGCTGACCATGAGTAAATCTTTCCACCCATAGACAGATGGTCAGTCAGAGAGGACCATATAGGTGTTAGAGGACATCTTTGTGAGGCGCCGTCTGGATCATAAGGGTAGTTGGGGGCGTTTGCCGCCGTGGAGATTCGCCTACAACAGCGATTATCGGTGATCTCTGTTCGGCACCATATATGGGGCATTGTATGGGGAGGCTATACGAGATCAACGATATGTTGGGCAAGTGGAGAGAAACTTAAGTCGGCTGGTCGATCGGTCGAACACCTCAGAAGGTGAGCTTGATGGGGGTGATGTCTTCTCATGGCTCGGGACCAGACGGATATCTGGATGTTTGGCGTCGGCCTTGCCTAGGTTCGAGGTTGGAGATCACGTCGCCTGCTTGAGGTGATGCAGAGAGGAGTGGTCGGGTTCGCGACGCGGGGAAGCTTTCGCCCGAGGTTTGTGGGCCCTTCGAGATACTCGAGAGGGTGAACCTGGATTTACCGGTTGAAACTACCGCGAAGCATGTCGGGTGTCCTTAGAGGTATTCCACGTTCCATGCTCGGAGGGCTACACTCAGATCCGGCTCATGTAGTGGATTGGGAGAGATAGGGGTTGGCCTGAGATGGGACCCCTTCGGAGGGACCGGTGTGCATTATGGATAGTCGAGATCAGGTTTTGCAACTCAAGTCATGAGGCTAGTGAGAGGATGCTATGCGGCCCGCGAGTGGGTGGAGGATCAATATGAAACACTGAGGACACAATCACGGATCACCTATCCTTTATTGTTTAGGGATGAAGGTCACGTGGTTTAGTCTGTTTAATACTTAAATGACTGGTTACATGCATGGGTATAGTGCCGCGTTGCATATGCATGTGATTTGTGTTTAATGATATATACAATTGGTGGTTCTCTTTTTAAGGAGGGAGAATGTAAAACTGAGAAAATCTGAATTTTTTGAAAAGCGAAATGTTATTTAGGTCAAAATGGGAATTTTCTAGATCTCGGATAGTGAAAGCGGACTTGCCGTTGGAATCGTATTGTGAAATCTAGCTACCTATTAATTTCGTTGAATTTTGAGACAATGAATTTCCATACGTTTTAGAACTTAGAAATTCGAGTTGCCATATGACAGTTTGTATGGTACTCGATGTGAAAAAAGTCACCTACCACATATGCCATGTATTTCTGTTGTGATTAGTGAGATGATGGAGATGAATGGCCAGATTAAGCCATGTAATGAAATAAAATTAAAGGACAAAATAGGAGTGCCTAGTGAAGATTAAATGAATAAGACAAAAGAGACTGTTCTCCATTGGAACAACAAAAAATGCGGTAGAGGTGAGAACCGAGTTTTAGAGAGGAAAAAGTGTGTGACTTCTCTACAGATTTCTTAGCGTTCGGACCAAGTCGGTTCTCCTCGGGAGTAAAAGCAAAGTTGTTCTAGCGTGAGAGCTACGCGTGGGCATCGAGTTTTTGTGGAGTTCGGAACAACTCCGAGGTAGGATATTTTCCCTACTTGCCTTATTATTTGGCTAAGAGCCATGTGAATGGATAGAATGTTAAAGGCTGAATGGTGCGTGAGTGAGAAAATCCTGTGTGGCCAAGAACATTGAAAGTCTTGGAACCTAGGGTTCCTCACCCATTCCACGTGATTGTGAGTCATTGATTTTTGTGTTGTTGGGTGATTCAAAATGGTGCTTGGATTGTTGATGCATAGCCCATGTAGGCTAATTTTGGTATTGATTGTAGATTGAATAACATGAATTATGTGAATTAATTTTTGTTAATATATACATGTAAAATATATTAGCATGAATTGTTTGGAAATGGAATAATGTATTCCATATGCACCGGGGCACCCTAGAATGGTAGGTGTGAGTGCATGACATAAAAATGAAAGAAAAGTGAAAATGGTTGTGAAAGGAATTTCAAGGAAGATTTTTCGAAGAATTTCCTTGAGAGTTATCCAACAGTTCATCTCAGAGGCCGACCCATGACTGTTTAGGAGAATTACACAACAATTCACCTCGGAGGGTTGTCCAATATATTTTTCGAAACTCGGTAGTAAGTTTTCGAGAACAAAAACCTTTTGTTTTGAAAATTGTATTTTTCTTACATTTGGCTTAGGTTTGTGTGAGGGAGTCGGTGAGGACTCGAGACATGGGATTGGGCATGTAGACATTCAAGTGGGATCTATTGTTGTTGAGTGTGTTTGGTTGCCATTACGTATGCCTTGGGTAGGGAGTAGCAATGTAGGAAATTATCAGTGCTGGGCATTGCTCTACTGTCGAGGATCGATGGCCCCGGTGCGAGGAGTCGTACGGAGACACGACGCTCACTAGAGGCGCGTTTTAGAAAGCCGGATTGTAGCTGGCGTATTCATTTGTAACATGTAGTGACTTTAAATTTTGATATATGTTTTGGTAAAAAGTAATGTAATAACTTTTGAACTATTGTAATATATTTGGTTGGATGCCTTTTTGTGAGTGATGCATGGGCCCAGTGGCCGAAATTTTACTCGCACGTGGACTGAATGGTCATTGTAAAATGTTGTTACTGGGATTTGTATTTTGGGTAGAGCTCCGTCTGAAAGGAGACTGGGTTTTCCATGAGTGGTGTCGGGTTGACATCCATAAGTGTCCGTAGGGTTGACGGGTTGTCAACGGACCCCTAGGATCGGGGTGTCACATGACTGACATCTTAACGTTTGAGCTTGGGTTTTATGTTTTGTGATTCAGCTGCCTCTCTTTGTAAGCACATCAGCTTCGGAACATGCGTAGCGTCGGCATAAGGAGCTTAGCCCATATCTTGGGGATGCGAAGGCTGTGGCTATATGCTCGGTGACGGTTTCAAAACACCGGTAATAGCGACACCTTGGTTAAGGCGAAGCTTCCGATCTAGCTTGCCCAGGAGTGTGAGGCTAAGGTGATTAGGAAGCTTCTGAGATGTGGAAGCAAGAGGATGAGGCCAAAGAAGAGGCACAACTCACTCTGGTAGGCTATGATGCGACCAGTACAATCTGGGCGAGTGGAGAGACAGGATTAGCTAGGAGTCAAGAAAATGATGAATTGGAGGCCGAGGCGGAAAGGCGCAGAAATGAAAGGCGGCCGCTGGAGGTTGAGCAAACTTCACTCATGCTAGAGATTGGGATGGCTAAGGATGAGGTTGTGGATACCATGGTCTTTAGACCCACTATTTAATGGGCATATGGCTCGCCTGACCACTTGGCCCATATGGTGTAAACTTGACTGGGTACTACCTGTATTAAAACTAGGATGCCACACAGATAGGAGGTCCTAAGAAAGTTAGGATGTCTTCTTCTTGGATCTTCGAGGGTGGCCGAGTCTAGTACTTTAAGTCCCCCAACCGGCCATCCTACCTCATATGGGAAGTTCATTATGGATAAGTATATGAAAGTGGAAAATACACAAAAGATGTTTATCAGTTGGTTTCCCAATTTCCAAATCCCTTATTTCCCGAAAAGGATAATCCTTAGTAAGGAAGAATTAATCCTTGATAAGGGATGAGAAATTTTATCCCTAAGATTAAGATATTTTCTTTCCTAAAATTAAGGAGAGATTCGTGAACCACTTTCTATAAATCAAGAAGATCCCCCACGATGGAGTAGTAAGCAATTCCAACTACGCGAAAACTCTGCTTTTTCTTCTTTATCTTTTGATGACTTAATCATTGGAGAGGTGGTCGACACACAGCCATCGGATCACCTCTTTGCAAGTTCACATTTTGCTACTGATGCCAAGAGGATCTGACAATCAAGGTCTTAACAGGGGTAGGGGTGCTCTTGCGGTATGGTAACGTATGTTCAGGGTATAAGGGTATTTTTGTAATTTGATCATTCCATGGTTATTATAAATACCCTCATATGTAACCCTATTTAAGATATAGTGAATTTTTGAGCTGTCGTTCTCATGGATGTAGGCACACTGCTAAACCACGTAAAATATGTGTATTGTGTTCTTATTTTTCGTCTTTGATTCTTATCATCATTGTTGCATGAATCACAATATCTCTTATGTTAATTACTTAAGCCTCCTCCACTGATATTGAATCCTATATGTTTTATCATTAAATTAAGCATTTTAAAAATCTAACCAAAGATTTGATTGTGTAGAATAGTAAAATTATTTTTCTTGACACATTTAGCTTAAAAATAATTAACAACTATGTTAATTATATTCTCATCTTGTTCTCTTCTAGCCTATTTTCTTTAAGCAATGAGGAGTGATTTTTTTTTTTTTATTTTTGACTTGAAATCACCCATATGCATATTTATGTTTTCTATCAATAAAATTAGTTCTTCCACGAATTTATGTTTTATCTTGTTTTTTAGGTTATTAAGTGATCTTGTATACAGATGATTTTTGTAAGCGGAAAATTCAAATTTTCTGAAAAAGGGTAAAATGGTAATTTCTGTCAAAATCCAAAATTTTTCTAGATCTTGGATGACGAAACAGACTTTACAGTTGGAATCGTCTCGCGAAATCCAATCACCACGTCGAATTTTGTCGAATTTAGGAATGGTGAATTTCACATTTTTCGAGGCAGGGTATGAGTCTAGTAAACGACTTATAAGAGAGACATGTGATGAGACAAAAGTCACCTATTACATGTACTCATGTGACACATGTGACATGATTAGAGAGAGGATGAAGATTAATGGCTTAGATTAAAGCCCAGTGTCAGATTGACATAAGGGACATGGATGGAATTATTGGAAAGGCCAAATGAATAAAGGTGAAATAGAATAGTCTTCATCTTCTCCAAATGGGAAAACAGGCAGTAAGGTTGAGTGTTTCAGATTATAGAGAAAGTGTGATTTCTCTAGATATTGTCATGTAGTAAACGATTGTCGATCAGGGTTTCAACTATTTCACGGCTGATTTGTTGTGTGATTTTGTGGTTTTTAGGTGAGTTCAAATGAATTGTAGGTTGATGAGATAGCCCATGTGAACTAATTTTGGTGTTATTGATTGTGAATTGAATAACATAGATTATGTGAATTTAATTATGTTAATATATACATGAAAATATATTAGCATGAATATTTTTAATTGGCATAATGCATTCCATATGCAGGGCATACTGGATAATGAGTGTGAGTGCATGACATGAAAGAAAACAAAAGCGAAAATGTTTGTGAAGGAATTTCGACGAGAAGATTTTCCGAAGAAGAATTGTGTGGGAGATTGTCCAACAATTCAGTCGGAGGCCCGTGAATTGTTTCGGAGGGTTATCAATGGGTCAGCCTCGGAGGGTTGTCCAATAAATTTTAGCGAAACTGGTAGTAAGTTTTCGAGAACAAAAAGCTTTTGTTTTTTTTTTGAAAGCTGTATTTTCCTCGCACATTTGAAGCATGCATGTGTGAGGAGTCGGTGAGGCTCGAGGCGTGGGATTGGGCGTGTAGGCATTTAAAGTAGGATCATGTATTTGCTTAAGTGTGATTGTTTATCATGACATATTGTGCACTTAATTGGAATAACCCATGAAATTATCACTACTAGGCATTGCTCACCCTGTCGAGGGATCATTATTTCAGATATAGGGAGTGTACAGGAGGACGGGCTCACTAGAGGCCACGTTTTAGAAGAAAGCCGACTTGTGGCTTTGACATGAAATTTGTATAACATGTATTAGAATTTTAAATTTTAATATATGTTTTGAATTAAGAGTGATTTCTTAACTCTTGAACAATGTAATATAATTGGTTGGATATTTTTAGTGAGTATTGATGTATGGGCCCACGTGGCCGTTTTTACTCATTTTAATTGTGTATGGATCCGGTGTGGTCTTTGTAAAATATTAGGACAGGTTGCCATGTGATTGGAACAGGTTGTATTTTGGGTAGAGCTCCCCGTACAAAGGAGACTTTGCCCGATTTTCATGGGTTGAATGGGTTGTAGGCATCCACGAATATTCGCAGGTTGACGGGTTGTCAACGGACCCGGATCGGGGAGTCACGGCTTGGTATCGGAGAATTGAATGATTACCAGGGCTCGGTGGGTGTAGGCTTAGGTAAATGAAACCTAGTGATTGGGGACTTGAAGGCGGGCCAGCGCAGTCCCATGGGTGTAAGAACATCATGGCTGGCGTATGAGCAGTGTTACAGTCTTTAGAGTATAGCTTAGTATCGGTAGAAGTTAGGTGCTCTGATTTACCTAGGACTTGATGGAAAGCGGGTTAGATCATGCATCCATTGTTTGTTGATGAATTAATTGTGATGTGTGATTGGATTGTGTGTTGTATGTGGATTGTGTGATTTGTTCATACTTGGTGATGAGCATAGGAAAATGTTGAACACTAGGGTTGAGAATGACTATTGGGTTTAGTTCGAGAGAAAAAAGTTCTTTGAATTTTATAGCGGATGAGATCTGAAAATAAAAAAAAAAAAATTGGATAGTAGCTCCGTTTTTGAACATGAGCAGTTGGGTTTGGATCTGGAAAGGTATTCTAGTTTTGCCTGAAAAGAAAAAAGTTTGTAATTAAACTCTTGAAAATTTTGAATTGGGTAAATAGTAGTGTTCAAGCTACTGCATCTTTGGGAGTAGTAGGGAAGACTACTGAAGGAATTAAAAAAAAAAAAAAAAGAAATATAATACGAAGAAATTTTCGAGGTTTTATAGTCTTGTAAAGCGGAAAGAATATTTAAAATAAATATATTTTGGTTCTATTAGAACATGAATATATATATATATACATATATTACCATGATACAATAAGGAACCATTACGATTAGTTGATAATATTAGTTGAGAATTTTGTGAAAGGTTCACATGAAAGGTTTTTCATTAACACTAATTCATATCGAGTAGACCTTGTTTGTTGTTGTGATAATTCTTAATTCGTGAGTTGTGGGAGGGACATGTCACCTAAGCCAGTAGACAGTGTTGGATTCAAGCCGGTGTTAAAGATTACAAATTGACTTATTATATACAGACTATGAGACCAAACCTGGATATCTTGCGACCATTCAGGTAACTCCTCGACAGGAACCACCCGAAGAAGCGAGGGGGCCGCGATGAAGCTGGCTGAATCTTCTTTTGGTATGGACAATTGTGTGGGTGATGGACTTACTAGCCTTGATCGTTACAAGGGCGATGCTACCCGGATTAGAAACTGTTATATATATATATATATATATATATATATATATATATATATATATATATATATATATATATATTTTATTATTATTATTTTTTTGTGGTCTTAGATGTTGTGGACAAATGAAAAAAAAAAAGCGAGGAAACTAGAATGGACTCATATTTTGAATTAGTTGAGTCACGTCTGATGTTTGTATCGTGGCGGTATCGCGGGGCGTGCGGCGGGTGGCCGCGACACGGCCCGGGAGGCCTTAAGACATGGCGTACGGCCCGTGACCACGGCCGGCTGCGCGGGCTGGGCGTGTGCGGCGGGCACGGCGGTGAGCAGGGAAGGGGGGATGGTGAGTCGCGATCTGATGGTTTGTATCATGGCTGGGGGCGACCTTAGTGTCGGGACACGACGCAGCAAGGCTGCGATCACAGTCTTGTGACACGACCGCGGCTGCGACTAACGCTCGCGACACGCGGCGCGATCTGTAGCGACATGACTACGCATCACGATACAATTTGTATCGTGGCCGAGCCTACGACCTGTGATGCCCGTACGCCCGCAACCGCAGGGGTTGAGGTCGCGACCGCGGCCGCGACAGGAGCCGTAAAGCCAGGATGGGGCCACGACCACCGGCCCGGCGACTGGAAGCGCAATCACGAGTGCGGCACGAGCGCGATAGGCGATAACTGGAGTTCGGGGTGTGCACCACAATGCACTAACCGATCTTGACTCGATACATTACGGTCACTGGCCCGAGTCGCTGACACCATGAACCTTTGTTCGCGAGCATTCCACAGGTTTTCAAAAAAAAAAAAAGAAAAAAAAGAAATAGAATAATAAAATAATTTTTTTGTTTAATATGATTTAATATATGGTTATTGTAGTGCGTTACCTATGAATGCAAAGGACGTGAGTATGAAATGTTTTTAGTATGTAAATAGTGTCTCGGGGTTGTGTTTACACCTTAGAGATACTGCATTGAATCTTAACTTGCCATTTGACATGTGTAGATGGCTAGTCGAGAGCGAGGACGTAGGGGTCGTCCATGAGGTACTGGTCAGGCACCATCGGCTTTTGACCCGGCCAAGCCTTTTTACGAGTACGGGGATTGCGATCATGCCTCGCATAGCGGTGTGTGCAGAATAGTAAACCGAGTGGATCAGACGACCTCCCGGCGTTGGATACATCATCCTCCGTGACTATAGAAGGAGTAGATGACCTCTGAGGCATCCAAGATATGGAGTGCGTACTAAGGAAGATTCATCTTCTTCGACTAAGGAAAGAGCGGACCTTACGTTTCGCACGGACCTCAAAGACGGGGAGACCAGGTGCCAGGACCAAGGCCCGGGATGGGGCATTCCTTCGGGCGGGAGGCGGGTGATATGTTATTTATGTTGTGACTTGGACCTTTCGTGGGATTGCCGCGGAGGCCAAAAATCCAAGGTTGCTTCGGACACCTCGGTCCTAATCATCAGTACGACGAGTTAGGGTTGCCAATCAAGATGGGCGATGGTGCTGTTTACCTATTCCGGCGACCGAACATATAAGGAGGATTGCCCCGGAGAAAGGGATCAGGGTTTGGGACCATTGCGATCCTAGTCAACGGATAGAGACGGGAGAGGATACAATTCATTCCTCCCAGTAGCCCGGTACGAGGCGAAAGGAGCTAGTATCGGTTTCGAGGGGGCTGCCCACGGGCACGGCTCAGATTACGGGCGGGTTCGAGGGGCCAAGTTATGGGCGGAGGAGCAGGCCCACGAGAGCGGGGGCGTCGGGGTTGAGGGCGTGTCTACGTATCCTACCATTTAGTCGATAGATCAACCCGGTCATCTGAATTATGTTTTATCTTTGGACGAAGTGTTAATTTGATTACGGTGAGTCGCATTCGATCATTCTTTGCATCGATTTAGCAGTAGAGTTGGGCTTAGAGGTTGAGGCCTTGGAGGCCCTTGTAGGTTCTCCCCAGGGATTAGGGCGAGGATATGGATGATATGTCGTTGTTGCGAGTTAGAGATCTGGATTCTACTCCTTAGTGGACTGGGGTCATGCACATATCAAGTTCGCGTCATCTTTGGGATGGATTGGGCGACGACTTACGAGTTGTTGCTCCGATTGTGAGCGTGGGAGGTTCTGGCTGCCTTGAGCGATGCTAGGTGTTGTATTTCGGGGGACAGATCTTCTTTTCCCCGGACGATTAATACGAGTCCAGATATGGGGGCAGGTTGGCGGGTTAGCTATCAAGCCTTACTAGAGGTGGTGGATGGAAACCGATCTACCTCGGGAGTAGTCTGCAGTATGAGGATGTTTTGGATGAGCTCGGGATTGCGCCATGGTTGTAGACTTCGGTGTCGAGTTACACCCTGATGCTTCGCCCGTCTCTATGACTCACGCTAGGATTGTGCCCAGGATTGAGTTCGCCGAGAACTCGGGAGAGTCCAAATGACAAAAGCCCCTCTTGGACAAGGTGTTCATTTGTGAGCACTTTACTGTGAGGTGCTAGGTTCTATTTGCGAAGAAGAAGGATGAACCACTTGTGCATTGATTACAGGTAGTTGAACAGGGTTACGATTAAGAATCGGTACCTTGCAGAAAGTTGACGATTTGTTTGATCAGTTGAGAGGAGGATGATTCTACTCAAGATGAACCTTTGCCCCGGTTACCATCGTGTAAAAAAGTTGAAGGTGCCTATCCCAAAACGAAGACTAAGGCGCGTTATGGGCACTTGAGTTCTGTTGATGCCCTTTGGATTGACGAATACGCCAGCGACATTCATGGACCTCATGCATAAGGATGTTTCCAATCAAAATCTAGATCGGTTTATCGTGAATGTACGTGGATGACATTTTGGGTCTCCCAATCGGTGGGAGCATAAGTATCACTTGAGGATCGTTTCTGATTGTTGAGAGACCATCAGGTACATGCTGAGGATTCGATGGAGTCTGCAGTTTGGCTTATTGAGGTGAGATTTTTAGGACACGTGGGTGCCGACGCATTAGGTGTGTCAGTGGGCCGGGGAGAAGGTCGAGGTGATGAGTTAGGAGGGACGAGTGGAGTCTTCGAGATCATTAGTTTCTTGGGATTGGTGGGTCGCATAGGAGATTCATTGAGGATTTCTCCTTTGGTGAAGCACCTATGTGGTTGACATGGGAGGACGGTTTGATTGGGATGGCCGTCTGAGAGCGCATTCGGGGAGTTGAAGGAGGCTCACTGCACTCTTATCTTGATAGCCCGGGATAGGGACCAGTACCTGATGTATTATGATGCCTCGAGGGCGTGGGATGTGTTTTGATACGGATGGGAGGGTAGTAGCCTGGTTTCCATCAGGTTGGTCGGAAGTCACCGGGGAGCATTGGCTAAGTATGGCTTCGGGGTGGGCGGATGCTCGGGCGTGGGACGGTTCCAGGCTATAATTGTCAGCGAGCGGGCTGAGTGCGTTAGGGAGTTTAGTAGCTGCAGTCTACGTTGGTAGTGTGGTGTTGGATCCCGGGGCGGACGCGGAGATGGGTATCAATTAGGAATGGATGCAGTCGGTATGGGTGACGAATTTTGGATGGATCCGTGGATGGTGAGTCTTTGGTATAGAAGGCGGGTAGTGGTTTCCCCCGATTGGCGGGTTGAGAGGGAGATTCTCAGGGGAGTTTCATTGCCCTCGATTTGCCGTGCATCAGTGTACAGTACTAGGATTTAAATTAAGCCGATGCCCCATTAGTGGGATGAAGAGACACGTGGGGACTGTTCTGCGATATCTCACGTGTCAACAAGTTAGAGGTGAGCACGAGAAGCCCGCGGGCTCGCCCGATGGCCATTGGAGGTGGCTGAGTGGAAGTGGGAGCACGTCACGATGGATTTATTGACCCACTTGCCACGGACACCACAAGGACATGATGCGGTATGGGGGATAATGGTCCGGATCACGAAGTCGACACATTTTCTAGCCGTGCGGATGACCTTCACATTGGGGAGATTCTGCCGGTTGTACATTCGAGAGATAGTTCGGCTACATGGAGTACTGGTATCCATAGTATCGGATAGAGACCCGAGGTTTATGGCGCACTTTTGGAAGAGCTTCAGGTTATGAATATTTTATGACCTGGCACCACCCCGGACGGTGGTGATCGAGAGGGACCATCACGGTGTTAGAGGACATCTTTGCTTGTGTCTGTGCAGATCGTAGAGTGGGTTGGGAAGAGCATTTTCTTTGAGTCGGTCGCCTATAACAACAGGTTATGTTGAGTATACGAATGGCACCATATGAGGCATTGTATGGGAGGCGTACATATCGGCGATATGTTGGATCGAGGTGGAAGAGCTCAATCACGAAATTAACGTCGATTAGAGACCTCGAGAAGGTAGGCTTGATAGGACAACCTCTTCTCACGGCAGGCCGTAGGAAAACTATCTTTGATGTCTGGCGTCGACCCTTAGAGTTCGAGGTTGTGATCACGTCTTCTTGAAGGTGATTCTAAGAGAGGTAAATTCGGGTTCGTAAACCACGACAAGTATCGTCTGAGGTTCATTGGGCCATTGAGATACTTGAGAGGTAGAGCCTTTGTAACGTCTTAGGTTGGCTTACCACCCGGCCGTGTCAGTGTCCAGGTATTTCACGTCTCCATGCTTTGAAATTTTCTAGATCCATCTCATGTGGTGGATTGGGGAGATTGAGGAGGTTGACGGATGGGACCTTTGAGGAGGACCGATTATTGTGAATCATGGGGATCGAGTTTTGTGACCTGGAACCGTGAAGCTGATCAAGAATTACATATTGAACCCAGGTAGATGGGAATCGTGGGAACCTGAGGATGATCTGAAGTACCTATCTCTTGAACATTTCAGGGATGAAGGTGATGGTTTAGTTGTTTAATATTTAAATGACTAGTTTACATGCATGGTATAATGCACGTTGCATATGCATGTAGTTCGTTGTGATTGTGTAGAATTTCGGGACGAAATTCCTTTTAAGGAGAAGAGAATGTAAAACTCGGGAAAATTCTAATTTTCTAAAAAAGGGTAAAATGGTAATTTCAGTCAAAATTCGAAATTTTTATAGATCTTGGATGGCAGAATGGACTATAGATTGGATAGTCTGGGAAATCTCAATATCATGTTCGAATTTAGATGGGTTTTAAGGCAGTCAGGGCTTCACATTTTGATCTGTTGTGGGTGTAGGGTGCCTTAAAGCAGCTTATGAGAGACATGGTGGAAGCAGAAGTCACTATTGCATGTTACTCATGTGACATGTTGCATGATTAGAGAGGATGGAGATTAATGGCTTTATATTAGCAAAGTGTCAAAATGACTTGAGGGAACATGGATGGAATTATTGGAAAGTTAAATGAATAAGACAAAATAGGAATAGTGTGTCATTTCTCTAAATGGGAGAAGGGCAGTAGGTTGGTGTTTAGTTGTGGGAGAAAGTGACCTCTCTGATTCCCATTGGATGTTGGGACATTATTGAATGAAGCAAAACATTCTATAGTAGGGCTCACATCAGACAGATTTTGTGAGTTCAGGCAACTCCAAGAGGTAGGGTTTTCTCCTACTCGTATTTATTCTTTATTTCTAAGAGCCATGTAGATAGTTAGGAATATTAAGGGCTTGATTTAAGCTAGTAATTTAGGTCTCAAAACATTTAAGCAAAGTGGAAAATCCACTGTCAGTGGAGCATGACTAGTTATCAAACCTTGGGGTTTCTTCGTTCAGTGAATTTTTTATATTGATTGTATGTGGTTTGGGTGATTCAAAATGAATTGCTTGAGTGGTTAATTAGCCCATGTGAACTAATTTTGGTGTTATTGATTGTGAATTGAATAGCATGAATTATGCTACAATTTAAATTATGTTATCTTATTATGAAAAATATATTAGCATGAATATTTTAGGTCAGCTGCCATCATTAATATACCTTTAGGACACCACAGAATATTAGGTGTGAGTGCATGACATGAAAGAAAACAAAAACGAAAATGTTTGTGCAATGAATTTCGACGGAAAAATTTCCGAAGAATTGTGTGGGAGATTGTCCAACAATTCACGTCGGAGGGGCCCATGAATTGTTTCGGAGGGTTATCCAACAGATTCGCCTCGGAGGGTTGTCAATCGAGATTTTGCGAAGCTTCGGTAGTAAGTTTTTCGAGGAACAAAAGCTTTTGTTTTGAAAGTTTGTATTTTACTCGCATTTGGCTTAGGCATGTGTGAGGGGGTTGGTGAAGCTGAGACATGGGATTGAGCATGTGGGCATTACGTGGATATTGTATTTGCTTGAGTGTGATTGTTTGCCATGACATGTGCGGCTTGGGTGGGAGTAACCTATGTAGAGTGCTCAGCTGCGGGTGTTACAAAGCCTGTCGAGGATCGTTATTTAGTCTGAGAGTGTATAGGAGGATGTGTTCAGCTTTCAGAGGCGCAATTTTAGAAGAAAGTGACTTGTGGCTTTGACATGAGAGGCCCAATATAACATGTATTCAATTTTAAATTTTTAATATATGTTTTCCAGATTAAAGTGATTTCTTAACTCTTGAATCATGTATAATATAGTTGGATTGGATATTTTAGTGAGTATTTGATGTGGCAAACTACGTGGCCGTTTTTACTCATTTTAATTGTATATGGACTCGGTGTGGTCTTTGTAAAATATTGAGACAAGTTGCCATGTGATTGGGACATGTTGTATTTTGGGTAGAGCTCCCCGTACAATGGAGACTCTGCACTATTTTCATGAGTGGTGTCGGGTTACCCGACATCGCGATCATCGTAAGTTGGCGGGTTGTCACGGACCCCCGAGATTGGGGGCGATCCTGATTTGTCATCATTTATTGCGGCGTTATGGTTTTGTCGTCGATTTGTTCGGCGACGATCATTGTTCGTCGATCTTATTAGCGCTTTATTTGTGTGAAGTAAATTGAGACTCGCCATGAGTTTAATCGATCAAATATAATTCAGCAATAGTCGTCGATCACGTTTGAAAGACTAATGTCGAAGATATTCTAATCATTTCTGTTCTTATCAGTTTATAGGGTTTTTATACAATTATTATTATTAACTTGAATATTTTTCTGTATGGATTATATATTTACATTTATATATTGGATTTATCGATCTATTGTAAGTTTGAATCAATAACATTATTTTTCTTTAAAAAATAAAAAATAAAAAAATTATTTTTCTTGACCCATTTAACTTAAGGGGTGATTATGCTTTAGGGTTATATGGAACCCCTTATTTCATAGAGTCCATCAAACCACCAAAATTAAAGCCAAGAATGTATATTTTAATGAGACAAAATGCAGTGCTTTATTTTGACCCTAACCCTCTCCCCTAATCACCCTGATGTATATTATACTTAGTTTTTTTTTCTTTTCATATAAATCATCCTTCATTTTTATTTCTTAAATAGAGAACTAAATTTTATTGTTTATTATTAATCAACTATCTTTGTTTTAATAGATTACATTGTTCTCATTTGTGTTTTCTCTTGCTCAGTTATCTATCTGTCTTTTGGATTTGTTTCAAATTTTGTGTTTTAAAATTAGTTTTATACTTTGAAAATAAATTTAAAAAAATTTTGAAATTTAATTTCAGATTCAATTCAGATAAAAATTATTATATAATTTATTAATTCTTTAAAAAAATATTAATTAATGACAATATTATGATTTTTCAATATTAATTCAATAAAAGAAATATTAGATACGATGAATTTATATTTATTCTTATTTTTGTCTCCGGTTTGTTTAAAAAAAAAAAAAAAACTATCGTCTTGTTGTTTTTTAAAAAAAAAACTATTGTTTTGTTATAAAAAATAGTTGACGTCATATTTCCCTTATTTTTATCATCAAAATATTAAAAACATGCACATATTAGTTTTTAATAAGAAAAAGAAAAAGGGTTTGTAAAAAAAGGTTTATTGTATTGTACAATGTGATTACATTAATTATACAAGATAATTACACTAACTATAAGAGGTAAATGTACTAATTGTACAACGAGTGTATATGCTTACATTTCTCATTTGGTTTGAATATTTTTAATTCAAAATACCTTTCTTAGATTGTATGCTAATACACCAACCCATGACATACTTTTTACACATTAATGGATGTCATAATGAATAACATAGTGTATGTTTATGACATAAACTTTATTAATTAAAAATTATAGAAAATATAATTGATGTCATAATTATGTGTGAGCTAAGTATGACATCAATCAAAGGGGCTTTCCTGGAATGTTTGTTCTAGGTAAGTGTATTGCTTGACATAGGAAGAATTTCGGATAAAAAATCCAAATCCGGTGAAATGCAACCTCTCACACTATGCCAGTTACTACATTTTCTTGTATGATTAGTGCAATAATCTTGTAGAGTATAATAAACTCTTATTTTTCCTCTCTTATTTCTATGCATATTTCCATTGTCTTGATGAAATAAATAAGAGAAAAAAAATGATATCAACTATATTTGTCATATTTTTTTAATTGTGGATAAGGTAAGTATAACACCCACCAACGAGAAATGTCCTAAGTTTGTGTATTAGAATACAACACAGGAAATAAATTTTGGATAAAAAAATCAAATCCTATGAGAAATGTATGCTTATAAACTAGGGATGGCATAGTAATGGGTTTTTTCAAGTTCTTGCCCCGCCTCGCCCCTAATGGAACGATTTTTGTTTAAGAGTAATTGGGTTTTTGGTGGGTTCAGGTTTCTTTTCTCAAACTCGGTAGGGGTTCGGGTATTATTTATATTTTGCCGTTATATTTATATTTTATTATTTATTCTTAATATAATATCTATCTATAGTGATATTTTTAATAAATAATTTATAAAAATTCATAATAATTTTATTTTTTTATAAAATATATTAATTTTAATATAAAAATAAAAACAAATATAAAAAACTTAAAAAGAAATAAGAAATAAAATACAAACGGTAAGACATGGGAATTTTCCCATTCATGACATACTGCCGTCCACCGGATTATTTTTTTTAAATGAGACGGGTTTGAGAATTGGAACAAATAAACGGGGCAAGGTTGGGATGAGGCCACCCCGTACCCGAACCCGCCCCGTTGTCATCCCTAATAATACACTCATTGTACAGTTGATATATTTTCCTTGTATAGTTAGTTTTATGACCTTGTACTGTATAACAAACCTATATTTTTTCCTTATTAAATACTAATTTATGTATGTTTTCATTGTTTTTGTGATAAAAATAAGGAAAAAAAAAAGTGAAAGTAATGATATATATAATTTTTTTTTATAATAATTCTAATTTCCATATTAGGATTTCTTTTTTTATTTTATTTTATTTTATGTTTTAAACTTTTATAAACATGTTTTTTTTTAAATATTAATAAAAGATATCATTCAACATAAGTTATATGAAACTATTTAAAGATAAAATAAAATCTTAATATCACAAATATTAAATATCTTCAATTTTATTTCATAAAAAATCAATAATAATAATGAGCTTTGAATATTAAAGTTGTAACATATTTAGATAATATTAAAAATAATATATATATATATATATATATATATATATATATATATATATATATATATATATATATATATATTAAAGTTATATTATTTAGAATATTAATACTTTTTTGAGAAAGCTAGTACTTATTTAAATAAGGTAAGAAAAATAATATAAAAACATTATTATAAACTAATTAAGATATTATCTTATAAATTAATTAAAAATCATAAAATTGTTTACTTAAAAAGATAGAAAATGGATAGTGTTTCTATGAAAAAGCTCAACAAGAAAAAGAAAAAAAACTTGAAGACAGATGGCAAAAATAAAAGAAATAAAATAAAAAGAAAGAATGATGGATGGATTGCAAAAATAAAAGAAATAAAAAAATTAAATTAAAAAAAAAGAAAGAAGAACGGGTATGTGGCAGCTGCTGGGATCAATGGGGTGTGTGGGAAGGGTGGCAGGAGGGGATATGGAGGATAGTTTTGGCTTTTCAAAAATTTTATAATATTTTTTTTTTTAATTTTATAACCCTGAAACATAATTTCCCCTTAACTTAAACATAATTACCAACTATGTTACTTTACTTAGATCCCAATTTTTTTTTTAGGTGGAATAAGTAAAGCCAATAGATAATTAAAGTACAATGATCCAAGGAAGAATATAACTTAGTATATATATAACTTCTTTTTGAAAAGCATATATCTTAGTATATATATATAGATTCCATATGAGTTCCTTGGACTCCAAGGAAGAATACTACCACGTCAGTGTTAATTAACAATTGTCCAAGTTTCCAACTTTAATCACTTGGCAGAATATACTTGCTTACTTTGACACTCAATTTTCCGACTTTACTTGCCACTTCAATTTGAATTAGGCTTGTTGGGAATATTTTGTGACTTGTAAATGACACATGTATACGTCTGAATTATATTTTTAAAATAATTTTTTATTACTTGACCCTTCCAATTAAACCATAGTTTCATTTTTTCTAAACTTTTTATTTGTTAACTTCTTTTCTTTAAGCAAAGAACAAAAAGGAGTGATTTTTTTTTTTTTTATCATTTTTGGCTTGAAATCACTTCTCTACACATCTTTCTATCTTTTTATTACTTCATAAAGTAGTCATTTCACACAAATCTAGGTTTTTATTTGTTTTTTCATGATTTAGTCGTTACCTTGGTATGCATGTGATTGTCTTCGCCTTCGTGTGAGTAAGGTTGTGCCATCTCAGTACGAAGTTTTGGTTTTCATCGTTGTAGTGTAGCATTTATTTGTGTTTGTGAGATTTAGACTAGCAAAGTATATATGATCAGAGACAAGAAATCAAATCAATTGTCGTCAATATACTATAACATTGGAGTCATACGTATTCAAGTCACGATAGTAATATAAAATGTGTAAATTCAACTATCAAATGTTTTGACTTTGGTCGATTAAATTTATCTTTATTAACACTGGATGTTGTTTAAATCGTATATGGTTTTTAAGCGATTTTAGTTCATTATATGTTTGTTGTCGATGTATTGCTAGTTTGAATCAATGAAATTATTTTTCTTTTTAAAATATATATTTTTATTAAAAATATGGATAAATTATATATTTCTAAAAATTTAAAATACAAAATAATTATCAAACTAGGAAGAAGTATAATGGGGTCTAATAAAAATTAATAATTATTACTTATCTACAATACCTCAATTGAGTAATTGCACTTCGCACTCCTTCAGCACGTCCAGACTTCGCTCATTCTTCCTCAAGCTCTATTCCTTAAAATCCATGATGAGGATATCCATAGTCCCAAATATATAGCCTTGCATATGAGCATCTTCCTCAAGCTATGCTCCTTGGAATCATTGATGAAACATTGATATACGTAGTAGAAACGTGATAGGTTAAAATAGGAACCTGGAGCCCAACTATTAAGCCCAGGAAAGGTAAATGATCAAAGCACTTTGAGCCCACAGCACCGGCCCAAGCGGGAGCTGATTTGATCTATTGAGGGCCCGATAGCATGGACAATCTGAAAAGCCCATGTCCTGTAAATCAAACTAAATCTCACCCATTAAAGGAAGTAGGATAATTCAAATAATAACTATCCCGTAAATCAAACCGAATCACCAATGAAGTAGAGGATAATTCTCAATAGCGCTCCCTCATTATCCCTTATTAATCCGATATAGCAATAAATGAGAAAATACCCCGTCGATAGGAAAGAATCCTTACCACCATCCAATTGGGAAAAACGTATACTATAAATACCCGAAAGGCACCCCATGGGAAGAAATCGCCGACATTAAGCCCTCTAGCGGTTGTCACCTGGGCGGGGAGGGCCGACTTAGGTATCGGGCGTACGAAGTAAAGCGCCGATCCTCTTTTCTTTCTTGTTTTGCGAGAGGGTCAGCGTTGAGCTAAGCGGAACGGCCGGCGATTCGAGTTAGGCCCAGCCAATCCTACTGCGCTCCGGCCCGAGTTCGGTTGAAAAAGACATCCTCGGTGGCGCCATGCAGCCCGAGAGAAACGGCGGTTCCTTTACAAATAAAACGTCTGACGTGCGATGGTATTAACTTCGAGAACACAAGCGAACGCGCCCAATCCCGAGATGCAAGACCTGATGAGCCATATGAATAGCCGACCTCTTGCGAAGCTTATTTGAAACTATACATGATAACCTGAAGCGAGATGGGGAACTACTCTGTCTCACGACGCTTGATAGGAATTAGAGCAACTCCTGGGCGGATGCGCGCGCGGGAAGTACGACGGGCCCGGGAAAGGCCGCCTTACCACCCCTCGGAAATCCGTCGACCATGTAGCCGGCGGACCCACGTCGCCCGAAGCCTACTGTGACTCTGCTTTGAAAAGGCCATATAGTCGCGAAGGGTTTCGGTTCATTTCGGGCAAATTAGCCGCGGGCCCCAGCGGCTCAATTTGAAGAGCTATTTGCTCGGGAAAGGCGTATAAGCGCGAGCGGTTCAGCTCGAGCGGATTAGCCCACGGGCCTCGGCGGCTGCCGGTTGAAGGCTGAGCGCGGGAAAGGCCACTGCGGCACAGGCCGAGTTCAGCTCGGGCAAATTAGCCGCAGACCTCGTGAGCTGATTTGAAGAATTTCGACTACTCGGGAAAGGCCATATAGCCGCGAGCAAGTTATTTCGGTGATTAGCCACAGACCCCAATGGCTCCGATTTCGAGCTTAACTTCTCAAGAAAGGCCATCTTGGTCGTAGAGCCGGTTCAGCTCGAGGAAGATTGGCCAGGCCTCGGCGGCAATTTTAAAGGCTCGGCCGCTTTCGGGAAAGGCCATATAGCCGTAGAGGCAGTTATTTCAGTGACCCGAATTAGCCACGGGCCTCGGCTCGGTTTAGAGAAGAGCTCAAGCTCGAAAAGGCCATATACTCGTAAAGCCCAGTTTAAGCTCAAAGCAGTTAGCCAGGCCTCAACAGCTTGGTTTTCAAGGCTGTTTGCCGGCTAAGGCGTAGCGAGAGCCGATTCATTTCCGGGCGGTTTAGCCAGCGGGCTTGGCTTCCGGTTGCGAGCTTAATAGTTCGGGGAAGGCCTCATGCGTGCTCAATAAGCTCGGTTTGAGGAGATAGAGCTCGAGAGGCCTTAGCGCCCGGGGCCCAATGGCTCGGCTTTCAGAAGCTCGGCGTGCTTCGAAAGGCCATGGCCCAGGTAGAGCCGGATCGGATCGGGCGAGTTTAGCCTGAAGCCTCGACTCCGAGTCTCGAAGAGCTCATTTTTGCTCAGAAAACCATGCCGGTCGCGACGGATCGGCAGAGCGGTTTGTACGGAGCTTTAACTCGGTTGCGGATCTTAATAGCTCGGGAAGGCCTCTCGGCGCCTGGGCTCATTAAACTGGTTCTGAAAACTTAATAGCTCGGGGCCTTAGCGAGTAGACTCGATAGCTCATTTTGCAGAGCTTAACAACTTAGGAAGGTCTCAGCGCCCAGGAGCCCAATAGCTCGGTTTTGAAGAACTCAATCACTCAACTAAGGCATCCTAACCTGGACGGGGATAATTTAGGCGAGAAGCGGCTGGGAAACCTTGATTAGGGGTAAAGCGTGGAATGGACTCAGGTGTCATTGAGAACATTTCATATCTCGGGTTCGAGGCCTGATGTAAAAAAAAAAAAAAAAAAAAAACAAACAAGCGAAGCCAAATGAAAGAATTCAAACATCAGAAGAGGGAGCAGAAGGCGAAGAAGGAGCGGAGTCTCAGCCCAGGGGTGTGGCTCAGGAAACGGTCTACTGAAAAGGACTCTTGCCTCCTGATCTGCAGGGATGCTCAAAGTTCAAGGTCAAGCCCGGGTAGGCTCATTAGTAGCCTTCCCCTCCCGAAGGCAAATGCATCCATAAGCCCATTGGGGTGCAGGCCTCGTCCCTTAAACTCGCTATAGCGGACCCGCTGAGCAAGCCCGAGTTTCTTGCCCTGCGAAGGTCCCCTCATGACCGTGCAGCTCTCGGTCGGTGCTTCAGTAGAACTGCGGCCTCGGAGCGCCCAGCGACGGGCTCCATTCTAACGATCTTTGCTTTATTCACGCCTTTCGTCTCTAGTAGCATGGCTCTTCCTTAGTTACTTTCATAAATCGTTCTAGGATGATTGCGGCTTATCACGACTACTTGAAGACAGATCGGCGACTGCGGCCGTCTGACTTCCGTGGCTTCGACCTCGGCCACCCTTAAGCTATCTCGGGCCTTTTCTTCCCTACCCTTAGCTTGCGCTCACGCCGTCATGGTATGCATTAGATCGAACTTAAGCTTTACGGCCTCCTCCGTCATATTCTGCACCTAATCTCGCAGCTCAGCTCGCTCAAAAATAAGAGCAACCACCCTCGCTTTGTAGACTCTGGCGACTTTGACATGGCCCTTGTTCAGTCTAGCCCTTTTTGCCAAACTCTTCAGATGGGTAGCCACCTACCGAAACCCAACACAAAATCAATGCCCAACTCAAGATAAAATCAGACCACCTGACAAGACCGGGTTACAGTGAGAGGCAGCCGCTAGAGGATAGAGGCGAGGTTTCCTCAGCCGTGGGCACAGGCCTCTTAAGATGTCAGAATCCACACGAGAATGGATGAAACTGCTTCAGCTGCAAGCTCAGCATTGGAAAGCAAGGAATCGCCATCTCCTATCGGCTTAGGCGCTTCCTCCTGCCTCTTAGCCCTCGAAGGAGAGCTCGACACTCTACGTGGGGGACTCCCATTTATTTATAGGCACTGGCATTTCCGTGAGCTCAGCGGCACTTCCCAGGGAATCTTTGGCCTTTGCGGAAGAACGAATGGGCACGGCGGGATTTGGAAACCTCCCTCGGCGGGAGGCGGCGACACTTGCCGACAATCGGGTGGTAGGGTGATGACGGGACGTTCTGACCTCGGGACTTTGCTCAGGAGCTAGGATGACCCTTCTGAAGTGCAGGTTTCCGCTTCACACTCAAGACACTAGTCTTATCACGAGAACCCAAGGCTCTACAATGGCCATTAATTTACGTTATGAACTTGATGTTAGACTTTTGGATCTTGGAATTTAGACCTTTACAACTCAGTTATGATGTATTCATTCTCGAGAATTTGTCGTAAGCTTAGGTTGTTTAATTATTTTGTCGAGAAATTGGGTGGTTTGTCGATTGGAAGCGGAGGGTGTACTCATAATATTCTTCACCAAGTTAGCTACAATTGCAAAACTTGATGGTAGGGTTTTACAGATCGCCCAAATTGGACCTCTATAGCTCAGTTATGATTAAATTTCATTCCTGGGGTATCATTAGGTTGTTTAATTGTTTTTATCATCAGGAATTAGGGGTGATTTTTGGTTGGGAAACAAAGAGAATTTTGACTTGTGTTCTTCATAGAAGTTGTAGCTGCAATTGTGATCTTAAATATTCTGGCTTTTGGTCACCCAAATTGGACCTCACATTCATTTCAAGAGTTATAAATTCGATTTCATTTCACCAGGGGCCACACTAAACCCATTTGTTCCCATTGTTTATATCTGTTTGGAACTAGTTTTGGTTGGAAACTCAGAAGGAGAGTTTGGACTCGTAATCTTCCTTAGAAGTTGGCAAGATGCAATTTTAGAACTTGATGTTAGGCTTTGAATCCGCAGGTGGACCTCTACATGAGGCTAAGATTGCAGCAAGTCCGTCATTCCCAGGCCCACTTGCGAAGACTTGAAGCTATTTATTTGTTTTTGTTGTCGGATTTGGATGAGGTCGGATTAGTTAACGTGCTACTATGGGGATACAGATTTGAGACTTTCATGTATATCTGTTTTAGGGCATGATTGAGAGCTTAATGGATGGCTAGTTTAGTAACATATCTTGTATTTTCTTTGTCTTGGGGTTGTTTTATTAATTTGTTTTGTGGGCATAGTATATGTGACATATACTCAAGGATGGGAATTGATGTTGGCTAACGGTTTTGGATAGCATGTTTGGTGGTGGTTATTGTGGATGTTGATATATATGTATTGTATAAATATCTTGACATGGAATGTGTAGTGTATAGAAATTGTATGCAAGAGATAATGTCATGGTACCACGATGAAATTAATACAATTTTAGCATTATTATCCCATGTAGCATTCATACATGCATGGCATGACATATATCTGATGGCGCATTGCCGCTGCATATGCATGAGACATGCAATGGAATGGGTGTGGATGTCTTGGGTTTGAAAATCAACAACTGCGTTTGGTGTTTGATTGGTGGGCTCGTCGAGAGTGGAATGAGTCTAACAGTTTTTAACATTATGAATATAGAAAATTAGTAAAGACTTGTGTTGGTGTGACGAGGATGAAGAACACCCCTCAGACAGGACAAATTCTAGTCTTTGATGGAGGCATAATTCAGCGAAAGGTGAAAACATTCAAAGTGTCGGGTGTGCCAAACTGCGATGTGACTTAAAGGAATCAATACCCTAAAGGAAACATGAGTTTTTGTACAAATGATCATTGATGTGTGACATTCAAAAAGCTTTTTAGGTTGAAAACAAATGAATTTGTTTGTAGGCCGATCATTAGATGTAATCTATAAATGATGGATTTTATCACGCAGCATGGAGCGCTGGCATTGTGTGATGATGGGAGTGTGGAGGACTCGGGTATGATGGGATGGTGAGCTGAGGGCATGATGCGTGATTGAGTCTCTCTATTCAGCTTTCATGCGGCCAGGCAGCCATGGGTTCCATAGTAGAACTTGTATGTTTTTACCGGAATGAATGTGAATGTGTGGAACTTTATGACCATTGCATGTGCATAGGTGGGAGTAGCCTGCGGAATATGCTCTGTGGGTGGCTCTTTATAGAAACATTTTGAGTCACGGAATGAACATCGGTGGGCGAGCCTCATCGGAGTATGTAACTGAAGAAAGCCGAATTATGGCTTTGATAGTTATTTTGTAAAATATATTGGAACAAATAAGTTTTGATATATATATATTTTGTATAAGAGTGTTGTAATTAAAATCTTAAGGACTATTGTGATATAGCCTTGAATATTTTTTAGTATGGATAAATGAGCCCGGTGGGGCCACTTTTACTCATAAATGGACCTGGTGCGGTCATTGTGTTATATTGGGCCTCGGATGGGTCATGTGATTATATATTGTATAGGTTGGGTTTTGGATGGGCTCCTGTACCAGAGGACTCATCGATTATTGTTAAATATGGATCATATTAAATGGGACACCACGACCTATGGGTTCAGTTCCCTCAATAATCCATAGGTTTTCCACGGGTTGATGGGTGATCAGGGATACTGAGTTTTAGGGCGTCTGACTTTGTATGAGCTTGGGGTATCTAGAGCCTAAGGCAGTATGGGCATGGTCTGGGACATGCGGTTATCGTACGTGCCTAACTTTATCGATTACGGTGCTTGAGCAGACGCGGTACCAGCGTCAAGCTTAGTATCGGAGCATAGGTATCACGATTACCTGGAGCTTCTGGAGACATGAGTCTAGTATTGCATTCATTATGCATTTCATGTTTTGTTTAATATGCTACATGATTGTGTGTTATGTTGTGTGAATGATAGCCACATGGTAAAGGTGGTATATGGAAGAAGACACTAGGGTTAGAAAACATAACCTCGGGAGTTACGGAAAAGCGAATGGAAAAGTTCGGAATGTTGGGAGTATATTAGTGGGTTTGTTAAGCTGCTAGTTAGACAAGGAGGGATCTCAAGACCCATAGGGATCACCTCAGAACTACCCACTAGGATGGGGCTATCTGCATTCCAACTAGAGGCGAATCCCTAAGTATGGTGGATTAGATTCAAAGCCTCCAAAGGACTTGGAAGCTGATGACAGCTGGGAAGTTCTGTGAGCACTTAATGGGCAAGCATTTCCGGGCGTTTGTTCGACATGCAAAAGCTTGGGAGTTCGTAGAACACAAAACAAGGAAACGATGGCTGATGTAACCAGTCTGGACGGCTAAGTTCATGAGTTAGCCCGTTGGGTTATTGGTGACTATGTGGCTGGTTTGGCCTTAAGTGAGAAAGGGACTGAGGATATGGGTATAAGAATTGTCCATCCAGAATTAGAATGAGTTTTCTTTTTGCAAGACATGGACTTGATGGTCAAGATAACTATCTTGAAATTGAGAGGATCTTTATTGGCTGGCACAGGCATCTTTGGATCTGCAGTGTTAAAGATAAGTGAAGATTTGGAAGCAGAGGTTGAAACCGAGGAAGGCTAGTTGCATGGTTCCACTGAGGCCCAAGGGTGAGCGTCGATAAGATAACCGGGTTGTGGGTTAGAGATCTCAGAGTTCTACTCATATGGACCCCATCAGGTCATAGACTCTTCGGAGTTTGATGTCATCTTAGGATGGAGTACGTTGGTATTTGTCAGCGTCGTCATTCGATGTAATGGGAGGATTCTTTGCGGATGATGTTTTGTTATGTTTAGGGATCAGCCACTGATGCTTTACCTAAGCGCCACGACTCTAGATAACGCTGGGCGGTTGATGGGTTGGCTAGCAGAAGCTACCACAGGAGACAAGGCGAGACAAGGGTTAGGTCTCGAGGCCCGGTTTTGCTTGAGTATGAAGGCATTTTCAGCAGACTCACAGGGATTACCTCCACAGTGGGATGTAGACTTCACTATTGAGTTGCATCTTGGTACATCGCCCATTTCTAGGACTTCGCATAGAATAGCGCCTATTGAGTTGTAGGAACTTAAAGTCGATTACGGGGTGTTGGGCCGGGGTTTATTAAACTAAGCACTTCGCGCCAGGGGCGCTGCGAATTGTTGTTGCGAAAGAAGAATTAGACCAGCCGGTATCTTGACCTAAGCGTTGAATAGGGTTACTATAGAATAGGTACCCTTCTGAAGCGATTAATGACTTATTTGATCGGTTAGAGAGGGCGCCTTGAGTTTATTCCAAGATAGATCTCTTTTGGTTACCATTAGTTAAGGGTTAGGGAAATGAATGTCCCTAAGACGACGTTCAGAATGAGATATGGGCATTTGGGTTCATGATGATCTTGTCAGTTAATGAATCTTCCAGCCAGCGTTCATGGATCTGTCATGGGTGTTACAGCCTTGCCGATCGGTCGTTGTGACAGCCGTTGTGACATCTTGATCTACCGTTTAAGGGAAGACACAGGGTCACTTGAAATCGTTCTCAAGCCTTAAGAGACCATGGGTTGGCATATAAATCAGTAAGTGATTTGAAACACTAAGTGAATTCTTTAGTATTGGCTTCAAAATTGTTGGACCTAGAGAAGGTTGAGGTAGTTATGAATTGGGAGGCGAAGTCGGTCTTGAGATACAGTTTCTTAGGATTAGCGGGAGTGACCACGGGAGGTTCATTAAGGACTTTTCCCTGTTAGCTACACCTATGACGAGATTGACTTGAAAGGAGGTTAAGTTTGAGTGGAATGACCTGAGTGAGAAGACATTCTAGGAATTGAAGATGAGGCTTACTTCGGCTCCTATATTCATAGTTCCAGAGAGGGGACAAAGGTACACGGTATATTGTGATGGCTCGAAGGACGGACTTGGTTGTGTTTTGATGCAATCCGGGAGGGTAGTGGCTTATGGTTCTCAACAGTTAAAGAACCATGAGCGGAGTTACCCCACGCATGACATGGAGTTGGCGACCATTGTCTTTGCCTTCAAGATTTGGCGCCACTACTTATACGATGAATAGTTCGAGGTGTTTTCAAACCACAGGAGTCTGAAGTACATTTTCACACAACGGGACCTCAACATGAGGCAATGCAGGTGGATTGAGTATCTGAAAGACTATGACTTCACTTTGAATTACCATCCTAGTAAGGCAATATAGTGGTTGATGCACTCAGCCGGAAGTCACGGGGAGTGTTGGCTAGTGTGGCTTCAGGGAATGACGGTCTCAAAGTGCTGGGAGCCAGTCGAGTACGCAGGCTACGAGACGAGGCTCGGGCACTGGGAGATTAGTGGCTATGCCATCCTTACTGAGTAGAGTGATCGAAACATAGGGACATGACATAGAGATATCGTCCATCAGGGACCAAGTTCGGTCGGATACAAGTGACGAAGGCTGGGCCATTCACACGGATGGTAGTCTTTAGTATAGGGGATTTGTTTGTACCAGTCGGACGGTCGAGGAAATTTTTGAGGGTTCCATTCTCCCGTTTCTTTGTGTACCTAGGTGGCACGAAGATGTACCCTGATCTTCGTCTTTAGTATTACTGGAGTGGGATGAAGAAACACGTTGGAGAGTTTGTTCGTCAATGTCTCACGTGTCAACAGGTAAAAGCTGAGCACTAGAGGCTAGTGATGGGATACTCCCGGCCTTGGAGATTGGCCAGGAGTGGAAATTAAGAGGAGTATGTCACGATTGATTTTGTGTGACCCTTGCCCACGGTTCTTTGTGAGGGCATGATGCGGTGTGGGTGATAGTGGATCGGCTTACTAAGTCGGCACTCTTTTTGGCTATGCAAATGAGTGCCAATATCTATTATATCAGACCGGGATACTAGGTTTATGACTCATTTTTGGAAGAGTTTCCAATGAGTCATGGGGACTCAGTTGATGATGAGCACTGCTTTTCATCCACAGATGGACGGTTAGTCAGAGAGAACAATCCAGATTTTAGAGGACATGCTCAAGGGTAGTTGGGAAGAGCATTTACCCTTAGTGGAATTCGCCTACAACAACAGTTATCAAGGACGAGCACAGATGGCACCTATGGGATACTATATGGGAATTTACGTATCGATCTTCGGTTGATAGGCGGAGGTGGGAGAGAGACCCACCACAGGTCGGTTGATTAGGACACCTGCGAGAAGGTGGATTTGATCTGGAACCGTCTTCACGATCTTTCGGAGCCGATAGATGTGACGACCCAGATTTGAGGAGGGAGATCATGTGTACCAAGGTGATGCCTAAGAGAGGAGTGAATTGATTCGATGCGGGGGAAAGATTTATCGTAGGGTATATTGGACGCCGGTGCCAGGAGAATTTAGTGTTGCCTTACCGGTTGGCGTTACCGCCCAAACATCAGTGTTCATCACGGTATTCCATGCCTCCATGCTGGGTATTTACTCTAGATCCAGAAGCGCATGTAATTAGTTGGGTGGGACTTGTTGATCTGAATGGAACCCGAGGAGGGACTAGTGCGTATCATGGATAGCCGGGAACAGGTTTTGAGAGGCAAGACTATGAGGATAGTGAAGGTGTTATGGCAACACCGAGGAGTGCATAAGACAACACGGGAACCACGAAGACACTATGCGTGCCAATTATCCTTCTATTTGAGGATAAAGGTACGTTTTAGTCATTTGGCATTAAATGACGGTTGCATATGCATGTGATTTGGAATGTGTATGAGTGTGGATTTCGGGGACAAAATTCTTTTAAGGGGGAAATAATATAAAACTCGGGTAAATTTGAATTTTTCTGAAAAATGTAACGTCATTTAGCTCACAATCCCCCAGAGTTGCAAACTGTAATTTTTTCTAGAATGTGGGATGATGAAAACGGACCTCATTGTTGGACCGTCTTACTACAAAATCTAGATTCATTTCTAGATGAACTTGGTAAATTTTGAGATTTAATTGGGTTTTCCACGCGATTTTCGAGGCGTCGGATGCTTGGTAGAAAAAAAACAATATTTTTTAGAAAAATCTCGAAAGTGGAAAATAAATTAAGTAAAGTTCACATAAAATAAATTGAACTTGAACCGGGACGAAATAAATTGTTTCGGGATATATACGGACCCGAACAAGTCATGGACATGTGGTGCGACGTGGGCCAAACATTTTAAGTAGATAAGTTAGAAAAATCAGATTTTGGAGACAAGAGGATCTCATTTTATCTTTGGAAAAATACATAGAGGAGAGAAAGGAGAAAGCAAGCTTACCTTCCATCCTCGGAGTTTCGGCCGGTTAGGTCGTTGGACAAGAGTGAAAGTTCATTTACTCGACAAAGGCTACTCATACATACCAAAATGAGGGATTTCAGTGAATGTCCAAAGAAGGAGATTTCGGGAAATCAAAATTTTCGGGATTAGGAGGTGTTCTTAAGACCTCATTCGGTTCTACTACGTTCTAAGAGGTAGGAATTCTTCCTACTTTGGTTTATTTTCCATCCTAAGGGTTGTTTGGTTGTGTTTTCTACCATAAGGAGCTATTTGGCTGTGTTTTCTGCCCTAAGGGGCTGTTTGGGTCGGATTTTGGGATTTGTAGAATCTTTGCTGTTTTGACTCTATTACATCGAATTTGAGACCGGTTTTTGGTTGGGAAACAGAGGGAATTTGGACTCATGTTCTTCATAGAAGTTGTAGCTGTAATTATTAACTTGATGTTAGGCTTTTGAATCACCCAAATTCGACATCTATAGCTCAAGTTATGGTCCATTTCATTCTCGGAATTTATCACGACATAAATTTGTTTCATTGTTTATATCAAAATTCGAGTTAGTTAGTTCCCAGGAAACGGAAGACTGACACACCACCACCCCTACTAGCAGGCAAGAATGTACGGCAGCCCCACAAGAAACTCCCAACCTGAATCTTCAGCAGCTAGAAAATCTTGTGAAGGTAAAGCTAGTGTTGCTTCTTGAAAAACACAATATAAAATTTTCTTTTCTGACTTATGGTTTTATAAAATTTCGACATAACAAGCGCATATAGGACATGTCCCAAAACACATAAATATAATTTACACTTCTAAATATGGCAACAAACAACACTTCTTCAAGAGCCTCGAGGCTCATCACATTTTCATAAAACAAAACTATGTGCATACATATGCACAACTATACAAGTTTAAGTATTTTCTTTAAAGTTAGTTACACTTTCTTTACAAATATATACAATAGTGAGAGTAAATCTGCACATATAACTAGAAATCAGGAGGGCCCTGATATGTCCCAACGTCCGGCGTACTGTACCCTAGAGATAATTTTTAAACGGAAAATAATGAAATTAAGAGCTCGAGTGAGTGTATGCTTTATAAAATGCTTGCGTTTTACGAAAATGTCTCAAAACTATAAAAGGATCTTTTACAAAACACTTTCGAGAAAACCTTTGTTTACTTCAAAATGCTTCGATCACGATTAGTATGCTATTCCTATTCGCAATGAATCACGGTTGTCGACGTGCCTTAATCTTTGTGGTATTCCACAGGTCATTTCCGAGGAGTGGTTTAATTTTATTGACGTGAGCTATTCTCCACAAAAAGAGAAATTAATAAATTAAGGAAATTGTAGGGTGTATTTGTTTGATCAGTGATTGATTGATTTGAATGTTTTAAAGCAAGAGGATAAGGAACCAATTCTTTGGGATTTTCAGGGTTCCACTAAGCCGATCTTGTAAGTCCCACCTCTTATTTTACAAACTCATCAGGAACCATTGATAAATAGTCTTTGATGGTGAATTTATCTTTAAATGCTCTTTGGAAAATAAGGATGATTGAATGATATAAGCACTTGTCCCCAAATGTCACGAACCTTTAGCTTGCATTATGATCGAAACACAGCGTGTACGAGATATCTTGTTCACACGTTGTCAAGAATATCTTATTGGGATTTACAAAATGTGTGCACAAGTGATTAACATCACACAATCCATTGAAGTTCAAAAGAGGAATTGAGGGACTACGCCTTGATCCGGGTGAGTTTCCCCCGTAGATTCCCAGCAGTAAGGGTTTAGAACTCCATGAAACTTATAAGAACAATTATAATTAAAGGGAGTTTACTCATAAAACAATACTTTGAAGAAATGGGAATGTACTTGCAAAGGCACGAGAATGAAGATGAAATACTATGATTGAAAGCCAGAAAGAATTGTTTCTATTTGAAAGATTACAAATAAGTGAATCGAAAACTTCAAAGAGTAGAAATCTTGATCTGGATCTACAGTTGACTCGAAAATGGAGAAAACCATTACTCCCTGTAGAAAACTATACAAAGTCAGCGCCTCTTCCTTCATTCCTCTTCCTTTATACCTCTCCCTCAGATGGTGCTCCCATTACGGTTAGTTGACGAGGAGTGCCCGCTTCTGATTATTTCGAAATCTTGATCCAAATCCTGGCAATTCCCGTAAGTGTCTTAGAATTTTACTTTAATGATGGCGGTACACTTTAAGCTCACATCCATTTTACTTGCATGTGTGCGGTACACATTTGGGATGGCCAGATACACTTTGCCCATTGCCACTTTTTAAGCAAAGGTGTCTGGGGTGTTTGATAATAATGTCTTAGGTACACTTGGTCCTCTGGTGCTTTCCTTGTATTGCTGGAGTTCCTGAGACTTCATCAATTGTTCGCCCACATCCTCAGTGCTTCATATTGGCTTCCCGGACATACATCCTTATACACTTATGTTTTAAACCTGAAAAACCTGCATAAGTCTAAAAACACACAAGAAATTAAAAGTACCTATCCTTATGCCAAATGTGGGTAAATTGTAATTTGGATGTGCTAAATTCTACTATAATTATTGCTCAAATGTGTATTTATCACTTTGCTGTAAAAGTTTCTAAAACTTTTCGTAAAAATGCTTGTTTGCTTATCATTCACGTGATTTAAAATTTGTGTATACCAAAATGCTTATAAATATAATGATAAACCACTCTTTGCTTGTTGTACCACACAGTAAACACGGGAAACTGTGTCTCTAATGTATGTGTCCAGTGAGAAAGGACCTCGTGTCCAACATCACTTTATTTCGAGGTAAATATGGTGGAATGCTCCATCACCACATAATAAGATGGATATGCTAACCCTATATGCTCAATCGTGCCATGGTCCTCCTCCCCAATATGCATGTGCATGAGCAGGATTTGTAACACCCAATATACCTGATGGTTTTCAAGTGTTTAGGGTGCGCAAATAAATTGAATTTTTCATAAATTAAATGTCTGAACATGGAAATTGAAAACCAGAATTGTACCAAGACATGAATAATTGTAATTTTCCAAAAAGGGCATAAAGTCATGAACCCGATAAGATTAGAGGCTGATAGATAACATAAATGTGAATCTGAATAATAGAATGAGGAGGACTAAAAGGTAAATAACATCTATTAACTACTGAAGGGAGGAGACAAAAAACAAGCACCTCACATTTTTGGTCTCGAACAAGAGAACTTATACGGGAAGAAGAAGAAGAAGAGGAAGGCAGAAGAAGAAGAGGAAGAAGGAGGAGCAAAGCAAAGGTATGGATCTTTGGAGTTTGGTATGGATTCTTGTATGGAATTTGTAAGGATCCTTGGTTTTATATAGAATATGTATGGAGTTATAGGATTTGCACCTTGGTCTAGGGTTCTTCCCTCTTTGATTTGTGGTTTTGGTTTTTGTATGGAACTTTGTATAGCTTTGTATGGACTTTGTTAGATTTTAGTAAGGTTTTGAGTATGGAAACTGAGTTTATGTATGGTTTGTATGGATGGTTATGGGTTAGTGTGAATTTGTGGACTTTTATATGAAATTCCTCCTTAAAGCGGTTTGAAGTGTTAGAGAGTGTGATTACTTGTTAGGAGTATGGAATCTTCCTTTGAGGATGGATTGTAAATTTGTATGGATATGGAAGTTTGGTTTTATTCCTACTTTTGAGGTGATTTAGGATTGGTCATGGATGGTTGTTGTGTTTGGCATGTTATGGCCTCAATTGGGAGGGGATATTATCGCGGTGGACAAGGGCTGTTCGGGATGGTTTTTGGGTCGGCGGCGTGTGCAGACTTCCAAGGAGCTCTCACAGCATCTTGGGTGCGTGAAGCCACGCTATTCTGCGTGGCTGAGTGCATCTCAGACGCAGCGATTGCGTGGAGTTTCCACGCCGATTGTGGCCCGCACAATGTCTGACCCTCCCCCAACCCCGGATGACCATAACTTCTTAAATCGAACTCCGTTTTGGGTGTTCTTTGACTCTATGGAAAACCCTTTGAGTCTGAATCTGCCCATATAGTTTGATATAATATTGAGGCTTATAATAAGTCCGAAAAATGACAATCGGTAAGAATAGCTGTAGCACACTCTACTTAGGAGTCTTATGAGTTCTTGATTACTACCTATTCCACGACACAATTTGCATAACTCCTTCGTTGAGACTCCGTTTGGGTGTTCTTGGACTCTATGGAAAGATCATTGAGTCACAAAGGAATCTAACCATATACTATTTAATGGCATTCGGTATCCACATCTAAAAATTTGATTGTTGTACCAAATTATTGCCTGTAGCTTGAAGTTAAAGTCAATTGGAATACGTGATAAGAAAGAGATATATATATACGATAAATAGCAATATATGTAGATTTGATATGTAAGAAGTATAGAAGAAAGAATAAAATGATAAAACCCGGAGAACAGAGTATAATCGTGAATGCTAAGACCCGGTATGAAATGACCACGACACGTTACGATCGGTGCTTCTGCCTCCTGCTAGTGCTACGGCGCCACATTGCATGGGTAGGCAGTTGATCGGCGGTCGCCCGACATATTCGCTAGTGCTACGGCATACGTTGCGTGGGCGAGCGTTATTCGGTGTGACACTCTGCTGTCTTCTGACAACGAGTCTTGTATAGTACCTTGAATTATGACCCAATGTTGTGTCGACTATGTTTGTTTTGTTAACGATCCCCGATGATACTCGCCGTTGCTGCTGAGGATTAACGATGACGAACCGATAATCGATGATTATGGATGATCATGCGTATCAGATGTTACGAACCAGAATGGCTCGTAACCATGGAGTCGATGCAGCAACGTAGTTTCTGGTACGAAGTATCAGATCGCGGAGTGTTGGCAACAAGATGCGTTATGACGCCAAATATGATGTATCACGTTCGTTGCTGGATGCGAAATCAGATATACCAGTGCTTCGTTTGCCGTAGCTTTTTGTAGTCTTCGTATAATGCACAATATTTATGGCGTGGCGGCGCGGTTTTCGATACGTGGCGATGCGGAAGAAGATGGTGAACTTGATGACCGGCTTTACTGGTAAGAGGTCATCTTGCTAGTTACCTTAATTGATTAAATCATAAATATTACGCCGTTTTATATATAATGGACTTCAGGTATATGCCGGTAGCCACATAACACCACTATGGGCGACGGTTTTATTTGTATTTTTGTATCGATATATTAATCCGATTTTAAGACCGGACTTTTAAATATCGTGTCAGCGATTAAAGATCGGTCAGATCTGTCTCAGGACGTAACAGGTTTCTGATGACAACTACTAAAATGATAATCATGTCTTACTTCCCAGTGCGTCGAATACCGCTGACGGTGATAACCTTAAAATATAAACAAATTTTCTGCACGGGGCCTAACCTTAAAATATAAGTTAACGCGTAATAAAACATATTCTTGCTAAAATATGGTTACCGTCAGACCATGGTTAACAATTAAAACCATAGCATTCGATAGTAAACGGTTGCAAAATATTACTGGCGTGAAAACAAGGTTTGAACGCCATTTTGGTTCTGTTATTTGAGCGGGCTTGTTTCCTTATGCCCTGCACTTTTGCCTATTAAACGATTGAACACACAAATAATTTTAGCCAGCGGCTTGTTTTGCCGGTGCCGGCCAAGGTACTCAGAAGGCTGCAGACGATGACTATGACACTGATTGGATTCTAGACTCAAGGAGCATGGGCAGAGTTCAAACGCAGAATCACGGGTTGAGGATGAAGTTATGGCGTCCCAGTTGACTTCGTGACAGGTGTGCCTGCAGACTTTGAAAAGAACCGTTTGCTCAAGTTTGGGCGTATCCGGCGACCTGGGGAACAGACCAGAGATAGCGATATTGATGAAAAATGGCGGCATGGATGGGATCAAAACTAAACCTCTGACTTGATTGGGATTGCAGAAATAATTGCTAAATCTTGTGGGTTATCCCGAGCGGTCCAAAAAAATTCTTCAGGTTGCAAAAAACGTCAAAATTCTGCTTAGAATTTATAAAGAAAATAGTCCTAAAAATTCCTAAAAATTCATACACTCAGTCCAAAAAATTTGGACTGAAATTTACAGCCTCTAAGAAAATCACAAGCCATTAAATGACCTTTAGGAGAGAAATAACATAAGTAGGAAAATTTCCTACCTCTTGGAGTTTGACAAAACGCTAAGATTTGTGGTGCCTGCAGCGCTCGATGCATGGACCCGGCTTGCCTTTTGTCTGTGAAAACCTGCAGTCCGATTTACGTGATCTTAGAGAGAAAAGCGAAAAGAAAAAGAAAAAACTCTCTCTTCTCACACTCTCCTCTCGGTCTCACCTTCCACTCTGTACTGACTTTTTTTATTTATTTATTTTCCTTTTGCTCTTTTATTTTTATTTTTTTATTTTATTTATTTATATTTTTTTCTTATTATTGTGTTGGAGTATAAACTCATATTGCCTCATTCGTGTTCGTTTCTTCCCCGAAACAATTTATTTATTTTCAGTTCACTTTATTTTAAATGAACTTATCTCAAACCATTTCCTGACTTTCAAGATTTTCATAAAAATCTCGTCCTTGAAAGAAGTCGTGGCGATATCATCAGGAAAATCGTAAAATATTCCAAGCTTGTCTCGGAGAGTCGATGAAACTTTTAATGATTACTGATTGTGAGGCAGATTTAACGGCACAATCCATTTCGTCATCCGAGATATAGAGAATTTTCTAGACTTCCCTGAACCATTATGACAATTTATTATTATTATTATCCTTTGCAATTTTTGAAAATTTCTAATAAATTTTTTTCGATTTTCTGATTACCCGCAAATTATTTGAAAACTTTACAATTTCATCCTTAAAAACAACGTTCAAAAATACTGCTATGGCACTCAACTAATTAAGGAAGTCCTTGGTACACATATGTTACCCTACGGTTTCATGTACCGTACACCCTTTCGGGACGGGGCTTTACAAATCCTCCCTCCTTTAAAACAATTCGTCCTCAAAATGAACAAACTAAGCTTCCAAGGAATACACCCATTGAAAATAGTTGAGGATGCGATCGGCGCATACGAGACTACGGCTCCCGAATGTGACTGCCTCCCTCTCGCGGTCCTTCTTTGGGACTTTAACTAAATGAATCACCTTACTCCTCAACACTTGTTCCTTGCGATCTACAATCTGCATAAGTGTTTCCTCATAAGTCAGGTTCTCCTTTAGCTGCATTGGTTGCTCTCTCAGCACATGTGAAGGATCTGGGATGTACTTCATTAACATCGACACATGGAATGTGTCATGAATCTGGACCTCTGGGATGCCTTAAACTTGTGGCTACTAGCCCACCTTGCTCACAATCTCATAAGGCCTATGGAAATCTCGGTGAGCTTGCCTCGCCTCTAAATCTCAAACACCTTCAAGGGGGAAATATTCGGGAGACCGTGCCTATCTCGGAGCTACAAGTCTGCAATGGTTGTTCGCATAACTTCTCTTTCTATCTATTTTCGTCGCTGATTATCTGGACAACTTTCACTTTCCTCTGAAGTGACTGCACTAAATCAAGGCTGGAGTCTCCTCTGCCCAGCCTCATCCCCGAGGAACCTTTGAGTCCTACACTTCCTACCATACAACGCCTCAAATGGAGGCCATCTATCTTGACGATAGGTTTGTTGTTGTGTGAACTCCATCGGTGCCAAATGGTATCCCAACTCCTTAGATTCATCACACAAGCTCTGCATATCCTCTAGCATTCTGATGTTCCTCTGGCGGCCATCTATCGAGGATGAAATGTTATCTTTGAAATGAAGGTGGTACCTAAAATTAAGCCTGTTGGGCAAAAAACACGGATGTGAACACAGGGTCTAATGTGAAACTATGAAGCTGAGACGATGATCTCATTTTATCTACCGTCCCGTCTGGCCGGACCCGACTTTTCGGAGAATCCTCGACATTATGGCCCCGGAAAGAAAATGAAGCGGAACCGTCGATTGATCAACTATCACCCATATGGCATCCGTCATAGAATTAATTGGAAGACTTGTCCGCAAAATCCATATTGATCTTCTCAGTTCCATCTGAGAATAGGGAGTAGCATATCTTCCCACCCAGGCCTTTGATATACGCCTTTACTGCCCGACAAGTTGAAAGCATGCGGAAACGAAACTGCGATCTCTTTCTTCATCCCATTCCACCAATAATGTTCTTTCAAAGTCCTATACATCTTAGTACTACTTGGATGCATAGTATAGCAGAGATAGATATTACTTAACTGCATAATGTCTCTCTTGAAACACCCTGTCCTTTTACATTCTCTTCCCTTTCAGCTATCATCGTCATCTACGATTTGAAACTTCTGCTTTCTTTCCTTTTCTATCTCTTCCTTAAACTTAACCATCATGGATCCTGTGATTACTTTTAGAATATGATCCATAGGAAAGGTCGCATATAAATGTATTGGCACTGTGCTCACGAATCCTCGACCTCGATATCACCCTAAAGCTCAAATCTGCAGCAGTGGAAGATAACCCGATCTCATATGAGACAAAGAACTCTTTGGACGCCTACTCGAGGCATCACCTTTCGACATTAGCTTTTCTGGATGGTACTCGGCCAGATGGGTCGTAGTCATAATCAGCTCGAAGCCATCTTCTTTGCCTCAGGGTTTTGCTCTTCTGGTGAAAATATATTTAAACTCTTATGATGCAATAAAGATCTTGCAAGGAGCACTATGTAAGTAATGCCTGCTTATCTTTAGAACAAACCACGGCCTTCTATTCTAAGTCATGGTAAGATAAATCTCTTCATGCTTCTTCAGCTTTAGGGCATACGATACCACATCATTATGCACTCAAAAAAACAACCAAGGCCATGCAGGAAGCATCCTTGTAAATCACGACTATATCTCCCAAGTAGGCGAAGCTAGAAGTGGGTTTGAGTCGATCTGCCCTTGAATCCTCGAAACTGCGGTAGCGAGCATCCTCCAATCATATGACCGTCTTTCCTTGTCGGCTTAGTCGGTGGGGCTACTATTAAGAGAACCCTTAAGCAGGCTTCTGTGTATTCAACCAAGAAGCTTCGACCTCATACATTCTTTAGCTTCCAACCTGATAGCTTATTTTACGAGGATCCACCTCACCCCCTAAATTGAATCTGCAGCTAGAATGCCACCTATCAAGCCAAAACTAGCACTCAACTTGGCATACAACTCTGCATTTGCCTTAAGTGCAACACAATCCTTAAGTGCTACGAATGTTCTTACAGACTACCATACAACGGATATCGCTCCCGATAAAGGAGTATGACGAACTATCCAGTGCGAATTTTGGAATCTGGTTCATCAAAATCCGTAAACGCACTACCGGGGCATTAGTCGAGGCAAGCGGCGTCACGAACTCATAATGCGTAGCGTGTCACGAGATACGGTCGCAGAGACAGCCAGCCTCACTGGCCCTCAATTGATGATACCAGGCCTCGATCTATCTTGGAGTACACTTGAGACCCCTGGAGCTGATCGAATAACTCATCGATTCTAGGGAGTGGATACTGATTGGGGATGGTAACTCTATTCAACTGCTTGTAATCTATACACAACAACAAACTCCCATCTTTCTTTTTCACGAAGAAAATTGGAGCTCCCTACGGGGATATGCTCGATTGAATACAGATCCTGCCAACTCTTCAGCGGAGCCTTAGCTCCTGAGCTCTACGGGAGCCATCTATGGGAGGGAATGAAATGGGCTCGATCCTGGGATCGAATCAATGGTGAACTCCTTCTCATCTGGAGGTAATCACCAATATCATCTGGGAATACATCTGGGAACTCTTTAATAACTGGAATCTCATCTATAAAGTCCTCCTTCCCTGTCTCCTTTACATAGTCGGATAACCTTGTGACCATACGCGGCATCCTGCATATTTGCCATGGCCAAGATCATACTGGAAGATAACTCTCTTCTTATTCCCCTAAACTTTACCCCGATTTCCACCCCAGCCTGTACGACTTTACTTCGTTTTATAACAATCTAATGTATTACATGGCGAGCGACCCAAATCCATGTGAGAACCACATCAAAATCTCTCTCTCAGAGACCGCGAAGATCCGGCGAGACTCTTGTCCCCGATCGAACTTCTAACATCTCGGTACTCACAATGCAGAATAACGAGATCTCTGTTGGAAGGGAAACTCTCATATGACCCCCTAATGGCTAGGTCTCTATCTAGAAGTGATCTAAGCAAGGCCTAGATGCAAATGAATGCATGGCTCTTGGGTCCACTAATGTATATACATCATGATCAAGGATAGAAATAATACCAGTAACCACATATGGAGCTACATGCATCACGCAAGTCCACGACATAAACTGCGGCTGAGTGCGGTCTGCATGCGCATCCATGGGGGCTACCTGCACGCCTGCCACGATCGCCTCTGCCTGGTGCCTTGGCCTCTAGCTGCAAGCGCCTACGTGAGAGGCTGTGCTAAATCTCTGAATCACAGGGTGATTTGGTTGGCTAACGATGTCTCACCTCAATCTGGCGGGACCTCATAATGAAATGGCCTTCCTGGCCACAATGGCAACACCATGTCTTGTGTCTCTTACCTCCCCAGTTATTAAACTTTTTACGTGAGACTAGAGAAATTCAATTTACGGAAAAGGGCAAAATAGTAATTTTGGTTACAAAATTGTGATTTCGATTAAAGTCAAAATTTATTCTCTAGATCTCGGATAATGGCTTGGTTATAGTTAAGAAATCGTCTACATGAAAATCTATCTAGCACATAAATTTAGTAAATTCAAAGATAGTCGAATTGTACGTTTACCCGAGCATCGCGGTTGGGATCTTGTAAAAAATGATTTTTCGATGCGACGAAAGTCACATATAACACGTACTCTTGTGCCACATAAGTGGCATGAGTAGAGAAAATGATGAAATGAATGGTGAGATAGTCTTAGAATGTCAAAGCGGGAAATGAAAGGGACCGTAAATAGGCATTTTGGGATTTGTTTAGTCTGAAGTATTTTTGTGATCCTTTGTTTACAGGAACGATAAAACCACAGGTTCTTGTTCCTTTCAAGCCGCAATTATCGATTCACTTAGTGAACTTGGGTTTCCACGATAATTGACCTCAAACAAACCAATACATGATTTCTAGAACACTTCATCACACATTTAACCCAAACAGTCCATAACACTGATACGGGCTATTCGTGGGTCTCAAATCCAAGTATTTCGATGTTCGAGTCCAAAATTTATTCTCTAGATCTCGGATGATGAAACGGATCGCACCGTTGAAATCGTCTCGCGAAATCTAGCTAGCACATAAAATTTCGTAGAATTCAGAGATAGTCGGAGTTGGCACGTTTTACGAGGCATCGCGTCAAAAGCCGAAAATGATTTTGATGCACGAAAGTCAAGATATAACACGTATCATGTGCCATAAGTGGCATGAGTAGAGAAATAATGAAAATGGACGGCCGAGATAGTGTCGAATGTCAAAACTGGGAAATGAAGGGACATAATAGGCATTTTGGGATTTGTTTAAGTCACTAGAAGACAAAATAGGAATAGTGACTTGTCTTCTCCAAATGAAAAGAAGAGAAAAACGTGGGGGAGGGAATTTTTGGTCCAGTAGCCGATTTGATTAGAATTTAGAGAGAGAAGGAGAATCTCTTCTAGAAATACTCTGACGATCCGACCATTCAAGCAAATTGGACAAGAAGAAGAATTGCTCTACGCGGAGGGCTTCACGTGGGTACCAGATTTAGGGAGTTTCTTCAAACTCCGAGAGGTAGGGCTTCTCCCTTACTGGTTATTCTTCGGTTAAGTACCATGTAAATGTTGGTTGGTTGAGGCCTTGAGCGGCCGTTTGATCGATTCCCAGGCAGCGAATTGAAAATGTGGATTTGAGACCCACGAGAGCGGCTGTATCGATTTATGGACTGTTTGGGTTAAATGTGTGATGAAGTGTTCTATAAATCATGTATTGGTTTGTTTGAGGCCGGAAATGGCCGTGAAACCCGGGTTCACTAAGTGAACCGATAATTTGTGCTTTGAAAGGAACAGTAACCTAGGGTTTTACTGTTCCCGAAACAGTGATCACAAAATAATTTTTGTGAAAATATGTGTTTGGTCGAGTGATTTAAGTTGAATTGCTCGTGTTTGATCATTAGCCCAAGTGAGCTAATTTTGATGTATGAAATGAGAAATTACATGACATGATTGTGTGAATTGAATGTTTTGTAAATATATGCATGTTTATATATTTACACGTGAATTAGACTGTATTGGAACTGGCATACATGCATTCCATGCCTTGGGAGACACACCCTAGGACTATAGGAGTATTGAGTGCATGAGATGAGTCCTAGAGAAAATGGTTAGGAGGGGTTGTAAAATGTGAATTATCGAGGTCGTCTAAAACTAAAAATATCAATCGTCGAGAGACTGGCCCCGATTGATATACATCGGAGGGTAGTCCACGAAATAATATCAATCGTGAGATGGCTAATTGATATATACACATCGGAGGTTGTCCACAAACAAACAAAATAATAATTCTTATACGAGGCAACGGCCAGTGTGAGGGAAATCGGTGAGGACTGGATGCGAGAGGATGAGTTAGACATTCAAGTAGGATCGTACATTTGCTTGAATGTGTGTTTATTTTGGAACATTGCCTTGCACTTAGGTGGAGAGTGGCGCCCCTTAGGGGCGTTCCACTGCGAGCATTAGCTCACCTGTTGAGGATATTATTTGCAGATTACGGGGAGCGTGCGGGGACTGACTAGATCCTAGAGATTGAGAGGATTAGAAGAAAGTAGGAGTTGTGAAGCAGTTTTTATGATGAACTACATGTCTTTTAAAACTTCTAATTTTAGTAGATGTATTGTATAAGAGTAAAAATATTTGAACTCTTGTAACTATTGGATATAGTTGGATTCATAGTGGGTATGTATGATGAGTATTGTTTATGGGCCCAAGTGGTCGTTTTACTCATGTTGGGATTATATTGCCTTTGTTTGGAGACGGTATATGCGGTCTTACATTGCCCAGGTAGAGCTCTTCAGGTACAAAGGAGACTACGCGATTTGAAGTAGGCGTCGGGTAACTTAGACATCCTGTATTAATGGGTGTGATGATCCAGCGGGACCGGGTTTGGGGAGGCATCACACTTTCGATACATATCACAAACGGGAGGAATGCCTTGGGTGTGCTTTCTTGCTTGGTAGGGGCCTCAACGATCCACGACTAAAGGCAGTTCCACGACCTACACCTCGGCCTCTGTAACCTCTACCCTTGCTTCTCTTTCTCTTTGGGTAGGCCCAGAGCTCTGGCAGGAAGTGCTTGGTGTATCTCTTCCTGCGCTCCACGATACATAGTTAGGTACTCTTCTCAATCCTCAGAGCGGCCTCAACTAAGTCCCCAAATCTGTCCTGAAGAACCACAAACAAATGAACTCTAATCTAGTCTTTGTAATCACCTTGGCCCAGCACGCAGAAGACTTCATCAACCTGGATATATGGAACCAATCTGACTAGCTTTGAGAACCTCTTCTCATACACTAATACTGACATGTTCTTCTGCTCTAATATGAAGAACTCCTCGATCTTCGAATCCTTGTGACTCTGAGGAAAGAATATGTCAGTAAACTCTTGGTGAAATTGGTCCCATGACATACCATCAGGATACCTCCTATCCACGGCATCCTACTAATCCTTAGCCCTATCTTCCATAAGAAAACCTGAAAACAGGACCCTCTGATCATCTGTGTAGCCCATAACTCTGTAAATCTTTTTGCTCTATCAGCACCGCCGGGCTGCCTCACGATTGTACTTCGCCATCATATGGCAGGCGCGACTGTGCTTTATCTGCATGGACCTCCTGAGAACAACCGGGAACCTCTGCGGATGGCGGTGGAGGTGGGCGAGGCTTCTGACACTGGCCAGAGTCGCTATAAGCTAGTATCACGACAATCACGTGCCACATGTTCTGTAGTAAACATTCTTGGAGCTTGAGCTCCCTCGTGGCGGCCGGATGATCGACGCTTGCGTGGATTTGATTCGTGGGCGAATGTGAGCTTGACCCCTGCGTGCTCCCTCGAGGTACTACATCACGTTTGAAAGCCTCTAGAATGGCTCTCCTTGGACGACCTCGACGTCCTCTACCTGTCATAGTTCTTTATTTGCAAAAATCATTTGTTTAGTACTTTGAAACACTTAAAATATATGTACTTTGAATTTGAAAATGCATGGTTGCCAATAGTGTAAAATAGTGTATAAGAAAACTACGATACTTAATAACACAAGTTTCCTAAAACCCTGCTCTGATACCAACTTGACACACCCCCACCCCTACTAGTAGGTGATGTGTCGGCAACCCTATAGAAACTCCCAGCCGATACTTCCAACGACTAGAGAATCCTATGAAGCTAAGCCGTGTTGTTTGCTGAAAACCTGTATAAAATTTTTTCTTTTCTAAACTTGTGATTTTATAAAATTTTGGATACATAACAGTTGCATATAGGACATGACCCAAAACCTGTAAATACAATTTACACTTCTAAAATATGGCAACCAACAACACTTCTTCAAAAGAGCCTTAGGCTCATCACATTTTCATAAAACAAAACTATGTACATACATATGCACAACTATACAAGTTTAAAGTATTTTCGTACAAAAGTTAGTTACACTTTCTTTACAAATATATACAATAGTGAGTAAATAAAGCACATGCTCTAGAAATCGGGAGGACCACGTATGTCTCGTCCAACGTACTTTGTACTGGAAGATAATTTTTAAAAACAGGAAAATAACGAGCTAAAAGAGCTTAATGAGTGTATGCTTTATAAAATGCTTACTTTTTCTGAAAATGTCTCAAAGCTATAAAAACAATCTTTTGCAAAACACTTTCAGAAAACCTTGCTTCCTTTGCTATAAAAGTTTCTAAAACTTTTCGTAAAAATGTTTGCTTGCTTATTAGTGGTCGATTTTAAGCTGTATGTAAAATGCTTATAAATATAATGATCAACCACTCTTGCTTGTTGTACCCTAGTAAACACAGGAAACTTGTGTCTCTATCGTGCCGGTGGAAGGACCTCGTGTCCACATCACTTATTCCGGTAAATATGGTGGAATGCTCCATCACCACATAATAAGCTAGCGCGCTAACCCTATATACTCCAATACGTGCCACGGTTCTCCTCTAATATGCCATAATGCATGAGCTAAGTTTGTCGACCAGGAAAATATAAAATGAAATGCAATCATGTCATAACTTCCCTGTGCACGTACGAAATACCTTTGACTAGTAATGCTTGCTTAAGACTAGGGATTTCTTAAGGCCTAAATTATAAAATATAAGTTTGTTTGCTTCCTTAATAAAGCATATTGCTTGCTTTATAAAATACGGTTTAACAAATCAAAACCATAAGCTTTAAAATATGGTTTAACAATTAAAACTATAGCATTCAAATCGTAAAATGATTTATAAAATAATACACTAGCATTGAAAAATAAAGTTTAGAACACTCAAATTTCTGTTTACAATAATTGAGCACGACTTCACAATTTCTCTACCTCTGCATTTATCCTACACATTTAATGTATTAGACCACACACGTCATCACAACCAAGCAACTTGCACACTTGGTGCTAAAATTAAAATTTTCAGAAAATATGTGGGCCCCAAATGCCATTCACAGGCATATGGCCAGATTCTAGACTCAAGGGGCTTTCCGTAGAGTCTAAGAACACCTGAATCAGAGTTTGGACGAAAAAGTTATGGTCGTTCAAAGTTGGAGGCTTCACGTGAACAGTGACAAACGCAAACCCAAAAAAATGCGTTTCTCTGGTTCTCTAAACGCTATCCAAACAACCCCCAAGGCTCAACCAAGACCAAAATGACTCCTAGATGGAAAATGACTAAAAAACATCGGTCGAGATCTCAAAATGATAAACACAGTCAGGAATTTGCTTGAAAACAATTCTGAAAATCCTATCCGGACTATCCCAAAAAAGTCCCGAAAATTCAACTCGGATTGTCCGAAAATAGTCCCCGAATTCAACGACGTCAGAAAGCAGGTCCGAAAATTCCTACACTAAGTCCAAAATTTTGGTACAAGAATTCCTGACCTCTCATGGCCTCTAAGCAAATCCCAAGCCATTAAATGACCTTTATGATAGAAATAACACAAGTAGAAAATTTTCCTACCTCTTGGAGTTTGACAAAATGCTAAGATTTTGGTGCCCATGCGTAGCTCTTGATACGTGGACCGACTTTGCCTTTTGCTTCGATGAAACTTACGGTCCGATTTTCGTAGTCTTAGAGAGAAGTGAAGAAAGAAAAAGAAAAAAAATCTCTCTCTCTCTCTCTCTTTCTCTCTCTCTCTCCCGTCTCACCTTCTCCTCCCTTTTGACTTTTTTTTTCGTTTTTATCTTCTTTTTTATTTTTTTTGTATATATATTTTTATTATTATTATTATTATTTGGATACATGGCTCATATTGCTTCATTCGTGTCCGTTTCTTCCTCGAAACAATTTATTTATTTTCAATTCACTTCATTTTAAATGAACTTAGCTCAAACCATTTCCTGACTTTTGAGATTTTAGTAAAAATCTCATCTCTAAAGTCACTGACGACTTATCAACCAGAAAATAGTAAAAAATATGCCGGCATCTCGGTCGCGAAACTTTTCTAGGTCACTAGGGCTGTGAGGCGAATTTAAGGGCGAAGTCTGTTTTGTCATCGAGATCTGAAAATTTTAAGAACACTGAACCATTATGTGATTTATTATTATTATTATTATCCTTTGCAATTTTGAAAATTTCTAATAATTTTTTAGTTTCACGGTGCCCGCGATTCTTTGAAAACTTTACCATTTCATCCTTAAAAACAACGTTCAAAAATACTACTATGGTACTCAACTAATTAAGGAAGCCCTTGGTACACATATGCGACCCTACGGTTACACGTACCATACACCCTCTCGGGACGGGTGGACTTGTATTCTTCATATAATTTTTAGCTGCAATTGTGAACTGGATGTTAGGCTTTTGAATCACCCAAATTAGACCTTTATAGCTCAAGTTATGGTCCATTTCATTCCCGAGACTATCACAGCTTAGGCTGTTTAATTGTTTATGTCCAAAATTCGGGACTGATTTTCGATTGGAAAACATAGTGAATTTAGACTCGTGTTCTTCATAGAAGTTGTATCTACAATTGTGAACTTGATGTTACGCTTTTGAATAACCCAAATTGGACTTATACAGCTCAAGTTATGGTCCATTTCATTCCTGGGACTGCCACAGCTTAGGTTGTTTAATTGTTTATGTCCAGAATTTGGAACTGTTTTTTGGTTAGGAAACGGAGGGAATTTGGACTCGTGTTCTTCATAGAAGTTGTAGCTACAATTGTGAACTTGATGTTAGGATTTTGAATCACCCAAATTGGACTTCTACAACTTAAGTTATGGCCCATCTCATTCTCAAGACTGTCACAGCTTAGGCTGTTTATTTGTTTGTGTCCAGATTTTAGGACTAATTAAGACTGAATTCAGTGCTACTATACTGAATTTGGGACTATTTTCATGTCCTGTTTAAGGCATGATTGAGGCCTGTGGATGGCTGGTTTGGTAGCTTGTTTATGGCTTGTCTCGGGGTCATTTTGTGGACTGTTTTGTAGACATAGTATATGTCACACTTGATCTCGAGGATCAAGGGTGTTGTTACTTGGTTTTGAATAACATGCTTGGTGGTAGTTGTGTGATAAGATGTTGATACATGTGTATAAATATATTGACATGGAATGTGTGATTGTATGGAAATTGTATGCATAGGATATAATTTTCCATGGTACATGATGAAGAGTATAGTTTTAGCATTGTCCATGTAGCATTCATCATACATGTGACATGATATAACATGCAATGGCGCATTGCATTGCATATGCATAGGGACATCGCATTGAATGGGTGTGAGTGCATGGTTGAAAATCAACATTGCGTTTGGTGTTTGATTAGGTGGGTCGCATTGAATGGGACGAAGTCCAATAGAGTCGCACGATTGAATAAAGTGGTAAAGAAAACTTGTGTCGGGTAATAGCAAGTAGGGATAGACACCCCCTCAGGTGAAAGACCCATTAGTGTGGTTAGACATAATTCCAACGGTGAATGCTGTAAAGTGTCTAAGTCAATGCGAAGGAAACACCTGACCTTGACAAAAATTCCCTCTTTAGGCTTGACTCACCCATATATATGGAGAAAACATTTCAAATTTTCGATGACGTGGTGGAACTGAAAAATATCATATAATTATGAAAGGATCTTCTGCTTTGATATTATTTTTAAAATATATTAGAACAAGTAATTTTGATATCTATCATTTCTGTAAAATGTTTATAATTAAACTCTTAAAGGATAATTGGCCCGATATAGTATTTCATATTTTTTTAGTATGGATAAATGAGCTCGGTGGGGCCACTTTTACTCATAAATGGACCCCGGCGCGGTCTGATGTGTTATTTTGGCCTGAGGTAGTTGTGATTATATATTATCTTCAGAGTTGAGTTTTAAGTAAAGTTCTGTGAGAGGCTCTATCCATTTTGTGATAAATTGATAGATCCGAGGTAAATGGGACTTTTGCGATGTGGGATTAGGATTATCTTTCCTACGATAATCCATAGGTTTTAAGTGGGTTGATGGGTGATCAACGGACCCGCGGGTTTTGAGGCGTCACATAAACACCCTAGAGCACAAATCTTGGGGAAGAAAGACTTGAAGAAGAAGGAAAGGAAGGAGGAAAAAATTGGAGCATAGCTTATATTTGTTTATCTTCTCTTTTTCTGTATTTGTTTTTCTTTTTTTAATGATTTGTATTTTCCCGTTGATGAACTAATCTGTTTCTAGGGTTTTGATGTGATCTAACAATGGTATAATTGTTTTATCTTTTGGCGGTTGGATTTATACTATTAATGTTTCTATTCAATTTCTCATACTTATTTGATAGTTTAGTGCATTAACATGATTTGTGACCTAATTTGAGGGTTGAAACAATAATTAAGTTGAATCTTGAATGGAATGTCGTGTTCACCATGAAATAAGAATATTTAATGGATTACATCTATTATTATTGGTTTCCATTTACTTAGTGCATCATTGGTTATAATGGTTTGAGGTAGATATACATTACAACCTTTTCAGGATATTTAACCCAGAAATAATGGCATGTACTTAGGTGGAATCTATTAATATATGATTTTAGGCATCATTGGGACAGTAGACTGCCATGCAGATTTTATTAGATGGGAAATCAAAACCTAGGCTTTCTTGTAATTACATTTCTCTTTTCATATTAGAGACTTTAGTTTGTTTTTGTTTTCTATTTTTAACTATACATTTATTATTGTCCAAATAAATTAGGACTATTCTATTTAGTATATTAACCTAAATCCCATGAATAATATATACTTTATATTTTATTGCATGGGTGACATGTGTGACATTATAGACACACATTTACATATACTTGCTGACACGGGCTTCTGTCGATTATCTCACCTCTTTGTTTAATTGGGATAATCCTGGGTTTGAGGTGCATTCACCATCAGTCATCATGGAGTAGATTGGTTTAGTGGGTTAAAAATGCCATGTGTCATAATGTAATTGGCCTCCAAATTATTTATTTAAAAAAATCATTAGATATATACTACCCTCTATAATTCTATACAAATTGACCAATCTATTGAAGCCTCATCCTCTCTTCTCCACTTTACCTCTTGTCACATCATATTCAAACCTATATTTCTTATGACATCAGATTAAACCTAGTGGTTTACATTATTGCATTGTTTAGGGTATAATATAAGTAAAATTTGCATTTTTCAGAAATTAAGTGTAAAGTGGAAAAAATGTTAAAATGGTTAAATGTCACATTGAGGACCCAAAGTTCATCACATAAGAAGATGATATGCTATTGTAAGGATTTAGATAATGTAAGACCCGAGAAAATTTCAATTTTCCGTATGAAATAAGTAAATTTTGGTAAAAATCATCTCGGATAAACAGGACTTCATAGTTGGAATCGATCTCACAAAATCTAACTACGTCAATTACATTAGAATTCCAAGATAATCAAATTTTTGCATTTTAGAGCCTTTTTGTTAATAGATCTTGTCTAGGCTATCTTTATGATAGACAAAAATCACTATAACATATATCATGTGTACATGTTGCATGAGTATAGAAATGATGGAAATGGACGGCCGAGATAGTGCCAAGTGTCAAAATAGTGGAAAGAATGGACATAGATGTCATTTTGAAATTTAAATGAGGAAAAGACAAAATGTGAATAGTGTCATCCTCTTCCTTTTGAAAGAAGCCCGAAAAACGTCGCGGAGTGCTGAGATGAGATCGATAAGTTATTGTATATATTTTGTAGTTTTGAAGAAATAAACCTTTTCTGAATTTTCTGGTTCAGTCGACATTAGGATTATTGAATAAGAAGGAAGTGGTTCCTCTGTGGGTAAAATAATGAATCAGTTTAAATTGTTAAACTCCAGTGAGTGGAAGGATTATCTTAACTTGTTTTCACTCTTGATTAAGAGCCTTTTGTGGTGATTGGGGTTGGGTTGGGAATGAGCGTTGGTTTGGTGATGGATCAGAGCTTCCTGGGAGATGGAAGAAAAATTTTGAAACCAAATTCAGGACGATCAGTGACTGTCCATGGATCTTGGTGCCTAATGGTATAATTTATGTCATAAATTGTGCTTTGGTATATATGAAATTGAGAATGACCATAAAATTCGAATTTTAAAGTGAGAACTGATGTTTAGTAGTGTGTGAGCTTGATGGCTCGAGGTTTTCTTCTTCACATAGATAGTGTTTATCAAATATATTTTGTGAAAAATGTTTGGCTGATGATTCAAGTCAGGGTGCTTTGTTATGGTCTAATTCGCCCATGAGCTAATTTGCTGGCCTCAATGGGTTGGGAAGTGTTCCCAGGAAGGAATGAGGCCGGGTTGTGAGAGTGGAAATAAGTTAATACATGATTTTAAAAGTATTAGATTAACAAAATGACATAATTATATGGTATGTAATTAATGTTTGTGGGCATTGGAGATGATAATGTGAATTGCTGATGACTAATTTGGGTGATGGTTGAAATAAATAGTAGACGAAGAGCATGTCTTGTGAGAGTGCAAGGGTGAATGTTGCATATTGATATATATATATGGTTGAAATGACGCAATGCATTTTCATATGCCTTGGATAACCTAGAAATTAGGTGTGAGTGCATGTGCAATTTTCGAAAACGAACATGTGGTTCGCGAGGAATTTTGAAAGGATGATTTGGGAATGGGGTTGAGAGGCGGTCGATGAATCATTTGGATGAGGACCATGTTTGTGCTGGGAAGTTCTCCGGCGACTAGCCTTCAGGAGGAATGATCCCTCAGTGCTATAACATTGATGAGGTAGCATTCGAGAACAACAAGATTTTGTTTTGAAAATGATGTTTTCTCATGCGTGACACTAGGCGGGTGAGGTCGGCGGACTCAGACATGGGAGCAGGACATTTCGTGACATGTTCACGTGGGATCCGATGATGTGCGGTGTGTTTAGTTAGGCGACCTATATGCCTTAGGTGGGGAGTAACCTTGTTCAGGTGGAGTTCACTGTGAGCGAGTCCGGCTGCACTCGCAGAGAGGTATTTTTAATTTTTAAAGTTCGAAGGCGTTTGTTTTTGGGATAATTATGAAGCGGGTTAACAGTGTTTCGGATAATATGTATTAGAATTGTAGTTTTAACTAGTTATCGTAAGAAGAAGAAATGTTATAAACTCTTAGGCCTATTGATTCTCAGTTAGATTGCTGTATTTTGATGATAAACCAGTTTGTGGGCCCCGGCTATTTTACTCATTTTTAATTGTATGTGGACCTTTTCAATGTTGCATTTATATTCGACTGTTTGGGACAGGTTTGTATTGAGTAGAGCTCCCCGTACAAAGGAGACTCTGCCCGATTTTAAATGGTGAGATTGGGTTACCCGACATTCAGAGTGTCTGCGGGTGTGGGTTGTCTGCGGACACCACTAGAATTAGAGCATCTGGATAAGTTCGAATTTTCAAATAGATGGAAGATAAAGGACTAGTAGAAAAAAGGAGGAATTTAATATAAAAATGGCTTGAAGCCAAACGCTTTTGGCACTGCATAGGAGATATTCCCATTTAGTTTAGAAAAGACTTGTCCTTCTACCAGTTTGGAGAGAAGCGAGTTTGGGTTGAGTTCTCCATTTTGTGTTTGTGTTCCCTTGTTCAAATGGAAAAATAGAAAGTTTGGTTTTAGTCTTTGTGAGATCAAAAATCGTAGATTCTCATCCATGCAGAAATACTTGTATGGAAATGTTGTATGGAATTATTGTATGGAAATCCCTCCTTGTCTAGGTTTGGGTAAGGAGAATCCTAATCAAAGTGTTTTTTTTTTGGGTTGTTTGAAGTTTGTTTTGAGGTTGGTTTGTTTTTGGTTGAATGATTTTTGGTGAAAATGGCCAAAATTGGTCCATTTTCGGTTTCATCACGACACCCCTACACCTAGGCGTATGGAGGTGCATGCCTGAGCCAAGAGGTCCATAAGCCTAGAGAAGGGATGAGACCCCTCTCGAAGTTTACGCTACGCTAGGCCAGAAAGCTACGATTCGGTTTGTTCTTTATTGATTCAAATTCTAGAATCAGTTTCTCTTTTGTTTGGACTTTCAATGGAAGATAATTAGGCATAAAATTGGATTAATTGAGGATCCTAACAAGTGAATGAAAGGGTCCGTACATGTATATAAATTATAAGTTATAAAATGTCCTGAACCTCGCTACCTCACTTGCCCCTTGTTTGCTAATGTGATTAAGAATAATATAACAAACTTAATAATACATTTAATTGTATGTCTGCTTAAGATCGAATAGCAGAATAAGATAGCACTCTGTCAATGCTACGACCTCTGCTGGTGCTGCGACATACATTCGTGGATAAACCCGCGTCTTTGTTCGATACTTGACTCCACGCGCTAATCTTCTGACCGCCTTATTACGTGGCTTGATCCGCGTCTCGATAAGTCTTCAGACACTCGCAGTAGTGCCGGCACTTGTACGTGGGCGGGCGCGTCTGCGTTCAGTGCTTTGGCACTCACGCTGAATGCTCTTACACGCCGTGCGTGGGAAAACATGTCTTTGTTAATCTTATCTGGAAATGTGGCCGAATTTTCTTGTGTTGTGTCACTCTCATTCATTATTTTTAGGTCCTATCTGGGCAAACATTTATATAATAAAAATATGAATAACTATGTGGCTTAAGCTTAAGGTGGAGTTTTGTTCTACGCAATGGCACCTAGGTACCTACGTACCAAGAATATCTAATACGAAGACTCCTATGGGAGATATGAAAACTTTACTCATCAGGGTATGTTGTACGTGGCTTTCTAATAAAATCCCAATTTGTTATATGTATGTGGACCACCCCCAGTGGTCATATCTGTTATATGTTTATGATCAATTCTGTGAAATGAAGAACCATGTTTCAAGAAATTCGGCAAACACGAGCAATTCATTTTGAATTACTCAACCATACACACAAAATGGCCCAAATCTCGGACCCATATAAAACAGGGCACCTCTTGGTCCCTTCATGGTTCATCACCGAATATTGTGATATCAAAACACACCACAAAACCAGAAGACATCAGTCCCAGGAGCAAAACCAGAAACCTCAACACGATCAGGGACTACAGAAAATAGTCGAAAGTGCAATGTAGTGTCTAAGCAGACTGAAAATTCAGCACAGGCCCATCAAGAGCGATTCCGAGAAATTCAGCGATTTGCCAGCACATAAAATTCTAAAAATTCTTACACCGGTCAAAGGGTGAGGCCTAAATTTGACCTTTCACGCACTCTAAGCCAATTCCAAACCATTTACATGGCTTTTAGGCTACAATAACACAAGTAGGAAATTTTCCTACCACCTCATGGAGATTGGCAGAAGCTCAAGAGATTTTAGGCCAATAAAGCGTAGGCTCTTATTACTTCAGTCAACTTTTTGCTTGATCGATGAAAACTACACGATCGATTTTTCGTAAATATGAGAAAGAAGCGAAGGGAAGAAAAAAATAAAAAACAAAATATTCTCTCAACGCTCCCTCCCCACGCCCTCTCTCTCTGCCCCCTTTTAGCTTGATTTTTTTTTTTATTATTATATTATTATATTATTATTATTATTCTTATTATTATTATTATCATTTTGAATACATAGTTGATATTGTTTTATTCGGGTTCGTTTTTACCACGAAACAATTTATTTCTTTTCAATTCACTTTATTTCCTCGCCGTCTTCCGCCCCAGTCATTTCCTGACTTGAGATTACCGTAAAAATCTAGTCCCACGAAGATGCAAACACGACTTATCACCCAGAAAATCATAAAATATTCCGATTGTCTTAGAATTTAACGAAACTTTTCTAGGTCACTAGATTTCACGAGGGCAATTTAGCGATGATACATTTTAGGTCATCAGAATCTAGAGAAATTTCCAGTTTTCAGCGAAATTACTACACTTTACCCTTTTTCAGAAAAATTGAATTTTTTCTAGGGTTTCACACTCTCCCCCCCCCTTAACAGAATTTCGTCCCCGAAATTCACGACGCATCACTCACATGCATATGCTACCTTCTACAACTCCAAGACCATGTCGGGTATGATAACCAGCCTCAGGTCACAATCACTGACAACCTGATGGGTTGTCGAAAAGCTCATCCATATCAAAATGACTTTGTCCAAAACCCGATATGTCTACCATATATGACCAACTCTCAACCTAGATCCTAGAGGAGAATTTTCCCATACAATAGCTTTTCCTAAAGGCCTTAACCTATAATCCCAAACTCGAAGAAGGCTGATCCTCCTTTCTCTTCCCACCGGCACTCGCATCTCTAATGCCTTGTGCGTCATCCATCTCTCTCTCTATGACCAGAGCTGTCTCGACCATAGAGTCCATATCTTGTAGGCGGAGGCCCACAATCTTGCCCCGAATGGACAACTTCAGTCCATTCTCAAATCTCCTAACCTTGGCCATATCTATGGCCACATGGTCATCACGAAAACATGCCCGACTTAGTGAATCGACCATGTACTCCATCAACGTCATGGTTTCGCCTATTTCTAGGAACTCTTAGGCCTTTGCATGTCTAGCAGTGGTCGGAAAATACTTGCTCATAAAGAGCTCATGGAACTCTGCCCAAGTCATTGCCTCTAAATCCCTAGAGGTCTTAACCCAGTCTCACCACACTTGGAACTCACCCTCTAGTTGGAACGCAGCTAGCCTGATCTTGGCTGCATCGGAGGTAATATCCATAGCCTCCAATACATTCTCAATCTGCCAGAACCAATGGTCTGCCACCATCGGATCCCCTCCCCCTATAAACGTCGGAGGATGATGTGACCTGAACCTCAAAAGGTTACTCGGACCTCCCTGACTACCAGCTACACTAGCATATTACAGTATTGCTTGTTACTGACCCAAGCAACTGTGAGCTCTTTGGTGAAATATTGCTAGTGCTTGGCTAACACCTTGTGGACGACCTCTACGTCTTCGGCCTCGACTTGCCATCTACACATGTCAAATGGCAACAAACTTTATTAATCTCTGTTTCAGTCACAACTATTGTGCACTTCACCTAGTGGACTTAAAAACCATGTGACTTAGTTCCTTCGCCTAAGTGGTCTTGCCAACCACTCCTTTTATTTATTTCAATAAAATTCAATACTTTTCGGGTTCTGACTGTTTTCGAACCCCTAAGGTTATAGTTCTAACCTTAGCATTCCCACTTCTTCCTATATACATCCTCTCTATTATATAAGTTTTCCCATATAATCACAGCTGTAACACACACAATATGATCATGAACATGGAATAATCGAACCACGACCACAGAAACACACCGTGCATCACGATGGTCCCTAAACACAATCCCATGAACTCCTATGGAGTAATTAAGTGTACCACAAGCTCTGATCTACCAAGTTATGACGCTAGTATCAATTTCACTGCAATAGACATGGCCTAAGCCCATGTCCCTCCAGCCACTAGCAGGCCAGTATACCTATGCTCACGATGCAATTGTGGCGCCCAGCCGGGGTCCGTTGGCGACCAGTCGACCGCGGAATACTCGTGGATGTCGGGTTGCAGCCCTTCACTGTCGGAGGCGAGTCTCAGCACATGCGGGAGCTCTACGAATCTGACCTGTCCCGATAATCAATAATGACCACCACGGGGTCTATATCTTATAACGATAAAATAATAATACTTGAATTTTTGCATCAATACTCAAACATATAAGCACATGACTATAAAACCATAGTCCATAAGAGTTTAAATTACATCACTCTTATACAAATCAATACAACCCATATATATTTACAAAATATATATTAAAGCCACAATCCGACTTTCTTCATATGTGCGGTCCCGAATGCGAGTCAGCCGTCTGCATCTAACTTGTACCTAAAAGGGGGTTCCCACGACGAGGTGAGCAAAGCCCAGTAGTGATAATCTTCTACAAGGGCTACTCCCCACCTAAGTTCACATGCAATGCTCCAAAGTAAACACACATTCAAGTAAATGCGTGATCCTACTTGAATGTCTAAATGACCATGTAAGACCCGAGAAATTCCAATTTCTGGAATAAGGGCAAAATCGTAATTTTGATTATAAAATTATAATTATGATTAAAAGTCCGTAATTAATTCTCTAGACCTCGGATGATGAAACGGATTGTACCGTTGGAATGGTCTCGCGAAATCCTAGTTATACGTAAAATTTCGCAATTTCTTTGAAGACGATCGGGTCGGCCGCGTTTTCGAGGCATATTGTTTGAGGTCTTGATAAAGCGATTTTGATGCAACGAAAGGCACATATAACAAGTACTCATATGACATAAGTAGTATGAGTAGAAAAATGATGAAAATGGATGACCGAGATAGTGCCGAATGTCAAAACTGGAGAAAGAAGGGAATTAATTAATTAAAAGGATTAAATGTCACTAAATGACAAAAAAGTGACTAGTGGCCGTCTCTACAAATTCAAAAGAAAGCAAAGAAAAAACGTGAAAACAGGGGAGCTCTTCCAGTGGCGCGTTAAGTGACGATTTTGGAATTTCTAGAGAGAGAGAACTTCTCTCTAGATTTGCTCACGATCAGACGTTGGGACTTGGGCGAAGGAAAACGATCTACAGCGGAGCGAGGGCTGCGATGTGAACTCCGGTTTAGTGAGTTTCTTCAAACTCCCTCGAGTAGGATTTCTCCTACTTGGTTTTAGGCTACATTATTAAGTGTTTCACGAATGTTTCGGTTGTTTGGAGCGGGTGAGGGGCATGTGATGGATCCCTGAACTTGGGACCGAATTTTATAAAATTTTTGGAAGAAATAATGGAACTGGCGGGTAAGACTTTGGTGTGAAAAATGCGTTATTTTGGTGTTGATCGTGTATTGGTATGGAAATAGGCGGGAATGGCCGTGTGTCTGAGGTTCACCAAGTGAGCCAGGTGGTGTGATTTTTCGAGAATAATGGTAACCGAGGGTTTCACTATTCCCGAGAATGGCCCCTCTAAGAATATAGTTTCGTGAAATTATGTGTTTGGTTAAGTAATTCGAATCGAATTGCTTGTGTTTGAACATTAGCCCAAGTGAGCTAATTTTGGTGTTTGAAATGCTAATTTCATAACATGTTGTATGAGATATTTTTTATGTAAATATATTCATGTATATATATTTGCATGTGGTTTTAAATTTGTGTGGAATTGGCATACATGCATTCCATATGCCTTTGGGAGCTGCCCCTAGGATTTTAGGAGTGAGTGCATGAGACAAGTCTAGAGGAGTTCGGAGGGTTGTCACAATAATGTAAAATGATCGGAGGGTAGTCGAACTAAATAATATATCAGCGTCGGACGACCCGGTTGATATATATTCATCGGAGGTAGTCCACCAGCAAATAATATATAATGTTATTGGGCGGCCCGATTGATATATATATATTCATCGGAGGATTTTACTAAACAAAATACCCAATTCTCATGTACAAGGTAGGCGGAGGAGGTGTGAGAGAGTGGTGAGGACTCGGGATACGAGTTAGTCGTGTAGACATTGAGTAGGATTCGTGCATTTGCTTGAATGTGTGTTTACTTTGGAGCATTGCACTGCACTTAGGTGGTGAGTAGCCCACTTAGGGCGATTCTCCTACTGAGCTTTAGCTCACCCCGTCGTGGGATCCCCTTTTTACAGGTACAGGGAGCGTGCGAGGAGACGGTTCGTCCTTGAGGTTGTATTAGAAGAAAGCCGGGTTGTGGCTTTGATGTATACATGTATTAGAATTCTCTAATTTTAATGTATGTATTGTATAAGAGTAAAAACATATTAACTCTTGTAACTATTGGGTATATAGTTTGGATTCATAGTCGCATGTATGTTGAGTCTTGTTATGGCCCAGTGGCCGTATTGGATATATATTGCATATATTGGACTGTTTAGGACAGGTATATGCAGGTCTTGTTACAGGTAGAGGCTCCACAGGTACAAAGGAGACTCGCCGATTTTCTAAAGTGGCGTCGAGATTGCCCGGGCCTCCACTTAACATTCGTAGGTTGTGAGGTGGTCAAAGCGGACCCCGGGTTTGGGAGATCACGGCAGTATCGGAGCTTAGGTATCGAATCTACAGGAGCTCGGGTTTGGGTATCCATCACCAGCTAGGTGGTTTGATGTGGAGTATGGAGTATATGAAACCTATGAATAGAAAATTGGAAGCTTAGACCATGTGGTTGAGGATGAGCATCACCGCTGGAATGTAGTTCGATCAATGAGAGTTGGGGTATGGGATTACCTAGGAAAAAAAAATCACGGGTTATCACTAGGACACTACGTGCACGTGTGTTGATGTGTTTATTGGTTGTGAATTGTGTGTGTTTGGTATTGTATGCCATGTTGTAAGTGTGTTGTGGAATATGTGTATTGTGCTTGGTGATTAGCACATGAATGTGTGAAAACAATTTGGGTGATACAAAGGTACAAAAAGCTGGAAGGAAATGGAAGGAATAAATTTCATAAACTTATTCGCCTATTTGGTGATGAAAATAATTTAATGCTGAAGAATCAAGAAATAAATTTTTATAAATTTATTTGATGAAGATTGAAGAAAATAATGTTCTAAGATTTTACAAGTTGTAAAGTTGAAGAAAATGAAAGAAAATAAATGTTTATGAATTTATTTAAGGAGAAAATTCTTTTCGAAAACTGGAAAAAGAAAATAAGTTTTTAAATTTATTTGGTTATGAGGTGAGAAAATCTCATTTTCTAAGGTTTCAGACGGTGTCAAAATTTAAGAAACGGAGGAAAATAAATTTTATGAGTTTATTTGAGTGTCCAAGAAAATGAAAAAAAAAAAATGATTTTTAGTGATTTTTCCAATTTCTGGAAATAAATGAAAAAAAAAATCATTTATAATGAAAAACGAAAAAAAAATTTATGTGCAGAAAATTTGAACTGGGCTACTGCCCAATCATATTGCAAGAAGGTCACTGTATCGTGACCTGAGAAGGGCTGGTGGCTGAGGAAAAAAAAGTGTTGCAATATACTGAATTATATTGTGACTGAGGCTACCAAGCTTGGATTGTATTGCAGGGGCTTAGGCAGGCTGTAGGGTGGACAGGCAGTGTCACGATACAAAAATTGTATCGTGACTGAGGGGCTTGGTTAGGCTAGTTTTTGGGGCTACAATACAAAAATATTGAATCAGGAGTCGGGTAGGCCGGGCGCAGTTCGGGGCGCGCTGCTCCCGCCACGATACGCCAGGGGCGTGCCGCGACACTACCGGGCTCGCGACACGCCACCGGGCGCCCACGATACGCGCTGGCCGGGCGCCACGGCGGTCAGCGAAGCATGCGAAAGGCCGGGCGCTGGGCGCGGCGATGCGCTACGGAAAGTGAGCGGTAATCGTAGCCGCGATACGGCCACACCGGCCCGGCGACACCGGCCGACCCCTTGCCACGACACCCGCCACGACATTCCAGCCCACGCGCTGGCTAAGCGCGCACCGGGCTTGCTCGCCGGGCTTGCCGGGTGCTTCGCATCCGGCCGACTTCGACCGATTAACCTATGATATTTTTTGAGTCACCGCTTGGACTCTGGCCTCATGAATACTGCTCATCTCGAAATTTTTCTAAAAAAAATATATATTTTTTTAAATATTTAAAAAATCAAATAAATTTTGATAAAATTTTAAAAATAAAATTTTCAAAAAATAAAATTTTTTGAATAAAATTTCGTTAAAAACAATATTTTAAACGCTGAATTGATTGCGATACACCGGTTATGTGTATGATTAAGGTCTCGGGGTTGTGTTTATGCCTTAGAGATAACAGACGGGTTTAATCACTATATGAAATCGTGGTCAAGGCAGAGTTGTGTCGGGAATTATATGCATGGTGTAACGCTGTGATTTCTACCCACAATACTAAGGTTATGGAATTACGACCTTAAGGATTTTGATACTGAAAGGAACAAGAGGGCATAGAATTTTATTGAAATAAATGAATTGAGTGGTTGGAAATTAGCGCCACTTAGAAAATGAACGGGTCAGTTCAGGATGGTCAAGTCTATCGCGAATGTGACTGCATTACTAGTTAGACTAAAGTGAAAGTTAAATGATTTTACTGCTATGTTAATTGTTTAAATGGTTAGTAGAGGACGAGGACGAGAATGTCCACTCTGGCAATCGTGGTCAGCACACAATTAGTGTCTGATCAATGACTTTGACGAGGCCGTAGGTATTACAAATAATGCTATCGCACTCCGGGCAGATAAGAGTAGACAGAAGATTTAGTAACCCCTGTGAGGTTTAGGCGTATCATCCTCCGACATTCACAGGGGGGAAAGGATTCGATGATGGTAGACCATTGGTTCATGCAAAACGAGAAAGTGTTGGGGAAGAGATGGAGATTACCTCTCGACGCGACAGATTAGGCTAGCTACTTTTAGTTAGAGAATGAGGCCCAACAGGCGGAAATGGGCAAGGACCTCTAGAGACCTTAGAGGAACCGTTGCATGTGAATTCTCCCTTAGGGATTAGGGCAAGAATAGATATGATGTGTCGAGGGTGCGAGTTAGAGATCTCGAGGACTCTACTCACAGTGGATCTGAGGATAAGGGACATGTCAGAGTTCGAGGTCATCCTGAGGATGGATCGTCGATAAACTTACAGGTCGCGATCGAACAGTGGAGCGCAGGAGGGTTACCGCCTGTACGCAGGACGATAATCGTATGGTATTTCAGGGGGACAGGCATGACATTTTGCCCCAGACAATGTACGAGTCCAACTACAAGGGATATTGGACAAGGGGATTATTAGACCGAAAGACTTCATTCACGGGGGCTTCCTGGGCTCTAGTCACAAGAAGAGGGGCAAGACCCTTCGACTGTGCATTGACTATAGGCAGTGGAACAGGGTTATGATCCGCAATCGGTACCCATTACCGAGGATCGATGATTTATTTGATCAGTTGAGAGGAGTGCGAGTCCACTCTAAGATGCACTTCGCACCGGTTACCATCACCGAGGGTCGTGGGATACGATATCCCTACACGTTTTCAGACGCTAGCAATATGCTAATCTATGAGTTATGCTGATGCCCTTCGGATTGACACGCACAAAGAACATTCATGGATCTCATGCATAGGGTGTTCCAACCTATCTAGATCAGTTTGTCGTGAGTCTGTGGATGACATCTTGATCTACTCCCAATCGTAGTGAGGGCATGGAGTATCACCTGAGGATCAAGCTATGTACCGCTACACTACCGCTTGTACGCTAAGTTCAAGAAGTTCAGTTTTGCCATCGAGGTGAGATTTTTAGGACACGTGGTGTCAGCACCAGGAGTGTCAATCGACATAGAGAAGGTTAAGGCGTTGATGCTGGGAGATACCGGCTCGTCAATCTTCGAGATAATAGTTTTCGAGATTGGTCGGGTATTACGAGACACGAATGGGCTAAAGTTGTCCATTCGGGCAAGATTGTAGGACTTCGCCTACGGGATATGGACTCCATGGTTGGGACAAATTCCGAATTACAGAGAGAGATTGAGGATACTGAATTACTCGTGATACTCAGTGTTGGTAACAAGAGGAGGATCACCTTTCTCCTAGTTCTGTGGAAGAAATAAGATTTCTCAAGATCACACCAGTTTCGTGACTAAAAATGATCAGCATGAGTGACGGATTTCCTAGAGACGTGGATCCTGTGACTTTGGGACAAAGACAATCCCGCGAAGCCGTGAGGGACAAGGGAGAGTACCGCTCATTCCTCCACACCCTAAGACGTTGCAGAACCGCCGCCGTGGTGCTATACAAGCACTTCCAATGAAGACAGACAATGGTAAGGGGCCAGAGTGTGGGTCGAAGTCGGGACAGATCAGAGTTACGCAGTGGAAGCGTGATGGACTTTTGGGTGGTAGACCTATTGGTTGTTGATTGTCGTCGATACTACGAGTTGACAACCACGGTTATCGCACTGAGGACCTAAGCCTGGTCATACTCGACACTCCACATTGATTCGGGCTTAGAGGTTAAGGCCTTGTATAGCCAAGTATAGATGTTCTTCCCTAGGATGGTGGGTGAGAGCTGACCCGATAGGCTCCGGATTATGAGTGAGAAATCTCTCGGGGATTTACTCATGGTGGACCCCCGGATAGGTGTCACGCATGGCATTATCACGTGTGTGTGTGCACCTTAACACGAGCCGTAGCCTGGGTGCACGATATGGTAATTCACCACTCTTGGTGAGTGTGGGTTGAGTTTGTCTCTAGGACTACGTTCAAAGAAGACTCATAGTTGAATCAGGAAATGTAAGAGGCTCATGTCGAAGAATTATGTAACGAGATGAAAACACACCGCCGATTATCACGTAGACTTCAAAGTTAAGGATGTGAGTCTAGAGTGACTCGAGGTTTGGGGATACCCTTGAAATTGCATTGATGTTGTCGAGCTGGCTGTGGCTCTGGTGAAATGGATGTCATCTCATGACATGGACTAGCCGACGCTCCATGGGATTGTTAATGATCAGGACCTTGGAGAGGTTAGCTTTTACACACCAAGCAAGGGTTAGTAGAAAGCCATACGTCAGACGGATTATATACGAGGTTGGGAGACACGCCGTGAGCATGTGTCCCGGGTCATGTGGGTAGAGGAGCACCGCTCTACACCCGCCTTACGACAACAAGCATCGGGGCAAAGATACGTACTACACATGGCAAGATTGTGGCCGGGAGGCCATGTAGATCATCGCTTTGTTGACCGAAAGGGAGAGCCCACCACCGTCCCGATCTCGACAGAGATACCTCCGAGAAGGTGAGTTTGATACGATAGCGCCTTCTCACTACCGTGAGCCAAGCAGGCGAGCTATGCTATCGTGAGACGTCGACCCTTAGAGTTCGAGGTTAGTGATCACGCCAAGGTGATGCCTAAGAGAGGAGTGGACGTTCTAAGTAGCGGAGATATCGCCGAGGTTTATCGGGCCTTTCGAGATACTCGAGAGGATGCACTCAGGCGCATTTGCTAGCGTTACCGCCCAAAGATGTCGTGTGTCCACGCGGTGTTTCACGCCTCCATGCTCCCCGATATATATACTCCGCATCCAAATTTCATATGGTGGAATATGACGATCGAGGTCGATTAATCGACGGACCTCGAGGAGGGACCAGGCGCATTGTTTGTAGTCGCGATCGTTTTGCACGCAAGACCGTGAGGCTAGTGAGAGTGCGCCGCGTGACTACGGAGCCGGAGGAACAACGTGGAGCCGAGGATGATCGATGGCTACCTATCCCTTCTTGTTTGGTAATGGGGCCAGACGCGATTATCGCTTGGCTACTTAAATGACACATATGCATGATAGAGCGCGCTTGCATATGCATGCGCGATTATGATAGTCCCGAATTCTCGGATCTAAATTCTGCGAGGGGAGACGCAAGACCCGAGAAATTCCACCGAATAAGGGCAAAATCTAATTTTGATTATAAAATTATAATTATGATTGTTCGTAATTAATTCTCTAGACCCTGATGACGAACTGATTGTACCGCTAATCGCCTCACGAAATCTATTTGAAGACGTAAAATTCTCGCAATTTGTCGAGATACGCGGAATGGTGACGCTTCGGCGATCGTGATTTCGTGTGCCGAAACGATTGGCGCAAACGAGCTACATATAACAAGTACCATATGCCAAGGCGCAGTATGAGTAGAAAAATGATGAAATGGACGATCGGTATAGCGCCAATGTCAAACCTGAGAAAGAAGGAAATTAATTAAAGGATTAAATGTCACTAAATGACAAAAAAGTGACTAGTGGCCGTCTCTACAAATTCAAAAGAAAGCAAAGAAAAAACGTGAAAACAGGGGAGCTCTTCCAGTGGCAGCAGAAGTGACGATTTTGGGAGATTTCTAGAGAGAGAGGAATCCTCTGTATTTGCTCACGATCCGACCGCTGGCGACTTCGCCGGTGGCGAAAAACGACGACGCTGAACAAAGCACGTGTGAACTCCTGGCTTTAGTGAGTTTCTTCAAACTCCTCGAGGCAGGATTCCTACTGGGTTTTATTCCTATTATTAAACGTTTACCATCAAGCCATGTTCGAGCCGTGAGGTTGTGGTGATCGGTCCCAAAACTTGGGACCGAATTTATAAAATTTTTTGGAAGAAATAATGGAGCAGCCGTGGCTGCTCTAAGACCGACGGTGAAAATGGGTATTTTGGCGTCGATCATGTATCACATGGAACAGTCGAATGGCTGGGTGGTGATACGCGTTCACCAAGTGAACCGTCGAATAGGATTTTTCAGAATAGTAACCGAGGGTTTCACTATTCCGAAATAGTTTTCTAAGAATATAGTTTCATGAAATTATGTTCGTTGGCACTGAATCGAATTGCTTGTGTTTGAACATTAGCCCAAGTGAGCTAATTTTGGTGTTTGAAATGCTAATTTCATAACATGTTGTATGAGATATTTTTTTATGTAAATATATTCATGTATATATATTTGCATGTGGTTTAGACTGTATTGGAACTGGCATACATGCATTCCATACGTGACCGACACCCAGATTTGGGGAGGAGTGCATGAGACAAGTTCAGAGAAAAGGTTCTGGGAGGGTTGTCTAATAATGTAAAATGACGAGGGTAGTCCAAACTAAATAATATCAACCGTCTGAGCGCCAATGGATATATATTCATCGGAGGTAGTCCATTAACAAAATAATATATATCACCGCCGAGCGCCCAATTGATATATATATTCATCGGAGGGTTGCCCACTAATAAAATAAAAATTCTCATACAAGGCTTAGGCGAGTGTGAGAGAGAGCTCCATGAGGACTCTGGATCCGAAGTTGGTCATGTGACATTCAAGTAGATCATGATTTCGCTTGAATGCGCTGTTACTGATTTCGATCATCAGACTCACTTATAAGTGGTGAGTAGCCCACTTAGGCGATTCTCCTCCCATCGAGCTTTAGCTCACCCCGTCGTGGATCCCCTTTATAGGTACAGGAGCGCGCGAGGAGACCCGCCTGGCCCTCGAGGTCAGACATAGAAGAAAGCCAACAGGGCTTTGATGTATACATGTATTAGAATTCTCTAATTTTAATGTATGTATCAGGAGCAAGCAGTAAAAACATATTAACCTTGTAACTATCGTGGTGATATACGTGACCATACGCATGTATGTTGAGTAATCGTTATGGCCCAAGTGGCCATATTTGGGATATATATCGTATATATTGACTGTTTGGGGATGTGTATATGCAGATCAAGCTGGTGTAGCCCCGTACAAAGGAGACTCGCCCGATTTTCTGGCAAGTGGCGCCCTGCAACCGACCTCCACTTGTATTCCGGGCTGGTTGACTGCAGTCAACTGACCCCGGCCTCGGGCGTCACTGCACCAACCCACGCCCAGTCCTCACCGACTCCCACACCCTGCTCTTAAACCATATATGAGAAAACATTTTTTTTTCAAACAATTCTCGTTGTTTTCGAAACTATACTACCGAAGTATCTTAAAATATTGACTACCCTCCGAGGCGAATGTGCTCGAGAACCTTCCTGTAAATTTCATGGTCCTATCCGAAATGATCTCTGGCTGGACTGTTTCCAACCCCATTCCCGGGAACATCATCCTCGTGGAACGTAATCATGTTCGTTTTTTCGTAAAATTCGTGTCATGCACTCACACCTAATTTCTAGGTTAATAGTATATGAAAATGCATAATGTCATTTCATGTCATTCATGCTAATATATATATATATATATATATATATATATATATATATATATATTAACATACTGTTACATAAAACATGTTATGCAAATTCACAACCAATTACACAAAAATTAGCTCACATGGGCTAATTAACAAACATGAGCAATTCATTTTGAATCACTCAACCATACACACAAAATGGCCCAAATCTCGAACCCATATAAAACAGGCACCTCTGTCCTTCACTTCGCCATCACCGAATATTGTGATACCAAACACACCACAAAACCAAGGACATCGTCCCGAGAAAACTAAACCTCAACATAGTCCGGCTACCGAAAATAGTCCCAAAATTCTCGTCATGATCGTCTAAAAACAACTCGAAATTCAGCCCGAACTATCCGAAATACCGAAATTCAAATTTGCACTATCCAAAACTAGTCCCGAAAATTCCTAAAAATTCCTACACTTAGTCCAAAAATTTGAGGACTGAAATTTACGGCCTTTCACGGCCTCTAAGCCAATTCCAAACCATTACATGACCTTTAGGCTAGAAATAACACAAGTAGGAAAATTTCCTACCTCGTGGAGTTTGACGAAACTCCAAGATTTTGGTGTCCACGCCGTAGCTCATGCATCAACCTTGCCTCAATCCTAATGAAACCTCGCTGCCTGACCAGAATCCGAGAAAGAAGCTAAGAGAATAAAAAAAAAAAAAATCTCCGAACGCTCCTCCCCACGCCCCTCCGCCCTTCTTAGGCCCTTGACTTTATCAATTTTTTTATTTTCATTTGTTATTATTATTATATTATTATTATTTGATATTTGTTGTTCATATTGCTTTATTCGGGTCCCTTTTTATCCCGAAACAATTTATTTATTTTTAGTTCACTTTATTTTAAATGAACTTAACCCAAGTCATTTCTTGACTTCTGAGATTTTCGTAAAAATCTCGTCCCTGAAATCACTGACGATTTATCACCCAGAAAATCGTAAAATATTCCGATTGTCTCAAAATTTGACGAAACTTTTCTAGGTCATTAGATTTCGCGTGACGAATTTAACGGTGAAGTCCGTTTTGTCATCCGAGATCTAGAGAATTTTCGGTTTTCAACCGAAATTACCGCTTTACCCTTTTTCAGAAAAATCGAATTTTTCTCGGGTTTTACAATATGCTTATATGTTTGAGTATGGATAAATGGGCCATATGTGGCCATTTTTACTCGTATGTGGACCCGTCATGCTATAATATGCGCTTTATATACTCGAGTATGGATAACAGCCTTTACGTGGCCTTTTACTGTATGTAATTTGGTGTGGTCATTGTATAATATTGGTCATGTTGCTGTAATTGTACGTATTGTATTTTAGGTAGAGCTCCTCATAATGAAGGAGACTCGTCGATTTTCATAAATCATGGGTCCCTTTAATGGGACACGATGTTGTGGTGTCTGGTTACTCGACATCCACGAGTATCTGCTGGTTAATCTGTATCAATCGACTTAAATTTGGGGTGTCACACATAGTTCAAATTTTCCGCAATAATATTAGAGAATAAGATAAACGTGTGTAGTATAAGTCTATAAACTTCTGCACTAACACATGTAATTAAATAAATCAAACATAAATCCATCACATGACTATTATATTTATTAATTAAAGAGAGTAGCCTACAATACTTACTTAGATAACTTGAGCAATAGGATAATTCAAATCATAGAGCGTTCAAATGTCATGACTTGTGGAGGGCTTCGACGATTTCTTATCCCGAGAAGTCATGAACAAGGATTAAAAAATCAGTCAATTCTTACACTACTTGGTCGACTCGTATCCTCTTGGAAACTTACTACGCCAAGCACGATACTTAGATGGTGAATAGGAAAAAACCAGATATCTCGTTTGAGTTTCTGAGTTAACTCTACAAAAATTGAAAATACATGTTATTTCACAAAGAATCTGCATCCAATCTTTCCCCTTAACAAAAAATCAAAACTTTTTAAATGAACAAGAGATCCCTAAAAGCAAAAGAAAAAAAGAAGAAAAGAAAAAAGGAAAATCGTGAATCGGAAATTGGGATTTCAGATAATCAATGAAAAAGAAGAAGTTGTGTAGCAAAAAGGTGAGGACTGAACAATCGCAATAGCAATGCGGTTAGCGTCTAGAAACTCTTGGAGTTTGGATTGTGAACGAGTATAGGAGAAGAACAAGCATGTGCAAACATGATAATATCAACTATAGGAAAAATGTCTTATTTGATTGACAATGAAATAATGTAAAAATATTATTTAATTTTAAATTTATAATAATATTATAAATAATTAATAAATTAATATATATATATATATATATATATATATATATATATATATATATATATATATATATATATTTTACTATTATTCTCATTCATTTTTGTAAAGTAAAAGAATGAATATCTTTCTTTTTTTTAAATACTTTATATTTTTATTTTTATTTCTACACTATTAAATAAACACATATTAAAATTATCTTAATTTATAATATATATGGTAAATATTAATAAATAATCATATATATATATATATATATATATATATATATATATATATGGTATATATATATATAAACACGTAGACAATGATATGGTATCTCTAATAACATAAAATATTATTACTTAATGAAATAAAATGAATTCATATATTTACTAACATGAAAGGAAGTATAATTTCTAATATAAGTAAAATCAAATTTCTATAGATATGTAAAAGGAAATTATATATATATATATATATATATATATATATATATATATATATATATATATATATATATATATATATATATATATATATATATATATATATATATATATATATCATATTTTATTATTCTCTATTTATTTTTGTATTCCTTTTAAAATAAAACAAATATACTTTATATTTTGTTATACTATTAAATAATCACATATCAAAATTTATCTTAGTCATAATACACATGCTAAATAGTTAATAAATAATTATATATATAATAGATATTTTATTATTTCTTGGAATTATTAATTAAGTAATTATTATTTTTTAGTCATTTTAAATCATCCTAATAATATTTAAATTAATATTATAATATATTATAAATAATTGAAAAGTAATTATAAATATTTATTGATATTTTCCTTCCATATTTTACTAATTCTTATTGTCACTGTAAAATAAAAGAATAAATTTCCTTTTACAAAATAAAAATCAATACACTTTACTATTTTTTACTTTTTTTTGTTATATTGTTTCTAACAATATTAAATCAATAATACAATATGTATTATAAATGATTGATAAATAATTGTATATTTGTTTATATTTTTATACCATATTTGATTTGAAATAAATCCTTGTAAAGTGAAATAATGATTATCTTTTAAAAAAAAATCTTTTTAAGATCATGATTACTCTATCAATGCTTTTAATAGGAATAACTTTTACTAAATACTTTTATATCTATTTAAATTGTTAAATATAAGAAAATTTTGTTTTTTTTAACTCAGTTAATTGTATATATATTTTTAATTATTTACATAATTTTTTTATAATTTTTTGAACTTTCTATTATCTTATTTTACACATCAACCAATACTCCTCAGGACTGTTCAAGTCGATGATCGATACTGGGAATTTGAAGCATGACAATGGAAGAAGACTCCAAGTGTAAAACCCGGGAAAATTTTAATTTTTCTGAAAAATGGCAAAAACAGTAATATTGTCGAAATAGTTCAGGGAAGCCTGAAATTTTTTTCTAGATCTCGGATAACGAAACAAACTTCACCGTTAGATTCGTTCGCGAAATCTAGTTACCTAGAAAATTTTCGTCGAATTCTGAGACAACCGGATTTTTTTCACGATTTTCGGGGTAACGGGCGTCTAGCGACTCCTAAGAACGAGATTTTTATGAGAATATCAGGAGTTAGGAAATAATTCAAGTAAAGTTTATTTAAAATAAATTGAACTTGAACCGAGACGAAAAAAATTGTTTCGGGGCAGAAACGGACCTAAATGAGTAATTGACACATGGCGCGATGTGGGCCATGTCTCCAAACTTAAGAATTAAGTTAAACAAAAGATTAAAATCAGATTGGGGCAGAAAATGAGCATAATTTCTGCTGGAGAGAAAACGTTAAAGAGAGAGAATGAGAGAGCTCCAACTTCTCTCTACGATCTACGGAGATCGGTTGGTCGGAATTTGTCAGGCTAAGAACCTCGACGAGGATACGTGATGGTACTCAAAACACCTGGATTTCCTACGAGGATCTGCGAAGAGTTCCTGGAAATCAGTTGTTTCGTTTAGGCTGGTCCAATGTGACTCCTAGAGTTTCTTCTACGCTCTAAGAGGTAGGGATTCTTCTTAATTTGGTTTATTTTCCATTCTAGGGGATGTTTGATTGAGTTTTAATGCCCTAAGGGGTTGTTTGGCCGTTTTTTCCCTAAGGGGCTATTTGACAAAATAATGGGATATGGGAATAGTGCCTTGTTTTGACCCTTTATATTGTCCAGTTTTAGGGCTGATTTTTAGTTAGAAAAAGGGAGAATTTGGACTAGCATTCTTCAAGGAAATTGTAGCTCTATCTGAGAACTTAATGTTAGGATTTTGAATCACCCAAATTGGACCTCTATAACTCGAGTTATGGTCTGTTTTCCGGGACTACCACAGGCTGCCCTATTTTGGTCGAACCTAATGTCATGATTTTTGGGATTGATTGTCAGTTAGGAAAAAGTGAGAATTTGGACTAGTATCCTTCAAGGAAATTGTAGCTCTATCTGAGAAATTGATGTTAGGATTTTGAATCACCCAAATCGAGCCTCTATAACTCAAGTTACGGTCCGTTTTTCGAGATTGCTACAGCTTAGGCTATTTAATGATTTGTGTCTAGATTTTGTCCACAATTGGTATATGATTGTAGTATATCATTGCTTGAATTGAGTGATATACTTGGTCGAAATTGTGTGGAAGTCAAATTGTGTGTTCTAATGGTTTGGCTTGTGATGTGTTTATGTATGAAAAAGGTCAGTGCATGGCTTGGTTGTAGGCTTTTTGTGGACATGGTGTCACAATTAAGCCTAGAGTATAATGTAAGTCATTGTTTGATTGGTGATGACTTGTAGATTTCAATTTATGTTTATAATATGTTGACATGTATTGTGTGGTTTATTTGGAAATTGTATGTTAATTGATATGATTGTCCAAACGATGCATGGTTTAAAATGTCCATATAGCACTCATCATATATATGGCATGGTATAGGCATGGAATGGCATAATTGCATTTCATATGCATGGGGACATCACATTAAATGGGTGCGTGTGTATGGTCATGAATCATTCATCATTCTTAGTGAGACCTCAGATTGGACTATGACCAATGGAGTCTCACTGTGCATTTACAACTTAATAAAAAAAGTTTGTTTATCTGAGATCATTCAATGCTTAATAAAGTGAGCCATTCCAGATTGTCCAATACTTTTGATTAAAGCGGTTAATTGGAGATTGTCCAATGCTTTTGAATAAAGCTGTTTATTGGAGACTATCCATTGCTTTTGAATAAAACTGTTTATCAAAGATTGTCCAATGCTTTTGAATAAAACTGTTTATCGGAGATTGTCCAATGGATTTGAATAAAGCTGTTTATTGGGGGATGTCCAATGAGTTTTTTAAAAACAAAAAGCTTTTGTTTTGGATAAAGGGTCATTGGGTGAAACACTAATGACAAGTTTTTACACTTGGCATAAGCATGTGTGAGGGAATTGGTGAGGACTCATGTTAAAGGCATGATGAGTGACACTTCATTCATGGCATGTAGGCATTCTAGAGTAGAAACGATTTACTTGAATGTTTATCGTGAACATGGTACTGCATGTACTTAGGGGCGGGAGTAGCCTCAGAGGATTTTTTTACCCTATCGATTATCAAGCCACCCTGTCGTGGGACCCCTTTCAGTACAGGAGTATGCAGGATTCGTGCTAACTCTAAGCATAAGTTATGAAGAAAGCCGCTGTGGCTCAGAATTAATTTTTTGTAAAGAAGCTTTGAAACAAACTAGTTCTAGCCCCAGATTTCATGTAAAAGTACTTGGAACAACCTCGTTTACTTGTAATATTTGTAAGAGTGTTGTAATTAAACCTTGAGGACGATGGTACTAGTCCTCAGAGTATTCTAGAGTGTGGATGAGTAGGGCTCGACAGCTACTTCCACTCATAATTAGACTCCAAACAGTCATTGTATTTATATTGGGTCAAGGGTCATGTGTTTTTACAAGTTGTATTTCGGGGTGTGAGTCTGCAGTCAAAGGAGACCGGCCCGATTTTCGCAAATCACGGGTCCTGAAATGGGATATGACGGTGTAGGTCGGGTTACCCGACATCCATGAGTCTTCCATGACCCCGGTTTAGTGAAGGTCACAACCGTATCAATGCTTAGGTATATGAGTACCTAGTGGTCAGGGCATGGGTTTGGGGACATGCTGCTATAGTACGTGAGCTTAGGTTATGAACGCCCAGGCTCGAAGGTCCCATATCATCGCTATAGCTTGGTATCAAAATATTCATTATGCATTCTTGTGAATCAAGCCAGGTGATGATTGTGGTTACATAATGTGAATTATATGCATGGTAAATGTATATGAAAAAGACGAACACAAGGGTTAGGAACATAACCTTAAGGGTCCGAAAATTGAATAAACGACTAATTGTATCGAGATTCATTAGTAGTTGGCATATGCACTACTAGTTGGACAAGGAGAGGGATCTCAAAGTTTATGAGATCACCTCCGATGCCACTGTGGATAAGAAGGTATACCAGCTAGAGGGTGAATCCCAAGTATGGTAGGATTAGGTCAAGGCCTCGAGGGACATAAAGGCAATGACATAGGGAGAGTTTCATGAGCTCTTCATGGGCAAAATGTAAAAGTGTGTGTGTGTGTGTGTGTGTGTGTGTGTGTGTGTGTGTGTGTATAAAATCGCTAGACATGAAAAGGCCCGGGAGTTTCTAGAGCTAAAGCAAGGAACGATGACAGTGTTAGAGTACGTGGCTAAGTTCACCGAGTTAGCCCGTTTTGCTGATGACTATGTGGCCACCGATATGGCCAAGGTGAGGAAATTCTAGGATGGTCTGAAATTGTCCATCTGAGGCAAGAATGTGGGATTTCTCCTGCAAGATATGGACTCTATGGTCAAGACAGCTATGGCCATAGAGAGATGTTGATGACGCACGAAGCATCGGTGATGCGGGTGATAGTGAGAAGAAAAGGGAGCACCGCCTCTTCTAGCTCCGCAGTTAGCTGAAGACTTTTGCTTCACACGTGATCTCGTGACGTGGTCATGCCCACTGTGCACAAGGCCATACACCATTCAGTGGTGGGAGGCATTTCACAGCTCGCCGCCGCAAGGCATAGTGTTACCATTGTCACTAGCCTAGACAGAGGAGACGGGATTACCCTAGGAGACAGGGATCCCAGAGTTACGAGACACCACAGTCTCAAGCGTTAGTAGGACACATACCGATGTAATTTGTTTCTCCTTATCCTTGCACGGGCCAAGGGAACCAGTATCAGTCCTAGGGTGCGGCATAGGCACCAATTATTTTGCATAAGCCGAGAGGCCAGTAGCATGGGTCGGTGTCGAGCACAAGGCCCACAAGCTCCTGACTCGTGACCTAGGGCATGTCAACGCTTTATTACACCTCGTGACCGAAGCAATGTGATCAATGATTATTTAGGGTATGTTTTCACTCGCTACCATATAAGAGTATTGTTCGATTCTATAGCATATGCATGTATTTATGTGTGTTGAAGGTGTGTGGAATTTCTTGTGACAAAATTTCCTATATAAGAATGTAAAACTCGGGAAAATTTTAATTTTTCTGAAAAATGGCAAAAACAATAAAATTGCCAAAATGGTTTAGGGAAGCTTGGAATTTTTCTAGATCTCGGATGATGAAACGGACTTCACCGTTGGATTCATCTCGCAAAATCTAGTTACCTAGAAATTTTTGGTTGAATTTCAAGACAGTTGGATTTTTTCACGATTTTCGGGGTACGAACGTCTAGTGACTCCCAAAAATGAGATTTTTATGATAATATCGGGAGTTAGGAAATAACCAAACTAAAGTTCATTTAAAATAAATTGAACTTGAATCGGGACGAAATAAATTGTTTCGAGGCAGAAACGGACCCGGATGAGTAATGGACACATGGCGGGATGTGGGCCATGTCTCCAAACTTAAGAATTAAACTAAACAAAAGGTTAAAATCAGATTGGGGCAAAAAATGAGCAGAATTTCTGCTGGAGAAAAAATGTCAAAGAGGGAGAGGGAGAGAGCTCTAACTTCTCTCAATGATCTACGGAGATCGGTTGGTCAGAATTTGTCGAGTCAAGAACAAAAATTCATCTACTCGACGAGGGCTACGTGTGGGTACCGAAAACACGAGATTTTGCCGAGGATTCAAGCGAAGAGTTCGGGAAATAAAACGTTTCGGGTTTAGGAAGTGTCCACGGGAATTCCTAGAGTTTCTTCTACGCTCCAAGAGGTAGGGATTCTTCCTACTTTGGTTTATTTTCCATTCTAGGGGTTGTTTGGTTGATTTTTAATGTCATAAGGGGTTGTTTGGCCCTTTTTGCCCTAAGGGGCTATTTGACAAAATAATGGGTAATAGGAATAGTGCCTTGTTTGGACCCTTTATGATGTCCAGTTTTGGGGCTGATTTTCGATTAGAAACAGGGAGAATTTGGACTAGCATCCTTCAAGTAAATTGTAGCTCTATCTGAGAACTTGATGTTAGGATTTTGAATCACCCAAATCGGACCTCTATAACTCAATTTATGGTCCCTTTTTCAAGACTGCTACAACTTAGGCTATTTAATGATTTGTGTCCAGATTTTTGCCACAATTGGTATATGATTGTAGTATATCATTGCTTGAATTGAGTGATATACTTGGTTGAAATTGTGTGGAAGTTAAATTGTGTGTTCTAATGGTTTGACTTGTGATGTGTTTATGTATGAACTGTAAAACCCGAGAAAAATGCAATTTTTCTGAAAAAGGGTAAAACGGTAATTTCGATTGAAAACAAAAATTTCTAGGTCCGGATGATGAACTGATTACGCTGCAATTGGCTCTCTCGCGAAATCTAGTGACCCAGAAAAATTTCGTTGAATTCTGAGATAGTCCGAATATTTTACGAATTTCTGGGTGATAAATCGCCAATGATTCTTCAGTGCGAGATTTTACCAAAATCTCAAGCTCGTATTATTGATTTAAGTTCATTTACAATAAAGTGAACTGAAAAGAAATAAAAATTTTCGGAGCAGAAATGGACCCGAATGGGGTAATAGAAATCATTTATCCAAATAATAATAATAATAATATAATAATAATAAAATGGAAAAAAAATCAAATGGGTGTACGCTGTCGGAGGAGAAGAGTGCATGAGAGAGATTTTATTTTTTATTTTCCTTTTCTTTGTTTCCTTCTCAGATTTATGGAAATCGGACCGCAGGTTTTCATCGAGGTTGAAGGCAAAGTTGATATACACGACGAGAGCTACGCGTGGACACCTCAAAATCTCGAGTTTCACACTCCATGGAGGTGTGAAATTTTCCTACTCATATTTCTAGCCTAGAGGCTATTTAATGGTTTGAATTCAGCTTAGAGGCCGTGAAAGGTCAGAATTCTAATCCTCAAATTTTTGACCGAGTGTAGGAATTTTTAAGAATTTTTTGACTATTTTTTCGATAATCCCAATAATTTTGATTGTTTTTGGACAAACATTTCTAGGGCTGAATTTTCTGTATTGTTTTTAGACAAATATGACAGTAATTTTCGACTATTTTCAAAAATTCCGATCGTATTGTGGTTTGTTTTGCTCCCGGACTCGATAATCTTCGGGTTTTATGGTGCGTTTTGGTAACACAATATTCAGTGATGAACCGTGAAGGGACTAAGAAGTGCCTTGTTTTATATGGGTCCGAGATTTTGACCATTTTGTGTGTTATTACTAGAAAATGAATTGATCGTGTTTGTTAATTAGCCCATGTGAGCTAATTTTTAAATCGACGCGAATTTGCATAACATGTTTTATGATTTAATTACGTTAATATATATGCATGCGAATATATTAGCATGAATGTGTTGGAATTGGTATCATGCATTCCATATGCACTGGGTAACCTAGAAATTAGGTGTGGAGCATAGGTGAGATCATTAATCGTGTTGTGTTTGATGGTGTGTCGTGAGTAAGATTTGTCAGGATCAACACCGTAGGGTGTTGGATTAGTGGGCTTGACTAATAAAGACAACGGCCCAAAATGAGTCAGACGCGGGTTAAGAAAATGGAAATGGCTCATCAGATTTATATGACCGGGGCAATCTTTAGAACAATAAGAGCGAGTGCATGAGGTGGTTTTCGAGAATCGTCGGAGGGTTGACCAACAATATTATTTATCGGATGTGTCCACTACAACATCGAAGGGTTGTCCATATAATATCAATCGTCGGAGTCTGCCTAATTGATATACATCGGAGGGTTCTCCATATAATATCAATCATCGGAGTCTGCCCAATTGATATCCATAGGAAGGTTGTCCACAAAATAGATTATCGGAGTCTGTCCACTATTTATATCTGAGGGTCATTCACGTTAAAAACAAATACCTTTGTTTGAAATGGTTTTCATCCATGGCAAAAATGCATGTTCGAGGGAGTCAAGTGAGGACTCGAGGCGATGGGTGTAAGAGACCCGCGATATCATAGTTCCTAAGGGTGTAAGAGGACCACAGATCACCCGAAAGGTTATGTCGCTTCAAAGAAGACACACCTGGCCATGTTTATCACATGCACTCGGGCTTCAGTGATAGGAGCTCTGGATCGACCGGGATTTGTTGCCCATCGACACTCTGCATCGTACTGGAGCCTGAGGGCTCAATACTCTGGGTCATTGTAACACAAAGGGACAGCTTGTCAGCGCTTGGTGTATGCATGTGAGACAGCCTGAGTGACTCTGATATATTACTCACGACATATTGAGCTCTGACATGGGCATGGTGAGTCGCAGTCTCATTCATGGCATGTAGACATTCGTAGACATGTGTATGTCAGACTCGATGTGTGTTTGATTATGCGACCATTGCATGTGCACTTAGGTGGGGAGTAGCCCTCAGAGGAGATTATCACTATCGGGCTTTTCTCACCCCGGGCCGTGGGACCCTTTCGTGCATGTTAGTACAAACGGCCGACCCCAGATTCGGACCACATACACAAAGCCGACTTCCGTGGCTTTGATTTTATAGTATGTATTAGAATGTGGTAATTTTAATATATGTTTGTATAAAGAGTAATTTATTAACTCTTGAACTATTGCGTATAGCTGATGTATTCGGGATATATTTTCAGGAGTATTGATGCAGTGGGATTCAAGTGGCCATTATATTACTCACACATGCGTGACCCTATATGGTCATCATGGAACCTGCTGGGGGACAAGTTTTGTATCTGCAGAGCCCTCGCACAAAGGAGAGATCATTCGATTTTCTCGAATTGCTCTGGGTAGGTTACCCGACATCCACGACTGCTCTGGCGGCTGACACACAACCCGGGACACCCCGGTTTTGGGGCCACACGAACAAGGTCATCAGATGGTTTGGTCAGAGGCTATTCAGGACATGGTGTCACAATTAAGCCTAGAGTATAATGTAAGTCATTGCTTGATTGGTGATGACTTGTAGATTTCAATATGTGTGTATAATATGTTGACATGTATTGTGTGGTTTATTTGGAAATTGTATGTTAATTGATATGATTGTCCAAATGATGTATGGGTATTATGCATGGTTTAAAATGTCCATATAACATTCATCATATATATGGCATGGTATAGGCATGGAATGACATAATACTCATATGCACGGATGCATCGCGATTAAATGGGTGTGTGCAAATAACACACCATTCATCATTCTCGTGAGCAAGGTGAGCTTGGTACTTTGGACTACATCCAACAAAGTCTCACGAGTGCATTTCATAATTTGAATAAAGCTGTTTATTGGAGACTATCCAATGCTTTTGAATAAAGCGTTTATCATCTGAACTGGCTTAATGCTTTGAATAAAGTCAGTTTTTTATCTGACACTATCTATCGCTTTTTAATACAACCGTTTAACCGAGATCGCTCCAATGGCTGAATAAAGCCATGCATCGAGGGACGCCCAACAGCTTTAAAACAAAAGCTTTTGATTTGATAAAGGTCACTGTGGTGAAACACCAATGACAAGTTTTTACACTTGGCATAAGCATGTGTGAGGGAGTCGATGAGGACTCGTGTTAAAGGCATGGTGAGTGACTTCATTCATGGCATGTAGGCATTTCAGAGTAGAAACTGCATTTTACTGTGAATGTTTGATTATGTGAACATGGCATTGCATGTGCATTTAGGTGGGGAGTAGCCTCAGAGAGCACCCATCAAGTATTGTTCACCCCCGTCATGGGACCCTTTCAGTACAGGAGTATGCAGGATCTGCTCACCAAGGCCGTAGTTATGAAGAAAGTCTGGTCATGGTTCAATTAATTTTTAAAGAAGCTTGCAACAAACTAGTTCTAGCTTGTATTTCACAGAAAATACTTGGAACAACCTTGTTCGAATCAATATTGTGTGCAAACAGACTGAATCCCTAGACAGCGCCTGTCACACCTGCTCTTTTTTTTCGCATTTGCAATTAGTCCCCATATTTTGCAACAGGATGAGGGTCCCAGCCACTTTCACTCATAATTGGATCCAGTGAGGTCATTGTATTATATTGAGTCATGTTGCCAGGTTTTTGTACATGTTGTATTTTGGGTAGAGCTTCTCGTACAAAGAAGACTTTGTCTGATTTTAATTAAATCATGGTCCAGCAGTGACACTGATGTGGTGTCTGCCACGATCTATGAGCTTCTTCCTAGCCGACGGTTGTCAACTTAATTCTGTGTTTTCGGGGCTACACCAAGAAGATAATAGCAGAAGAGTATTTGATGAGATCCGAGGTTCAAAGTTTATACTTCAGACTATATTCTAGTATAACAACGTTTTCTAACTCACTTAATTGTATATATATATTTTTAATTATTTACATAATATTTTTATAATTTTTTAAACTTTATATTATCTTATTTTGCACATCAACCAATACTCCTCGGGGATCGTTCAAGTCGATGACCGATGCTGGGAATTTGAAGCATGACAATGGAAGAAGACTCCAAGAAGATAATATCATAAGAGTATTTGATGAGATTTTGAGGTCCAAACTTTATACTTCAGACTATATTCTAGTATAACAAAGTTTATGAGCTGGTATTATATATGGGTTTTATATATATATATATATATATATATATATATATATATATATATATATATATATATATATATATATATATATATATATATAAATAAACTTTTTAAATTTTTTTTTGAAAATAAATAGAAATTTACCATATTTATAAAATTAAGATATTTTTTATTTTATTTAAATATTTTATATGGAATATGAATGTAAATTTATTTTCATTTCCAAATTCACAAAGCATATTATCTAAATTAAGAAAATACTAAGATACTAAACTAATAATATTTATATAAAATTTTCTTAAAGATTATTATTTTTAATATTAACTTTGATTATTTCAATACATTCTACCATTCAATTTTTATAGTCTAATTATCATCTACATCTATTGTCATCGTCCCCTAATAATGAGATTATTTTTAATTATCCTACACATGGAAAATATTAATTAAACGCAATATATGCATTAAAGAGTTGAAGATAAGTTTTAAAAAAAATGTTTATATAGACTTATATAAAAAATTAAAAACAAATTTTAAATCGTTGTCTAACTAAAAAATTAACATTTTATATATTTTTATCAAAATAATTTAAGGATATATTTGATCATTTTAATTATTACATCTTGTCTAAAAGTTCATAAACATTAAAATATTTTAAAAGACTTTTTGTGATTATTTTATATAAGTAACAAGTATATGGAAATATGTATAATTAGTAACAAAAAGTTAAAGTAATAATTTTTATAAATTTTTTTTTTAATAAAATGGTTTATAATGAGATCAATATTTTAATGCACTTAAAAACCATGTGAAATGTGTATTTTAAGAATGTAACTTTTGGATTTAAAAAATATATATAACCTTTGAAAATAATATGAAATTATAAAACTCATGCAGAAAGTGTATTTTGAAAAAATTACAAAAATAGTGAGCCTAAATTATTAGACATTTGTAACTTCAATTATCGGTCCTCAAAAATAATAAAAATTCGTATGTGAATTAACTATAAAGTTTATCAATGTGACAAAGTATTTCTTAAGACCACAATGTATATTGAACAATAATATATCGTGAGACCAACTAATATTAGTAGTAAATAATAGACATTTTTTTGCGACTTACATCCTACAAAATACTCAAACTTTTTGTGAGATGATTTATAACATTTCTGCAAAATATATCACCTCGCAAATCAAAGATAAGGTATCTCATATAATATACCATTCCATGACCAACCACTGAGTGGTCCAAGATAATAGGGCATCTTGTCATTATTTTTACCGCTCCTTACAAAATATTATTCTTTTAGAGACGTGTTAAAATATTTCTCATAGATTATAAATTTTTTGAGACTAACACAAGGTTCATCACAAATGATACAATTGTCTATGACCAATCAATAAGTGATTGCTGATTATAAGATATTTTGCGACTAAAATTAAAATTCTCACAAATATCAAACTTCCAAAGACGAGTTACAAAATTGTTTTTGTAAATTATAGTATTTTCTACAACCAATATGTGTCATCCCAAACTTAGTTCGCTTGCCAACCCGTCAACTCGCTGAAGATTTGATGACACCACACCATTGAGTCCCTTTTCCGACCCGTGATTTAATGAAAATTCCGCAAAGTCTCCTTGTAATGGGAGCTCTACCCAAAATACAACCTGTGCAATTACATGGCAACTTGTCCCAATATTATACAACAACCACACCGGGTCCACATACGAGTAAAAATGGCCACATAGGGCCCATTTATCCATACTCAACATATAAGCACATGATTATAGGACCATAGTCCATAAGAGTTTAAATTTACTCCACTCTTATACAAAACATACATCAAAATTAAGAATTCTAATACATGTTTTACAAAATATGAATCAAAGACACAATCCGGCTTTCTTCTCATTATCGACCTCTAGTGAATGCCATCTCTCTGCACATCCCCTGTACCTAAAAGGGGGATCCTACGATTGGGTAAGCAATGCCCAGTAGAGTGAAATCCTACAAGGGCTACTCCCTACCTAAGTGCACATGCAATGGCATGCCACAAACACATTCTGTTCACTATGTCAACTTAGAATGGAATCTACATGATGATGGAAATGATGCTACTCCTCATGGTCCCTGTACCAAGTCCTCACCGACTTCCCACAACATGCAATATGTCATGTATGAAAAACTGTTTTCAAAACAAAATATTTTTGTTTTTGAAAACTCATTGAACAATCTCCGATATCAAAATTGATTGGACAACCCTCCGATATAATTTATTGGACATACTCCAATAAAACCGCTTTGTTCAAAAGCCATGTTAGGCAACCTCCGATTATTCATGCGACCTTTTAAGACTTTGTCCCTACACCGAAACCAACATCAACACCAAACACAATGCTGATTTTCCCATGCACTCACACCCATTTCATGGCGTAATTTGCGATAAATGCAATGCAATATGTCATTGCCTATCACCATGCTACATATATATGACTGCTATATGTACATGCCTACTCATGCATTTCAACCCAAGCATCAATTGGAAAGTTATATCAATGAACACATAAATTCCGATTAATTCACACGATTCATGCCAACATATCATTTACATGCATACATTGACATCATAAGTCATTACCACTCGAGTAACAACATACTTTAACCTCTAGGCCTAATTGTGACATATCGAGTCCACAAGTAGCCTACAATAATTCATGCAATGGCCTCAATCATACACAAACTCATGCATTTCCCCAAGCCTCATGGATAATTATATCAACATGCATATAATCACCAACCAACATTGTAGAACCCCGGAAAATTTAAAATTTTATAAAAGTATAAAATTAAATAATAAATTGATAAAATGGTTCTGTAAGTTTCAAAAAATTCTAGAGTCAGATAACGAAACTGATCATGCAATGAGTCCGTCTCACGAAAACGAGTAACTCACAGTGTTCGCCAATTCCTAGGTAGTGGGAATTCTTTATTAATTTTTGAAGTTAGGTATCTAGTAATTCCTATGAACGGTATTCTCTTTTAAAAATCTCAGAGTTGTGGAATAACTAGAGTTAAGTTCATTTAAATGGAATGAGTCAAAGAAATAAATTGTTTCGGGACGTAATGAACCCGAATCGTCATGGACGTGGTGGGATGCAAATGGGCCTCGTCCACCTTAAGCTAAGAGAGACAAAAAAAAAAGAGGATGCTCATTTTTGGAGGGGAACTTATTAAGAAGTTAGAGAGAGAGTAGCCGGAGAAAATCTCCACCTTCTCTCTACGATCTACAGAGATCGGGTGGTCGGAATCCATCGAGCCAAGATTTAAAGTTCATCTACTTGACGAGGGCTACGCGTGGGTACCGACAACACGCAGTTTCACCGAAGATTTTAGGTTTGGAGAAGAAAATCTAATGAGAGAAGCTCTACCTTATCTCTAAGATCTACTTAAGGACGGAGGCTCGATTTCCGCTGCCAGACTTAAAGTCGAGTACTGTTTAAGACAACGCTGCGGACACCGAAATCAAGAATTTTCGTCAAGATTCGAAATGAAGTTCGTGAAGGTCTGGTCTCGGCCCGACCCAAAGTTTGCCTTCGCTCTAAGAGGTGAAACCTTCCTACCTCGGGTTTATATTTCATCTAAATGTTGTTTGTCTTGGTCGAGCCTCAGGGGCTGTTTGGTTGTGTTCTCGACACAAAACTGAAGCCGTTTTGGAGCTATGACGCCCATTTTTTAGTGAGCGCTTTGAGGCTGATTTGTAATGAGCTTCTGAGACGAGTTTTGTGGCATGTTTATGGTCGAATCTGTGGACTCAAACCGGGACGGTTTGTTGCTCGGGTGAAAGGGTTGTTTCCTGATGAGTTTGGGTAGGAAAGAGCATGTAATGGAGCTATAAAGGAGCCTCTGAAAGCAATTTCATGGGTTTCACACTACCGCCAGCTTGCACTGCTTTGCGGAAGGCCCCAACTTTGGACACGACCCTAACTTTCTTTGTCCGAGCCTGCTGGGGTGTTCGTAGACTATATGGAAATCACTTTGATTCTAGAATCCATCCATGTATAGCTTGATAAAATTTGAACTCATATTTGATCCAAAAATGACGAAAATGTGAGGGCCCTCGCCGGTTCCAAAGGCTACCACGTTCATAATGTGGCCTCAAACTTCGGATGGTCATAACTTTCTCGACCGAGCTCCGTTTGAGGTGTTCTTAGACTCTATGGAAAGATCTTGGAGTCCAGAATCTGACCATATGCTTTTCAGTGGAAATTGGTCCTCAAATCCTTGTTGAAAAAATTGATTGTTACAACAAGTGTGCTAATTGTTGGTTGTGTGGATGTGAGGAGTTGTGTGCCGGGCGGCCATTACATGCAGTCAGAGGGCTATCTTAGGTGCATGATATGCCATGAATTAGCCTAGGAAATGAGGTGTGTCATTACTTGCCTAGGTAGTGACTTGATGAAATGTTAACATGTGTTTGTGTGATTGATTGAAATGATGTCTTGGTTACAGGTGTCATGCTTGGATGTCAATATGTGCTCTAAACATATTGGGTTTGTGGATGTGTTTTCATGGGACATGAAGCTATTGCATAGCATGTTGTAGGCTAGTTTATTGGGCATTATGCGCTATGATGTAGCCTAGGGATTTGAGTATGACATTACTTGTCTAAATAGTAGTCGGAATGATGTTGATGCATGCTTGTTTGATGTGTTGACATGAATGTGATAAATGTTAGTATAACTGCATGTATATTAATGTTTAATGAATGTATGGACTTTTGTGTGCATTAGACATGAGTGTCCATGGTACACGGTGGAGTGTACGGTATAAGGTGTCCATGTATAGGTCTTTATACATTGGGCATGACTTAGAGTACAATGGCACAATTGCATTGCACTGGTGCACGGGGACATCGCATGGTGTGGGTGTGAGTGCATAGTCGTTGTCATTCATCATCCTTGGTGAATGGGTTGTGGACTCGTACTTTGGACGAAGTCCAATGGAGATCCACGACGGTATGGTGTTGCACCTGTTAAGGAAACTAAATGGCTCATTGCATTTCACATGCATCGGGGCACCTCAGAATAGTAGGAGGAGTGCAAGGAGGTGGTTTCTCGAGAGGAATTGTTTCTGAGGGTTGACCAACAATATTATTTTATCTACATGTCCACTACAATATCGGAGGGTTGTCCACACAATATCAATCATCGGAGTATGCTCAATTGATATACATCGGAGGGTTGTCCATATAATGTCAATCGTCGAAGTATGCCCAATTGATATACATCAGAGGGTTATCCACAAAATATCATCTGAGTCTTTACCATTTTATTGGAGGGTTGTCCATGGGTAAACACAAATACCTTTGTTTGAAATGGTTTCATTCATGGAAAAACAAATTTGAGGGAGTCGGTGAGACTATTACATGAGGCATGCATGAGTCGATTCATTCATAACAAGAGGATTCTGCAAGGTGATTGCATGTCTCAGTTATGCAGGCTTGGTTGTTGACCATTCATGTGCATTTAGGTGGGGAATAGCCCTTTGTAGGACTTATCTCATCATGCTTGCCTCACCTCGCATCGTGGACCCCCTTCGTGCACAAGACATGTGTAGGCGCACGATAGTTCTTAGAGGCCAACATTATGAAGCCGGTCGGATTATGCCTTGATCCATGTTTTGTATATTATATTGAAACATGTTAATTTTAATATATTTGTATACAAGAGTGATGTAATAACTCTTAGTGGCTTCGTGATATATATTGTATTTATATGGATAAATGAATCCACGGGCCATTTTTATTCTTACGCAGGTCTGGGTGGTCAGCATAATATTGGGACAGTTGCATGAAGGTATAATGCGTTGTATTTATGTAGAGCTCCCTCAGACAAAGGAGACTCGCCCGATTTTCATAAATCCGGTCTAGGGTGTGGGATCAATGGTGGTGTCAAGCATCTGATATCCATGAATCTTCCGCGGTCACACGGGTCAACGGACCCCCGGGATTTAGGGTGTCACAAACATACACCAATTTCAATGTATTAGACCACACGCGCCATCACAACCAAGCAATTTACACACTTGGTGCTACAATTAAATTTTCAGAAAATATGTGAGCACCAAATGCCATTCACAGGCATATGGACTGATTCTAGACTCAAGGGTCTTTTTTTAGAGTCCAAGAACACTCGAATCGGTTTGACGAAAGGTGGTCGCCCAAAGTCGAGGCCCATATGAACAAGATCCTACGCGCTGCAACCGCCAGGGCCTAATGCTTTTCATCATTTCTGTTATTAATATGGGAGTTCAAATTCTCATATTGTTATATGATGGATTCTAGATTCAAAGGACTTTCCATAGAATCCAAGAACACCCGAATCAGAATTCGGACGAGAAAGTTATGGTCATCTAAAGTTGGAGACCTCATATGAACAGTAACCTAGAAAAATGCGTTTTTCTGGTTCTCTAAACACCATCCAAACAACCCCTAAGGCTCAACCAAGACCAAAACGACTCCTAGATGGAAAATAAGCCCGAGTAGGAAGGTTCCCTACCTCTTAGAGCATGAGCAACGACCCGAGGAAGTCCCGCGAACACTTTCTGAACCCGAAGCTTTCGACTCCCCGAACCTTCCATGCGAATCCTAGGAAAAACTTGGAGTTTCTTTTATCCACGCATAGCCCTCGTCGAGTACTCCGACTTTAAACCTTGGCCCGTCGGAAGACGACCACCCGATCTCTGTAAATCATAAAGAGAAGGTGGTGATTTTCTCCCTCTCTCCTCATTACCCATTTTTCTTTCAAAAAAAATGAGCCTTTTCTTTTCTTCTTCCTTTTTGTCTCTCTTAGCTTAAGTTGGACAAGTGGCTCTCATGGCGCCACATGTCCAATTGACCTCTGCCCTCATTTCATTCTCAAACGATTTATTTCTTTAGTTCAATTTATTTTAAATGAACTTAACTCCGAAGCTATTTCTTGGACTCGAGATTCTTGTAAAATCTCAGTCCCTAGAGTCATCAACCACCACTGTAAACTCGTAGGGCTCCGATTGTCTCAGAATTCGACAAAATTTTTCTGGGTCATTAGATTTCGCGAGACAAATTTAATGACGTATTCCGTTTCGTCATCCGAGATCTAGAGAATTTTCTAGGCTTCCTTGAACCATTATGGCAAATTATTATTATTATTATCATTTTCCCATTTTTAAAAATTTTTAATTTTCCTGGGTTTTACACAATATAAGATTTATCATAAATAATAATGCATTTTACAACCAAGCAATAATTGGTCTCAAGTTATAATATTTAGGACCAAACAATGGTAGCAATAAATAAAATTGTTGGTAGTAAATAAATAAAATATTTAAACTGACTATCTATTAAAATTAGTGACCAATTGTCAAAGTTCATCATAAAAAATTAGAATCAATTACTAGTTTGGGTTGGTCGTAAAAACTTTGGATGCAGAAAAACCAAATTTCTTGTTGAGTGGTGAGAGAGTTTGAGGATCAGACTAATTTAAAAAAAAAAAAAGAGGTTAATTAGATAGTGACATATAACATTTTTTACCTGCTTAACCGGTTACCTTTTTTATGGGACCAATACTATAAGGGACCTCCTAAACTTGGGATTATTCCTAGTTAAACAGTAAGTGAGAGTAATTAAATAAGACCAACAAAACTATGGATTATTTTTGTCAATTACCCCCAAATTTAATTCATTTTTTAAGAAAAAACTTGACAATTATTATTTTTAATTTTAAAATTAAAATTTATTTTTCTAAAACCTAAAAATTATAATTTAGTTTTTATTCATAACACGAATTTATTTTCTCAATTCTCATGGTTCATATTGTGCATGGTTAGGAATATCCGAGGCTAAAAGTGCTATTAAAATGAAAGTACATAAATTTAAAAGAAAATTTTTTAGTTTAGGATATAAATGACAAAGTCTTGAAAGTTCAGGATTTAAATTGTTATTTTCCCAATTAAAAAAAAAAACTTAAAAGTTCATTATTTTTGTTTATCACTTAAAACTATTTTTAAAATTTAAATTATACCATTAAATTCTTTTACAAAACATACTTTAATTTACTTAATAACTTAAATAAGTTATTAAGTTGGTCTGCCAACCAATCATTAAAGTTTTTTTTTAAATAAAAAAAGATATTGACAAATTAATCATATTTTTGAGAGTTCAATTCAAATACTTCAAGTTTTAAAGGTTCCATTTTATTATAAAATAATGGGTTAATTATATAAATGGTGTCTCATCTTTTCCATTTTTTCTATTTTGGTATCTCAACTTTATTTTTATTCAATCAAGTGTCTAAACTTTTTTTTTTTTGGTGTCTCAACTTTTTTTTTTATTCAATTAAGTATTTGAATTTTTAATTTTTGTACAATCAAATGCTTCCTGACCAATCAAAGCTTATTATGATATTTTAATATCCTAATCAATTTTAAAAATAAAAATATTGTCATTTCACTTATATGAATAAAAATAAATATTTTAATTATCTTAATTTTTTATGGTAATAAATAGATAGTGAAACTCCTAATATGGAAAAGAGAATATTGTCATTTCACCTCGTTAAAAGTCATTTAAGTAATTTCATCATTTTATATGACGTGGAATGTCATTTGAAATCAATTTTTCTTAATTCAAATATCACAATAAGTTTTTATTGGTTAAGAAAAAAAATTAAAATTTTAAACATTAATTTGATTGAATAAAAATAAAGTTGAAACCGTCAAAATAAAAAAAATAAAAAAATTTAGACACTTGATTAAATAAAAATAAAGTTGAGACACCAAAATAAAAAAATTCAAAAAGTTGAGATACTTAATTAAACAAAAATAAAGTTGATACACCAAAATAAAAATAAATAAATAAAAAAGTTTAGACACTTAATTGAACAAAAATAAAGTTAAGACACCAAAATAGAAAAAAGGAAAAAGTTGAGATACCATTTATGTAATTAACCCTAAAATAATTTGTGACATCATAAAGAATTAGGGGTCTGTTTGACGGCGACAACCAGTGGGTCTTTGTGGTTTGGTGACTAGATACCATCTTTGGCCACATTGCCGGGATCCATATTTTTACAAAACCGAGCGGGCTTTCTCCTTTGTTCGGAGGCTCTGCCCAACATAAACTTATCACAATAATCTATAAGTTTATTACAACACTCTTATACATAACATATATTAAAACTAGTTTGTTCTAATATAGTTTACCCAGTACCACCTCAATAAATCATTTGGGACAGTTAGTTTATATTTAAATAAAATATGAAAAATGAACAATTAGCCAAACCATCAGTAAGAGTCAGATCGACCCTCTTGCCATAATTACATACTCATTCATTTATACAATAGTCTGAAAAGGAATTAATTACAATTCTTTTTACATAAAACCTAACCCACACAAGTATTGTCAATGCCATATGTCGACCTTCTTCCCAATCACGGCCTAAGTGGCCTTGTATCATGTTTTACCATTATTGCACGAAGGGGTCCTGGCAGTGAAACCAGTGATGAGAATTTCTCCTGATGGCTACTCCGCTAAAGGCTTTTTATCTGATAGAAACTAATAAAACGATCGATAACATTTCCATATAAATAATGTGATCCCTATAACCGGATATTTCATGTATGAGATAGGACTGATATACCATAACCCCAGGTCTTGTGAGCTCCTCACATCTGGATGCCAAGTGTGAAAACCATCAGACAGTTTGTTACATATCTTAAGAGCTTCCTTACAATTTCATGAGTCTTGTCTGAGTGCTGTGATAATTAGTCGATCGGAACTCCTATCCATTTATGGCTGAAATCATGTGATCGTAGCAATGTGTCTTCTTTGTTAACATAACTTACCGACTTACATGTGGATCTCTCTGCTCATACAAAACTTTTCGGATGGCAGCGGGTCTCTTTGCTATTTCCGGGCTTTTCACTGGGGATTATGACCACTTCTTGCTCCAGCCCAATGGCGAAAATATTTCGCAATACTATCGATATTATTAGGACTTCGAAAGCAATTTTTGCAAACAAAAGAGTAGATTGGAAAATGGAAAAAATCGCTAATAAATCACCAATATATCGATGGCCATTGGATGTAAAATATTCCATGAGAAAAAATTAATAAAAATCTTTGACATGTGAAAAAATTCAAAAATAATAATGATTGATCCATCAGTGATCTACATGTGATCTCAGGCGTGTGATTTGATATGTCGACGATAAATCTTGAATCGACTGATCGATCTTTGGATATAAAAATTTTGAATTTTGTCTCAAAAAAACAAAATCTTGACGGTTATTAGGCGATCGTGACGGGAATTCAGTCGTGTTAATCCAACGACGATTTTAATCCCGCCCGATTTCAACAACTTCTGTTTTTTATCTGACATTGGTTTGAATAATTGACGATATGGCTAAAATTTATTACTCATGGCTAAGATTAAGATCTAGCAATTGAGATTTTATCCAAAAATCAATCCAGTGCCCAATTCATTTTTTAAAGGTTTTTTTAAAAAAGGCTAGTTATTCAGAAAAAAATCTACTCATTAGCCCTAACATCCTTTAGTTTCATATCAAATATAGAACAGGAAAAATTTTAATTTTTAAAGAAAAATGGTAAAAAACGTTAATTTAATTGAAAACCATAAATTTTCTGAATCTTGGATGACAAGGACTTCACGATTTAAATTCATCGCGAAATCTAATTTACCATTGAATTTCGTCAGGATTCAGAATGATCGAATTTCACGTTTTTCGAGACATCGAGTGTCGGGTGACACCATGGCATGACATATGATCCTGTGGAACATATTAGAACACAAAAACAATCAATGCACACAATGTTGTGTTCTGCACCCATGCCTACTAATCCTAGGTATTTGCCTAATTCGATACTCTACATTGCCAATAAATAGCTCAGAAACTTTGTTGAATCTACACTTTAGAGCTCTGATGTCGTTTACCTAGCTTGTCCCTAGGACCATGATATTTGAATATATGACTCTTATTGTATATATAACATTACATACTTGTAAATGACATCTTCCCACTCATTCATATGCACCAATCCATGGCGACCAGTCGGGTGTAGGCGCATCTGATCTTTACATTATTCACCATTCTTGGTGAATGTGGTAGTAAAGTAAATTACGATCTTGTGAAACAGAAAATTCTAATTTTACGAAGAATGTAAAATGGTAATTTTGGTTAAAATCTGAAATTTTTTATAAATCTCGGATGAAGAAACAGACTTCATAGTTGGATTATATGGCCGAAATCTAGCTATACGTGCGAATTTGTTGAATTAAGTGTCGAAATTTCATCAAATATTTTGGGAACCATGGGATCAATGGTCTTGGTATGTATTGAGGCTTTGTGAGGCATGTGATATGACAAAAGTCATCACCTACATGTACTCATGCTGACACATGTTGCATGATTAATGAGAGATGAAGATAATGGTACATTAAGCCCGAAGTGTAAAATCCCTTAAAAGTCGAACTAAAGAGACAATGAGGAATTAATTGAAAAAGAAAATAAGAAAGACATCTTCTTCTCCATTTTTTGTTGGAAACGTCTGATAGAGAGAGAAGCTGGTTTCAGAGAGATACAAGCTTATCTAAGAATTCTACGGCTTTCGGATGATCGGTTCGTCGGAGCCAAGCAAAGTTGATATATCATAGAATTTGCGCATGGTGCAGAATTTTGCTTCAGGTTTAAACACTCAAGATGTAGTGGTCTTCTCCTATTTGATTTATTCTTTGGTTAAGAGTCATTTTAATGGATAACGATTTGTTAAGACCTAGATGGTCGTGTTTTCGGTCCCAAAATAATTGGACCAAGTGAAGAAAATCCCTAGTGTGGTAGTAGAGCAGTCATCGAGACACACAAGGTTTCCTTGGGTCAAATGTGATTTATATATGTGATTGTGTGTTGCTTAGGTGATTCAAATGAATTTAACTAGGTGGTTGATAGGCCATGTAAGAAGCTAAATTTTAGTATGTGCCATAGATGAATAATATGATGTTGTGATTTAATTTGTTAGAGTATATGCATGTTTTAAAATATATTAACATGAATTATTTGGAAATGGCATAATACATTTCATATGCCTTAGGGCACCTAGAATGGTGAGGTGTAGGTGCATGACAAAATAAGTCGGAGGTTGTCAACAGTAAATTCTTTGTAATTATGCAAATAATAATTTTATAAGAAAGTTGTCAGAAAGAATTATATTTGGAAGATTATCCCGGCCAGTTCGTCAAGAGGCCCGTGAATTGTTTAGAGGGTTCCTGACAAATTCACCTCGGAGGATTGTCAAGCATAATATATCGGAGGGGTTGTCCTCAGTCAATAAATATTTTTGTTTTGAAAAATGATTTTCATACATATGACTTTAGGCATGTAGAGAATTGATGGGACTCGAGACATGGAATTGGGCATGTAAGACATTCAAGTAGGATCATGCATTTGCTGAATGTGTTTGGTTTGCCATGCATGTGCACTTTTAGGTGGGAAGCTAACCCATATGGAGATTATCACTGCTGGCATTTGCTCTACTGTCGTGAGATCCTTTTTGGGGTATAGGAATTATTCGGGAAGGCATCATTAGGGCGCTTGCAGAGAAAGCGGCATGTGGCTTTGATTTCATTTTTGTAAAACAATCTGTAAAGTTCATACAAGTAGGCATGTTGTAGTAAATGATAATAATATCTTGAACTATGGTAATATAGTTTGATCTTTTTATGTATAGTATGGGATGTAGCATGGCCAATGTGGCCCATTTTACTCAACTCTTAGGTCTCATGATGGGACAGGTGTTCCTGAGGTTGTGATCGACGGGACCCCCAGAGATTTGGGCGTCACGGTTTGGTATCGAGCTTAGGTTTATGATACCTGAGGCTAGATGTTGGATATCAGGGGGATTATAGCCGTATCAGTGGGTAGGTACTCCCGATTTACCTAAGACTTGGTGAGCGCGGGTTAGATCATGTAACCATTGTGCATTTTGATGATGCAATTGTGGTGCTCTTGTGTGATTTATGTTTGGTATGAATAACATATGGGAATCATTTGAACACTAGGGTTTAGAGAAAATAAAACCTTAGAGGTTTGAGATTTTTGAGTAGTGGTCGAATAACGAAAAAGAAAAAAATTTCCTGATGGATTACTCTAGTTTTTGAACCTGAACATATCGGTTTTGTGAAATTTTGGAAAATTATTCAGTTTTACACAACTAGGTTACATTCAACTCTTAAAATTTTTAAGGTTGTATAAATTAGGTTGTCTATAGACTACTACATTTAGGAGTAACATGGAAATATTGGAATCAGAAGAAAAGAAAAATGTGTTGAGAAAATTTGTTATGGAGTTTTATAGTGTCGTAAAAGCGGAAAAAAAATTAAATAAAATAAGTGCAATAGTGTTTTGGTTATCTTGAAGATGTGTAAAAAATTGGTGATCTTGCGTTGAGGTGAACCGAAAAAAATGAATGAATGAAAAAAAAGGTACGATGAAGGGCTGGGTGGGCTCTGCCCATTTCCTTGTTGGGTCCGCGTCTGGGAGGTATATCATGACACGGGCTTTGAGGCAAAGGTGGCGTATTAGCGAGGCGCAGGACCGCCACCTGGCGATGACGGGGCTGCTATGGCCGCGGCGCCTGCGTCCTGGCTGTGAGGCGCTCATTTATGAAGCAGCGGGGGATTTGGTCGCGATGATTTTTGTGTATCTTAGGCCAAGAGCGACGGCCCGAGCGGCTGGCGACCGAGCCGGCGTAAACTGCGACACGGCGTCTTTCGGCTGTGAAGCCGCGAGCTGCGACATTGCCGGAGGACGCGATATGGCGCCTGGTCGTGCGACCAAGGTGCCCAAAGCGCGCTTGCATCACGCGCGCGGCGCCGGTCGCCGTTACGCGTGCGTTGGAGGTTGACTCGATTACGTTTGAATCGCTGTTTGGATCCGCTAATTCGAACTTAACATTTCGCGGGTTTAAAAAATAAATAAGAACACATTAAGTATGATTTGTCACGCGAATTGTCTTGCATTACCTGCGAATGCATTGGCGTTGTGTATGAAAATTTTACGGTGGTGAATGGTGTCTCGAGTGTTACACCCTTAGAATGCCTCATTAAAACTTAACTTGCCATTTGACGCTGTGTAGATGGCTTTAATCCGGAAGGGCGTAGAGGTCTTCCACGGTGCCAATAAACACCCCCTGATATTTGGTCATGACATTTGGTAAAAATTTGTGGGATTATGGATTCTTGCCATTGCTGAGCTAGTCGGGTGTTAGCCAGAGGAAGTCAGAATAACATCAGAGGTTAGGGCATCATCACGATATTCCACGAGGAAAGATCGTGTTGGTTGACATTGGTTTATCACCCAGTGGAGAAGATATTGGGCGATGGAGTGCCAATCCCAGGCGGGGGTGAATTAGCGGCAATTCAGAAGCTAGAGGCTGGTACAGTATGTGATGGGCCCGGGCAAGACCTCTACGGACAAGCGTGCTGTAGAGGCGAAGTTCGAGCTATTAGTAGTAAGTGTTTGCCAGGACATTCCCCGGGCGTGTGAAAGTAGAGTTCCTAAACTACAAACGGGGGACTGAGCATGATTGAGTATGTGGCCCTGAAGTTCAGGGAGTTGGCTAGCTCAACGTGTTATCTTTTCTGTTTGGCCAAAGGTCGAGGAGGTTTGAGAGATGGATGAGATTGTCAGGTCCGAGCGAGTCATGGGACCGCTGGGACATGGACTCTATGGTTGGGTGCCACTGACATGAGAGAGAGATCAGGATGCTGGAGCACTGGGATCAGAGTGCTAATGGCAGGAGGAAGAAAGAGAGGAAGAGGCAGTCTTCTTCTAGTTGAGGAAGAAGCCAGAGCTTAACCACCGTTCACATGGGTTCTAAGTGCGATGTCCGGGCGAGGAAGGATGAGGTTGCAGCGGCCCGTGATGGTGTCTTTACAGAGGCGAGGATCCCGGGGTTCGGGGCAGCACAATCCCGATTGGTTGGAGACAGGGGCCGGATGTGGTATGTTCCTCCATTTTAATGCTCAGGCCGAGAGGCGATTTGGTCCCAGAGTCTTTGTAAGGCTGCCCCATTTACCTGGCCGGGCAGAGAGCCCCAGCCTTAAACGTGAGCGGAGATGAGGCCACAGTAGGACATCGAGATCTGAGGCGTCTCCATCTTTGTTACGGGTGAGCGGCCGATCCAGCTTTGATCATCTGAATGAGGTTCTTCTTTATCTAAACATGTAGTATTATTTGATTCTGATGCGTGCATTCATTTTATTGTCGCATCGGTTGTGATAGAGTTGACAGAGTTGGGGCCTTGGAGGCCCTTGTGTGAGTTCCCTAGGGATTAGGGTGAGGATAGGATGAAATGTCTGTGAGGTTCATGACCTTTACAAGAGGTCTAAGAGATTCTGCTCACGATGGACACAGGGTCATGGTTTATATCTTGAGTTCAGCGTCATGCCGAGATGGATTAAATTATGACTTCTGAGTCGTCATCGATTGTGACCTTGCATCAGGAAAATTCTAGCCTACGCCGGCGCGGCTGGTGTTTACTCCCGAGGACAGAGTATTTTGCCCCCGAAGCGGTGTATGAGTCCGAGGTGTCATGGACCGGTTATGGCGGTTAATTTTAGCTAAGCGCCGCAGAAGGACAGGGCGAGGCGGACTTAGGCCTCACAGCCAGGTGGTCTGAGAGTATGAGGATGTTTTTGGGATGTCTGGGATTGCTCATGAGGTTGTGAACTGGCCTTCGGGAGTTTTTGGTAGCCAGCCCATCTATGCTCCATAGGATGGGCGCGATTGAAGTTACGAGGGAACTCAAAGCCCCCATTTCTGAGATTCTTGGACAAGGATCTCGACCAGAGCACTTCACCATGGGGCGCTCCGGTTCTATTTGCAAAGAAAACAGGGCCACTCAATTTGTGCATTGATTACAAGCAATTGAGAGCAGATTCCCTGATTAGAATCGATGCGGTGATTGGGGATTGGCGATTTGTTTTGATCAATTAGAGAGGAGCATGGGTTCCTCAGGAATGGAACCATCCCGCCGGCTGTTACCATCGACTAAGGGTTAGGAGCGAATATCCTAAGGCGGCGTTCGGAGGACCACGTTATGGGCACTTTGAGGCTTACGGTGATGCCTTTGGATTGACGAATCGCGTTAACGTTCATGGACCTCATGCGCCAATTGACCACTATTGGCCGTTCATAAATGGTTTTATTAGATTGACCTTGTTTTAGTCTACTCCAGTCGGAAGAAGGAACATGGGGTCCATGAGGATTGTTTTCTGATTAATTGAGACCATCGGTTGTACACCAAGTTATTCAGTGCGAGTTTGGCTTACTAAAGTGAGATTTGGACAAATAATTTCAGTAAACCGGAGTGTGGTGACCACGAAGTCGGGCGTGATGGGTTGGAGGCGAAGTCAATCTTCGAATCATGGTTTCTTAGGATTAAGCCAGATTCGTAAAGTCATTGAAGTTTTCTCGATTACCGTAGCACTTTATGGCCAGATTGACGAAAGGAGTCGAGAGGTTTGGTCAGGATAAGCCGATCTGAGAGGCATTAAGTGAAGGAAACACTGCTGAGCCTATCGATAGTCTCGGGCCAGAGGCGAGGAGTGCAGTGTTGATGCCTTGAAGAAGCCAGGATTGGGATGTGTAACGATGCGATCCAAAGTGGCGCTCATAGTTCCCGTCGGTTGAAGAATCCTTAAGGCCGTTACCACCTGATATGGGTTGTGGCGTGGTCGCCATGCTGAAGATTTAGCGCCCATATTTATATCATGGCGGTTTGGATGTACTCGGACCACAAGTCTAAGTATATTTTCACGCAGCGGGACCTCAATATAAGTGGCAGATGGATGGAATTCTGATTGGCTTCCACTTTATTACCATCACAGTAAGGCAAATGTGTGCTTCAGTCACACTCAGTGCAGGAGATCCACGAAGACATTAGCTAGTATAAACTTCCGGGAATAGCGGATACTTTCAGGTACGTGGGAGTTTAGGCTACGATAAAGCTGGCGAGCTCAGAGTCTGTTGGGAATTTAGTAGCTAACATCTCTTTTAGAAGCCCAGTGGCGAGTCCAAGACGGGGCCGCGGAATGGAAATTATCCATCAGGGCCAGGAATTACCGATCGATGCAGTGTGAGGCTGAGACCATCCCGTGAATGGTGGTCTTGATTTATGAAGGGACGGGCGGTGGTTCCCACCTAGTTGACCATTTGAGAGAGGAGATCCTCAGAGTTCAGCGCTCTCGATTTCTTTGTGCATCAGTGGCGGAAGATGTACGGGATCTTAGATCATGAAATGCCTACTGGCGGAATGAAGAACGTAGGGGACTTGTTCGAGCGATGTCTCACGTGTCAGCCAGTTGGGTGACATCGAAGTAGTAATTCTTGACCATTGAGTGGCCAGAGTGATGGGGCAAATCCGCATTTTTATGACCCACTTTCCACGGACACATGAGATTTGTAGTGCGGTATGGATGATAGTGGACCGGCTCCACGTAGACTCATTTCTAGTGCGGATGACCTTCACATTGGAGAGATTATGGTTGTATATTGAGAAGATCGTCCAGGCTACATGATCTGGTATCCATAGTCTTCAGATGGCAGACTGGGGTTTCTGGCGCACTTTTGGGAGGGTTCCAAAAAGGCATGGGCTTCTGGTGCGACCATGGTCTGACTCACCCAGCGGGCGAATCATCGGTCGGGAGAGGGACCATACGGTGTTGAAGGGACATCTTGACATCGTCATGGATCATAAATTTGTGCTAGGAAAAGCATTTGCACTTAGTGGAAGTCGCCTATAACAATAGTTGTCGGGCGAGAGTATGCGAATGGCTGTGCGGGCGTGTCTGGGAGGCGAAAATCGCGGATCACCGATATGTTGGGCCAGGGTGGGAGAGGCTCCATCAGCGGTCACGATCGATTAGAGGCGCCTCAGAGAGAGTGGAACGCCGTCGACAACAACGTCTTCTCACGGCTGAGGCTGGTGAAGAGCTATCGTGATGCGACCGATGACCATAAGAGTTCGAGGTTGGGGATCTCATGTAAGGTGATGCAGAGAGAGTCTGGTCAAGTTATTGAAGCTGAGGAAGTTATCGTAGGGTTCATTGGGCCTTCCCGGAATACTAGAGAGGTAAACCTTTATCGCGTCTAGAGTTAGTTTTACCCTTGACATCATCAGATTATCCATGAGAATTTCACGTCCATGCTCTGAATTTTTACTCGAGTCCAGCTCATGTAGTGGATTGAGGAGAGATTGAGTTGTTAAAACACATATAGAACCGAGGAGGGACGATGTGCGTATGGATATTGGGATGGGTTTTGCGACGGTATTAGAGGCTGATGTGAGAAGTGCTATGGTAGCAGGTGAATTGGAGAAGTCGCAGTGGGGCTCGAGGACCTGACCCAGATCCACCTATCCTTCTTGTTTGGGATGGTGTGTGGTTTGATGGTTTTTGATACTTAAATGACTAGTTTACATGCATGTCATAGTGCACGTTGCATATGCATGTGGTTGTTCCCAATTGTCGCAGACTCAGGATGAAATTCTGCACTAAAAGGAAGAATGCCACTTGAGAAAAATTCTAATTTTAAATGGTATCTGTTAATTTATTCGAGAAATCCGAAATTTTTCTAGATCTCTCAGGCCATTAAAGCAGGACTTCAGATTGAATCGTCTCCTTGAATCACAGCTATGTAAATTTAATTAGTCAGAGACGATCGAGATTTCCGTCCTTTGAAGCACACAGTGTAGGTGTCATTATGGCGAAGCTTGTAAGAAGCGCATGTGATAACGACAAAGTCCACCTCACCCTACATCATGCCCATATGACACATATTTGTGCTTGATGAGAAGATAGAGATAAATATTAGATTAAGTCAAGTGTCAAGGCCCTTAAAGTCGAACTAAAGGACAATGAGAAATTAGTGAAAAAGAAAAGAAGAACATCTTCTTCTTCATTTTGCTTGACGTGCGGTGGAGGAGAAGCTGGTTTTAGAGAGAAAAGTCCAAAGTGTCTCTAGATTTTCGGCTTTCGGACCATCGGTTCTCGTGTCGGCCAAAGCCGGGGTCATCCGCTACATGGGCTGCCGCGTGGACCACAGATTCCGTGAGTTTAGACCGACTCCAAGATGTAAGAGATCTTCTCTACTTGATTTATTCTTTGGCTAGAGCCATTTTAATGGATCGGGATTTATTTAAGGCACAGGATGACCATTGTTTGGTCCCAAAATAGTGGACCAAGTGAAGAAAATCCCTAAATGTGGCTAGTGAGCAGTGTCGAGACCTAGGGTTTACTTTGTGCATCTGATTTATGTGTGATTGTGCGTTTGCTTGGTGATTGAAAATGAATTGCTTGGTGGTTATTAGGCCATGAGCTAATTTTGGTGTTATTACCATAATTGAATAATGATGTTACTTGAGTTTTAATTTTGTTCGTATATACATATTTAAAATATATTAAGCTTGCGAATTACATTGGAAATAGCATAATGCATTCATACATACACAGAGCACCACTAAATGATGGTATGAGTGCATGACAAATACTTGCAAATCGGAGGTTGTCCAACGATGAATTCTTTTAATAAAATTAGTAAAAATAATAATTTATCGGAAAGTTGTCAGAAATTATGTTTGGAAGATTGTCTAACCAATTCCGTCAAAGGGGCCCATGAATTATTTAGGAGGATTACCAGCAATTCACATGATTGTCCACGTATTTTATATCGGAGGGTTGTCCTCAATTAAAATAAATATTTTGTTTTGAAAAATGATTTTCATACATGGCTTAGGCATGTAAGGAAGTCGGTGGGGACTGAGACATGGGATTGGGCATGTAAAGACATTAGTAGGATCCATGCATTTGCTTGAATGTGTAGTTGCCATGTGTGCACTTGGGTGGGAGTAACCGTGTGGGAGATTATCACTGCGGGCGTGCTCGCCTGATCGTGGAGTGTGACAGCCCCCCCGATCCCAGGGGGTGGGTTGACAAAATCCAGCCTTGGGAGAAGGAATCTACTCCCGCAAATATCAGAGACGCATGCACAGAATAAAATGGCCTCTTGAGCCCACAAACCAGTATAAATCAAAATATACACCTAGCTTTATATTATCATCCAAGGGTTCTGTATTTCTCTTAATGCAAATACATATTAAGTCTACAGTTCTAATACATATTATCCAAAAACATCAAGAGCCCACCGACCGACTTTTTTCTTGATCGGTCTCTAAGGAAGAGTCGTCTTCTCAAGCAACTACCCTATACAGAAAAATGTTCCCTCGGCGGGGTGAGCTGTCGCCCGATGGTGGAATCACCTAAATGGAGTTCACTACTGTTTGAAGTCTGTATCGATACTTAATTAAACACACTCCATGTCCATGATCCTGCTTAGAGATAATACGCGCATTCTGCCTCATAAAGGTCTCGAAGCTCACTCCACTTACTAGTGAAATAGTGTTTTCAAAACAAAACTTGTTTAATTGTAAATATCTCTTGGAAATTGTGGGTAAAAATATAGGACTGTCTCTAAAGAATGAATTGGATTGGTAGGCTTTAAAATGATCCATCGTCTCATCCCAGCGTCTGTTGGCCCATCTCTGACCCGATTCTCCGGAAAATCATCTGTAAATTCCTTTGTAACCATGTTAGTTTTGAAGAAAATTCATATCATGCACTCTGCCTAATCTCAAGTTTGCTGGTGCATGTAATGCATTATGCCATTTCCAAAACCATTTATACAATATATCGATACCTCAATGACTTCAACATTCTAGAAGTTACGCACTCACAACCGTCATTCAATAGTGATCAACCATCACCCAATTTAACAAAGCGAAAGCGAATAATATCATCTTGATGGCTTGCACACATTATAATTCCATATAATTATGTTTCTTATGTTAACACATTCGTCATCATCTTAACTATCTAATCCTTTGATCACCAACTCAGAAGCCATTCTCTAATTTCTCAATCCATTGAAAAGAATTAAACATATGGAGGCTGGTGCGATACCTGAGCAATTCAATTTGGATACTTTCGACTAAAAGCACATTTTCTCCTGAAAATGTTGGTGATTACTATGTTCATGGCTATTCCGTGTCACGAGATTCAATTGTCCCTTTATTCACATGTCACTATTCCACTGACTGGAATTTGTTTTATGATCCCAAAAAAACATAACTGATGGGAACTGTCAGTGGCGACCCGCTCCTCAACGTCCGGTTCCTCTCTTAGTTAGGGAACCATTCATACGTTTAGATCTCTACTCTTGAAACACAATTTATTGTCACGGTTGCCAATGGAGTTTCAAAAATTCAACAATTGATCCGAATTTGGGGCCGAATCAACCACTGGCCTCAAACCAACGGCATTTATAAACACTTAAACAAGGGGTAAAACAAATGGGATAAACCCTGCCTCGCGAATTTATCGGCTTCCATTTTTAATTGTCCACCACGTAAGCTCTTCAGCGTGATCAACATGTGGCCAAACCTCGATCAGATTTTCATAGATGCGAAACCGAGAAGAAAATTAAAAAAAAAAAAATCCTCTCACCCACGCTCTCCCTCTCCCCACGAAAAATGGCCTCCTTCAGTCCTGCTTTTTGACTTTTATCATTTTTTTTTATTTTCATTTATTATTATTATTATATTATTATTATTTGATACCTTCATTCTCATTGCTTTAGCCAGATTAGTTTTATCCAGAAAAAATTTATTCTCCCTTCCAGTTCTTCATTTGACTAGACTTGGCAATCATTCGACTTGAGATTTTCATACAAATATAAATCACTGAAGTCACTGGCGACTTATCACTTTGAAGAATAGTAAAATATTACCCAGTTGTCATAGAATTGACAAACTTTTAAGGTTAGATTTGTGAGACAATTTGTAGTATAATCCAGTTTTGTCATCAGGATCTAGAGAATTTCCGATTTTTCAGCTTGAAGCCTACGTTTTCACCAGCACTGGAAAAATTGAATTTTTCCTGGGTTTCACGATTAGGATCCCCTTTAGTGCGGGAAGTGTTGGGGAAAGAGGCGGGTGCTCATTAAAGGCAGCTTTTGAGGAAGAAAGCAGGCATGTGGCTTCAGTTGCATTTTGTAAGCAAGTATAGATTATTACAATTGAAACATGTTGTATTCTGGAGTGATGCTAACTAACTCTTGAGAACTACTGTGCAATATAGTTTGATGTACACGTGAGTATGGATGTATGGGCCAATGTGGCCATTTTACTCATGTATGGGTCTCATGATATGAGACAATTATATCCATAGTTGTGGTGGTCGCAGGGACCGAGATTTAGAGTAATCCTACATTTAGAAAATCGAGACTGGGTTGTATAAAACAATAACTAAATAAAAATCGTGTGTTGGATTGTAGCAAGATGAGATGATCCCCATGGGTGAAAAGACCCAAATTTATATGGTTTAGACATAAAACAGTCGGTGAAAGCCTATAAAAAAATGTTGAATAGGCGTGCGAGTCCTCTGATTGAGAACAGGAAATCAGTGGCCTAAATGATCTTCACAGGATTTGTCATCAATTAGAGGTTATCGTGGTTTAAAATCCCATTGGTGAAACACCAATGGCGGTTTTCCTGGCGTTGTAGATGTGAGATTGATTGAGGAACCGATTCGCGGGGCATGAAGAGTCTCATCTCATGCATAATAGAGACATATTTCCACTATAGGATTGCATTATTTATATGGAATATAGTTTGATGTTTATGTCGCCATTTATGTGCATTAATGAGTAATACATGGGAGAATTTTCTGGGCATTTGCTCATACGATTGTGAACCCCCTTGCCTCATGTACAATGGGTGAGCAGGGGAGACCACGCTAAACCAAGGCCGTGATTTTGAAGAAAGCAAAATATGTGGCATATTTATCACTTTTAATAAAAGTATTTATAAAAAAATTATGGTAATTCTTTTGTTTATGTATAAATGGTTGGGTATATAAATATGGTAAGAGTGTGATCAAACTCTTCGGACTATAATTAAAGCGTTTTATTTTTATATTTTTATTACCGTAGCAAGACTAGATGCAGTCCAGATAAAGAAGATATATATTAGGATGGATAGATGTGAATGGCATTAAGTCTAGTACTATTCTGTTGAGACCCTTGATGGGTGTTCATGATTATATTATTATCTGAGTTGTATGTTAGGCAAAGCTCAGTAAAGGGAAACTCTATAAATTTTTTAAAATATAGATACCGATAAATGGCGGACACAACAACATGGTATCAGAATTTGGCCGAAATCCACAAAATTCCAGCAGTTGTGGGTTGTCCGCTTGAGGACCCTCGGATTTGGGGTGTCATCAGACTCATTGGTTTCTCTCAAACAGATTCTTGATTTATACAGTCTTGAAGAATAATATTTTATCAGTGCAGGTGTTTAAGTGTTCCATTCAATGTAATTATAACAAGGTATGTTTCCATGTTAATTAATTTTTTTTTACATTTTAATTTAAGTTTATATTAAATTAGATAGTGTTTATATTTAGATTAGATTTAATTTTAAGTTTATATTTAGATTAGGTTTAATTTGATCTATATTTAGATGAAGATTATGAAATGAAATATAAACATATATTACTATATATTTATATTAATTAGTAACAAAACACCATTTAACATGATGTAGTGTCATATTATATTTAGTTAATTATGATTATGAAATATAAAAATTTATTAATTATTGTATATGAAATATGAGCATATCATTATGTATATTTAGATATTCCAAATATAACTTTATAGACTTAGATTACAGTGTAATTGAAATATAATAAATTGATAATTAATGTATTACATTTTCTTTAAATTATAATAATTAATACAACTTTATATTTAGATTGAGATTATGAATATGAAATATAAAATTTTTTAAATTATTAATTAACAAATATGTTAAATATAAAAATTTGTGAAATATACATTTTCTTGTTAATTATTAATTAACAAATATGTTAAATATAAAAATTTGTGAAATATACATTTTCTATTTAAAAATTATGATAGTAATGCAACTTTAAATTTAGATTGAGATTATGATATGATATAAAAAAAGATTTATTAATTAACAATCATCATGATATAAAGAATTTGCAAATAATATTTCTTTAAATTATGATAATTAATGCAACTTTATATTTAGATTGAGATTATATGAGATATGAAATATAAAAAAAATATTAATTAACCATTATGTGAAATATAAAATTTGTGAAATATACATTTTCTTTAAATTATGATAATTAATGACACTATATTAATTGATTATAAATACGGAAATATAAAATAATTAGTGAATTAACAAATATGTGAAATATAAATTTGCCAAATATACATTTCTTTAAAAATTATGATAATTAATAAACTTTATATTTGATTGAGATTAGATATGAAATATAAAAATTTGTTAATTATTAATAATTAACAAATTTGTGAAATATAAAAATTCAATTATAATATGCCATTTGAATACAAATTATGATAATTAATGCAGCACTATCATTTAGATTGTAGTTATGAATATAGAGCCATAAAGAAACACATTGATGTTAAAATTTAACAAATTTGCTAATCTCTGAAATTTATTACAGCTATACATTTTCTTTAGATGTGATAATTAGTACAGCTTTATATTTAGATTAAGATTATGAGATATGAAATATAAAATTTTGTTAATTATTAATTAACAAATTAAGTAAATTTTCTTTAAATTCATGATAATTAATGCAACTTATATTTGGAATTTAAAGATTATGAATATGAGAGTACCAATTAATTATTAATTAACAAATTTGTGAAATATAAAAGTTTATTGAAATATACATAATCTTTAAATTACTGATAATTAATACAACTTTATATTTGGAGTGAATTATGAATAGCAAATATAAAAGTTTTTTAATTAGTAATTAAATAAATTTATGAAATATACATTTTCTTTAAATTATGATAATCAATGCAACTTTATATTTAGATTGAGATTATGAATAAATATAAAAGTTGTTAATTATTAATTAACAAATTTGTAGAATATACATTCTTTAAATTAACAATATTAATGTAACTCTATATTTAGATTGAGATTATGAACAACAAAATACCCAAGGAATTTGTTAATTATTGCATTGAATATGAACATATATTATGTATATTTAGATATTTAATGTAACTTTAGACTTATATTAGATTATAAATATGAAATATAATAAATTGTTTAATTAATGTAACTATGAATTAGTGAAACTTTATATTTTAGATTGAGATTATGAATGCAGAATTGATTCTAATTATTGAAGTTTATAGGATGGATGAGTGGAGTAGAGCGATACAAGAGGTCGTGACATGACTGATAATATACACCTGTTGAAGGAACGAAATGACACTATATGCAGTTTTGTTTAGAGGATGCATTAGGATTAGCCTCGTAGACTTGGAAGGCCTCAAAGCCCTTTACCCATGGATATAAAAACTTTCTCAAAGCAGGTCAAATAAAATCAGCCATGACACTTTTACAATCATAACATATCTTTAGTAAATAATCAGGCAGAAAGTGATAAATTTTTTTAACTTTTCCAAACATGGATTTTTGAAAGATTGTGGAGTTCTCATTTCGGACTTCAAATTTGCAAAACACGATAAAAGTATTTAAAAACTTCCTAATCTTAGATTTTCAACCTCCGTTTGGGACTCATAAATCTAACTCTATTACTTCTAATATATACCATATACATTTATTCATTTCAATGTCAAAACATTTAAAACTTCTTCAATTCTAATACACCATTTTATCAAAAATAATTTGGGCTTGTAGGCCGGACTTAAGCGAGCCGCCTAAGTGGATTCATTTTTCAAAATATATGTATATATCGTATATACATAGTAGTGTCGACATATAAAATATACAAACTATTTATACAATGCGGAGTTCACTATCAGTCGTCTCTCGATGTTCCGACTCTCACTTTGCCACGGAATCTTCCCTAAGTAGCCATATCTGCCGGATGTAGAAAAATATTTTGGAAACATATGGAAAGAATAATTAAAGGGCAGGTGAGTGTACATTTCATGAGATAGCATTTTTCGAGTCTATCAAAAAGTATTGTACTTATACAATTAAAAATCCATTTTATGCCTTAAACTTTCTTCAAAGTATGCAATAACATACATTAAAAATCCATTTTATACGTAAACTTTCAACAGATGACCATACTAATTAAATCAATTTATACATAAAACGTTTCATGCCTTAAACTTTCTTTCTTTCTTTATAATAAATGCTTAGCCACAATTTAAAAATCACATTTTAATACCTTAAACTTTCTTTCTTTCTTTCTTTCTTTCTTTCGAATGGAACCCGGAGATAACCACACCAAAACGGAGTTCAGTCTACGGCGGTAAGACAGTCACATTCCGGTCATAAAACATTGCGTTGCAGGCTTCGGCTCCGTGAGTTGGATCTGTAGCACCTCTATCAAGTGCCAGAGATGTTACTCTAGACACTAATTCCTCCTCAGTTGTAACCCTATTCAGCACCACCTCTCGATCCTTACGCTTAAAGTCACCTTCGACGATATAGGTCATGCAGTCATAGGGGACTTAGGGTAACCATCGAGGTAAAACATTGCTTCCAAAATACATTTATAAATCCAATTTTTGAAATCCTTCATGTCATTAAAACACATGTAATTCTTTACACGTTTTAAAACTACTATATCTATAACATGCATACATATTTCCATATACATATAAATATATATTGAGTGCAAGATAAAACATTTCCATATGCCCTTAACATTTACATAAGCATTTCCATGAAACTTTAGTTTAACATTAAAATCATTCCATTTTTAAAAAGAAACTCAATTTTCAAAATGTCATTTCACTCCTTTATTTCACCACTCAATCGGCTTGCTTCCCATTGAGGTTCCCACAGTTTCCGATCAAATGGTGTGCTCACCTTTTCAAGAAAACCTAATTAACCATTAAAACACATACTTCCATTTAATCCACCATACATTCATTTCAAACGAATAGACAAATTATATAAAGTATTCATTGGTCATTTTATTGGCCATACTTCCAACAATACTCTATGAACTTTTGGCCATAAATTATTCAAAGGTCTTTAAAAATTATGAAACTCTCAGATCAGTCAACATATATCAGTAGCCATCTCTTTGTTACAATTTAAAATTATTCTCTGGCGCCAATACATAACACAAGTTCTTACATCTAATGACTTCAGTAAATTTGGCGACGAGAATCTGCACATGGCTCCACTTTGACAAATTTTACTTGACACTTTGGGGATTACAATTTTCTTAAAACTTCCTTCAGATAAATTTTTTCTATAAAGTCCTATTTTACAACCATGACTTGAATCAACTCCGATCAGATCAGAAATGAGCAGAGTTATGGTCAAAATCGACTAAATGTTGAAACAAGGAAAACCTGGCATTTCATATACCGAGGGCAGACAGTGGCTTTGTACCCTGCTTTTAGGTAAATTGCTCAAGTACTTGCAATCAGTTGACGAAGTCACCTCTTCCTAGGTTGATTCTCCTTAAAGTCTGGATTTAATTAGCCACTTGAATCACTCAAATCGGATGAAATGAAATTTGTAGCTGCAATCTGAAACTGGTCGAAATGAAAGCAGTATTTCCTATGCCGAACAGTCACCAGTTTTTTCCATAATTTTGTGTTTGCTTCATTTTTCCATATTACTCCATCCAGTTTACAACTCTATAGTCCATATACATGAAACCATTTCATTCTCATCATGACATCCTCTTTTTCTATTTCAAATCCTCTTTCACTACTTATCTTTCAAAACTATTATAAATTTCTCCAAATACCATTCTAATATAGGTAATATTATACTATATTAAATATGATAATTGATTGGGGTTTAAGACAAGCCTGCTCAATTATACTCAATTTCACCATGATCCAATTCAAAGGAGAGTTCACAACTATCATGTACCATATGGGTTTTACCACCTATTTTCCAAGAAATCCAGGGTTTATGTGAATCTCTCAATAAGCCCTGGTTTTAAGAAAACAAACAAGCCTCCGCCGAAAAACTCGCAGCAAATCACACAATAAACTAGACATCTAAAGACATTTGATTCCATAATGAAAACATACCTTTTGATCTCCTTCTTCTTCTTCTTCTTCCTCTCCTTCTTCTTCTTTTCTACATATTGCTCTTTTTATATATCTCTATGGTGCCTTAAGATCTTTGTGAGAAAAAAGAATGAATCTTTTGTTTATCTTCCTCTATTCCTTATATATTTCTCATAGTACATAAGTTCTCAACCTTTAATATTACAATTGTAACTCTTAATTCTACTACCCATTATCTACAATTTTGATTTCATATCCCCTTTGTCAATTACTAATTGTCACTTATTCTCATACCCATGAATGTCCGGAGTTTCGAAATTTTATCATCTCTCTATTTCATCCCCCAAATATGCGACGCGACACTTAGAAGTAATGACCATTATGTCTAGTTCATGTCTTGTACACTTATCTTTGAACGGGGCGTTACACATTTGTGTCTAGTCATTAAAGTGAAGTCACTCGGTTTTAAATTTCATATCACATACAGATCCCCACTTAAATATACTTAAAAGAAATATCTAATGCTCTCAAAGTTAAAAATGAGACAACTTTGGGTTGAAGTGAATAAAGGCAACAAAGAAAGCTACAAATATTAGGAAGAAAATTCGAGCTGCTAAAGTGATAGATTGGTAGCCATAGACATTTCTTTGATGATGAGGAGGAAAATGAGGAGGAAGATGATGATGTCTTTATGTATCCGGATGACATGAACCTTAACAAGCGAGCTGACTATCGAGTATATACGTGCATCCAGCAGTAGAATGAAATCGACAACAAGAAGAAAGGGTTTATAAGGAGCAAAGAAAATTTGGTAAATCTTTTAGCGTTATTATTATAGTACTCGTGGATTTACAAACATTTATAATATATATAATTACAATAAATTGTGACCTTCACAATCACATCGAATGAAGTCAATAAGGCGGCGTTGCGAAGATCTCAAAGTGTGAGACAATCGGATCCATCACCACTTCTTACTCATCATTATACAAATCTTCGGCAGCAAGACAAAAAGAACATTAAAAATCTTTTTAAAAGGAGGTGCAGTAAAGAAGCGGCGAGCGATTTATCGATGGAATTCTTCATATAACAGAGGTGTTACCTCACAAAGCAAGCTCTCACCACTTCAAAACATGATTGTTGTAAATTTTCACAAAACACAGTATGTGAAAATCCGTTTTCCAATTTTATTAATATTATTCATCTTACCATTATAGGTTGCAAACCATTTAGTATTTACTTTAACTTCTAGGCATGGGAATAGAGCGCCTCTCATATAAGGAAGTAAAATAAATATTTAGATATGGAATATAAAGATACGGGGAAGATTATGTGAATCACTCCAGAAATGGAAGACTATGAGTCGCGATTATATCTGATGGATGAATGGATCTATGAAATTAAGCATATTAATTTCATGGTATATTGTAAAGGCTTCAATTTTTCATGAATGCGACCCAGTGCGACCGGATAATACTCAAAAGACAACAAATACGGTATGGTTTGTTGGGGACGTGATAAAGGAAGTTGGTGATCTGATGTTGTGCAAATTCGCATCGGACAATGGATCGGCATTGTGAAGGCGAAGTGATGGCAGAAGTACAATTTATATTGTTGGACTCCATATGCGAGCTTTATTCTGCATGTTCGACCTTATGTTTTTGAAGATGTTGGTAAATGAGAAAGTGTTTAGACTTGATTACCATGATACAAGAAAAGATCTTTGACTTAGATGCAATCACGGTTTAGTTGGTTTCTATGATAGAGAAAGGAGTTTGTGGTGCTTGGAGATATTGTGCGTCAGAGGGCAACAAGATTTAGACAAATTACATCGCCTTAGCTAGTCTTCTAAGAGTACGTTTGAAGAAGATATTGCTGGTGATGAATGGGTTTCTCATGACTTAGTCAGTGACAAGTTGGGCGTGAGGTTGAGGACATTTAATCATTATATTGGGAGGGTCTACGACCTAATGTCCAATCTATGAGGCACTATATATAGTTCTTTGGATTATTGATTCAAAAATTGTCCCAACAATGCCATTTGTGCAAAGTTCGAGTGATGAAGCCAAGTTACATGCACTCAGCTAAAGAATGGAGTAAAAAAAAATCATCACAGTTGTTGGAATAAAACCCCTCAAGCATCCTCTTCATCTGGCCAATTAACTAATTCAATATCATAATCACTTTTAATATATTATTTTCCTTTTTATCACATACTAATTCTAAAACTCACTTTTTACTGGCATATTATCTTAATCAGTTTCAACTATCATGGGTTACTAGTGACCCTGAGCTATTCCAAGATGTTCAAGAAGTATTTGAAAAATTATCTCCTACTACAGAAAGATCAAAATATCAATTAAGCTTCTGGATATATCGGTAGTGAATTTACGAATATCGGAAATATCTCGAAATACTCATTAAAATATCGGTGGATATTTTTACAAAAATATCAGTTTAAGTGAATTTTTTCATATTTTGAGTATATAGTTAAAGAAATGATTCATATCTTAATTACCAGTAGATTAAAGATAAATGGATTAATGATGTCATTAAGTATGTTATATTTAATATATTAGTAAGATATTAATATATTAAATATTATTTATTAATTTTTATTATTATTATAATATTATGTAGATAGCAAAGAGTTCAAATATTATATATAATTTTAAATTTTATCAAATATTATTTATTTTATTTTTCAAATTAATATTTGATTTAAATATTATAAAAATTATAAAGTAAAATAAAATAAAAATAAAATAATGAAAAAGTAGAGAGAGGAACAATTAGGACCCGCTGTAGTAATGGGTTAATCGATTAATCCATCAGCTCGATTTGGTTTGATAGTTGATACACCAAACAAGATTATTTTCTCAACTACACTTTTTTAATTTTGCAGCTTTGTTTGGCCATTTTAATTTCTTTCCTTGATGACCTAAATATATTTAACCCAAATTTTGCGATCAGTTTTTCGGGAAAATGTCAGTTTTCGATTTTCAACTAAAAATCAATTTTCCGATTTTTACGATTTTTCTTCCGATTTTTGTCAAATCGTTTATATCTGCGGAGTTTTTGCGATGATCTGACCAAAATCCGATTTTGTTATTACTCTTTCTTTGTAGGTCTTAGTAATATTAAAATAGAATACATTATTGGTTGTATTTTCTATTAATTGATTCACTTTGTTTGGTTACCTTACACATATATTGATTTGCCAAGTTCATTGTGAATTCACGACATAATGTTTGAGATGCCAAAGGGATTCGGTGATCCAGCAACAATATCGAGATTTTAGTGGTTCTGGTGAGTGTTATTTTCTTATTAAAAGTTTAAAGTAATTAGTCTGATATTTAGCGTAGATTTTGAATGTGTTAATTTTTATTAGATTGAATGGTGGTTTATGTATGAAACCATGCTCCCCACATTGGCGAATTTGGCCTTAGGTTCTTTCCCAAACCGCCTCATCTTTAGCATGTGAGAGAAATTAGGCACATTTCATTTTAGTCCCTACTCGAAACAAACAATTAGCTAGCTTACCTCAGAAATACAACAATTGGTTTGTTACTACAACATGAAACTAAATATCACGAGATATGTATAAGTAGAAACCAAGATAAAGTTCTTTTGAAAAAAAAAAATTACCTTGATTTACTCGACCATTGGTAAGGGTTGGTGAAGAAGAGGATAATCAATTATTCAGTAAGTTCTGAACTCTCATTTAGATGATGAAAGTAAAATCTGATCTGAAATTACTACGCATGTTAGAAGCAGGCGTTGATGTTGAGCGGGTTTATCGAGTTCATAGTGAAAGTTTTAGTCAGAGACACTGAGACTCATTTCGACCAGTTATCACTTCTCAAGCCCTCTTTTTAAGTTCAAGTTTTGAACATAGTAGTGAGCCTGTTTTGTTGGTGCACTTTTCACGGTACATGATGAAGCCGGCGGAGGTGGACGATGATGGTAGTGAAATCTTTGAAATGATGATGGGATAATGCGATTGACAACCGAGTGGAATATCCGTGGTCATTCGCGTTTAGAGTATTTCCACATACGCTACAAGATGAAGACCACGGTCTGGGGAGGCTGGTGCGGTACGAGCCGTTAGAAAGCCATATAAATTAGAAAGGATGACCCACAACATAATGAAGTTAGTTGACTGGTTTTGGAGATCCATAAACATTGCTCAATACGATGATTCATCCAATGATGCCAGCTTTTTCTCCTTGCACAATGAGTTGTAGTCAGCCTTCTTCACATCATTCGAGGGACATTGGTAGATATGGAATGATTAACTATCCTCATGATCCAATATTTCGAACTCCATATCCGTCTGAATGTAGGTTCAAACAGCGTGGGTGAACCTAGGATTTCTACGTCCGTAAGTTGTGGGTACAGGTCGAGACATTTGTAGGCATGTTAGATCTTATAATCAAGTATTATCGAACCAATGTCTTGGTATGAGTGTCTTTAAGCCAGTCGGATCCTTAGGTAGAATGTTTGCCAGTGGGACCCACGTCGATCTTCATTGGTTTTGTTAATATAATATCAATGTTGCAATGTAATATCAATGTATATTTCATTATTTAATGTCATTTTACACTTTTACAAATCCATTTCCATGAATTTCAAAGTATTTTTAATTTTCGATACACATCGATATTCATGTAAAAATATCCCACTTAGATATATCCAGATATATTCGTAAAATCCGTCTGGAATATATCGAGTGGCTTAGATATTTTAACGCATGTATGACATAGTAATTACATTTCACTTTTTATGTTTTAAGCGAGTGAGACATTGATTGGGCGTGCGTCAAGAAATGCGAGCTCACGCATTCATCAACAACGGTGATAGATGATCCATACCCATCCACACACGATATGTTGATATCGCTTGTGCGTATGAAATGCGTATATGTTATTCATGCTATGTCATCTTTTTATGCATAATAAGCGACATGCGACATTTATAAATTTTGGATAATTATATTTCCTACATATAATTTCCATTTATCTAACCATGTTAATACATCAACGCAAGCACATATTAAAATGAATTTTACACCTGTGACATGTATTATTTATTTTCCAACAATAACACACAAAATGGCCAAATCTCGGACCCATATGCAATAAGACACCTTTTGAGTAAAGCCCCGGGTTTGTCGCTAGTCTTATGATACGAAACACCACAAAACCCAAAGACATCGATCACCGGGATCGAAACCAAACCTCGACCTGATCTGAGCGTTTGCTTAGAAAAGCAGTCTCGAAAATCATGTCCGGTGTCAACAGTCAAAAATTCTTAAAATTCTGTTTCAGTTCAAAAAATTTGGGACTGAAATTTACGACCTCTCACGACCTCTAAAAAAAACCCCAAGCCATTACATGGTCTTTAGGATAAAAATAACCCAAGTATAAAAATTCCCTACCTCGTGGAGTTTGACGAAATTTCAAGATTTTGGTACCCACGTGTAGCTCTCGATGCATGGATCGACTTTGTCTTTTGCTCCGAGGAAAACTTGCGGTTCGATTTCTGTAGAATCTTTTTTTCCCTTTCTCTCTCTCTCTTCTCCTTTCTCCCACACACAACACTGCCTCTCTCTGTCGTTTGTTTTTCCTTTTATTTGACTTTTCTTTTGTTTTTTCTTTTATTTTCCTTTTTTTTTTTTTTTTCCTTTATTTTCTCTTTTTTTTTTCTTTTTTTTTCTTGTTTTATCTTTCCCATTATTTCCTCCATTTGACACTTGGCTCAATGTGAGTCATTCACACAAGTGCACCACATGTCATACCATGTGTCACGCGTTGATGCCTCGAAAACAGCGGAAATTTCAGTATCTCGGAATCCTACCAGAATTAAGCGGAATGCCCAGATTTCGGTGAGGCAATTCAACGGTGAAGTCCGTTTCATCATCCGAGATCTAGAAATTTTCCGGTTTTCAACTGAAATTACCGTTTTACCATTTTTCAGAAAAATTGAATCCCGAGTTTTACATTCTTCCCCCCTTAACAAAATTTCGTCCCCAAAATTCACACATACTGACACACATAAGCACATGCATATGCAATAGTCATTCTAGTTCCAATATTAGACTTCTAATATTAGACAACGCACCTTCATCCTCAAATAGGAAGAAAGGATAGGGTGTTTCGCATCGTGTCTCAGCCGTTCCCGAAGAGTTGCCTCCTCACTCCTCGGTGTTGCCTGACACTTTGCTAATACACCTCACGGTCTTACTTGTATAAAACGATCTGTCACATCCGTGTTGGTCCCTCCTTGAATGTCCCATCTATATCAACAATAATCCCTCCCCCAATCCACTACATGAGCTAAATCTAAAGTATACTTCCGAAGCATGGAGACGTGGAACACCTCATGGACACTTAATAAACTCGATTGGTAGCGCGATCGATATCTGTATGCCCACCCTCTTGGTGCTCTCGAGAAGGACCCCGATATCTTATAGATCGTTAGCTTCCCCTTAAACTGCTAGAATCGACCACTCCTCTCATAGGCATCACCTTGAGAAGGCGTGATTACCCGCTCAGAAGCTCTAAGAGGTCGACACTTAGGTCTGTCGGTTTAGCTGCCTACCCAGAACTTTGGGGCGTAGAGGAAGGCGCTTACGTATCAAACCCACGCTTCTCACGAAAGGTGTCTCTACAATCGGTCGAACAAGTAATGGAACTCTCTCATCACCATCCGACAAATCGGGATTAACATGGCCTCCCATATAAAGCCTCATAGGGTGCCATGCGTATCTTTCGCTGATAACTATTGTTGTGGCCAATTCCCTTCAGGGTAAGGGCTCCTCCCATTTCTGCTTAAGATCTAAGATGCATGCTCTCAGCATGTCCTCTAAAACTTGTATGGTCCTCTCCGACTGACCATCAGTCTATGGATAAAAAAAAATGGTGCTCATCATCTACTACGTCCCTATGGCCTTCTGGAAACTCTTCTAAAAGTATGTCGTAATCTGGGATCCCTGTTCGATATGATAGAGGGCGGCACTCATTATGGCTGACGATCTTACAAATATCTGGCCGGCGAATTCCTCCGGTGTGAAGGTCATGCAGCTAAGTGTGGCGACCAGTGGCCAGGGACTCCGTATAACCATATGGCGTCATGCCTCGTTGTGTCCATGTGAGTGGTGCCAAAATCCATCGTGACGATGCTCCCACTTCCCACTGCGCACCTCTACAAAGAAATTTGGAGTAGCCTTGTTGGCTTCTGGTGTTCGGCTTTTACTTGTTGACATGTGAGACGCCGTCGAACAAAATCCCCAACGTGTCGCTTCATTTAAACCGATGTCACGGCAAACGGGATCACGGTACATCTTCGTGCCACCTGGATGCACAGTGAATCGAGAGCAGTGGAACTCCCGGAGGATCTCCTCTCTCAGATTTTTTAAGAGTACGGGGAAACCACGACCCGTCACTTATCACGAAGACTACCATACGTGTGGATGGCCGACCTTGATCACGTTACTATTTACATGCCGGTCCTTGATGGACAATATCTCGCGATCCTTGTGGGACTCGATCACCACAACTCATAAGGGATGGCATAGCTACCCAAACTCCCCCCAGTGCTCCCACTGGCGATCCATTATCTTCTGACCCAGCGTCCTGATCTCGAGCATTCCACTCCCAGGGGGAGTACAGCCGTCTGCCAGTGACTTCCAGCGGGGGCATCGACCACCACATTTTCCTTACCAGGATGGTAATGCAAAGTGAAGTCTTCATCCATATGTGTTGTCTCATGTTAAGGTCCCGATGTGTGAAGATATACCTTAGACTCTTGTGTCTGAAAATACCTTAAATTGCTCACCATGCAAATAGTGGCGCCAAATCTTTAAGGCAAAGACTATGGCCGCCAACTCCATATCATGTGTAGGGTAATTCTTCTCATGATTCTTCATTTATGCGGAACCATAAGCCCTGACCCTCCCGAGGCGCATCAAGACACATCCCGTTATAGTCCCTAGAGGCGTCACGGTATGCATCGCATCAAGACACATCCCAGCTCCGTCCCTAGAGGCATCATGTTACATTAAAATTTCTAGCCCTGTCAGACCACAAAATAGGAGTCAGAGTGCTCCTTTTCAATTCCTAGAATGCTTCAGCACGTCATTCAACTCTAATTTGACTCTTTCCTAGTAACATAACCTGAGCTCGGGCGTGAAGTGCTCATCTAATAAACCTTTGTCCTACAATTTTGCAGCTTGACCTTGAGCCTGCACCAAATCACGCTGTCCCCGAGTCATAGAAAAATGGGTGATTTAATTGTAGCTCAATGATAAAGCCCATCCCCGTGAGGAGGTAATCCTGAACATCCAAAAGATCCATATCGCAAACCACCCCATGACCGATGTCAAAAACTGTATAAATTTAGTAATGTCACGCATGCACGCGTAGCCCTAAGTAATATAAAGGTACTTTAAAGTACTGGATATCGATCCACAGGTGCAAATGATCACATATTTCGCCAATAAGATTCAATAAAGATTTGAAAAATTAAGTAAGGAAATCCAATGGTTATTGATTCTTATAATTTTATCAGGCATACTTAGGGTTAAATCTCCTCACACGCCTAATGATTATTCTTTTCAAAGATATCAAGTATTCAATATATTTTGTAATATGTCAATTACCGGTGCGGATTCGCTTACGAGATATCCTCTCTCGAGGGTATATCCGCCTATCTCGTGAAATAGAATCTGCACATATCTCTATCTCGACTCCTAGATTCAATGCTTAAATGTTTTTTAACCTCAAATTCTCTGTGTTCTAATATCTCTATTACCCGATCGGCTAAAGGCTACTTACCCAGATCCCCGACACTTCTCATCTCGACCTCTGATCTCCATATGACATATAAGCAATATTGGCAAGACATTAACATGGTAATTGAAAATGTGTGAGGAGTAGATATGACAAATTAATAACAACCGAATAAATATGAAAGATCCAATCTTAATCCATCAGACATGACAGGTTTGATAACCCTAGAAAGAGATCTAGAATGGCAATGTGGAAAAGATGAAACTGCTTAATAAAGAAAACATTGTTCTAAAAATCCGAAAATATCCGAAAAATGAAAAGCGCATACTCCCGCACTCGGTCGCGGTCACTCGCCTCGAAACCTGCGCCTCTTCGTACGCCTCCGATCCTCCTCCATTCCGAGCCCTAATTTGCTTTTAATGACGAGGGCAGACAGCCGACGCCGCGACGTGGGGACGCCGCGACGTGACAGTAATTTCATCGCTTGTTCCCATTTGTCTAAAAATCGCTTCCAAGCATCGCTTCTTTCACCCTAACGCCTCCTCACAGATTCACCAAAGATATCAACCCCAAAGATTCTAGTCACAAAATTATAAAAATACTCTAAAATAAACAGGAAAATGGACGACTGACGCGAGCATAATATGAGTGTTTTAGACACTCATCACACCCCTGAATCTTAGTTTTCTTGCTTGTCCTCAAGCAAGAACCGACTTTATTGCACACACACACGATATAATGCCTCTAACAAGACGTTGATGCACATGTTTAAAAATAGGACTTAATTTGGATCGACTACATACCTAATCGCTTTCTTTGCTCAATGTTCATCGAGACATACGTATATTTTGACTTTAAATCACATCAGATAGAAACCCAATTAGTAATCAAATGCCACAGCCCTAGCCACCCTTTCCCAAAATCCCTCATGCTTATAATGAGTGACCTCCAAGATAGTCGCCTAGGTCCGATCACTCCTCAAACTTAGCCTAACTCACTATTAGAAGAAGAAGCTAACTAGGAAAGGCTGATAGAACGACTCATTTATTCATGTTCTCATACTTGAAATTTCCACAATGCAAACATAATAGTAAGATCTAGTTAAGAAGTTTTAGCCGAGTGTTCCCGTAGTGGATCCATTAGCACTCCCACCGCTTGGTTATGGGCACCCGTGCATTCAATCTCCCTCTCAAACTCACCCCTAACACTCAACCAAAACTCAAAGGCCCTAGGTTGCGTGAATGATCCATCATCTTTCCGTCCATGTACAAGCGCTGAAGTCAATGACTCGCCGCCTGGCTCAGTGGCATTAGGCTTGATAGGCCCCCTCGTGATCGTGCCCTGGACTCGATTGATGATCCCGCCATTCCTATGCATATACCTATTTTTGTCCTATTTCTTTTTCTTTTTCACTTTTTATATTGTTTTTGTATTTTCTCTTTTTGGTTGGGACTCGATGGCAATCCTCTTTTGATTAGGTGTCCCATCACTCAAATAGTTCGAATCTCCCTAGGTTGATCGAACTTTAGCTGGTTCGGCGCATACTTTGAAAGTCAATAAAGTAAAGAGTGTGATGGGTTTTGAGAACCGGTTTCGACTACCCGGGATTGGATTTACTAGCCCTTTTCAACTATCCACCCACTACTCACTATCAAGCAAATGTGTATGCAATTGAACAAGTTTATAGTGAACTCAATCCAAAATTGATCCTCATCTAACATGGCACACATGTATGCACATGCAAGTAATGTCCCAAAATATATCAAACAACTAACACATGACTCATAAACATGAAAGTGCGATGTAAAATAAACTGAAAAACAAAACACACTAATATGCGGAACACACTAAAATACTACACACTACTAAAACCAAAAACACAATAAACAAAACACAAAAACATAAGACCATCAACAAATCCCTCCCCAACAAATGACCTGTCCCCACCGGTAAGATAAAACATGAGGGTAAGGGAACTCTCAATATCACCGCGTGGAGGTGGTGTGATGCGATAAGCCAAGTCGAGCTTATCGGGCTCAGACATCGTCATCATCAGAGAATGATGGCCTCGACAAGAATCGTCTCGCATGTCAAACACGCCGCAAGGCTTCCGTGATATCTCGAGTAACGAGGACTCGGTGCTCCTAGGTCTCATCCCGTATCGCGTCAAAGAGCCTGAGGGAGAGCACCGTCTCAATATATGGGGAAGGATCGGGGAAACGGCCGCCCGAGGCCGGTGGTGGTGGAGGTGGTGGTACAAGGGTGGTGCGGAGGTGGGTGAGACGAGGATCGGGCCACGTCCTCCCCGGGTGTCACCCAGAAATCCTGTAAAGCGAGCCCGACACCTGAAGCTCGCCCTCGTCTCGAGGCTCGTGACCAGTCAGAACTCCTCAGCTTCGCGGACACCCGTGTGTCCCGTCAATCGATATTGCCTTGATAGGATGGCTGTGCCTCATTGTCGCCAGGTACCCATTGTCGCCTGCACAAGCCAAATATCGCGTGCGTGCCTGTGCTCACCGCATCCCTGCTATGGAGGATGGCATCTCGATAACCCGCCCAACATCGAATGTGATATCCCGGATGATGGCGGCCGAGCAAGGAACGCTGGCCGCTCACACATTCGCTTCGATAAGACGCCGGGCGATGAAACGATGCCAAACTCGAATGTGAGCCAATGTCGCCTGAACGGACCGCATGGCCAGACCGCTGATCCTCCACTCACCCCTACCCGGGTCAATACGCGATGACCTCATGGTAGTCGATGCTCGCGAGTCGACAAAGGAACCCGTGGGACATGCTCTAGGCCATAGAAACTATTGATCGACTCCGAACTGAAGTCGACCAATACACCTCGCACCCTGACCAGACATGGGAAGCGAGGTTACGTAAAATTTAACTACGCCATTGTCAGCTGACGAGGGGGCTCGGGCACAGGCACGCCACCCTTTAGCCTCGATTGTCTTTTCTAAAGAAACTATCGGGGCGATGAGAAACCTTCTTCCTTAGACCGAAGGATCGCTTTTGCAACAAAGAACCGATCCAATACGGGCGCCGTATTTATAAACGTGATATCAACGCGGAGCCTGGGTCCCGACAACACTACGCATGTGTGCAACTTTTGCCTCTCGCACATACTAACCTAGACAAAAATATCAAACACCTAATGCACCACAAAATCAACTAAATAACTACCTAAGGACTCAACAAACCTAAATGGAATTCGTAGATCCTAAAGGAACCTAATGACCCAAACAGGACCTACAATACCTCACTAAACAAACAACAAAGAAACCCTGTGATCATCAGAACGCTAGAACTGCACACAAGGGTGGAATGCCACTATGACCCAAAACCCGCCAAAGAGGGTGATCACAGTGGTCTACGGAAGGAATGATAGTCCCACCTCTGCATGGGAGTCCGCCGTCCTGAATAGCCGAGATGCGTGAGCCTAGGGTTTCATGAGTAGTTGTGTGTGAGGCTAAGAGCCAAAATGAACTATTCTTTACTACAAATGTGGCCACGTCAGTGTGGTTCACGACGCGGCGCGAGGACATGACCAATCACACGCCGCACGCGACCACGTCGCGATGTGGCGCAGTAAATAGACCAAATGACGCCAGCGACGTGAGAATTCCATCGACGTGACAGAGGGCTTCAAAAATGACGTCATGCGGAGAAACCACGACGCGGACGCAGGGTCAAAAATGACGTCAGCGATATAAAATCCACGTCGCACGATAGAGCTTCGCAATGATGTCGAACGCGAGAAACCACGTCAGCGCGCGGACAGATGAAATTTTGACGCCGCGACGTAGACCTTGACGCTGACGCGACGCAGAGTGTCTCAAGAAATTTTGGAACACACTACTCAAATTCCCACTTTTTCGAACTCTCCACGTGTAAAACTTCATTCCTGCATCAACACGCCAGAAGACCCGCACCCACGCTCCGGTCCCGCAATTTAAACCAACAAGTTAAACACCGATCATGGAACACAACTAGAAAACCAAAAAATTGCTTAAAATAACCAATAGAACTTGAAACTACAAAATATAAAAATACCTGGTCGCCCCAAGAAGCTTATGTTTAATGCTGTCGTTAGTTCGACGACCCTGAATCTCAATGTGATAAAGAACTCAAACTCTTGTGATCGCTGACTATATCACGCTAAAAGGAATGACTTGCTTGTCTCCAAGAAACCCCATAGTACGGCTTCAAGGCTATAAGCACCGTGGAATGTGCCTTTCTCAGGATGTGAAACTTCTGCCCACCATGTGAAAATACCTTTGTTACCGTGAAAGGTCCCATTCATCGAGACTCACCTCCTAAAAGCTTTAGTCTAGAACTGGAATAGAAGGACTTGTTGTCCTATCAGCACCTTTTCGTGACGTGGCTCACGTGCTGCTTCGGTCTTCCTTATAAATACGCGCTCATATGCTTCGCTTTCTAACTCATCTAAATTAACGAGTCGAGAATGCCACCATCAGCATCGGCCCATGTTTATTGTCGAGTGGGCCCAATAGGCCCGATGCCCACCTTCATCGAAGGTGGCACGCTTTAATATAAAACAAGTCCGAATCGGGACATAAAGGAGTTTTAAATGCGTATGTATGCCCAGAGCGCATCGCCTACTTTTTAGAGACCAATCCTTCGAGTTGTTGACTGCCTTCTCGAGGATGTACTGATCTTCGCCGATACCGCTGTCTGCTTCGATTGTGGGCGGTATGCAAGAGATGCAATGATGACGTAATTTGCAATACTTTTGCAAACCTTGCCTATTACCTTATCGCGTAAATGCGTACTCATTATTCATTAAAGCTCGAGGAGTTCCAAAACGTGAGGAATATATTGTCGTTAAATTGAGCTTGCAACTGGGCACTGGTTCGTGGTTGGAATCAAGCCATCACTTTGAGACATAGTCTACAGCCAACAAGATGTATAAATTGTTGTATGATGCAGGAAATGGTCCCATGAAATCGATCCCCCATAAGTTTAAAACAACCTACCTCCAAGATAGGATGCATGGGTGGCTCGTTCTTCTAGGAGATGTCTCTCATCTGCGACATTATCTGGGCGGAACTAATCACAGCATCTTAAATGAAGGCGCTAATAAACCCGATCAGAGGAACTCGGCCATTGCTTCGCCACCAAAGTGTCCACTACACGAAGGTGTGACAATGGTTCGTAATACTCCAGATGTCACTCTTCTAAATACATCTCTATTTCACCTGACAAGACAAAGGTTCAGAAGAATTGGCTCTTCCCAATTAGCAGAGTGCTTATGTTAAAACTTTTTCTTCTTCCTATAGTCAAATTCGGTAATCACTTTGGCTACCAAATAGTTCTGCTACAATCTTCAAACCATGGAACTCGCCCTCTTCATGAAAGCCGTCTGGAATTACATTCAACGAATCATCTTCCTGCCCTTCTGCTTTTAAAGGCGGTTCGCTACTAAATTTTCAGTTCCCTTCGTTCTGATTTCACGTCAACTTTAAAAATGTGAAGGACCCACCCAATCAATCCGCTTTTGCATCTTTCTTTGGTCATCAAACATTTAATACAAATGACTTCGTGCACCACGACTTTGTTGCTAATCAACAAATATGGTCGAATTTGTCGAAAGCAAAGACAATGGCCAATAGTTCTTCCTCGCAAAGGGCATAATCCGCTGACGCCATCTAAAAGTCCGTCACAGTAAATCAATGAAGCTCGCTTCGCCCTAGTACCCACTCAATCGCATAGTCGCTGAACACACATCACCAAATGGAAAAGACCAACTGGGAGCTACAACACAGAGCCAGATCAACTTGGTCTTCAATATAAAAGCATGCACGCATTGGGAGTCAATTCACTGATCCCCGGATTCAACAAACAGACAATGGTTTCAATCGAAACTGATAAACCGCCAAATCCAAAGATGGCCTAGAAAACTGGATCCCTTTTCACTAAGAAGGTGGAGGTAACTTCACCGCTCAATCTTCTATCTGTACTCTCAATCCTCTGTCGGATCCGATGTCCAAGGACAATACCCTCTGTACCATGAAATGGCACTTTTCCCAATTGAGGGCACAAATTGGTCCTTCAAGATCTAGTACAAATTTCAAATTGCCAGACAATTGTCAAATGAATTTCCCATTACCGAGAAATCGCCCATGAAGATTTCACCGCCTTTCTCCACCATATGTCTGAGAATATGGCCATCATGCATCAAACAAAGGTACCCGTGCATTGCACAGCCCAAAGGGCATCCGCCTCTAATGCAACACCACCATAAGGACAAGTGACGCTGTCTTCTCCATCTGTATTACGGCGTACTGACAGAACCATATCCATTGAAAGCAATAGTATTCATAACCGGCTAATCGATCGAGCATCTGATCTAGAAACGACAATGGAAAGTGATCTCTTCTGATAGCCTTGTTCCAAATTTCATAATCAATACAAATGCGCCAACTAATCGTTTAATGGCAGAAGATGTTGTTTTCACCCGATGACAATTTATTCCTCCCTTCGCACTACCCGAACTGGCCGATCCATGCACTACATATCGTAATGGGGTAAATCACCCCCGTTGTCCGTAAATGCCAACTCTTTCCGATCGGCCTATTGTCGGGAGCCGAATCCTCCACGCGCTCCATCAAGGTTTATGTCCGCTTTCTAGTAAAATACGTATGCATGCACATAGAAGGATCTAATTTCTTTGTAGATCGCCCAGAGACCATCCGAAAGTGCATGCTTCAGATCCTCGAAGGACCCTCAATAACTTCTCTTCCCCAGCGCAACCAAAGATGCCGAGATAATCACTGCAGCGTAGATTCTACCCCAAGGTACGATACTCAAACGACTAGGCAGGTTTGCTCCATCTCGTGGTTGCTCAATCTGATGATCTGCTTTTTAAACTCCTTCTGCAGGTTCAAGCATTTTCTATTCATTGTATCCGAAAGAAACCATCTATTAACATGATTCTTCCGCCTCACACTGTGCTCCTGGTCACATTCTCACTGAAGGCTACTCCAAAGGGCCGGCAAGACCACTCCATGGGACACTACCTACTGCGCCTGCCATGAAGCAAGTATCACTTTCACTGCGTCTCACCGTCAAGACATTGAATTTTACTTCTTCTTCTCAGACTTTAGTTTCGCCGCCTCCGTACATCAATCATCGTCTCAGCCGCTAGAAAAAGGTCTTCCCAACACCTGGTATTTCTTTATCTTCCTCCATGTCTAAACTATGAATCGCTGGAAAGATAAACTTGTCGACCTTTACTAAGACATCTTCTATTATCCTCTCGTGCTTCAAAGATCCGGTCTCGCAAGTCGAAGCGTGATCAGAATGATCGCTTCTCCTAATCCCAAACGCTTAAAGATGGATAAGTGGCATAAGATTAATGTCGGGCACCCAAATCACACAAATACTCAAAATATCATTTCCAATTGTGCACTCGGATAGTGAAACTCCGCCTCGATCTTTGAGCTTCGTGGTAGCTTCCTCCTCAAGGATGGCACCGCATTCCTTTGTTGCTTACCGCCTCAAGTCTCGGTCTTCTTCTCAGACAAAACGCCTTTCATGAACTTTACATAACTGGCATTTGCTCTAGGCATCAAGAAATGGAATGTTTATATGCGCCTTTTGAAAACATCCATGAACTCGTGGAATTGCTTATCCAAATTTATGTTTCTTGAGACGTCAGGTAAGGGACCCAGATCGCCTTTGCTTCACTACAGAGGTCTCTCGCCGATCAAGCTTCTCCCGTGGACTGCTTCTTTGATCGCATCATCTTTCCGCTCGCCGGGTGATCTCTCGCCTAATCAAGCCAATGAATGTGGTTGCACTTGTGGGATTCCAATTTCTCTCCCAGGACTCAACAGGATCGCTTAACGTGCTCATTCCCATCTCTTCAAGGTTTACCTAATTGCTCTAAGCAGCAGAACCCGCCACTTTCGTGGCAAGCTTCTGCCATTCGCCCATTTGTGCCTCCAAACTCCTTAGCCGTGGCCGCTTGATTGTTTAACTCGGGGCTGCTTTGTCGCCTGATGTCTCGCCTTTTAGTCTCATTCATAAATGCGAATGCGGCTAACATCCGTGCTGGGAGCGCTCGTCTAAATCCAGCCTTCTTTCCGTGGTTCATTAGCTCCTGCTGATGGCATACTGCTCGCTATTACGCCATCCATACCCTGTAATTGTTTTACTATTCCGTTCCGATTGTTACGCCCACCCCTTGTCCCCGACCTTCGATTCCCGGTAGTTGTTACCCCCATACGGTCCTTGCTGCTGTGGTCGATTCCCGATTAAACCTCGACACGCACCGGGCTTCGTCTCCACTCGCAGGCTTCCCCCGACCGAAGACCCTACACTACTATGCCGTCCCTCCCGCGACCACAGCCAACCCCATGGAGTGGTCTCAGATAACATGTGGCCGTTCCCCACCGTCTATTTAGCTGCTTAGTCACTGAGCGCCACATGATTTTACTCAGATTGCTGAGGACTTCATCTGTCGTGCCACCCACCGTGTTTACTCAAATTTCTTCTCTAGCCAATCGGGACAGTGCCGGGCTTCGCAAAGATCTCTCCACACACATATCTCATACGCCCCACCGTGGGTTTTCATCAATGATCCTCCAAATGAGGCATCTATCATCGTTTCGAGTTGTATTTCGTGACTAATAGAAGGTGTGGACTCGTGATCCATCCGTTAGCTCTGCAGAGGATACTAATAATTCATGGAACCTGTCCCATGCCTCTGCTAGGTTCTCCCCTTCAAGTTGACCAAACGACGATCTCTTGTAATGCTGTGCACCTTCGAAGGTGGAAAGAACTCGGGTCGAAACTTTGTACCAACTGCTCCATGTAGTAACGGAGTCCCGCGGGCCGACCAACACCCACGGCTCGGGCTCCTATCCCGAAAGTGAAAGTGGGAATAAACCGTAATTCAGTGGCTTCTTCTGGGTGAACTCCGTTGTACTTGATGGTGCATCGCGCAAACTTCGAGGAAGTTAGTCAAATGCATGTTCCTGGATTTCCTACTGGCAGTCCATGGAACAATATGTTCTCAAGACCAGATCGGATCGACTTCAATTCGAAATTGCTTCGTTGAATTCCAAGGGTCAGTCTGGACGCCGTCTAACAATCAAGCCAGTGGGTAAAACAAACTCATCTAATGAAGCATAAGGATCGGGTCATTTATAAAATGGCCCGCGCTGATTTAGCTTCTCGCTTCTCTCGTGGTTCAGCCTTTGTTCAACGCCAAAAATCTGTCGCGTTTTCCATGACTATCGGGGTTCTAATATACCTCGTTTTTCGTTTCGCGCAACTGCGTAGTAAGTCTTTCCGTCTGATCAAGTATTGATTAATTCGACATTTTGCCGCCGCATGTACCACCGAAACCTCGCATCGCACACACACAAATCAACAAAACCCAATTACTGTACACTGTAAAAATAACAAAATAAAGAAAATTCAGATCACTATCTATGCGGCTCACTTCTCTATATCAATTTAAAACCGTCGCGAATCCGCCCAAAACTTGACATGTCAAAACGCAGTGTATAATGAATGCCTATGTGCGCAAGTGCACGCGTAGACCCAAGTAACATGGCGAAAATTTAAAGTACGATATCGATCCACAGGAAAGGTAAATCGACTACGCAGGTTCCGCTTCTCGCATAATATCTAAATAAAGGATTCTAGGTAAAATTAAGTAAGGAAACCCGCGAACTGCTTTATTGATTCTAGTGAATTAATGGTGTCATGCCTGTGTTAAATCTCCCCTATCACTCAATGGATTACCTTTCTCTAAAGATTATCGTTTATTCAATATATTTGTAATATGTCAATTAGTTAGGTGATTCCGCCACGATATCCTCTCTCAAGGTATATCCGCCTATCTCGTGAATAGAATCGTAGTATATCTCTATCCTCGACTCCAGATTCCGAAACAGCTTAATGTTTTAACCTCAAATGCTACCTTCGTGTTCTAATATCTCTATTAATTCCGACCGACTAAAGGCTACTCTTACCCGCATCCCTCGAATACCCTCATCTCTCGAACTCTGATCTCCAAGGCGATTATGCTAACATTGGCAAGACATTAACATATAATTGAAATGCAGTGTATAGAGATATGACACAAACAATAATAACCCATCAACATGAAAGATCCAACTTTAATCCATCAGACATGACATGGTTTGATGTAACCCTCAAAGAGATCTGTAACATACGGAAGAAAAGATGAAACTCCGTTAATAAAGAAAACATTGTTCTAAAAATCCGAAAATAACCAAAAAAACAAAGTGCGCCATAATCCCAGAATCCCCCAAGCCGCTGGTCACTCGCTCTCGAAACCCGGCCTCTTTCGTACGCCCCGATCCCCTCCATTCTTGAGCCCTAATTTGCTTTTAATGACGAGGGCAGACTACTCACTGACGGACGTCGCGACGCGATGTGCGTACTTCTATCGCTCTTGTTCCCATTTGTCTGTAACCTCGCTTCCCGGCTGCCGCTCCTTTCTTTCACCTCAATGCTCCTCAAGATTCACCAAAGATATCAACTCAAGATCTAGCTCACAAAAATTATAAAATACCAAAATAAATAGAAAATGGACAAACGATCATGAGCATATGAGTGCTTTTGGTATTAATTCACCATAGACCAAACTCGGCCTCACCTCATCCTCTATGCGGCTTAGTTAGCCAACCCATCAATCGCCCACTTCACTGAGTGTAACGCTCAAAGTGCAACAAGCAAGCTCTCCCCTCGAAAGTCACACTGATAGCCCGTCCCTCGCAAGTGCGCTAATCCTCCCACTATCACAATCAATGATTAACTGTGCCATCAAACCAATCACCATAGCTGCAAAAAACGACAACATCAAAACTGACATGTCCATTACCCAAGGTCCACCTGTGGGAGCAAAATCCCAGATCTCTAACTCACTGCTCAACATAGGCCCCGATCGGTCCTCACCCCTAGTCCCCGTAGAACCTCTACTTGATGTAATAGCTCTCATCCAAGGGTCTCTCAAATTTCAAACCCAAACATTCATAATTAAATGCAAATTACCAAAGAATGTATTTAATTAGAATCAACAGAAGGCTTATCACACTCACCCCGCCGCGGATGAAAAGGGTGCGAGACTATACTAGGACTCATTGTTTTCACATGTGAGCCCAAGTCTTATAACTGAACGTAAAACATCATATGGCTGTGCTACAAAATAAAACTTACTACTGTAGCGGAGGTTACAGATGTCGACACATACACCTCGAGTCCCACGACATATACACATACAAAAAATGTACTCACATTTTACAAAACTCATAAAGTGCACAACCCACAAGTGATTAGAACCCTACTACTCGTCAGCCTAGCAAGATGAGACAGCGCTGACGTGTCCTCCTCCTGTACTCAAGCACCAAAGCTTGGCACCCATGCTAAGCCAACGCTTAGTGGGGAAACATATATCATACACGTATACACTCAGACGCATTTCACGCAAAGGCTATAACTGCAACATATACGTAGCACGAATTCTTACCAACCATATAACAAAACCTGCTGGTACGCTGGCATCGGTAATTTATAAAGAGGACTCAAGTACTGTTCACTCCGTAGAGCTTCGCCAAAAAGCTTAGACTCAGACTAGAGGTACCCGCTAACCCACAGCAGCTTATATCATATGCAGGCACCGTAGGTACTGGCGTAGCCAAACTTCAGGCGTAGGTACTCCATAGGTAAATATCTCAGAAAGGTGAACGATGTACATTACTTACCTATTCTCGTTATTCACTTCTATCATATAACCCTGTTTGACTACTCCTGCACTAAAGGGATAAGAAATGAGTAGGACACAACACACAGTACTCCAAAGGTACAAGATAAGATCGGTAAAGTCAGAGGCACAAAGAAGGAGTGTCAAGACCGAAAGAGAGTGTTGTCGCACTAACGAGAGTACCTGGTACAATGTGTCGTGATTAATTCCAGAGCATCAAGCATTAAATGTTGAAGCAAGGTCAAAGAGGCGTTCTGACTAATCGAGAGTACCGGGCACATGACCGCCTACAATGTATGCAGCGTGTCATTTAAATATCTGCCCTAAGTCAGAATAATTCGAAATATACCTTGGGAAGCGCTTTCTATTGATGTGTTTAGGGTATGGCCAAAGTAAAGTATATATTTATCCCGAATAAAATAAGCAATAACTCGAACTGTAATACAAATACCAAGGGTAAATTACTAAATTATTAACTACACCTTATGGTCACAACATAATAAGTTCATACTGTCAAAGTAGGATTCTGATAAATGAATAGAGAATAAACCTAAAGGAGGACCAAAGAGTAATAAAAAGATATTAGAATAAAATAAGGAAGAAAATCGTGGAGACAAGTGGCTTCAAGGAGTTAGGGAGGAAGTTTCTCGGAAAGTGAGCCAAAAAAAGGGGATAAGATCAATAAGGAGAAGACCAAAAAGAAACATTGAGCCCTCATTTTGGTCTTGTAGAGAGGAGAGAGCAAAAAACTGCTGAAGAAGAACAAAGAGAAAAGAAAATAAGAAAAGAAGGGAAAAAGGAGTTATACATCATGGTGTAATAATCCGTGAATATTCAGATGAATACACATGTCTCGGGGGTGTATGGAACTACTAAATTTGAATACATGGATACATGTCTCTGGGGGTTTGGAAAACTCCCAATCTCATTTTGTTAGATTAAGTTGAGAAGAGCTCTAAGGATCCTAGATATGTGCTTTAGGAAGGTCTAGTCGGCAGCCGAACTCAAGAAAATTCCTATTTTTGATCATATGAGCTGGACCTAGAATCCAGTTTTTAGGTCAGAAGCAAAGTGGAATCTGAAGTAAGTCCTTCTGATAATTGTAGCCACATCAATTAACTTGATGTTAGGCTTTAATTTTCTTGATTCGACCTCTCTGTAGACTGCCATAGTCCTCATCGAGGTCACTTAGCTAACTGCCTGGTCGTCAATTCGCTTAACTAAATTCTGACCTTAGAATGGGGCTTTTCGGGTCGGAAATAAAGAGAATTTGGCAGTAAATTTTTCTAGAAATTGTAGCCACATCAATGAACTTGATGTTAGGCTCAATTTCTTAATTTAGACTCCTAAGAGAACAAGTTATGGTCTTTACTCGAATACCAAATGGGTGCGAGTGCATGAGGTCGTCCTCAGAGGTCGTCGTACTGTGAGGTCGTCCTTCAGAGGTCACAGTCCCAGAGGTCGCCAGTCCTGTAGAGGTCGTCGTGTCTTGTAGGGGTCGTCGATCCAGAGGTCGTCGTCCTCAAGAGCCTTCCCGTCGTAGTTGACTACGCATGACTCCAACTTCGGGCGTCATATATCTCTTCGCTTGAACTCCGATTGCGTTCCCGGACTCTGCTGGAAAGCCCATTGAGTCAAGAATCCATCCATATACCTGAGGAGGATATTAGATGGTCGGTGACTGAGGGTGTGTTAGACTGAGCTCATCACTTCAGTGCAGCTCGTCACCCGTGTCACTGTCAAGATCGGGATCGCGCATTTACCTCCAACTAAGGTCATATCTCCTTCGTTTGAACTCCGATTTGGGTGTTCTTGGACTCTATGGAAATCCCATTGAGTCAAGAATACATTCATTTGCCTGAGTAAGATATTAGATGTCAGACCGAGGTGTCAGACTGAGCTCGTCACTTCAGTGCAGCTAGTCAATCTCGTAGTCACTCTTTCGTCAAGATCTACCGCGCATGACCTCCAACTTCTGGGTGGTCGCTATATCTCTTTCGCTTGAACTCCGATTTGGGTGTTCTCGACTCTATGGAAAGCCCATTGAGTCAAGAATCCATCCATATGCCTCGAAGAGGATATTAGATGTCAAGACTAAGGTGTTAGACTGAGCTCGTCACTTCAGTGCAGCTCGTTTACCCAGGTCAATTTAGTCAAGATCGGGATCGCGCATGACTTCCAACTCTGGCGTCATATCTCCTTCGCTTCAACCCCATTCTAGTGTGTTCTTACCCTATGGAAAGCCCATTAAGTCAAGAATACATTCATATACCTGAGAAAGATATTAGATGTCAGACTGAGGTGTTATACTGAGCTCGTCACTTCAATGCGGCTCGTCAATTCAGGTCAGCTCTTCAAGACTGACTGCGCATGACCTCCAACTTCGGAAGGTCATATCTCCTTCGCTTTCTGAACTCCGATTGCGTACTTGGACTCTATGGAAAGCCCATTGAGTCAAGAATCCATCCATATGCCTGAGGAGGATATTAGATGTCAGACTGAGGTGTTAGACTGAGCTCGTCACTTCAGTGCAGCTCGGGTCGTACCAGTCGCCTTCAGATTTAACTACGCATGACCTCCAACTCAAGGTCGCAACTCCTTCGTCCGAACTCCGATTCGGTGTTCTCGACTCTATGGAAAGCCCATTGAGTCAAGAATGCATTGATATGCCTGAGGAGTATAGAAGATGTTTGACCGAGGTGATAGACCAAGCGCCTCGAGGGTCAGCTCAGGCCTCATTCGCCCAGCGTCACTGTCTAGTTGATCTATGCATGACCCTCCAACTCTAAGGTCATATCTCCTTCGTCCGAACTCCTGACTCGGTGTTCTTAGACTCCTATGGAAAGCCCATTGAGTCAAGAATACAGCCATACATAATATGATAAAAAGGGAACCCCATATGAGGTCCGAAATAAGGAAAACACAAGGTGATATGAACAAGAACTAATAACATAAGTAGATTTGATATGTAAAGGAATATAGAAGAAAAGTGTAAATGATAAGTTCGTAGAAACAGAGTAATTGTATGACTCCGCTAAGACCGATATCAACAATGCGACAAGACATATATGATCGCAGCCGCACTCGCAGTGCCACGCCATTTATCATTTAGGCGCACGCATACAAGATTAGTGCTTTGGGAACGATACATGATCGCTTCGCACCCTCGCCAGCGTTTCTACACTTCTATTACGTATGTGCACGCCCTCGTTTCACCGCATCTGCACCTTCTCGCTGCATATATTGTACCAAGTCTCGTTTCATTCCTTATCTCCATTCCAAGCAAGCGAATATTTATACGTGTATCCGAATAAGAAAGGATAAAAGGTAATAATTGACATGAAGGGTACCTAAGGGTATTTAAGAAGAAGTCTAAGTTCTCGTGACTCCTACGGGAGATAGAAATCGGGCTTGACAAACACAAGTAAAACGTACAAGTATAGAAATATATAGGTATATTTCATAAGATATGATAGTATAATAAAGTACATGAAGATATAAGTTAATAAGATATAAGATGTTAATGTGAATGGGCACCCAGACACGAATGATAAGCATATATGAATATAAGAATGTGAGTAGTATGCATGATAAAACTATAGGAATATATGTATTATGGAGAAAAATATGATAGCCATAATATGAAGCAAGAAATATGAGAACGAATATAGATTTAAAGAAATGATGGTATAAATTTTATAATGATTTAAACCGAAACCAAGGAATGGGTTTGCTCTCTACCAATTATTCTCTGCTTTCTTCAAGTTTTGATGTTCGTTTAAAAGCATATTGAATTGATTTTAATTGATTTGAGAAGGATTGAAATGTCGTATGAGAAAATTGCATGATTATTGAAAATAAATCATATGTATGTAAGCGCATATTGTACTATATTTTTCTATAAAGGATTTGAACGCCTTAATAGAATGTTAACCGTTTATTTCAGATTAAGGATAGATCGTATACCATCAGGTCAAATAAACAAGATCATGAACTATTGTATTGATGTGTTACTCCGATCAAGAGCTCCCGCGATCAGACGGTGAGTGTTCACTATTTGACGTTTATAACCAACAAAGAGCCCGAAGAGACTGCATCAGGTTATAAAACCATTCGATACCACCAAGCAGCCCCGTAGGGACTCAAGTGCCTATGACTCGATATCCTCGTATATCGAAGACATAGGTTAAATTCGTTAAAAGTATGGTAATCGAATTGATTTACAACCCAATTGATTTCCGCACAATTGAATCGAATTGCAGAACTCGAACTCGACTCTGTGTGAGCAAATTTAAATTGATTCGAGATCGCAAAATATTGATTATGAAAATGAAAGTGTATTTTGGGATGATCAATGAACCATGACTAATCAGATATAAAACAAGTATATATGTATCGTATTTATATTGGATCATCCATAATGATTCTTCCAAGGGTTTTAATTGTTAAATCGTATAATGTGATAACAAAGATGGAAACAAGACATGAAAATAGAGCATAATAAATGGTATATAAGATATAACCATGAAAGTAATATATGTATGTTAATACACATGCACATAATAGATATGTAATATGAACCATTAGAAAGATAATGTAATTTCACACATGATAAGTACTAGAATAAGAAATATATGATATGAATATATGATGTACATACCTAAAACGACAGAGGGAACATGCTACGAACACACGATAAATGCATATGTGCTAAGAACGATAGAGATAAGTAAGCATGACAAAGCACTAGAATACAAATAAAAGTATAGATAGGAGATATGTCAAAGACAGAGAACATGCATATGATAGTAATGTAAAGATGATAAGTAATATAAAGTTATATGCATATGTATAAGCTGCGATCGCTACCATGTTGTCCATGCTTATGTTCCCACTAAGCGTAAAGCTTAGCACGTGTTCAATCCGTAGGCCGCATGTAAGACAAGGATAGAAGATGTGACATCCCACATCACAGAGCAGGTGCCGCCTCGTAGGATGTGTGCTCACCGCATCATTTCCCGATCCTTATAAGCTTGCAGAAAAGAAAATGTACATGTATAAGTAAGTGGGACTCAAAAGATATGTATATAGATGTCAGGACACCACTCCCAAGTGGGTAGTTCTTTATATATGAAAATGATTTTTGTTATTAAATGTTTGTATAACCACAGTACAAGTTCGCCTCCGAAAGAACAGTCAATGAGTCCCAAAGATATAGTCTCGCGCCCGGATCGATCTCTAGATCCGCCATTCTGCCTGATCAGGACTCGGGACGTGACATAAGCAGTCCTACAATTATATGTGTTCAAGAACTTACTATCTTATCATAGAGTCATTAAGTTTTCCAACATCAAACTCGCCGAGGCAAAGCGGTCTAATTTTTCCTTTACCTTACAAACATGAATGGACCCCTTCATACACTTATAGGGTCCTCATTAGTCCAATAGACAAGTCCTCGGAATAACGGAATAGAAAAACAAAAGAAAACTCAAAAATCTAAACGTTGTGAACAATAGCTACACCGCGATGTACCCGAGGCTTGTCCAAGCCCCCCCTCAGCCACGCCGCATCGTGGACATGCCACGGCTTGGCGTGGACCTACACTCTTGCGTGGGATCCTTACACCGCGGCGTAAGACCCCTGAAATTGCCCATATTTTGCTTATTTCGTCCATTTTTCCATAAATCTAACCAAAAACCCCAAAATAATCAAAAATCATCACCAAAAACAACTCCCAAATGTGTTCTAACCCAACCAAAACCAAACATAGAGATTAATTAGGGTTTTTCCAAACCCTAACTCAAATACTTGTAAGTTAGGTTAACTTCCTAACACCCAAACATGTATCCATATACCATAAACCAAGAATCCTTACAAATCCATACTCAAAAGGAGGATTCCATACTCATCTTATACAAACTAGGGTTTTACCAACCCAACTTCCAACAAATCTAGGGTTATGATGAATTCCTAACTAAACCCTAGAAATAGACAACTAATACCCATACAATAGTCCAAAAATCAATACAAAACCATAACAATCCATACAAACTCATAGTATCCATACAACAATTCCATACTCAAATAGTCTCTATACCTCAAACTCTCTTCTCCTTCTTCTTCTTCCTCTTTCTTCTCTTCTCCTCTCTTCACGTAATGCCTCCCCCAAAAATGAGAGACCAAACTTGGCCTTATCCCATTTTGCTTTTAAATTTTCATTTTATTACCTCGTCCTCAAACTCCTCTATTTGCACCACAACTATGTCATTTTTATAAATAATAGCCCTACACATCTTCTTTATCTATGACTTTTATGTCCTATCTTGACCAATTCCACTTTTACCCTTGCTTATTTCTTAAGTTTCTAGCTAATGCTTTAAATTTAAATTACTTAAAATCTCAATTTTGTCTACAAAAATACCCTAAACATGCCGAAAAACAACTAGGTGTAGCTCTCAAAGCTGCCACCCCTCCCCTTAAAATAAATTCATCCTCGAAATTATATCTTAAACCAAGGAGCAAGGCACAAAATTCTCATCAAGCCGACATGGTTCCCATGTCGCTTCCATACCGTGACGCCGTGCCAAAGACTTTTACCGCAGTGGACTCGCTTGTTCGTAACCATCTTATTTCACGATCTGTGATAGCTTCGCCTTCACTTCCAAAAGAGAAATCTTCTCAGACTTGTATATCTTGAACCTGGGTAATATGTGCGATGTGTCAAAACCCATACCTACGGCTACGTAGATACATGGAATACATCATGTAATTTGGCTAACCTGCAGGAAGTGACAAACAATGCGCTACCGGTCCAACCCTTTCTAAAATCTCGTATGGCCAATGAATTGACTCGCTCCTTTCTTCCAAAGTTTTAGGTATCTTTTCCACTTTAGTATACTTTTTAAAAACACTTGCTTCCAAACTCATATTTATATCCTTTTCTTCAAATTAGCATAAGACCTTTGTCTATCATTGGCAGCTTTTAACCTCTGCTAAATAATCTAAAATTTTTCCTCTGTGTCTCTTACTAAATCAGGACCAAAAATCCTATGCTCGTTCAACTCTGTCCAACACATAGGAGTTCTATATCTTCTCCCATACAAAGCTTTATACGGGGCCATACCCATATTGGACTGATAACTGTTGTTATAAGGAAATTCCATGAGTAGAATATACCTATCCAACTTCCCGAAAATTCCACACATGTACTCTCAAGCATGGTCTTCCAACACTTAATTCACTTTGAACTGCCCCATCTAAGCCAGGATGGAAAGCAAGGTTAAAATCTCGCCTCATACCAAAAGCCATCAGAATTCCTTCAAGAACCTTGACGTTGAACCGTGGATCGTGGAATGTGACTATCGATAAGGGAACCCGGCGCAATTCCGACAATTTCACTACATAAAGCCCTTACTAGACGGATCCACAGAGTAGTCAAGTCGACCAAGAGGAATCAAGCAAACTTGGTCAACTGGCCCACAATTACCCAAATCGAATCATGTTTCCTTTAAAGTAGGGAAAACCTAGATACAAAAATCCATAAGAATGTTTATCCCACTTCCATCGGGGGAACTCCAAGCGTATTCAATAAATCGGGATGGTACTGTGTCTCACTCCTTTACTGCTGACACAAAACAATTTAGACACATGTAATTTAAATGTCCTTTTCATCCTCGCTAACCAAAGAGTACTATTTCATATCCTTGTACATCTTATTACCTCCAAGGTGCATGGTGAAAACAGTATTGTGGCTTTCATATAATATCTTCTTTCTCAAATCCATATCATTCGATACACATAATCTGCTCTTATACAACAAACCTCCACTTTCATCTATGGCATAATTGGGCCTGCTTCCATCGACTAATCGCACTATCTCTTTGTAACTTGGCATCATCTTTCTTTCTAAGCATTTACTATCATTTGCTTCTAAATCCTATGAGATCCCTCAATCAGCCAACAAGGCTCCATCAGAATCAAATCTCCAATCATAATCTTTTAAAGACAAAGAAAAAAATCATTTTCCTACTTAAGGCATCTGCCACTTCATTTACTTTCCCAGGGTAGTAATCAATTATACAATCATAGTCTTTAAACAATTCTAACCACCGACATTGCCTCAAGTTCTCAAATCTTTCGAAAGCTTAGCAACATTTCAGACCTTATGATCGCGGAAAATTCACATTTTTCTCCATATAAATAGTGTCGCTAAATTTCAAAAGAACACTACACAAATTTAACTCCAAATCATGTGTGTGAGAAAGTTTTCATTTCATGCAAGCCTAATCGGTCTCAAAGCATAAGCCACCACTTTCCCATCCCGTATCAATACATCCCAAACCTATTGAAGCATCACTCCGGCATGTATAATCCCTACCCGAAGTAGTCGAGTCAACACCGGTGCCTTAACCAAGATTTCTTTAACCTTTCAAAGCTAGGATCAAGTACCATCATCCCACTCAAACTTCACCCCTTCGAGTAATCTTTGTAAGTGGAGGATGCTATAACTCGAAAATCCTTGTACAAATCTCCTATAATAACTGTACCAAACCTAAGAAACTCTCATCCCTGCTACATTTCCTCGAGGAGGTTTCCAACTACGACTACTTCACCTTCACTCAGTCCACTCTAATACCTTCAGCAAATACAATATGACCTAGGAATGACACTTCCTTAAGCCAAAAATCACATTTACTTTACTTTGCAAACAACTTATTCTCTCTCAGGATTTGCAATCCTATCCTCAAATGGTGTTCATAGTTAGTTCTATGCATCCTTGTACACCAGATGCCATCAATACCACAACAAATTGATCCAAATGTAAAGTGGAAAAACCCTTATTCATCAAGTCCATAAATGAAGTTTGAGCATTGGTAAAACCCAAATGCATTACTAAAAACTCATAATGGCCAAAACCTGCCCTCGAAAGTTTGCCAGACATCAACCTCTTTACTCCTGAGTCGATGTAATATCCCGATTCAGTTATCTTCGAAAAGACACTTTCTCCTTTCAACTGATCAAATAAATCCTCTATTCTTGGAAATGGATACTTATTCTTAACTGTCACTTTGTTTATTTGCCGGTAGTCAATGCACATCCGAAGAGTGCCATCTTTCTTCTTAACAAATAAAACCGGCGCACCCCAAGGTGAGACACTAGGTCGGATGAAACCCTTATCCATAGCTCCTATAGTTGAGTCTTCAACACTTTTCTGGGCCATTGGAGCCTAGTTACCTACAGGTGCCATCTAAATAGAGTCGCTCCCATCACTTCAATAGAGAGATCCACTTGTCTTCGTGGTACTCCCTGTGAATTCCTGAAATACATCGGGAACTCCCTAATCATAGGAATATTTTCCAAATTCACTTGCTCTCTTTTGGAGTCAAGAATCAAAGCTAAAAAGGCTTCACAACCTTTCTTAGAAAACGTCGGCTTCCATGTACCGAAATAAATTTCAGATTGATTCGCAGATCGGGATACCATACTACTCCTGACAGCAACATTTAAGCCTCATCGTTTTCTTTATCACAACTGAACTATACTGATAGTTCGCGATAACCAACCATCCAAAATCATGTTCCAAACTCATTAAAAGGCAAAGCAATAGATCGATCCATTTAATTCCCCTATCATGTAAATTAAATAGGAACAATTTTTATATATGCGCCGACTCTAACACTATGCCCCAAAGGACTCAGAATAAGCAGATCATAAGCTAATGTGCTTCATCAAGGCAATTTATCACTCATTTATTCATGTATATATATGAATGCGTAGAGCCCTGATCACTTTTCGAAGCATACAAGTCAATATCAAAGAGAGGCGCAGAAAGTACCAAGACAACCCCCGCATGTTCAGAGATCTCTTCACGAGCCTCACAAAGATAAGTCATTAGCTAAGAATGTGATCTATCCACTCGTCTCCGAAGCACTACCTCTTCCTTGTGAACCACTTCGTCCTCACCCCTACTCTTAGTCTGTGGAGGTACATTTGACACTCCTCTACCACTTCCTTGAGGATCTCTAGAACTTCCCGATCCTCGAGGTCGCCACATCACATGATCGTTGCTCCTCACCCTGAACACCCCCATTTACTGCCTACACAAACCATAATGATTTCCATGGCAATGCAGGCATGCATGTCTTTCCTCTTGTCCGGTTGAGGTGCCTCGACCGGAACCTTGTGTCATGGTAGGTCCTTGTCTCCTACCCCTTGTAGCTGAACCCTGTACTGAATCAACTTGTGACTCTCAGAAATTTTCCAAGAGAAGCCCCTCTTAAGAACTTTTTCTCTTTCTTTCTTACTTCGACTCTTCATTCCGTATTCTCTCAATTTTATAGCCGGTCAGACTAGTTGATAAAAATTGACAACTTGTAGCGAAGTAACAACCGTGAGGTACCTTTTGATGGACTCATGTAAGCCCTCCTCAAACTGTCTATATCTGAATTTTTTCGTAAGAATAGATTCTGGTGCATATTTACTAAGACGGCTGAATTCTTTCACATATTTCCATTTTGACTCCTTGTAATCATCAGTGACATACTTCGTATTAAACTCTATGACGAAGTAGTCCCAAGTAACTGGATCTGGAAGCAGTAGATTTCTCAAAACCAGTTTCCACCAATCATAAGCTGCACCTGCAGCAATGAAACTCAACATGTGGCCTTTGGTCCACAGTGGCATCCTTCACTTCATCTAGAGCCCTTTCCGCTTTTCAAGCCAAAACTCGGCTTTATCTGACTCTTTCCATACTTGTACCATGGAATTCCTTCCACTCCATGCTTCTTACTAAATCACTCTCTGAGTCAGGCCCCTCGAGTCGATCTAAGACCCCTTGCCATATCCCGAGATTTTTACACTCTTTCTTTAAATAAGAATATTCATTTGTTGTTGAATCAAACGGACCAGAAACATATTGATCTAAAGGATTGACGCTTTCAGCTTTTTCATCTACAACTTCATGAGGTCGATCCATTCTAGACAATACACAAAACAAGGACATCCGCATTAGGCCACACATTACTATGTAGGTACATCCTTAATCTAAGACTCTTCCAGAAACGCCTAAACCTAGGCTCTGATAGAAACTTTTGTCACACCCCCAACCCCCGCCTTGGCGGATGAAGGGGGCGCAAGACTATACTGGGACTCTTTACCTGCTTTTTCAGACATTAGTAGGCCCAAGTCTTATAACTGAATCAAAATATCATATACAAAGCTAAAAAATAAAACTACACTTGTAGTGGTGTTTACAATGTCAATACATACAGTCCTGAGTCCCATTTACACATACATATACAAAAACCGTACACTTACATTTCAAGCAAAACTCATAGTGCATAACCTACACCGTGATGAACTCCCTGCAAGTGTGTCGCCCAAAAGAGGTATGTCAAGATCGCGGACGCCCTCCTCTCGCACCTACACCTGACAAATCCCCCGCGCTGCTTAACGCTACGTGGAAACATATGACTTATACGCATACACTGCATCAATATTCTTTACAAATAAGTATATGGTCAGCAATGTATATACAAGAGCAAATATCATAATTTATCATGAATTCATAGGAACAAACTGTACACATACTTGCATTTCATAATGTGACTTATACTTGTTCGCATTCCGTAGGAGTTAAGCAGTTTTAGATTCTTGCATCGAGATACCCATAGGTACTATAAAGTTTATACTTGTACCTGAGGTACCAAAAAGGTACTACGTAGCTTAAACTTGTACAGGTACCCATGTGTACATTCAAAGAGTTAACAATGTACATTACTTTTACTTCCTTATTCGTTATTCACCTTACTTCATATAACTGTCAATTACCTAAAGGATAAGAAATGAGTAGACACAACACACAAGGGCCCTCAAGGTACTGCATGCACTAAGGTGTCGTGAAGACAAAGCAGGAGTGCCGAAGCACTGACAGAGGGTGTCGTCGCACTAATCAGAGAGTATCGAAGTACTAAATGTGCCAAAGCATGGTCAGAGAGTGTCGTCGTACTAATCAGAGAGTACTAAAGTACTATACATGCCTCGCCAATGCATTGCAGGTGTGTCGTTTCATTCAATATCTCAGTCTTAAGAAGTCCTAAGCACTATATGTGTTCGTGAACTTAATATCTTATCATAGAGGCATTAAGTTTTCCAACATCGAATCCTCGGGCCGAGGCGTGCTTGCCTAATTCTTTTTCCTTTACCTTACAACCATGAAACGTCCCTTCATACACTTATGGGTCCTCATTAGTCCAATAGACAAGTCCCCGAAAAACTGAATAGCAAAACAAAAACAAAAACTAAAAATCTACAATGTGAATGCGAAATCACGTCGCGGCTGGCACCGAGGCTCGTCTGGGCCCTCTCACCATCGCCACAGCGCGGACATGCCACGCCTGCTGCGGACTCCACGCTACACGCGTGGGATCCCCACGCCGCGGCATGTGACCGAAATTGCCCAGATTTTTCTTATGTCGTCCATTTTTCCATAAATCTAACCAAAAACCCCAAAATAATCCAAAAGCATCACCAAAAATAACTCCCAAATGTGTTCTGACCCAACCAAAATCAACATGTAGATCACTAGTGGTTTTTCCAACCCCTAACTCAAATACTTGTGGTTAGGTTAACTTCCTAATCTTACAAACATGTATCCATATACTCATAAACCAAGAATCCTTACAAATCCATACCAAAAGGAGATTCCATACTCATCTTATACAAACCAGTGGTCTACCAACCCAACTCCAACAAATTCAGGTGATGAATTCCTAACTAAAAACTCTAGAAATCAACAACTAATTGCATACAATAGTCCAAAATCAATACAAACCATAACAATCCATACAAACTCATAGTATCCATACAACAATTCCATACTCAAATAGTCTCCATACCTCAAACTCTCTTCTCCTTCTTCTTCTTCCTCTTCTTCTCTTCTCCTCTCTTCACGTAATGCCTCCCCCAAAAATGAGAGACCAACTTGGTCTTATCCCATTTTGCTTTTAAATTTTCATTTTATTACCCTTTGGTCCCCAAACTTCCCTCTATTTGCACCACAACTTATGCCATTTCTATAATAGTTCCACATCTTCTTATCTTATGAATTTTATGTCCTGTTTTGACCAATTCCACTTTTACCCTTGCTTATTTCCAGGTTTCTCAGTTTTCACGTTTTGAATTTAAATTACAAAAAATTCAAATTTTACCTACAAAATACCCTAAACATGTCGAAAACGACTAGAGCGTATTTCGAGGTGTTACAATCTTAGCCTAGCAAGATAGTAGAATCATACCCTGTATCATTGACTGATCAATTGGCTCAGTCTGTGGTGTGATGGCGTAGACACACCCCTAAGTCCCTGATGTCTCGGTCCGTGAACCCTCTCTTCGACCCATATCCTGGTCTCTCTGGCTTATTTATATAGTAGAAGGCGCCTATGCAGCACCTAGAGACTGATACTAGTCCCTTTTGCCCGCACTGGGGTGAGAAAGAACAAATTATGTCTGTGCCTATCCCACTAATGACTGGGGCTGTGCTGTCCTATAATTCTGGGATCCCTGCCTCTGTGGACAATCCCGTGTCATGTGCCAAGGCTGATGGCAATGATATCATGTCATTAGAATCCCCGACTCGGCCTTAACCCTGATACCCGCCACCCTATCCTTGAAATCCCCGTGGAATAGAAGTCTTCCGCTTCCTTCCCGAATTAGAAGAAGATTGATTCTCCTTCCTCTTAGTACTAGCACCCATATCCCAGATGTTCTGTGTGTCATCTACTCCTCTTCCAATGGCCAAGGCTATCCTGACCATCGAGTCCCCTCCTCCCATGTATGTCGGAGGATGATGTGCCTGAAATTCCTGAAGGTTACTCATCCCTCCCTGGCCCACGGTTGCACTAGTCCGTTCAATGGTAGCAGCCACCGCGCTCGCCTATGCAATGATGGCAACTATAGCACCCGTATACTTTCCGAATAATCGGAAACAACGACCCGCCACCATCAGGTCTCCTTCCCCCTTGAGAGCGGGAGGATAATGTGCCTCGAACCTCTGGAGGTTACTTGACCCCCCTTGGTTCCCATTTACATCTGAAGCCAGGCGATGGTGGCAAGAACAACACTTCGTCTCGCGCATAAGGGTAGCAATACAAAGAACAATGTACTCTATGAAGGTCTCGTTATCCGCCTGTGAGGTTGTGGGTTATTACTCCACCCACCACCCCTAAGATCCCTCCTCCGGGTAAAGAAGATAACATGTGTCAGATAGCAATAGAGTTATCAAATTTCTATCCCAGTCTAACTAGTAGTGCACATGCCAACCACTAATAGACTTAACATCATGAACTACACCGTTCATCCATTTTTCCTTAGTGGTGCATAATGCAAAACACTAATACACATCGGTTCCCGAACCATCATGTTCATTTTTTGTTTTCCAAACCCCTAAAGTTATGTTTTCTAACCCTAGTGTTCCATATACAATCCACCATGTATATTATTCACGCAAATCACCACACATATCACACAGCATGTTAAGCACAAAACACACAACACACAACAATGCATGATCTAGACCCATGCCCATCAACCTCGCGCGACTCGTGTGGCCTAGACTCTTGATACCTAGCCGAGATGAGCTAGTATCGGACCATACTCAGGATACCCACATTCGATTTCCAGTAATCGTTTACCTAAGCTCGATACCGCCGTGATAAGCTAGCATCGTGACTATGCCTCAGCCCTGGTAATCGCAAACCTTATGCTCTGTTATTAATCAGGGCTATGCCCATCAAGCCTTGGGTAATCGCAAACCTAAGCTTTGAGACTAAGATGTGACGCCCAAAATCTGGGGGTCCCGTTGACAACCCGTCAACCCGCAGAATTCTTGTGGATTTCGGATGATCCGATACCACACTGTGGTGTCCCATTTATCGGGATCCATATTTTCACAAAAATCGGGCAAAGTCTCCTTTGTTCGGGGAGCTCTACCCAACATACAACCTATATCACAATAATCCATAAGAGTTTATTACAACACTCTTATACATAACATATATTAAAACTAGCTTGTTCTAATATAGTTTACAAGATACCACCTCAATACGTTCCTTTACCGGGACTCATTCATTCATATTTAAATCAAAAATATGAAAATGAATTGTTAATGACAGTCCATTAGAGTCCGATCACAGCCCTCGTACCATAATTACATATCCGATTATTTATACAATAGTCCAAAAGAATTTAATTACAATTCTTTTTACATAAAATACTTTTTACAAAAGTGTTGTCAAGGCCACATGTCAGCCTTCTTCACAATCACAGTCTCGTCGGAGCGCCGTCTCCCTATACAACCCTAATACCTGAAAGGGGTCCCACAACAGAGAGAGAAATCCCCAATAGAAAAATTCTCCTACAAGGGCTACTCCCCACCTAAAATGCACATGCAATGACAATTATGAAAACGTCTAATCACATTCCATATAAATAATGCAATCTTATATGTAATATTTCATGTCATACATGAGATGAGACTCGTTGTGCCTATAACCCGAGTCCTGACCGACTCCCTCACACATGCAGATGTCAAGTGTGAAAACCATCACTGGTAGTACCAATGACACACACATATACCAAGCCCTTACTTGCTCACTAAGCATCTAATGAAGCGCCAATCAAGAACTAATCCCAAGTCAACTCGACTTCTATCACACAACTCAAATCTATGTGATAAATTCATGATCGTGTGTCTTCTTAGCAATGTAATCCAAATTACGTCACGGTCTCACACCCATACGAACTTTTTTCGATCACACCGAGGGTCTCTTAAACCCATGTTCCAGGCTTTTCACCTGAGGGGATTAACGACCCCCTTCTTACTCCGTCCAACACACATTAATTATATTTCACTTTTTATGTTTTAAACCATGAGACATTGATTGGATGTCGTCCAAAGTACGAGTTCACTACCCATTCATCAACACTAATGATAGATGACCATACCCGTGCACACACACCCAATATGTTGATATCCTTGTGCATATAAAATGTAGATATGTCATTTCATGCTATGTCATGATACATGCATAATAAGAGTTACATGCAACATTTAAAAATTTCTATTAATTATATTTCCTACATATAATTTCCATTTATCACAACTTCCATGTTAATACATCATGCAATCACATATTAACATGAATTTTACACACAACAACATATTATTTATTTTTCCAACAATAACACACAAACGGCCCAAATCTCTGACCCATATACACAGGGCACCTCGTTCCTTCCACAGTCACACCGAATTACTATAATACCAAAACACACCATAAAACCCGAAGACATCAGTTCCCGGGATCGAAACCAAACCTCAACACAGTCCGAGAATACCTAAAAATAGCCCCGAAAATCATGTCCATATTGTTCAAAAACAGCCCTGAAAATTCAGCTCGTACTGTTAGAAAACAATCCCAAAATTTTTTTCCCAGATTGTTCGAAAAATTGGGCCCCAAAAATTCATGTGGCTTCTACACTCCGGGCCCCAAAATTTTGAGACTCAAATTTATGGCCTCTAAACCCTTAAGCCATTACATGACCTTTAGCAAAATAACTCAAATAAAGAAAATTCTCTCACCTCGTGCACTCCGACGAAATCCCAGCATTTTGATACCCACGCGTAACTCTCATACGTCAATCGACTTTGTTTGCCCGATAAAATCCATGATCCGATTTCTATAAATCTTAAAAAGAAACGAAAAATCTTTTTTTCCCTTCCTCTCTCTCTCTCTTCTCCTTTCTCCACGCACCACATTGCCTCTCTGCAGTTTGTTTTTCCTTTTATTTCACTTTTCTTTTGTTTTTTATTTTCTTTTCCTTTTGTTTTTTCTTTTTGATTTTTTTTCCTTTTTTTTTTCTTGATTTATCATTCTTATTATTTCATTCACTTCACACTTCACTCAATATAAGTCATTCTCACAAATGTATCATATATCATATCATGTGTCACCCGATACTCCACGCTCAAAACGTGAAAATTCGACTATCTCTAAATCCTACGAATTCCTTAACACAGAATTAGATTTCAGCATTTAATTCACCCAGGCTGGGTTCTGTTTCATTATTCGGTATTTAGAAAATTTTTAATTTTTAACCGAAATTATCGTTTTACCCTTTTTCAGAAAAATTGAATTTTTTTTCAGTTTTTACATAATTAATTAATGTTTTTAGTATTTAAGGAATTTTTTCGCCAATGCTTAAGACAACTTTGACATTGAAAATATCGGGCTGAGTTGGAAAAGATATTTCATGGGTATAAGAATATTGTAGGGGAGGATGGATGAGTTTGTGGGCCCAAATAAAATTGACCCGGCCGAAAGAATATAAGGTATGAATTTTAAATTGACCCGGCCCAAATAAAATCTTATTAGAAATCCATTTACTAGGGTTTTATTTTTCGGTTTCGACTTAGCCCGTCCCTAATCGAATGGGTATGAGATTATGGTCAGTGGCAGAGCGAGAATTTTACTTCAGTGAGGGCAATCTCTAATAGGAATATGTATCAAGTTCAAAACCTTTAGTTGTAATTTTTTTTTAGGATTTTCAGTGGGGGTAACAATGGTCAAAACTTCTAAAACCTTAATGTAAAAAAATTCTAGTTTGGGCAAGACCCATGCTCTCTCCACCCCGATTATGGTTATTGAGTTTTTGGTAGGGTGGATAGGTTGGAATATTGTTTAGTCCCTACCCTATCCTGACTATATAAAAAATGATTTTTATTTTATATTTTAATATAATAATAATAGTGAAATTTTGAATAAAATAAAATTATAAAAATCTAATATCTTATTTACTATAATATATACTAATTTTAATATAATAAATATAAATATATTTTTTGATAACTAAGTATTTTAGTATAATATAGTAAATTATCCTCTTCTGACTCAAACTTGACTTTCACCTGTTTAGATGTCTTACCCTTTTAAATTTTGAACAAGCTTCTACTAAACCGAGCATCGCAATATAAAATTAAATATTAAAAATAAAATAAAAACAAAAGTAAAAATTAAATTCTCTCCTATTTATTCTTCCTTTGATAAGTTCCTTTCTTCCTACATCAAATTAGTCTCAAACCTTATCATTTCACATCATCTCCTTGTCCCAAATATGTACAACAAACTTTTTCACTTTCCCTATTTGGAATTTTCTTGAAGTGATTCCATATCGTGGTGGATTTCTCATTGTTGTAAATGAAATATATGTATATTTAGGGGTACCTTCTTACATAGTGACATATAAAAACATAGCATGATATAATAAATTTAAAATGATTCAAATATAAATATAATTTATATACCATACAATGATTATTTTTTGAATCAATTAAATATTACAAGACAACAAATAACATAATCTAATAAATTAAGAATACAATTTCTATATATTATGAAAACATATTAATTAGTATAAGTTAATTATTCCATAAATGATTTTAATTAGTATAAGTTAAAATGATTATCAAATTGGTTTTTCTAAGACGTTTAGTATCATATTATATAGATCCTTTAAGTGCATTTTTACCATATAATTAATTACTCATAAAATTGGAAGAGGTTTCAGTTTTAATACATAGTAGACAATTGGTCACTACAGAAATTCAGGTTCGAGGTGAAACGATAATTGAGTTTGGTTCGATCATTCAACATTGTTTAACTTTCATGTCCCACAATGTTTTTTTTTATTTTATGGTATTTGTTAGTCGACAAGCTAATCCTATGCAAGAATCAAAATATCAGTAAACACGGATATATCGGTAATTGGATTTTACGGAAATATCGGAAATATCGGTAAAATATCGGTGGATATTTTTACAAAAATATCGGTTATTAAAATTTTTCATATTTTAATTATATAGATTATGAGAAATGATTCTTATCTGGAATTAAGGTAGATTAAAAAATCAAATGATTAGGATTATTAAATTAAATATGTTATATTTAATATATTATTAAGATATTATTATGTTAAGAGATATTATTTATTTGTTTTTGTTATTATTATAAATATTATGTAGATAATGAGGAGAGTCTAAATATTATATATTATAATTTTAAACTTTAAATGATATTATTTTATTTATTTTCCTTTTCAAATTAATATTTCGGACAAAATATTATAAGTTATAATGTGTAAAATAAAATAAAATATTATAAAGGGATTATGAACAAATAAATAATAAGAGAATATAAAAAGTTTGCATTTATATATACTGCTTAATCAATGGCTCGTGGTCGAGGGTGTCAATTTCCAAGTATTTCAGGCTAGGAAACTCGTCAAGCAATTTTTTCATATTTTTGAGCTATCTAAAAGCTTACGATTTTTCTCCGATTTTTTTACTTCCGATTTTTCCACCCGAAAATCTTTTCCAGCACCACCGAAAACCGATTTTTCACCAAAAAATCGGTCGAAAAAAACGATTTTTTTGTCCATGATCCTATGTTATGGTCTGAACCTTCTTGCAAAAATGAAGTTTGAGGTTTCTATATTTATATATAGAGAGAGAGAATTTAAATTCAAAAGGTTTTTTTGAATTTGAAAGGTTTTTTTTTAAGAGAAAAATAAATTTATTAATTCAATTAAACAATACATCGATAAAAATATAGAATCAAAATCATTAAAAACTATAAAGGATAACATAACATCCAAATTAATAGTGATGATGCCTTTTTTTCAATCCACTCGGCCAGAGCCACAGGCCAAGTTGGCCGATTGACTACCGGGCTACCGGGGTCTGGCAGCTCTCGGATCTTCTGGGCAGTAGGATTGCCGCAGCACCGGGTCTGTGCTCTGGGGATCACTCCGGGGTCATAGATTGTCGCAGCAGGCTGGTCATGTGCCTGACGTGGCACTCTCGTAAAAAACAAGAAAGAAGGTCAAGTAGGGCTTCGCCTGCGGGCCGCTCCGATGCCTAAGCCAGCTCTTTCCGAGAGAAAGATGGACCATTAAAGGGCTTAATGTGTCATGTGACCTTTCACCGATAGGTAGCCTGTATTTATGCGATATGCTTTCCCCAAATGATGGTGATTGTGGATTCTTTCCTATCGATATGATATTTCTTTCTTTTACTCCAGACGGATTTGATCGATGTAGCACTTATTTAGAATTGTCCTTCTTCCTCATTGGTGGATCTCGGCTTGATCCGTAGGATGAGTCAAGTATATCGGAATTATTTTATTTTCCCTTGCTGATGGGATCTACTGATTCGGCAGATAACACGCTATCTGGGGATTATTCTATTTCTTTATCGATGGGATTCAGTCCGATGTATAGGATGTGGGCTTTCTCGATCATCCATAACCGGATTTTGGGCCGTATGGATCGGGCTCCTCATTTTGGTCGGGCGTTTAAAGCCTCGAAGGCTTTCAATGGGCGCTGCTTCGAGTTCGCGAAGCCGCTCGCAAGCTTCCATTTTTTCAAAACCCTATCGCCGCTTCTCATTTCAGGTAATGATGTGTGTGGGCAAGGGTCAACGCTGCATTTATGCAATTTTACGTGTCTCGCCGGCCGGGCATAGTTAGCGCTTCGACGCCGCCATACGCTCAGCGATAACGATTTAATTTTCGGCTGGCTACTATCTTTCCCACTTCTTTCGCCTTCCGTTTCTTTCACTCCTCGCCGTCTCAGGTGCTCTGGACCAAACCCTTCGCTTCTCAAATTTTTTCGGTGTTTTTCCCGAGATAGCTTTTTCATTTTATTCCCTGACCGCGCGTCCCATCCTTTGGTCTTTTCGACCGATACGACAGGCACTGTGATTGGGCCGCCAAGTTTTGTTTTCATTTGCTTTCTCATCATGGGTCCGGCCGCTTCTTCTTCTTCGCAGATTAGAGGATCTTCGATCAAGGCTAGCTCGGGGCTAATCTGAGCATGCCTCCGACCGTTTGGCCGGGGTTGAACTTCGAGATGCCCTAGGGGCGCCTCCTTTCCTCGATAAGTAGTAAGGGGAAAGTATACCTGATCAAACATCCTAGAGGGTCTACCTAAAACTACTGCTCAAGATGCTTTAAATCAGGGGCCTAGCAAGGTCGGTCCTCATATGGGGCTAATTTTGCTAGACTTTGTCGACCTCCTTTTCATGCTCGTATGTGGTCCCCACGCTTAATTCTCCTATGGTTTCCGTGCTCAAGATGGTGTGCTTCAAGTGTCTTCGATAATGGTCTTCGCTCCGCATCCCCGAAAGTGGGCTCAGCACTTCAATGTCTGGTCCTTCACTCGCCAATGGTCAGGGTATTTTGGGCCTGGCTCATTGGTTTTCTTTAGGGATGTGGACTCGCGGTTCTGATAGCTTTGTTCCTTTATCTTTTTAGCTGAAGGAAACCTCCGAGGTTTCTATTTAACGTTTCCACGCTCCTGTGATTTCGATCTTCCTCTTCCCATTGTGCTTGAAGGACGCTTACTTCTTTGTTAATGGCCGCATCAAATATGACCTCGACAAGGACGATGTACCGGGCTGCTCAAGTGCTGACCACCCTCGAATCTACGTAAGTGTTCGCGAGCCTGGGTATAACCTTTACGGGTTATCGGGTATATTCCACTCGTGACGCCTACATGCCTCTCGTGCTCTTCTAATCGATCTCGGGCCAAGATAACGTCAGCAGCGATGGCGCCGGGCCGAGTGTCCTCCTCGGTCCCACGCGGAGCTGATCAAGTTCCGACATTCCGCCTTCAGCTCGAGGTAGGTCAGCCCGGTCACGCTTCAGGCCTTCGCCTCCTTCCACCATGAAAGTTCTCCCATCAGCCTCCGCCTCAAACCCACCAAGGAGAGCTTCCGGGTTTCTACCGAGACGTTTGTCTCTAAGCCCCGGAGTGTGAAACTAAGACCCCGGGACTCCGCTGAGAGGTCGGCCTGGGCTGTAAAGGTCTCGAAATTCCGAGGCGTCTTCCTCTTCTCCGTCTACCCATGTCCGGGAAGCCGAGCAGCACCTGCCGCTCCGGCCGAGGCTCCTAAGTCTCGAGTCTCAGAAATTCGTCCCAGTCCGCTAATAAGGCAAAGGTCCCTCCTCGTGGGGCCGCTGAAAGGCCGCCACAGCCATGCCTATCATCAGTCTGAATCCGCCATCAAGAGTGTTAGGCCACCTCCAGGGCTAAGAATTGCGGAAGAAGGACTCACTACCGTGGAGATGGCGACTTCGCTTTCTCAATGTCGGCGTCGCGCAGCGCCGCCTCGCCCATTCTAAGGATTCTCGATCTCAAGAGGTCGAGCGCATGCCCGCTGATGAGGCTTCGTCTATCCTCCAGGGTCACCGTAGTTCCCTACCTTGTCGTGTTTGATTCCATTTTCGAGTCGAGCGTCGATCTTGCATCGGATATCGATTCTATGTCGGATGTGCAAGGTGGCTACTATTTAGCTAATTGGCTAAAAAGGCCAAACTAAACGGCTGGGTCATGCCAAAGCGCCTGTGTTTACAAGGCGAGGGGTGGCTTCCCTACACATCCGAGCGTACGAAATGGGCGGGTCGAGTGCAACGTATGACCGAGGAGGCAGCTGGAAGCTTAACCGGGATTTGAAGCATACCACGCCCAAGACGTGTTTCTGCCGAGGGTGGTGAAGACGAGGCCCAAACAGCTGAGAGAGGCCAAAGGCGAAGCCGGAGGTTCGGATGAGCTCATGGCCGCACAAACGACTTGCTGAGGCTGGGGATCGCCTAAATACCAGCAGTCAGACGTTTGGGTGGATACTTCCGGCATCCCTTCTGAGCTTCGCTATATTCCATGAAGAACCGCTGCAGGGTCAAAGCCGAACTGCGCCATAAGATCACGCTACTGACGGGGCTCGCCTCGTGAGGCCCGAGAGGCCGCAAACTAGGCTACCAACCCTGATCGAGGAGGTCAGCCGCGTGGACCTTCATCACACAACAACTCTCGTTGCTCAAATGATGAAGTTATAGGAAGATTGAGGGATGAGGCCTGTACTTAATGGGCTTCTAGGTGGCTAGCCTTTCAGAAAAAGCTACTAATGCCTACTCCTACATCAATTTTGATGACTTCTAAGGTGAATCCTCTCTCACGACCATTTCGAGAACCCACACCCCAATGAGGCCCACTCCCTTCTTCAATTCCTCCGCTCCTCCTTCTAATGCCTGATCGCTGCAGAATATCGAGCGTCGAGACTGCTTTACTTATTTTGGCTGGGCCTGGACCTAGGACATATGTAGCCTTTTCCCCATTGCCGATTTTTTACCACTTTTTGTCTCTATTTTTGCAATTCGCACTGTTCTCTGCTATGAACCCGTATTGATTTCTGCCAGCATCGTCCGAGTCAGCACCCCGGGATGTACAATCGGCGCTTGAGCTCAAACAGGCTTCGCGGGCTGCTCCGCCTGGCCGAATCGAATTTTTAGGCCGCATGGCCTCGAGTAGAATAGTCGAGGTCGCCGCGACCGAGTCATTGCCCCGGTCTCAGGGCTCAGAGAGATATACTCTAAGTTGATCCGACTCTTAGGCCACGCGGGCTCGAGTAGAGTAGTCGGTGTCACAACCCGAGTTGCCGGGCTTCGCGCCGAGGCCTGTGGCGATATAGCCTAAGCCGATTCCGACTCTTAAAGTCATGCGTTCGTGCGTATAATGAATCCCGGCCAAATGAGCCATTGGCTCCCAAGGCCGAGGCCTCAGGACTCGAAAAGCCCGAAATGATGGCGACTTTAGGCCGCGGTCGCAAGAGTAGCGTCAACTAGTTAAACTGGAAGCATCACCCGCCGAGAGGCCTTAGCGGGTCAAAAGCCCGAAATGACCGACTCTTAGGCTGAAGGCGGGTCTGTGCGCAGTAATGAATCGGCCAACCGGGAAGCACCTGCCCGGCGCCAGGCCTCAGGCGAGATAGCCGAGCTAACTGACTCTTAGGTTGCATGGTCCTGTGCGTGAGTACCGAACCCACAAACCCGAGCCATCTGCCCGGCGCCGAGGCCATGGGCGATATACCGAAATGATCTTACTCTAGTCGACGGCCGCGAGAGTAGCCGAACTCGGGCCAAACCGAGTCAGCCGGGTCTCTGACGGTGAGGCTTACGGGCGATATAGCCTGTCGATCCGACTTCAGTCGCGTGGCTCATGCAAAGTACCAACTCGTCAAACTGAGCCGGGTCGGCTCGGGCGCCAGGCCTTGGCTGCAAGCCCAGCCGACCGACTCTTAGCCGCGCGCCTGTGGCAGTAGTCGAATCCCCACAAACTGAAGCACTGGCTCACGCGAGGCTCATGGGCAGCATAAATGAGCTGATTCGACTCTTAGCTTCGCAGCCAGGCTCAGGCAGAGTAGTCGAACCTGGCAACCGGAAATGGCCAACCAGCGCCGGAGAGGCCTCGGGGCTCAAAAACGAGTTTGATCCACCCAGTCGCTGTGGCCTCGTGCAGAGTAGTCGAACTCGCCAAATCGAGCGCCAACGGCCGCCGAGGCCTCAGGGGCTGAAAAGCCTAAGCTGACTGGACTCCCAGTCGCATGGCTCTCAGGCAGGCCGAACTCACAACCGAGCCGGGCTCTGGAGTCGAGGCCTCATGGCAAGATGCAGCCCCAGCCAATCTCACTCTTAGGTTTCATGGCCTCGTGCAGTAGTCGAACTCACAACCGAGTCATTGGCTCCGGCGCTGAGGCCTCAGGGCGATGAGAGTCTGAGCCGGGATCTTACTTGGGGGCTACACGGCCCATACAGTGGCCGAAGCTAGCGCTCAAATCAGCCACTAGGGCTCCGCGCCGTGGGCCATTCGACTTCGATTTTCGAAAGATGCGAGTGTCTTTAATTCCGACTTACTTCGAGAATTTGAAACGACGCGCGAATTTCCAGTGTTTCGCCTTCAAATGGCGCTTCACGCTTATGGAGTTTATACTGGTTATTTACTTTCCGTGCGAATCGATCTGGCGCGAGATGAAGCGCCGGGCCCGATCGCTCTCACGGATCCGCCAGCAGATTCTGGTCAGCTTTTGGCTTGACCTCCGTCGTGGAGTCAGGTTTTTCCCTAGTCTCCCTTTACGGGAGTCATGTTGGCCCCTACCAGGCTAGTGGAATGTGTCCGAGAGTGACTCGCATTTCAGGTCAGCTTCTATTTTCTATTCTTTTTCTTCCTCCTTTCTCTCTTTCTCTCTCCTTCATTCTCTCTTCCTTCCTTTCTTCCTTTTTTTTTTCACATCTCATTCTCCCTTTTTCTTCTTTCATTTCGCACAAACTCTTTCCATCCCTTTTTCTTCTTCTCCTCTTTTCTATCTCTCTACTCTTCTTCTCCTCTTTTCAACCTTTCTGCCCTTCTTCCACTTATTTTCATCTCGTTTTCTCCTTTTCCTCTTTCTCTTCTTAAGGTTTTTTTCGAGGGAACCCACTGTGGTCATGTATTTCAAGATGTAACCTGGACATACTCATCATTGTAATTCATCAAAATCTACTGGAACAAAGGAAAAAGACTTTTCTTTATGACTATGAACTTTCTCATTCGTTGTATGTAATTTTTTCAAGCATTATATGTCCGAAATTTGCTTTGAGACGTCTAATAAAATAATCAGAAACGCCGATCGGCCATCTCGAAAATCGATAATGCTTCATTTAAGATTACAAACCGAGGTCTACTGATAAAAACGCTTAAGGTGTTCCGCATTCCAAGCATGATGTGAATTTCCTCTGCTTCGGGAGTCAGAATCGTCGGGTCTCGATGACGCTGATATGATGTAGGGCCCTCCCAGTTGGGGCCTAGTTTTCCATGCGCTGGATTCTTCCTTACTGGCAGGAGCTTCTTCAAGACTAGGTCACCTGGCATGTAGCCCTAGGTTCACCTTCAAGTTATAATATCTCGCCGTTTCCTTCCGTAATCCTCCGCGGCGCCTAGAACCCGCTCACGCTTTTTCATCTGTGAGGTCCAAATTTAGATCGAGAGCTCCCGCCATTGCGGTTCCACTATCGCCACCCGATCCTCGGGGGACTTTATCCCGACCAATGTAGGCTATCGTCTAAGGTGCGTCACGCATCAGTTTCCTCGTTGTCACTCGTGATCTCAGAGGTCTACAAGACTTAGGACGAATTCTACCCAATTGCCTTTAAGATCCTCCACCTGTCTTCAATGCGCCTTATGGTTCATATGACTTCACCACCATTGGGACGCGATGTGCCGGGACCTAGTAATTCTTAATTCCCGAGCTCTAAGATAAAAATCGAACTCAAGGCCATAAATTGCTTTCCATTGTCCGATACCAAGGCTATCAGATACCAAACTCCGATATACGGCTCGCCACACAAAATCAAGGTGATCTTCGCCCGCGGATTGCGGGCCAAAGGTTCGCCAATTCACCGCGAAGTAACTACCAACGATGATGAATTTACATCGCCCTTCCTGGGCGCGTGAGGTCCCACATGTCTAAACCCCATCGCTAGAAGGCCAGTGGGCCTCACTGAAGTCAAGGGCTCCGCGATGGGAGGCGTGAGATCTCGCATGCTCCCCGTGCATCTCGCACCTCCTAACTAGGCCTGGGCCGTCTTTGGCACACTTCACGCGGCCGCAGATCCCCGCCTAAGACCTTCCCCGCACCCCGGGAAACCGATATGATTTCCGTGATATACCTCGTGTACTTCCTTAGCACGTATTCATGTCTTTCCATGATGCACTTAAGGATGGGTGTGAAGAAACCCCGCCAGATTCTTCCCGGTGATTAGTGAACCCGCTGACCTCGCCTTGGATTTTAGCCGCTTTTTCAGTCGCCGCAAAGGCCCGTCTATTATAATCCTAGTAAATCCATCCAACTTTGCCGACCCGATTTGGGAAACTTCCATCACAGAATCTATGTGGCTGGGCTCAAGAAGGTATCTCGATGTGTGTCACCCGTCGGTCTTCCTACGAGGTCAAGCGCTAGTTTTGCCAAGGCACATTCTGAGTTCTCCTGCTCAGATGTCGACCTAAACCAAGAAGAACTTTTCAATAAATCTTATACTTTATACAGGATCATTCTTCCGCAAATCTCAGGTCTTCTATTTGTCTTACTACCACCTGAGTCGCCTGCACTTCAAGTCAACAATTTCTAGTGAATGGGCGAGCTCTAGGTTCGCTTATGACGGCTCCCATTCGCCTCGTTGTTGAAGGCTTTGAACTGACCGAGCGCATACTCACGTCTATTCCTTCCTGTGGAGGTCGATTAAACCATCCTTCCTCAGGCGTTTGCGGGCCCCGTCTACGTAAAGCTCTGCACGGCAGCCGCCTGATGTCAGGTGTTCCCTGCAGCTCCGTCGAGGTGAATTCCATGACGGGACCGCTAAGACCTGCCCTTTATCGCAGCTTCGCCATATCCGGCGCCGAACTCGCCACCTACGGCCCACTTCACGCCCTTCCAGGTCTCGGTTTATGTGTAATACTTGCCATCTGATATTCATTGAACTTATGGTATGAGCCTCAAAGTATGCGAGCCTGAGCGCAAGCATTAGTGCCAAGATTAATTTCTCCATCCCTGCACCTCTCTTCCGTCTCCTCTCAAAGCACGACCGCATTAATAAACCAGCTGCACTCATTCTTTGTCTCTCGACGACAATGGGACGAGAAGTCCGACACCGCTAAGTATGTAGCAAGGAGCTCCCCTCAATGAGGCTTACCAATGGGGGCGGGGGTGGAACTCAACATGTTTTCAACCCCAGAACGCTTCTTCGCACTTCCCGTGATCCCACTGGAGGCCTTCTTCAAACTCGAAGAAAGGCTGACATTCGTCACTAGCCCCGGATACGACCGCTTAAAGCAAAGAATCCTTCGTCGACGCTGACTCCTTTATGCCCGAGAGGGCGCATTTACATGTCGAAAGACAACCTTTATTTTGTCCGGATTTGCCTCACCCTAAGTGGGTCGCATCATGAAGCTTAGGAATTTTTCTACCGACATCAAGGCAATACTGGCCGGATTCGCCATGTCAGATCGTGATCCGAACGCCTGACGATGAGCTTGGGTGCGTGGAGCTCGGGACAAGGGTGGATTTTACCAACATGTCATCTATGTACACCCCACGGTCGTCTTATCCGCCTTAACATCCCGCTCACCACTCGCAAAATGCGTTTTTAAGTCTAAAAGGCATCACACATAACAATAGTTCCCCCGCCCGTGACGAATGAGGTCTTTTCTGGTCATCCGGGTCCATGCCGACCGATCGTAATGAGAAGGCATCCATAAACCGGAGTTCATGGCCAGCAAAGTGATACTCCACGATGAGGTCGATTCACGGCAGAGGGAAATCGCCCTTCGCACGCCTGCTGATGTCGCTGGTTTACGCAGTAGCATCGCCACTTGCCATTTGCTTTTTTTGACAAGTACGACGTCGCCAACCGGCCCAAAGATATTCCACTCTTTGATCGCTTCGCTGAGTGAGTTTGTCGACCTTCCTCGCTGATCGCTACTCGCTGCCGCAAGCTCCTCCTCTTTGTTTTTATCGGGTTTCAAAGACGGACCGACGTTCAGCCTATGGGTAATTACTGTAGGGTCTAATTCCTCCCATGTTCACCGCTTCCATGGAAGACGCTTGTCGTCTCCTCAAAAATGGGTGAGAGGGCTTTCGGTGATCTCTCACAAATGGTTTCATGTGCAAGGTGTTCAGTGGTCGCTATCCAACTATAGAGGTTCCAAATTTCTTCCGAGGGCTCAAATGTGTGAATACTTCGTCATAAGATTTCGAGCTCATCCAGTGATATGTTATCGATCGCTGGCTTCACGGATGCCGATCAGCATTCCCCCTCGCCACTGTCGTTCTCAATCCATTCCTATTCCGCCATGCAGAAACTTGATCATCATGGTGCAAGAGGGAATGGATTTTATCAGACAAGAGAGTGGTCCGCCTAATAACATATTATAAGCGCACGGGCGTCTACAACGAGGAATCTTGGCCAAGCCGCCGTCATCGAAATCTGGATCTCCTAAGGTGAGTACTAGTCAGACAGCCCAAGGGTAATACCTTTCTCCCGAGAATCCTCGCAGATGCGCCGACAGTTCCATTCTCTCCCTTCCGAGCGCCTATCATCTTATCAAGGTCGAGGCGAAGATGATGTCAACTTGAACTCGTCAGCCAACCAGACCTGACGGATCGCTTTTTTTTTTGCCACAACTATCACTACCAAGGTGGTCACATAGGTGCTGGCATCCCTTCGTGTCCGAGTCGTAGAAAGTTACGGATGTGTTGCTTCCAGGTAGTTCGACACCGCTTGTACTTCCACCATCTCGTCGGCACTGATAGTCGCAAGCAGATGGGCCTCCCGGCTGAGCCTGGATTCCCCTCCCGCAAACTCTCCCGAGATCACGCGGATTTCTCCCAAAGGCCGCTGCGCCGAGTCATTGGTCTCACGAGGTGGTGGTGGTGGCCGCCGAGCCAAAGCTTGGTTCAGCCTCGATTCCAGGCCGATTGGGCTATGAAGGGGCCGCAGATACCCGCGCCGTATTAAATACTCTATTTCCTTCTGTCAGACAGAATATCCCGCGGCGTCTGTAATCCCATGAACTCGCAATATCCGTGGCCGGGTTTCGTGGTGGGGTCCGACTTCATTTGAGTCGCCACCTTGAACCGTTCGCTTTCAGACTGTGCAGACTCGCTGAGCATCGAGGCCGCAGCAAAGCGAATCGCCGCGACAACGCTTGTCGCCTTCGAGTCGATAGCCCGCACGATCTCCGAGGTTCCCACGCCTGGGGGGGACCGCTCTCCATCTTCTTTCGGGAGACCTTTCCCTGGCCGCTGTCTGTCCCACTTTTCTTTGCGTGAGTTCTTTCTCGGATATGGAGGGCTTTCTTCACCTAATGTACTTCTCTCGCTTTTGAGAGCACTCTCACCCATGCTTTCGTTGGGATTTTTTGGAGATGGAAAACATCAAGTCCTTCGATCAACCCCTAATCCAAAGAATGAATGCGTTGATCGCGAACTTCTCGCCGTATATCTACCGTAGACTCCTAAGATTTAATTGACATAAGACCTCGTGCTTTCAAGGAAATTCGCTTGATGGTCGTACAGATGATAACTTGGCTTTCTATACATTCTGGCCCCAATGAAGTGAGAGAGGAACGTAATGGATAGCTCTTTGAATGAGGAGATTGATGACGGAGGAAGCCTATTAAACCAGGCCAAGGCTGGGCCTTTTAATGTGATAGCAAAAAGCTCGCATTCCACGCAGTCTGATACCAGTACCATTTGGTTTTCAGAAGTGTCGAGATGATTGACTGATCTCTCGACACTATTGAATGCTTCCACTCGTGGCATCCTCGAATTTTGCCGGGAAGAGGGAAGTGAAGCACCCTGGCCAGGAAGGGTGACTCGCTTGTCGTACTCAAGGAGTTCATAGTCGAGCGCGTCTCTTCTTACCAATTTCCATCACACGAATCAGCCTCACTGAGGCCTCAACTCCTCCGCCTCCATGATCGTCTCTCCCCGGTCCTTGCTGAGGGTGGTGTAGCTGCTCTCGAAGCATGCCTCAAGTGTTGCTTGGCTACTCTCCCTCTCCAGGGGCTAATCAGGGTCCGTGCCCCGCCTGGCTTAGACTCGCTTCGCTTCAGCACCTGAGAATGTCGAGACGGTCGCCTTCACGAGGAGGAAAAGTCAGACCTTCCCGCGGCTTGTCGTGGCTCTGCCAAGGCCAGATTCGCCCGTGAGTTACTCTGCACTCTCCTATCAAAGTTGCTGGTGAGGCTGAGCGCTCCACTCGCTCATGTTGGCTTCTGTATCGTTTAACGCGCCGTGGTTCGCTATCCACGCCACCGGCGATCCTTCGTATCTCGTGGATCGACGCGTCCCGCGTATGTTCCGGGTCGATACCATCAAGAATCGAGATCAGCCTTTATTTATCAAGGAACCGGCTGCTCCTACGCACGACGCCAATCGATGATGCCTTTTCAACCGGACCGGGCTGGAGCGTGCCGAGGCCGCCAGGCCGACTCCTGATCGCTGGCGCCTAGCCCCCGTTGCGCTCCCGGATCGCCGAGGCCAAGTAGGATCATTGTTAATGCCGGTCCGCAGCGCCTCGGATCAAGCCTGGGATGAAGTAGACTACGCAGTTGCTGGTCCGCGGTGCTCCTGGACGTGGCACCCTCCCGTAAAAAACAAGAAAGAAGGGTCTGCCAGGCTTCGCCCGTGGCCACCCGATGCCTGCTTCGCCTTTTTTCGAGAGAAAAGACGGACGCTTGTAGGGCGAATGTATCAAGGCATCTTCACCGATAGTAGCCCGGCATTTATAGTATATGTTTTCCTGCTGGATGGTGATTAGGATTCTTTCCTCTACCGACTGCATTTTCGCTTTATCGGCTCATATTTGATCGGGATAAGAGCACTTTATTTAGAATTGTCTCTTCCCTGCTGGCTGCGGGATCTAGTCATCCGTAGGATGAGATGTTATATCGTGAATTATTTTATTTTCTCAGATGGGATCTAGTTGACGGGTGGTGATAATACGCTATTCGGGATTATTCTATTTCTTATCGATGGGATCTAGTCCATTTATGTGGATGTGGGCTTCTTTCGACATCCATAAATCGGCTTGGCCAGGCGATTGGCCCCATTCGGGCCAGGCGCTCTAAGGCCCGAAAGGTCATCGGGCGCGCTCCGTTCGCGAAAGGGGCTCATGAGCCCATTTTTTCAAACCCTATCAAATAGCATAATGAATCAACTCAAAACTTATACATTTGACAGTTGAGCCTACACATTTGATATTCATATTATGACTATAATACCTATGATTCCAATTCTGCAACATATTGACATTAATTAATTTGATTTCTTGTCATTGATCATATATATTTTGTTCGTCTGAATTGCCCTTACATAAATAAATGTCGTATCACAATGATGACAAATAAACGATGCACCACAACGATGACAAACAAACACCGTACCAAAAAGACAACAACTATACGCCACACTAAGATGATGACTAAAACATGAAAAAAAAAAAAAACAAATGAAAACTTAGATTTTGTGGAATAACCATTTTATTGAAAAATAAAACAATTGAAAGAGGTGTAGATGGATGATTTTATGCCAAAAATGGCAAAAAATTGACCTCTCATTACTTAAAGGAAAAGATGTTAGCAGAGAAAAAATTTAGAAAAAAGGAGGCTAGGGTTTTCCCAACATTTGAATTTCAAAGTTAGAACCCTAATTCCCTTAATCATGTTAGAAATGAACATTTGGAACTCCAACTTTTTTTAATGCACTTATAATATCTAAAAAAATATTTCATAATTATTATTCTCCTTATAAGTAAATGCTATATAATTTAGACTTAAAATTTATTAAAAAATGTCTTCATGACTTAAATTGTTATCATTATTACTACGGTATATATAAGCCCATTTTGGTGGGAAGCGTTTTGTACCAAAATTAGAGGATTGTACCTATTTTAGAGGATTGATTAGTCAAAACCTCTAATATTTTTGTTTGGTGAAGAGAGAATTGAAAAAGTAGATTGGGGTCAATCCCCTAGTTTCAAAAACGCTGCTAGGAGCAATATTTTTTAAATAGATGATTGCATATGTGGAATTGAAAATACAAGTTTATTCAAAAGTTGTCAATAATTACAGTTTTTACCTTAATGTTCTCACAAAACCCTACGAGAGCTCACTAGCCAATTGTCTCATCTTCAATAATTAATATCTAATTACTATGAAGAAATTGACATATTAAGAATATGACATATTTATAACTAATTTACATAAATAAATTTGTTCACAACTCTATTGATAAAATAATAGTAATATTTATTTATTTGCACAAGGTTAATATTTTTGCAAATTAGTAACTCAAGAAATTTGAATATTTTAAAATTTTAAAATTACTCTTTTTTTTTTTTTTGTAAATGATGTTTTAATTCTTCAATAGTAGTATACCTTATTTCCAATAAACTCACATAATAAATTTAAATTATTAACAAAAAAAAATCAATAATAAATGGTGTGAATTTCCTTATTGGTCATTTTATACAACTGAATAGCTATGAGCTATAAACTATCAACTATATTTTACCAAACACATTTATAAAAACAGCTAAATAGAATTAACGGTTCAAATCAACTAACAACAAATAACTAGGCTAACAGTCAGCTATCCGCTAGTCGTTAATCAAGGTCATATGTGGCAATCATAATTCTTATAACTCCCTTTTCTTCTATTTTTATTATTATTATAATGCAACCTTTTTAAACCTCATCTTGTTTGAATTGTATTTGTAAATTGAATTTATTTCATACATTTGAATTACTTTTCCACCATAACTACTTTATTAGAAAAAATAAATTTTTAGTTGCTTTCTTGCTTTAAATAAATTGACATTGTTTATATGCTTAGCTCAATTAGTTATAATGTTCAATATTTAAAGGTAAAGACATGGGGAGGGGAGGGGAGGGGATCAAGTCTCATAGATTACTACATTGTAAAAGTGATTAAGTTTAAAAAATAAAAAAATAAAAATTTACATATTAAAATTATCACTTTTCAACTAAGTAGGTGTCTTTGAGGTTTAACTCAAATGATAAAAGATGTAGTATGAACAACGAGAGGTTTCAAGCTTCTATCCTTATAAAAATATAATATTACAATATGATATGTAAAGTGAATTGGTATAAAAAAAAACTAAGTAGGTTAAAAAATATTATGTAAGTTTAATTAGATATTTATATGTATAGATATATCAAGAAAAATTGTTTTAATTACTTGGGTAGTTATACTTAATATGCAGCATTAACATGGATTTTGATATATGATTATTAAAAAAAAAAATTAGCAAAATAAGAATGCAAAATATATATATATATATATATATATATATATATATATATATATATATATATTTTATAAGATACCATGTCATTCTTTTACAAGTAGAAGAGGGTCAATGATATTTTCAAAAAAAAAAAAACAAAAAGAGGTTAAATGGTAATTAATAAAATATGGTACGAAATGTAAATAAAATTTATATTAAAATTTTCATCTTTTCCATCCATATCTTCAAGCCTTCCTTCCACGGTTCCATCCCACCGACACCCACCAGGAGTATTGAAGTCCCTAACCTTCCAACCACATACTATATTGAGAGGTGAGTATTTCTTTTGTTAATAACCTCTTTTAAGGACTTCAAAAAGGCTTATGGGTATTTGATTTTTTTTTTTTTTCTTTTACTTCTTCTTCTTTGATATTTTCATTGATCGGTTGAAACTATGAAGATTGAGTTTCAGATTCAAGGTTTTTTTTTTTTACTTTTGAAGAGGAATATTTGATTTCTTTTTAAAAAAATTGATTTGATTTCTTGTGTTGGAAAATAAATGATTGAAAATCTTTTTTGAATCATATCGATCCACAGTTTCTTTGTAACCTAATCGATGTTGGGGGATGAAGGATTGAACTATAGCTCTGATACCATTATTTGATAGTGTTTCTGGAAGTTGAATGAACAGTAATTGTACAAGTGAATAGTATAGTATATATGAATAGTGTATATATATATATAATAACCGTATATATGAACAGTAATCGTATGAAAGAGATAAACATGGAGATGGATAAATCATATTGTGATAATTGTATCATATTTAATATCAGACTTGGTGCGACCAACTTGGTTGGACTGTACTGAGTTTTCAAAGCTTGATCCCTAAAATTTGTGTTTGTGTACAAACATTATAAAAGATTTTCATAAAAAGAATACAAACCATTTAATTTAAAAATAATTAAACAAGCTAAAATATAAGGGTTTTTTTTCGACTAAACACTTTGTTATAATATAGTAAACTATTTACATTGGAACTCAAACTCGAACCTGGGATCCCTCCCTTCCTTGGATGTCCTATCTTTTTAAACTTTAAACGCTTTATAAATTGAACTAAACATATGAACAAATATAAATTAATTAATTGTAAAAAGATGACTGACTACGTATATAATTCCTTACACCCTTTATTATATCATAAATACTTAGCAAACATTTATTAAATACACAAATGAATAACCTACACACAAATTCCACACCTTGTAACTCACCACACATAATATACAACAAACATCACCTAATTACACACAAATTAATGGATCTACATGCATGACATAGTTTCATGACCTCGTCCTCTTAAGATAATAGAGAAATGGTTTCTTTGGAACCGGTATGCACTTGACAACCCAAGCAAGGGGCCCAGACAATGGGCTAAGATGAGAAGAATGAGGGGAGGGGGGACTAAGATTTTTAAAAATAGTTTTATAAATAAGTTTTGGATTTGATAATATCATATCAATGTTGGTATATTGAGGCCTTTTTTGGGAGTTAAAAAACAAAATCAGGAGGGCATGGAATCATCAGCCAAGACCAGGACGATAAGCACAAAAGGGACAAAGAAATGGAAAATGCTAAAAGTTGAAATCGAGTTGACTCAAAAAGTCGTGCAAAGAAAAAGGCAAAAATAAAAATTAAAAATTTTAAAAAAAAGGATAAGAATAAAAGAAACTGTTAAAAGTTGAAGTGGAGTTGACTCAAAAGGCATATGTAAAAAGAAAGGCAAAAATTTAAACAAAATAAAAGAAAGACAAAAATAAAACAAAATAAAAGAAAGAAGAAAAAATAAGAGAGAGTTCTTGCTTATAAAATCATAAGTGTTTAAATGGAATAACTTAGAAGGAACAAAAAATAAAAAAAATGAAAAATAAATTTATAGTAAATAAATTATTTTATATAATTATTTAAATGCATTTAACTAATTTTAATTCCTTTATATCAAAATTTTTGTAAGAACAAGTTCTATTAGTCGTCCCTTTTCTAATTTTCTCTCATCTTGTTTTTTTCTAACCCATTTTCCTTAACAGGGAGTGATTTTTTTTGCCATTTTTAGTTTGAAATCACCCATTTGCATCTTCTTTTTTCATTTTTCTTGCACGATAAAGTAGTTATTCCACATTAATCTCTGATTTATTTATTTATTTATTTATTTTCGTCGTTGTCTTATTGTAGCGTGTTGTTTTGCGTTGGTTTTGGCCGGCTTGCTACGATGGGTACTAATGTTTTGGGCAATTCAGACAACAAAGCATATTTGATCAAATAGAGACATCAATTCAAATTAAGGTCATCAGTATGTTTTGTGCCGAGTCATTATGTTAGTGTTATTAACTTGGATACTGCATCATTCTTTAATGTTTTTAACGAATCTAATAATGTGTCTCAATATGATGTATTGCTATTTTGAATCAATAAAAATTTTATTTCAAAAAGATAAATAAATAAAATCAAAATTTTTGTAATTGTCCAAATGTACTTTGTATTTATGTATTAAGAGATATTGGCGGGTAAAAGTTAAATCAATAAAATTATTTGTTTTAAACGATTGAACTATCCATGGTAGTTTTTAGAATTTATTATTTAATTGTATTATTCTAAAAAATATCAATCAATTAAATTTTGAAAGTTCTATAGTCTTAACTTTTTCAACTATTTTTTGTCTAATACATTATTGTAGACCCCCAATTTTGTCCCATGACTCTTGCGTGCTTCTTAGGGGTGTCTTTGCACCTAGTTCAATTGACATAGGCTCGAGTCCCCTTTGTTTTGTTTTATCGGTTTTCGAACTTCGCGTGAGCCCACCTATGGTTTGGTTCAGTGTGTACATTCGGTCCATTTTCAAGTGCCATTGTGGTCAAATCCTTGGGTTGTAACTTTGCTATATAATATAAATGAGGCCGCAATAAAAGTTTCAATTCAGTTGGAGTTCATTATGGGAACACTTTCAAATTCAGAGCACTCGAGCTTGTTTTAGTCATATCTCCCTCATCCAGATCTTGTTTTAGTCATATCTCCCTCATCCAGACTCGAAATTATGTATCATTTTTCTTGTTGGATTTCTTACACTTTGAGGAATATTTTGACTAAATTTGAAATTTTTTCTCAATCGGCTCAACCAGTTGGGAACCGGCTCAACCGGTTCATCGGGTTTTGGTTGGAGTTCATTATGAGAGCACTTTCAAATTCAAAGCTCTCAAGCTTGTTTTAGTCATATCTCCCTCATCCTGACTCGAAATCATGTACCATTTTTATTTTATTTTTTATTCCTTACTCTTTGAAAATTTTTCTGGCAATCCTAACTTCAACCTGAACCACCAGCTAGAACTGCTCTGCCCTGCCCCATCTGTCTTGGGTTGGAGTTCACATATAGAGCATCTTTCAAATCTGAGCGCCCGAGCTTGTTTTAGTCATCTCCCTCATCCGGACTCGAAATCATTTACCTTTTTTTTTTGTTGGATTCCTTACTCTTTGAGAATTTTTCTAATAAAATTTGAGAATTTTTCTCAACCGGCTCGACCATTTGGGAATCGGCTTAGCTGGTTCATCGAATTTTTCATAGGTAGCTCTGATTTTGATACAATTGGAGCCCATAATCTTTGTTGTTCGAGCGCTCATTCTCTTCAGATCAGTCTTAGGCATGGTTTAGGTTCAATTTTGAGCCATTTTGTGGGTTGCTTGCAACCCACCTTGAATCCATGTGGATTGTTGGTGGTTAAGCAAGAAAGTAAATGTGGTCAGCTACTGGCCTCGTGAATGGAAGAGTATTTATGGAGTTGGGCGAGTTCGAGGCTGATGGGGGGTGAGTTCCCATGACTGAAGGTGAGAAAAATGGAGTTAGCTTGGATGCTTAAAAGAAAAAAAAAAGATATAAAAAAGGGGAGAAGAACATAAAACAGAAGAAAGGGAGGAAGATGGGGGAACCTTTGATTTTTTTTAAAGAGGGAGACTCTATTTGATGGATCTTTTTTTTAATAGGGAGAGCTGAGAGAGTTTTTCTTCTAGTCTTGAAAGTGAAGGTCCTGCCCATGGAAGTCTCGAGACATCTAAAGAGGTTCCTATGTTTGGGGTGGTAGAGAAAGGAGTAGAACATAGGAAGTTTCTGTTTGGGTAAAGGCTTTGAGGATTGGAACTAATGACACTCTCATATGGCACTGCATGTGTAAAAGGAAAAAAGAGGAGTCAAGGTAAGATCAAAACTTAGCTTTGTCTACATTTTTAGCCCTAAAGTGTTCGGGAGTTTGTTTTGAGCATATAGAAAATATCTTCTTAAACAACCATCTGTGACACATTCTCGTTTGGACGGTAAGGGTCTTTAAGGTTTCACGCTATGAAAATAAACTCCCAATTTCTCGTATATTGCCAGTTAGTTCCTTGCTAGGTTTGATGGTCCATGAAGCCCCATGGTCCTGATAGTTATGATAACTATGAGATTTGGCAGCCATTGTTATTCCTTTGTCACACCCCCACTCCCTCGTTAATATGGCAGTGTGCCGACCACCCCATAAAAACCCCTAGCCGTTACTTCCAACGACTAAAGAATGTGAAGCGAAGCCATGTTGCTTGCTGAAAACCCATATAAAAATTTTTATTTTCTAAACTTGTGATTTTATAAAATTTCAAGAAGATAACACCAGATACGTGACAAATCCCAAAACCCGTGTGATATACGCTTACACTTTTCAAAATATGGCAACCAACACACTTTCAAGAGCCTCAGCTCATCACACTCTCATTAATCCAAACTATGTACATACATATGCTCGAACCTGCATAAATTCCAAAGTATTTTTACATAAGCGGTTTAATACAAGATCGATACAAAAGTCGAGAACTTAATATGCTCCAAATGGCCCGGGCCGCTGGGCTCAGACTCTAGAAAATAGTTTTTAAAATAGGGAAATAACAGCCAAACGAGCTCGTTGAGTGTATGTTTTATAAAATGTTTACTTTTCCTAAAACATCTCAAAATTGTAAAACTCTCTTTACAAGAGATATTTCCTGTAGTTCTCGCTGCTACTTTAAAATTTCTAAAAATTTCAGATTGTCAGCTTTTAAAAGTTTATAAAACTTTTCATACTTACTTTCTTGCTTTGTTTTGCTTTTCTTTAAAAGTTTATAAAACTTTTCTCAAATCTTTTGCTTTAAAAGTTTATAAAACTTTTTATATACACAAGAGCCTGGGCTCAACCGCATACTTTAAAATAAAACGGGAGCCTGAGCTCAACCGTTTGCTTTAAAATAAAAACAAGAGCCTAGGCTCAAATGTTTGCTTTAAAACAAAACACGGAGCCCGGGCTCAACTACCAAAGTGGGTCGACATTTTTCAAATCTGTATAAACATGCTTATAAATCATCAACCACTGCATTTCTTACTTGTTTAATTTGAGCTTAACATCAGGAGCCCGGGCATCGACCGTGTCTGGCTGGACTCCTGTCCACTCACCTGTGTGGAAGAGCCTCGCTCAATTCCCTTTTTCCAGAAATATGGTGGAATCGAATCTCTGCCCCATCACCATAATTCTGGGGCTAACGCGTTAACCCTATATACTCTAAAGACGCGCCACTCGCCTACTTTGTGAATGTCATGATGCATGACCTAAGTTTGCCGACTGCAAATCTAAATGCATGAGAATGATATCCTACCAATTCACCGCATTTTAATAATTTCTAACCTGTGATGCTTGTTTAAAAATTAGAGATTTTAGTTAGGCCTCGTTTTCTTCAAAATATTCTTTTGTTTGCTTGCTTGCTTCTGGTCTTTGAAATATGGTTTACAAATCCAAACCATTGAGTTTGGCGCTTTAAATATACGGATAATTCAAACCATCGGGCTTGCTAGCTACAAATCTTTCACAAGGCTTGCTTTAAAACATGGTTTACAATCAAAACCATTAAATATCAGTGTAAAACAGTTTATAATATAATACACTAGTATTGTAAAAATAGGTTTAGAACACTCACCTTTTGTTTCTACTCCAAAACTCGAGCATGACTCCACAACTTTCCGCCTCGCTTTTAGCCTACACACTCAAACGACGGCGAAAACATTAATCGGGCTCCCATGATAGCGTAAACTTAATGTACTTCACACGCAGTGTCACTTTTGGGTCATTAATAACATTCATATAAAGCCAAATTAATAATTAATTCCTGAGCACTAAAAAGCCCCTTTAACAAAAAAAAAAAACCACTCATTTTGGTAAACATTTTTTCAACAATACTCTCTGGACTTTATTACCTAAAAATTATTCAAACGAAGCCCTCAAAATTATGAAACTCTTCAGATCATCCTTTATATATCCAATGACATCTCTTTTAAATTTTCAATTTAAAATTCCTTCTCTAAGGCCCTCAAACCACATAACACAAGCTACAAATAATTTTTATGCCAAATTGGTTAGCTCATTGAATCACCTATTGTTATCCTTGATTTCTGGGGTCTTAACTCCATAAATTGGAAATTGTTTCTTCACTCATTTGAAACTATGGTTCTAAGGTTTCTTCTCCAATTGGAATCACCCAATTTGGATCACAAAAACTCAAGTTATTGTATTTTACATCTATGTTACTCAATTTGGTAGAACAGAATCTGCACATAGCTCCACTTTGACAAATTTCTGGGAACTTTGGGGTTACAATTTGCATGCACTTCCCTATAGCTAACTTATTCCCCTAGAAGTCTACTTTACCTAGAATTTTGAATCACTCAATTTGGATGAGTGAAACTCCACTTATGGCTAAAACACTACAACAATACCCAAAACAGAGCATAATCAGTGAGCTACACGAGTTCACCTTTCAGTCCTTATTTGGGTTTTAAAGCTGCTAATTTTCTTGGTCTGTAAACTTATATCACATTACTACATTTGCTTATTTATTATTATTATTATTACATTTGGGTAGTCTCTATCTCTAATGGTTCTTTACCAATTGGAATCAATTCATTTGGATGATTATAACTTAATCTATAGCCAAAACAAAAACAGAGGTTTTACCAAATTTTGACAGAATTTCCTTTAAAAACCCAACATTCTCTTTTTTACAACCATTCCTCAAAACCAACATGGAATTTACCCAAAACAACTCCACCACACTTGTATTGGTGGTTTAGAACTTCTTACAACAAACTCCTAGTGAAAATCCAAGAACTCTTACTCAAGTCCACCACCATACAACCCATAAAATTTTGATGGATTCCACAAGTTTATTGTATACCAATTAAGGTTTTACCCACAAACTAAGAATTCTAGGGTTAGGATAATCTTATCTCCTAACAAACCCTAGGAAAGGAGCAAACTAATCATCCATGGAAACCTTAGAATCTCATATCAAAACCCATACAAAGGATTCCATACCCGAAATTCTTCCTCTCCTTCTTCTTCTTCCTTTCTTCCTCCCTTCCTCTCTTTCTTTCTCTCTTCTCCAACCCTCTCCACGTTTTGGTCTCTAGCAAAAAGGAGACCAAAATGAATTCCCTGGGTTTGTCTCTCCTCCTTTATATTATCATTTATGCCTTAATTGCAATTAAGTCCTCCATCTCTTTAATATTTGCACTTCAACTTTGGTTATTCTATTATGGCCTTCTATTCTTTGATTATGGTTTTCATATCCCATTTGATCAATTACTTCGCTTTAATTCGTTTCTATTACAACATTCCTGTGGTTCCATAAATTATCATTTCACAATTTCTTTCCAAAAATACTACGCTGACACTTAGTGTCGCGTGCTCCTACTGCTACCTGCATCACACACCATCTCGGGATGGGGCGTTACACCTTTGAGTAGAATGGACAGGTTTCCATGCCCATACTAGGAGGAAGGTTCTCATAAATTAGCTCCTTAGTTTAGGACCTTCATATTATTGTTTTCCTTAATTAATCTTGATGCATTAAAGAAATTTTGCACTAATCATGCTTCTCTTTGTTGATTTTTTTCCATTTATCAATCATTTTATCGATGATTTATGTAGTTGAAATTGTAGATCAGTTCATGAGATTTAGGTAAACAATTTCAGCCATCTAAAGGACTTAAAGTGGGTCAGAAGAGGAGGCATTAAGTAGCCAAAATTTCACCTCGTTTCTTGGGTCGAGTAGCTGTTACTGCTCGTAGGATATCGGGGTTTCTGGGCCTTCATTTTAATAGATGGCATATTGCAACATCATTTTAGAGCAATTTGCCTTGTTTTGGTCCGTTCTCACTCATTTGAGCTCGGAATCATGCACTATTTTTTTTTTTTTTTGTTCATTACTCTTTGAGGAATTTTATGAAAAAACTTGAGAATTTTTCTCAACTGGCTTGATCGGTTGGGAATTGGCTAAGCCAGTTCATTAGATTTTTCATGGGTAGCTCTGATTTTGGTACAATTAGAGTCCATAATCTTTGTGGTTCGAGCTCATTCGCTCCAAATCATTGTAGAGCTATGCTTCGGGTCTGAAATGAGGTTCGGTTCGAATTAACCTAGATCCATTTTGGATTCATGAGATTTATGGACTACGTAGGTGAAAAGTGGTTGGACAGCACTAGTGATTGGTAGTGAATTATTGAGGCTAATTCCTTTTTTTTTTTTAAGGATTTGTTATGGTTTTATGGCTGCATAGGTGGTGTAGTAGTGATGAGCGGTTGGGATTCAATGTACGATTTTTCATGGTTCCCCTTGTTTTTTACATTTGATTTTGAGGGATTACTGTATGCCTAAAATATGTGACTAACTTTCCCTTGCAGTGCATGGCCAAGGACCACAGTTATGTTCCTTTGATTGTAATTTGTTGAGATTAAATGTACATTGGATGCCACCTAGGTTTATGTGAATCATACCATCTGTTTAGCCTAAGGTCAATTGATTTTCGACCCGCACACTCCAACGTACCCAATTCATTATTAGAGACCGTGTTCCAGACCTAAAGGGGTGCTACCTTATATGAGATACCTTCTCGATGGATAACCTGATCCCCTAACTTAGAAATCTAGCTTCATGGACCGTTTTTTCCAAACATAGATTCATTAGGGTTTTTATTCTTACTTGATTTCTTACCCATATTTTTTAAAATAAATGAAAAAAAAAAAGTAAGTGACGACTCCAAAAACAAAATTGTCCCTCACGAGGGACGAATTTTCCAAAACTCAAAAACATACTTTTTTAGCAAGTCGCGCCAGCCCGTGGATCGGTTGAGGGTTCACAATCATACATTTCCTATACTTTTTATTTTTTATTTTTTGTTATAATTCTTTCTTTCCAAGCCCTCACTTCTCTTTCAATTCATCTAATTTTTCCTCCTTTATTGTTTTTTTATAATACACTTTTAGTTTTCAAGGTAGTAAAATGTACTCGGACCTCGGACCTAGTTTTCAAGGGAGGGGTTCAAGTCTCAATAGAGATAGTTTATTACATTGTAAAAGTGATTATCAATTTCTAACATAAGTGCCTTGAGGTTTGACTTAATGATAAGAGAGGTGGTAAGGAGAACCGTCTAAAGTCTCTCTATCCTTATAAAAACACAATACTACACCATGGATATGCAAAGTGAATTGATATAAAAAAATAAAAATAAAAAAAACAAAAAAAAACTAAGTAGGTTAAAAAATATTATTTAAGTTTAATTAGATATTTATATGTATAGATATATCACGAAAGTTTGTTTTAATTACTTGAGTAGTTTTACTTAATATGCAGCATTAACTTGGATTTTGATTCATAAATATTTAAAAAAATATAGCAAAATAAGAATGCAAAATGATATTTTTATTTTTATATTTTTTATAAGATAGCATGTCATTCTTTTACAAGTAGAAGAGGGTGAATGATCTTTTCAAAAAAAAAAAAAAGGTTAAATGATAATTAATAAAACATGGTACGAAATGTAAATAAAATTTATATTAAAATTTTTATCTTTTCCATTCAAGTCTTCAAGCCTTCCTTCCACGGTTCCATCCCACCGACACCCACCAGGAGTATTGAAGTCCCTAACCTTCCAACCACACACTATATATGATTTTTGAGAGGTAAGTAATTCTTTTGTTAATAACCTCTTTTAAGGACTTCAAAAAGGCTTTTGGGTTGGTTTTGATTTATTTTCTTTTTCTTTTTCTCTTACTTCTTCTTTAATATTTTCATTGATCGGTTGAAACTAGAAAGATTGAGTTTCAGATTCAAGGTTTTTTTTTTTTCCTTTTGAAGAGGAATATTTGATTTCTTTTTAAAAAAAAGTGATTTGTTTTATTGTGATGGAAAATAAATGATTGAAAATCTCTTTTGAATCATATCGATCCACAATTTCTTTGTAACCTAATTGATGTTGGGGATGAATGATTGAACAATAGCTCTGATACCACTCTCCGGCGGTACTTCTTGAAGTTGAATGAACAGAAATCGTACAAGTGAATAGTATAATATATTTGAATAGTATCTATATACATAAATAATAACCGTATACATAAACAGTAATCATATGAAAAAAATAAACTTGGAGATGGATATATCATATTGTGATAATTGTATCATATTTAGTATCCGACTTGGTGCGACTAACTTGGTTGGACTCTACTGAGTTTTCAAAGCCTGATCCCTAAAAGTTGTCTGTGTACAAACATTATAAAAGATTTTCATAAAAAAAATACAAACCATTTAATTTAAAAATAAATAAAACAGTTTAAAATGAGAAGAATCTTTTTATATGATCAACACTTTCTTGTTATGTTAGTATTAAATTATTTACTAGTGATCCAATCTCAATCCAGATCCCTTCTTCCTCAGATTTACCTATTTTTTAAACTTTTAAATACTCACTTTTCCAACTAGTCAGTTGGTATTTAACAAATATAAATAACTAGTCGTAAAAGATGACCACTTATATACATATATGATCTTTAATAATCTTTATTATCTCTACAGATATTTGAAAGATCAGGCATTATTGTAAACACACAAACATTAACCTATTAACACAAATCACACTGTATCGTTACATGAACACATTACATCAAAGATTCACCGAATGAAAATATTATTATAATGGATTCACGTACGATGAGTATCACACCTCCGTCCTCAAGAGGAACTGATAATATCCCGGAATCCGGTATAATTGATTAAACCCGGTCAATAATAAGACAACGTTATTATAAGATATTCATCGAAAATTCGATCCAACTTCAGATTCGCAATTTTCTAAAAGCTCCAACGATCAACTAGTTACTTCCGATCAGCGGTCAATAATCAAAAGAATAACTATTCGGAAAACCCTTTGAACATATTCTTCTCGGCTCTCGTATCTGAACCGGCCAAACGACGATGTGTTACGTTACAGCACTGACAAATTTTCACCAATTCTTCACTTTTTATCGCCTTAACGCGCGTCGATATCCATTACCAGCAGAGCGTTGGTTGAGTGGTTCTCCCGGTTATTACATTGTTATCGTTAATCGCCAATCGGCGCTGGTCATGATCGTCCGCGGTTGGCGCCCGTGGCAAAGGCGGCGCCCCAACAACGTCGATTGGTTCACCACAAATATTTCACCGCTGTTATCGGACTTCGCCGGAGAACGCAGCAATCGCGATAATTGAGGCTTTTCGCGCATCACGTTTATGAGTGAGTTCGGAACGAACGAATCTCTGACGTTGTTGTGTACCACGATTCTTCCCCACATCGCGATTGACATCACGATCAAAGTTATCGCCCATGACGTTAATGGAGTCCCAGCCTTTTTGCGTACTTCAGTTCTGAATTTCATAGTACGTCCTGAGATTGGTTTTCCAATGTCGAATAACAGCTGGTTCTACGCCGCGATCCAACACCCTCGCTTTTCCTTCAAGTTTTAATCATACAAACTTATCAGATGATGACCTGCCATCACTGATTACATAAGATTTTTCTTCCAATCCATTTCTATAGGTTAGTTCTGAAACTTCGACACTCACTTAAAGCCTGAAATGTTACTGGGACAGATGATTCCATATGCCGCATCGAGGCTATATTTTATGTCAAAATGTTGTCTCCAGTGATCATTTATTTTCTTGTTTCGTCTGCAAGCATCAAGAAGTGTCTGAATCCTCTACAATGGATCCTTCAGATCTCACATCTTTGATAAAGATCGCTTCTTCAAAGTGTCAGATGATCAACTCAAGTGGAGCAAAACTGATGATTCAAGAGCTATGGAATACGCAAAGAGTTCTCAATTTGTATGAGCTCCTCTAACATTCAACAGATAGTTCACAGCCTGACTTTAGACATAATAATTTAGATAATATCTAGAATATCTCGCAGTCTTCCACTGAATACGACCTGTGTTAGTCGATCTTTCTTCTGAAACCGGTGTCCACCAATGTCTAAATGAACTTGGGATTATTGATGACCTTCTGCAGCTTCATCATCTTTGTTATATCCATATTCAATCCATAACAAAGTCCCCGCTAGTTAATGTCGTCCAGACTTTGAACCTCGCTCCGACGATGAATCAGCTTTATAAACACTAGCAGTGGTATTCAAAGCCACTCCTTGATGAATGAGTTCAATAATTCCCGGATTAATAACAGCTACCTTATTACCTAAAATAGCTTCTTTTCCAAGTGTAAACTTCACAACTTTCATTTGATTCATGGTTAGAGTACCTGTTTTGTCAGTACAAATGATTGTCGCCGACCCCATCGTCTCGCAGGCCGAGAGTCGCCGAACCATTGCCTGATCGGCCATCATTCTTTTCATGGAGTAAGCCAAGGTGAGTGTGACAGCCAGAGGCAGACCTTCAGGAATTGCTACAACAATGATAGTAACAGCTACTGAAATTATATGCACAACCCCGTTCATTATATCGTCTACCTTCGTCTTCTTTCCGATGTACTGTCGGTTTCCTTTCTCGTCGACTGTATTTCCGGTGAAGTATCGGACAAGGAGGACTACAAGAACGAAGAAAGCAATTAAAGAACCTGCTTTTCCGATGGCGGAGGTTAGCTTACTGAGCCGGTATTGGAGCGGCGTCAGCTCGTTGTTGTCGTGGCTGATTGAGCTCATCAGCTCGCCCCATGCAGTGTTCATCCCCACCGATATGACCAACATCCGGCCATATCCGTCCACCACCTTTCCGCCGGAGACCAGAAATGGATGCGATTCCTTGTTTATTTCAATGTGCTCACTCTCGCCGGTCATGCTAGACTCATCAATTTGCAAGGAGTGACCGTCCAAGAACAGCCCGTCCGCCGGAATCTGATCTCCGATTTGGAGAATGACGACATCTCCGACGACTATGTCGAAGATGGAGATGTGCTGTCGTCTCCCGTTCCTCACGACGTCGATCTGGATGTTGTCGCTGACTTTCGACAGCTCGTGGAATTGCCGGGACTGCCGGAAGTTTGTGACGGCGGAGACCATGACTACCATGAAAACGGCGATGGATATGCTCCCGCCGTCGTACCAGCCCTCCCTTGGTCCTTCTTCTTTGATGCCGAATGCAAGCGAAAGGGAAGCACATACTAAGAGGATGATAATGGTGAGATCCTTCAACGAATCCACAACGAAATAGAGGAAGCTCTTGGGAGGCGGCCGGTGATACTTGTTCTCTCCGAAGGCGGCGCGCCGGCTTTTTAAGTCCTCCTCGTCGCCCCGGATTCCGGTCTCGGGATTGCTTATAAGCTCAGCGGCGATGCGTTCCGCTCCTCCGAGCTCGTGAAGATGGTCCAGTCTTTTGTCCTTAATCATAATAATCAACTTCTTCCTGTCAACACTAGCAAAGATTCGATCCTCCTTGACATTCTCATCGATTCCTTTAACATTGATCACGGTTTCAGTAGTGTTGCCAATGATTTCTCTGACAAGAGAGCGGAGAGCGCGAGTAAAGTAGATAGCTATGAAAGCCGATCGCCACCGCTTTCGGGGCTCCCTGAGCTTGAGTGAGGACGGTTCTAGGATCACATCGCCTGACTCAGGGGAGGAGCCAGGTCCGCAAAGACGTTTGGTGGACATATTTGCAGGATTTTGAGACATAAGGGGATGAACAATTTATGATTCTAGCTAAGTATTATCTCAGTAACCATGGTCTATATATGCTAAGGAAAAGGTATAACGTCCCTTTCTCAGTTGTTTCCCACTGGGAATCGCTTAATTGCGAGGCAACTGAGGAAGAGCTACAGTGACAAGCTTGGTATTCAATTTGAGTCAAGAACATAAAATACACTAGATTTGGAAGAAAATGGATCATAAAGTAGTGACAATATTGGAAGATTAATATTACGTCACTGTGATTATGTAATATTGTGGAATTCTCTACCATGAAATTCAAAGATGTCATTCTAAATTCTTCATGTCTCCATCAAGATCCATGACCCTAGCTAACATATGTATGTTGGAAGTCTCAGATCCTATAGATATGGTACAATTAAAGTGAATATATACAAAGAAACTCTTCTCCTGCTATAAAGTCTTTTAATGAGAGGTAAAAGGGTTCTAAAATATTAACAATGTATATATACAGTATCCTTTTTCCCATTCTTTTGGATTATAACATGAGAAAAAGACTTAGGGGCAGTACTTTAAATTTCATATGTATTAAGAACATAAGGAGCTGGAAAAATGCGACCTCCTCCTTCCTCACTATAAGCAAAAGAGAAAAGCCAAGGTAGAGAGCATCTTTCTTGCGTTTCAAAATGGTCTAAAGAAAAATTAATTATCAACTCTGTTCCACACGCCTTGGTCAGTGTCAGAATCAAGGGAAACCTACCATGCATGTTAGCTAGGGTCCCCATTCAGATGGAACTTCTGCGTTATATACAGCCAGAAAAGACTTATTAAAGAGTACTCGTCAATGGCTCCACCCTTGAAATTGGGAAACTTGTGTTTCAATCTCTTGATTAGAGAATAAATGCAAAGTACTAATATGGTTTCATAAAAAATAATTATGTTTCAGTTATGATAGTATCTAGGTATTCCCTTAATAAACTATAGGTACTATGTTAACAATGTTCATTATGGTAGTATGTAGAATTATAAAGGTAGCATTTGATGGTCTTGATCTTTTGGGTAAACTGAAGTCCTATTGGACCTATAGTTTATTAATGTAATATTTAGACAGTATCATACATGAAACATAATTATTTTTTTTTATGAAATCGTAGTGAATCATGCATTTTGAATTATTCATAACTTTCTTTGTAATTATTTTCAAATCAATGAGTTTGAAACTTCTATCCTTTGCTTCTACCAATGGAATGTAGGAAAGTTAGTTAAGGATCTAGCTAGAATGGTGCCCACATACTTTAGAAAAACTAGCAATGAGGACATTCTCTTTTCTCTTGATGAGTTCTCCTCACGCTATACATGAGCGTAAATAATTAAATAATGAAAGGGTTTCCTTGTAATATAAAATCGGGCTCCATGTTTTAGGTGGCGTTTGTTTTTTATTTTTTATTTTATGGCTTATGCTAAATATAATTTTTTTCAACTTAATGCTAAATCGTACTTAATAGTTTTAAGTGTTAAGTTATTTGTTTTTTAACATTGAATAGTGAGGGTTGCGAGGTCTCCTCCTTGTTAAGTAAGGGTAGTTTTCCTGTTTTTGAATATTACTTTTTCTGAATAAAAATAGTCAAATATTTTTGTTTTTTTTATTTAAAATTTTTTTTAGAAATTTAACAATAAGTCATGAAAAAATTAAGAAAACAAACAAGCTGAATTCTGAAAGATATTTTACCTTTCAACAAAAAAAGCCAAAAAACAAGCGCTACCAATTTTTATACTATTCATCCCAAAAATTAAAGGTTTTTTTTTTTGGTAAAACTTTATTTTCTCTCATCTTAATTGAGACAATAGTTATCGTTTTGTTTTCGTTGCAGTAGGAGGCTTTTATCTTATCCTACAGAGGTTTAATGTAAGGAAAAGAAAATAAGTGGAAGGAGGGTGAAAATAGAGTTAAATTCGAACATATTTTTTTGTTTGCTACTTCAAAACCAACGTAAAAACTAAATAATAAAAGAATATGTAAGTTCCCAATAATTCTATTTATATCTTATTTTCTTTGAAATATTTCATTTGACAATTAAATGTAAGGAAATAATTTTTCTTAGTATACACTACAAAGAATTCACAAAGCCATCGACAAAAATTACCGACGATTAAATTCGTTGGTAATTACCATGTATCGACGAACAAAGTATATTATTTTTTCCACATTTTGCTACCATTTACCGACAGATAATATTTACGGAAATTACTGGACTAAGTGTTCCGTAGGTAATTTTCCCGCCATATAGGCTACCAACTTTTAGGTACCATTTAATCACTTAATAATAATTTCCACGGAAAATTATCAATGGGAAGTGTTCCGTGAGGTAATTTTCGCGCCTATATATAGATCGCCAACTTTTAGGCAACTACTTTACCGACGTAGATTCTACTTTAAACACATCGACCGGCGTTCCGTAGGCAATTCTTCCATTTGTCGACAATACCTACGAAAAATTATCGACGGAAGTGTTCCGTAAGTAATTTTCCATTTACCAACGGAATACCTACAGAACATTACCGACGGAAATGTTCCGTAGGTAAATTTTATCTTTGATACTTTTGAAATATTTATCTTTACTACTTAATATTATTAAATATATGTAATTATAATAATATTTTAAATTTTTATAAAATGAAATAATTTTAATGTTTAAACCTAATATATCCAAAAGAATTAAAATTAATGGTTTGGCTCCTAACCAATATATATATATATGCTTATTTTGCAATTAATATAATGTTGATGAATGATATATAAGTAATATTTTCTAATTTATCTAACATTAGTCATTGTTGCTTAGTGGATCCTCCATGTTTTCCTGTTCAAGGTCTGGAAAGTCTGTAAAAACCCTCGAATGCATATTTTCGATTTTGGAGAACTAAAAAATACTGACTGACTTTCCATGTAAATTACCGACATTACCTACTAATTTCATTGCAGATTATCTCATTTTGCATTTTCCCTCAACTTTACTCTACCACTTTTCCACAATTTATCGATTTGAATTTCCTCAGAGGTAATTTTACTCATTTTTATTGATTTTTCCTGCCGTAATTTATTTTACCTACGCCACAACAACCTACGAAATATAAATATTTCGCATTTCGTATGTGAAATTTAATTACCGACGGAATTGTTTATATTACCTTACGTAATTTTCCTTGTAAATTGTCAATTTGTCAGAAATATATTTTTCTTTCTTTGCAATTTTAGAAACAAACACAATCTTAATAGGGAAAATGTATCATGTTACCGATTTGGAAACAAGGGCAAAGAAATAAGATATAATAAAGCATGTTAAATACGCATTTAAAATACGTCAAAAAAATCACTTCAAATGTATGCATCTCTTTAATCATTTGAGGTACTACCTTAACTAACAATATATTCACTATCTTAAATAATCAGTTAAGGTAATATCTATAGCCAGTTATATTCCGAAACATATATTTCTTATTCTTCATATCTTATTTGTCTTTATTTCCAAATCACAAATTTTTTTCCCATCTTAATTTAGAAGACACAAGAGACAGGCAAGTATTATTTCATAACAAAAGAGATAGCTGAATAACATGCAAAATTTCAATTCGACCAAAAAAAAAAAATCAAAAGTTTGGTGTTGGATTCTTATACTACGTACCTAAGTGGTATATTGGAAAGAGCATATAATATTGGAAAATTGAACCATAAATTATTCCGGATGGCCCATATGACTTGAACACAAAAGTCAAGTATATGTTCTGCCAGAAAAAGTATAGGGTACTTAACACGTTTTCTGGGCCATTGGTACTAGACTTTCTAGAGATGTAGTCTTTTAAAATTTTTATAATTTTTATGTTCCATTGGAAATTTGGTAGAATACGACTTACTTGGAGTTTCTTTTTTTAACTTAAACGTAGAATATAACTTTTTTTGCATTTAATGTTAAATAGTATTTAATAATATTAAGTATTAAGTTGTTTATTTTTTAATATTAGATAGTGAATATTGCTAGCTTTCCTTTTATTGGATAAGAGTAGTATTTTCTGTTTTGAAATATAAATTTTTTTTAATATAAAAAACCAAATATTTTGATATTTTGGCTTAATAGTATTTTAGTTTTTTCTATTCAATTTTTTCATAATAAATTTAAAAAATAAATTATGAAAAAATTAAAAAATAAAGGCAGCTTTAGCTTTACAAAAAAAAAGAAGTGCGATCGAAATTTCTCGGAAGGCCACCTTATAAATTTCTATTCAACTCTTTTACTACACCCTTTTTCAACTATGTTTTGTTATAAAAAAATTTTGAGAAAAAATGTAAATAAAATAAAACTAAAAAAAAAAATTTAGAGTCAATTTTAAGGATCCTAAACTCAATTTACTCATTTTAACTTATAAATGACCAAGTCAATTGGTCTGGCTTAAATTGTAAATGGATAGAAAGAGACTATAAAATATTCAAATTCTTATAATAACAAAGTATTATAACTTAATATATAAAGTGAATAAATGTAAAAAAATTATCAATAAAGTATTCAATAATTATTATTTTTTACTTATTTTAATTAAATTTGATTTATTTCCTACTTATTTATAAGATAAATAAAATATACGATATTTATAACTTGTTTTTTTTTTCTTAATACTTTTTGGAAACTAAAGTTAACCTTCACTTTTGGTCTTATATAAATTAAAACTTTAAGTCACATCAAATTATCAATTAACTTTAAAAAAATTTAAAATGCATTTAAAATTGTTTATAAATAAAAATATGCGTTTAATGATCCTTCCAATCAAATAACATGTTTTGACGGAAATGTAAAACAAAGTTTTTTTTTTGTTCAATCAAATAGTAATCGTTTTGTTTTCGTTGCAGTTGGAGGCTTTTATCTTATCCTATAGAAGTTTTTTTCAGAGGTTTAATGTAAGGAAAAGAAAATAAGTGGAAGGAGGATGAAAATAGAGTTAAATTCGAACATATTTTTTTGTTTGCTACTTCAAAACCAACGTAAAAACTAAATAATTAAAGCATTTGTAAGTTCCCAATAATTATATATATATCTTTTTTTTTTTTTAAATATTTCATTAGACAATCAAATGTAAGGAAATAGTTTTTCTTAGTATATTTTTCTTTCTTTGAACAAAACACAATCTTAAGAGGAAAAATATACCATATTACCGATTTGGAAATAAGGGCGGCAAATAAGATATAAAGAATAAAAAATATATGATTTAAAACATATTAAAAAAAATAATTGACTTTCAAGTGGATATACTCTTTTAATCATTTAAGGTATTATCTTAACTAAAATTATGTATACTATCTTAAATAATCAATTAAGGTAATACCTATAATCAGTTAAGATTATACATCTATCTAAAAACAAATTATTATTTTTTGATATGTTTCGAAACATATATTTCTCATTTTTCGTATCTTATTTATCCTTATTTTTAAATCACATATTTTTTTCATCTTAATTTAGAAAACAAAAGAGACAGGCAAGTATTATTTCATAACAAAAGAGATAGCTGAATAACATGCAAAATTTCAATTCGACAAAAAAAAAAAAAATCAAAAGTTTGGTGTTGGATTCTTATACTACGTACCTAAGTGGTATATTAGAAAGAGCATATAATATTGGAAAATTGAACCATAAATTATTCCAGATGGCCCATATGACTTGAACACAAAAGTCAAGTATATGTTCTGCCAGAAAAAGTATAGGGTAGTTAACACGTTTTTTTGGGCCATTGGTACTAGACTTTCTAAAGATGTAGTCTTTTAAAATTTTGATAATTTTTATGTTCCATTGGAAATTTGGAAGAATACGACTTACTTGGAGTTTCTTTTTTTTACTTAAATGTTGAATATAATATTTTTTTGAACTTAATATTAAATAGTATTGAGTATTAAATTATTTGTTTTTTAATATTTGATAGTTAGTATTACTAGCTTTTTTTTTATTGGGTAAGAATAATATTTCCTGTTTTGAAATATGAATTTTTTAAATATAAAAAACCAAATATTTTGATATTTTGGCTTAATAGTATTTTAGTTTTTTCTATTCAAATTTTTTTATAAGAAATTTCAGAAATAAATTATAAAAAAGTTAAAAAAATAAAGGCCGCCTTAGCTTTACAAAAGAAAGAAGTGGGATCGAAATTTCTCAGAATGCCACCTTATAAATTTCTATTCAACTCTTTTACTGCACCCTTTTTCAACTATGTTTTGTTATAAAAAAAATTTTGAGAAAAAATGTAAACAAAATAAAAAGTAAGAAATAAAACTAAAGAAAAATTTTAAAAATAAATTTAGTGTCAATTTTAAGGATCCTAAACTCAATTTACTCATTTTAACTTATGAATCTGACTCAAGTGATAAAAGGGTGTAACGAGACTGTGAGAGATTCAGATTTGAGTTCTTATAAGAACAAAGTACTATAACTTAATATATAAAATGAATAGATGTAAAAAAAAATAATCAATACAATATTCAATAATTATTATTTTTTACTTATTTTAATTAAATTTGATTTATTTCCTACTTATTTATAAGATAAATAAATATACGATATTTATAACTTGTTTTTTTTTTCTTAATATTTTTGTAAACTAAAGTTAACCTTCACTTTTGGTCTTATATAAATTAAAACTTTAAGTCACATCAAATTATCAATTAACTTTAAAATGCATTTAAAATTGTTTATAAATAAAAATATGCGTTCAATGATCCCTTCAATCAAATAACATTTTTTGACTGAAATGTAAAACAAAGTTTCTTTTTTTTTTTTTTCTTTTATCCTATTCACTTTTGTATATTACCTCCTAATACTATTTTTTAGACGGATTTAATCATAAGTTCTCTTATATGTCTATCCCGTCTTTTATCACTTGAATGAGGTCTAATTGTCTTCTTAAAGCTAAACAATTAGGATTAACAACTTGTATATAATGAATAGATATAATTTTTATTAATTACTTAACTAGGCTAGGTGTGAAAATCCCAGAAAGTAGATGAGTCCCCCACGTAGAACAGTCATCATAATGTATCTTCAGTACCAAAGGTGCTTCGGTGAAAATCATAAGGAAAGCAGATGAGTCTGCCACCTAGAATACAGTCATCATATATTTAATGTATCTTCAGTACAAAAGGTGTTTCTGAGAAAATCATAAGGAAATCAGATGAGAGTCTGCCACCTAGAATACAGTCATCATATTCATTCAATGCAACCTTTAGAGGCTTTGGATAAGAGTGGAAGGATTATTAATTAATAGGTATGGATAATATTTAATTGATACGAATATTCAATAATTGCAGAGCAGAAAATAAAGTTAAGAGTACTAGCATAAACTTTTCTTTCTTTTTTTTTTTTTTTGGAAATAGGCATCTTAGAATACTTTTTTCCTAAATTTTTAAGGGGGCCGGGCCATATGCCTCCTCAGTCCTACGTAGCTTTGTCCTTGACCCTCTAGTTGAAAATAGGTAATATCATTTTTTTTTAAATTATTTTTATTGATTTAAACTTACAATAAATTAATAAATTCAAAATATAAATATATTAAAAATTATAAAATATGAAATAATATTCAGATTAATAATATAAAATTTATAAATTTGATAATATAGTAACTATAATTTTACGATTTCAATTCTTTAACATATTGATAATCATAATATGATATATTCCATTGATCGAATTCGTTTTATCATTCTAAATCGTACCCACACAAATAAAATGCCTTAATAGACCGATGAAAAGCATCATATCGTAACAAATCGATGATAAATCAAACACCGTAAAAAAATAACAATAATACAAAAAATAAGATAACTCCTCAATCTTTATGAAAGAATCATTTTATTAAATGATAAAATAAAATAAAGAGATACATATAAGTGATTTTAGGTCAAGAATGATTAAAAAATCATCAATTCTTAATCGAAAAAAAATGGGTTAAGATGAGAAGAATGAGGAGAGGGGCGACTAAGATTTTTAAAAATAGTTTGTAAACAAGTTTTGCATTTGATAATATCGAATCAATGTTGGTATATTGGGGCCTTTTTTGGGAGTTAAAAAACAAAATCACGAGTGCATCGAATCATCCGCCAAGACCAAGACGATAAGCACAAGAGGGACAAAGAAATGGAAAATGCAAAGTTGAAATCGAGTTGACTCAAAAAGTCATGCAAAGATAAAGGCAAAAATAAAACAAAATAAAATAAAAAAGAAGATAAGAATAAAAGAAATTGTTAAAAGTTTAAGTGGAGTTGACTCAAAAAGTCATGTAAAAAGAAAGGCAAAAATTAAAACAAAATAAAAGAAAGGCAAAAATAAAACAAATTAAAAGAAAGAAGAAAAAAATAAGAGAGTTCTTGCTTATAAAATCATAAGTGTTTAAATGGAATAACTTAGAAGGAACAAAAAATAAAAAAATGAAAAATAAATTTATAGTAAATACATTTTTTTATATAATTATTTAAATGCATTAATTTAACTTAATCAAAAAATAAAAAAATGAAAAATAAATTTATAGCAAATACATTTTTTTATATAATTATTTAAATGCATTAATTTAACTTATTTTAATTCCTTTATATCAAAATTTTTGTAAGAACAAGTTCTATTAGCCATTCCTTTTCTTATTTTCTCTTATCTTGTTTTTTTTAACCCATTTTTCTTAACAAGAGGTGATTTTTTTTTGCCTTTTTTTTTTTTCTAAAATCATCAATTTGCATCTTCTTCTTTTATTTTTCTTACACAATAAAGTGGTTCTTCCAAATAAATCTCTTATTTATTTTGTTTTTTTATTTATTTTCGTCGTTGTCATATTGTGGCGTGTTGTGTTGTGTTGTGTTGGCTTTGACCGGCTTGTTACAACGGATACTAATGTTTTGGATAATTCAAACGATAAAGTATATTTGATCAGATAGAGACATCAATTCAAATTAGGGTCGTCAGTATGCTGCACAATTGAAATCTTATGAATTTTAGTTATCATAGAATTTTCAAATATATAAGCTTTGTGCCGAGTCATTATGTTAGTGTTATTAACTTGAATACTGTACCATCTTTTAATGTTTTTAACGAATCTGATTATGTGATGTAATAAAATTCTATATCAAAAAGATAAACAAATAAAATCAAAATTTCGTAATTCTCCAAATGTACTTTGTATTTATATATTAAGAGATATTGGTGGGTAAAAGTTCAATCAATAAAATTATTTGTTTTAAACGATTTAACTATCCATGGTAGTTTTTCGAATTTATTATTTAATTGTATTATTCTAAAAAATATCAGTCAATTAAATTTTGAAAGTTCTATAGTTTTAACTTTTTCAACTATGTTTTGTCTAATACAACATTGTAGACCCCCAATTTTGTCCCATGACTCTTGCGTGCTTCCTAGGTGTGTCACTTGCACCTAGTTCGATTGACATGGGCTCAGGACCCCTTTGTTTAGTTTTATCGGTTTTTGAACTTCGTGTGAGCCCACCTATGATTCGGTTCAGTGAGTACATTCAGTCCATTTTCAAGTGCCATCATGGTCAAATCCTTGGGTTGTAACTTTGCAATAGGATAGAAATGAAGTCTCCATAAAGTTTCAATCCGGTTGGAGTTCATTATGGGAACACTTTCAAATTCGGAGCACCCAAGCTTGTTTTAGTCATATCTTCCTCATCTGAACTCGAAATCATGCACCGTTTTTCTTGTTGGATTCCTTACTCTTTGAGGAACTTTCTGAAAAAATTTAAGAATTTTTCTCAACCAGCTCGACCAGTTGGGAATCGGCTCAACCGGTTCATCGGGTTTTGGTTGGAGTTCATTATGGGAGCACTTTCAAATTCGGAGCACCTAAGCTTGTTTTAGTCATATCTCCTTCATCCGAACTCGAAATCATGCACCATTTTTTTGTTGGATTCCTTACTCTTTGAGAATTTTTCTGACAAAATTTGAGAATTTTTCTCAATCGAATCAACCGGTTGGGAACTGGCTCCACTAGTTCATCAGGTTTTCATTGGAGTTCATTATGGGAGCATTTTCAAATTCGAAGTGCCCAAGCTTGTTTTAGTCATATCTCCCTCATCCGGACTCGAAATCATTTGCCCTTTTTTTTTTTTTTGGATTCCTTACTCTTTGAGAAATTTTCTAACAAATTTTGAGAATTTTTCTCAACCAGCTCGACCAGTTGGGAATCGGCTCAACCGATTCATTGGATTTTTCATGGGTAGCTCTGATTTTGATACAATTGGAGTCCATAATCTTTGTTGTTCGATTGCCCATTCGCTCCAGATCAGTCTTAGGCATGGTTTGGGTTCAGTTTTAGGCCATTTTGTGGATTGCTTGCAACCCACTTTGAATCCATGTGGACTCTTGGTGGTTAAGCAAGGAAGTAAATATGGTCAGCTGCTGACCTTGTGAATGGAAGAGTATTTATGGAGCTGGGCGAGTCCGAGGTTGATTGGAGGTGAGTTCCCATGACTGAAGGTGAGAAAAATGGAGTTGGCTCGGATGCTTAAGAGAAAGAAAAAGATATAAAAAAAATGGAGAAGAACAGAAAAAAGAAGGAAGGGAGGAAGATGGGGGAACCTTTGATTTTTTTTTTTAGAGAGGGAGACTCTATTTGATGGATCTTTTCTTGAATAGGGAGAGCTGAGAGAGTTTTTCTTTTCGTCTTGAAAGTGAAGGTCTTGCCTGTGGGAGTCTCGGGACATGAAGGGTTCTGCGTTTGGGAGTGGTAGAAGGAGTAGAGCGTAGGAAGTTTACGTTTTGGAGTAAGGCTTTGAGGATTGGAACTAGTGACACTCTCATATGTCACTGCATGTGTAGAAGGAAGAAAGAGGAGTCAAGGTAAGATCAAAATCCTGTTAGCTTTTTATCTCATATTTTTAGCCCTCTGTTTAGAGTATGTTTTGAGCATATAGAAAATATCTTCTTGAACAACCATCTAGGACACGTTCTGTTTGGGATGGTAAGGGTCTTTAAGATTTTGCCATCAATTACAAAAATAAACTCCCCATTTTTGTATGTTACCATGAATTCTTGCTAGGTTTGATGGTCTCATGAAGCCTCCATGGTCTGTATAGCTATGATAACTATGGTATTTCTGTGGTTGTCATTCCTTTGAGTTGAATGGACGAGTTTCCATGCCTGTACTAGGAGGAAGGTTCTCATAAATTAGCTCCTTAGTTTAGGACCTTCATATTATTGTTTTCCTTAATTAATCTTGATGCATTAAAGAAATTCTGCACTAATCATGCTTCTCCTTGTTGATTATTTATTTATTTATTAATCATTTTATGGATGATTCATGTAGTTGAAATTGCAACTCAATTCATGAGATTTAGGTAGCTGAATTTCAACTTGGTTTTATAGGACTTAAGTGGCTGTAAGAGGAGGCTTTAAGTAGATAAATTTCAATTTTGCTCTTTAGGTTGGAGTAACCACATTGCCTGTAGGATATTGGGTTTCATGGCCTTCATTTTAATAGGATGGGGGTGGCATGGTTGCAACCTCGTTTTAGAGCAATTTGCCTTGTTTTGGTTTGTTCTCACTCATTTGAGCTTGTAATCATGCATTGTTTTTTTTTTTTTTTGGTTCCTTACTCTTTGAGGAATTTTATGACAAAATTTCATAAATTTTCTCAATTGGCTCGATCGAATGGGAATCGGCTCAACCGGTTCGTTGGATTTCTCATGGGTAGATCTGATTTTGGTACAATTTGAGCCCATAATCTTTGTGGTTCGAGTCAATTCGCTCCAAATCAATGTATGACTATGTTTCGGGTTTGAAATGAGGTTTGGTTAGAATTAACTTGGGTCCATTTTGGATTCATGAGATTTATGGACTACGTAGGTGAAAGTGGTTGGAGATCACTAGTGATAGGTAGTGAATTATTGAGGCTGATTTTTTTTTTTTTTTAAGGATTAGTGATGGTTTTATGGCTGCATAGGTTGTAGTGCCCCTACCCCATAACTATGGTAAGTGAGGGGATGCCACACAAAGCTGAGACCTATAAACCTGCCTTTGGCAAATAATTGATAACAATTCAAGCAAAAAGTAAAAAATGACATAATCATACTTCAAAAGTCTGAATTATAAAAATTCGAGACTCTGAATGTCTCTCTTGAGAAGTAAAACTACCACCATAGTGGGGTTTAAAAAGTCCTGTACATATTCTTGAGTCTCAAAGACTCAAAAAAAAATTTACTTGTATCAATACAAGTTTCACAAACAAAATATTACACAATCACTTCTATTACAAAAAAGAATAGAAAGTTATGAAAGGGCTCTAAAAGTGTGTTGACCTTGGCCAGTGCGGGATGTCACGACGACTTCTTTGCTTTTTCCAGCATAACTATTCTCAAATATAGTAAACAAGCATGCAATATTATTTTAGGTAATTACATGCTTATCAGGTTCATAAATAAATAAATAAATATATATATATATATATATATATATATATATATATATATATATATATATATACTTGTATGTATCCTTTGCAGGTCATCATATTCATCTCTCTCGTAGAAGTACATATCATATAGTTCGAGACATAGGTACTTGAGGGTATATGCTACAATACGATAAAGGAAGCATCGACAAATCCCTCATAAATTCTTATTTTCATAAGCATACTGGTCCTTATTCATGTACTTTTCATATAAATGTTTGTCTGCATAAACCAATAAGAATAAATAATAGGTACACAATACAATAGGTACCCGTAGATACAGTATAGTACAATACTATACAAGAGTGTCGAAGCACTGAACATGAGTGTCATAACACTAATCAGGAGTGCCAAAGCACTAAATAGGAATGTGTGTGTCGAGTGTCGTAACCTTAATCCCTATTTATTCACTATTAGGTCTTGAAGTGATACACAATTATATGTGATTCAGAATATTTTATAGAGGTATAACCTCATTCATATTATTTTCCAAGTCAATTCTTATGATCGTAATTTCTTCATACATATCAACATGTTCAAATCATAACTATCGTGCATTAACAATGCATTTTTGCCAAAGAGGTCAAATTATGGGAAATGTTCTTCCCACTTAGAGACAAAATTTTTACCTTCACTTGCACAATTTTCTAGGAACAAACGAGACATATTTTACCCAAATTTCTTTCATGAAAGTTGTAATTCTATGAGTCTATTTTCAGTAGAAATTGGAATCGTCTCATTTGGATTATTATAACTTAACTTATGGCCAAAATACAAAACCTACCCATGTTAAGAAATCAAAACCCGTATCTTCACTTCAGTCTCAAAAAAAGGGGATTTAGGTTCAGAATTTATTCTTGGTACAGTCTATATTTTTGTAAGTCTACCTCTTAGGGTTCTTTCTCAACTAGAATCATCCAATTTGGAGGTCAGGAGGCGAGATTATGGCAGTACAAAGAACGGGTTATGAGAATTTTGACAACACTACCCATAATTCTATCATATCCATTTTACCTAAAATGGTCCTCCAGCAAAGACACTCCCAACACAATTTGCAATACTTTCTTCCACGAAAGGTACATTACGCAAAGTCTAGATTACACAGAAATTTGAAACACTCAATTTGGTTGAGCAAAACTCAACTTATGACCCAAACACCAAGATTGTACCAAAATCAAAGGATAAACCCAGAAGCTTACCTTTAAGCTCAAATTCGGGTTCCAGAATTTTCTGGGTACCATAGGGGATGAATTTGATTATACTTCCTTCTTGGAAGTTATTCTACAAGAAGTCTAGATTACAAAAAAATTGGAATCACTCAATTTGGAGGTATAATGGCCAAGTTATGGCCAGACAAAGAGCAAGGGTCGAAAAAAAAATGGACAACACCTCCGACCCATACGAACCATAACTCATTTTTTTTCACACCAAACTCCTCCATTGAGGATCCAAAACAAAATCACAACACAAAAAAACACAAAATAGAAGAAGGAAATCCCAAACCTTAACCAAACTTCAAACCCTAAATCAAAATATACCCATAGATGGAGGAAGTTAGGATTTTCCTAACATAAAGCTTCAAAGCTTCATGCAACACCTATCTTCCTTTTCTCTTTTCTTCTTTCTTCTCCCTTTCTTCTCCCTTCTCTTCTTCCAAGCGTGGCTAGCTCTCCCTTAAGCCAAAATGATAACTCCCTTGTTCTGTAAGGACAAAATGGTCTTATCCCTTTTTGTTATAAGGCGTATTTGTAAAATCTCATTTTTGGCTTAAGTTTTTCCCTTTTGCTATTTAGTCCTCAAAGTTCATTCAATTTTCAAATCACTTATCATTATTCCATAATAGCATATAATCTTCTTACATAATGTTATTTGAGTCCTTATTTTGTAATTGACCATTATACCCTTGACTCTTGGATAAATTCCGGGTTTATCATTTTTCATTCTTCGCACTTAAATTTAGGAAAAATACTAGTTTTACTTTTATTATACCTCTAAACTGTAATAAACTATTAGGGTATAATTTGGGGTGTTACAATTCTCTCCCTTAAAGAATTTAAGATCTCAAGAATTTCATGCACGAATCAAAGGTTCTGATGCTTGTGCCCTCATAGTAAACACGGCTCTAAGTAAACTTCCTCCTGCCATGGTGTTGCCAAAAGCACTTTCTGTGGTACTTGTTTATTCCACTTAGTGCTTTAATTCACGAGCTAGAATAGCCTTTGGCTCTTCATCAAACGAGAAATCCTGTTGCACTTGTACTTCTTGTACTGGAAGGATATGCGATTCATCTGAACGGTATTTCCAAAGCATAGACACATGGAACACATCATGCAACTTGGCTAAATCTGGAGGAAGTGCTAACCCATAGGCCACTGGTCCAATTCTTTCTAAAATCTCATATGGGCCAATGAATCTTGGACTCAGCTTCCTTCTCTTTCCAAATCTGAGTATCTTCCTCCATGATAATACTTTCAAGAATACTTTGTCGCCGACTTCATATACAATATCTTTTTTTTTCAAATTAGCATGAGACTTATGTCGGTCACTTGTAGCTTTTAACCTTTGCTGAATAACCCAAACTTTATCCTCTGTATCTTTCACTATGTTTGGACCAATCACTTTATGCTCATTCAACTCCGTCCAACATACTGGAGTTCTACATCTCTGGCCATATAAGGCTTCATACGATGCCATAACAATACTTGCCTGATAACTATTGTTATAGGAAAATTCCATCAATGGAATATACCTATCCTAACTTTTAGGAAATTTCATTACACTTCCCCGAAGCATATCTTCGAGCACTTGAATCAACCTCTCGGATTGTCCATCTGTCTACAGGTGGAATGTTGTACTGAAATTAAGACCAGTTCCCAAGGCTAACTATAATCCCTTCCAGAACCTCAATGTAAATCACGGATCTCTATCTGACACAATAGACAACGACACACCATGCAATCGCACAATCTCATCCACATATAGCTCAGCTAATCGATCCATAGAATAGTCAATCTTGACTGGTACAAAATGGGTCGACTTCATGAGCCTATCAACTATATCCCATGCTGAATCATGCTTCTTTTGTGTGAGAGGAAGACCAGACACAAAATCCATAGCAATATTGTCCCACTTCCACTATGGAACTGAAATAGGGTTTAATAACCCAGATGGTACTTGATGTTCAGCTTTCACTTGCTGACATGTCAAACATTTGGACACATACTCTATCACATCTCTTTTCATTCCTCGGCACCAGTAATACTGTTTCAAATCTTGGTACATCTTGGTACCTCCAAGAGGCATGGTGAATACTGTATTATGGGCTTCATATAACAACTTATTTTTCACTTCCTTATCATTTGGAACACATAATCTGCTATTATAATACACTTCCCCATTTTCCTTTACTGAATAGTCAGTCTTAACTCCCTCCTTGACCAACTGTACCTTTTTTTGCAATTCAACATCATCCCTTTGGGCATCAACCATCATTTGCTTTAAAACAGGTTAAGCCTTTAACTGAGCTAATAACACTCCATTTGGCTTTATTCTTCATCTAATGAACTATAGTGCTAAAGCTGACACCGTCTTTCTGCTTAAGGCATTTTCCACCACATTGGCTTTTCCTGGGTGGTAATCTATGATGCAATCATAATCTTTAAACAATTATAACCGTCGATGTTGCCTCAAATTAAGCTCCTTCTATGTTAACAAATACGTGAGACTTTTATGATCTATATAAATTTTGCATTTTTCACCATATAAGTAGTGTCGCCATATCTTCAAAGCGAATACTACCGCAGCCAATTCCAAATCATGTGTAGGATAATTCTATTCATGTGGCTTCAACTGTTTGGATGCATATGCCACCACTTTACCATCTTGCATTAACACCTGACCAGGTTGATTCTTGAAACATCGCTCATACAGCGTATACTCTTTACTCGAGGTAGGCTAAGTCAATCTTGGTCTTGACATTTCCTTGGCCGATCAAAACTATCTTGGCATTTATCTGTCCACTCAAAATTTACTTCTTTTCTAAGTAATTTGGTGAGTGGAGAAGCTATGATAGAGAATCCCTTCACAAAACTTCTATAATATCCTGCTAGGTCTAAGAAACTTCTCACTTTTGTCACATTTCGAGGCGGTTTCCAATTCACCACAGCTTCAATCTTAGCAGGATAAACTCTTATACCCTCTGCAGCCATAATATGGCCTAGGAATGAAACTTCCTTTAGCAAAAAATCGCACTTGCTAAGCTTGGCATACAACTTCTTCTCTCTTAAAGTCTGCAGAAATATTCATAGATGCTGCTCATGCTCTTGCTCATCTTTGGAATATACCAATATATCATCAATAAATACCACCCGTAAAGCTGGTCCAAATAGAATTGAGAAACACCTATTCATCGATCCATGAATGTCGTTGGTGCATTAGCCAGCGGAATGGCATTACTAGAAACTTCAAAAATAGCCATGCTCGGGTCTAAATCTCTTTTGTGTTCGGCCGCGTCGACATCTTTACTATGGCCCGATAGTACCCTGATCACAAGTCTATCTTAGAGAAGACACTTGCTCCTTTCAATTGATCAAATAGATCTTCAATTCTTGGCAACGAGTACTTGTTTTTCATTGTCACCTTATTGATCTTTCAATAATCAATGCACATTCGTTGAGTGTCATCTTTCTTTTCATGAACCAAATAGGCACACCCCAGGGAAAAACACTAGGACAGATCAACCCTTTATCCAGAAGCTCTTATAATTGAATCTTTAGCTCTTTCAACTCAGTTAGAGTCATCCTGTAAGGTGCTCTGGAAATAGAAGCTATTCCCGGTAAATCCCAATAGATAAATCCACCTCTCTTTCAAGTGGAATACCCGGTAGCTCTTTAGGAAATACATCCAAAAATTATCTCACTATCATAATATTTTCCAATTCTATTTGACCTCTTTTAGAGTCCAGCACCAAAGCAATAAAGGCCTCACATCCTTTTCTCATAAATCATCAGGCTTGCATAGCTAAAATCACATTGGACAATAGACCAGCTTGAATACCATACACTGTCACTTCCATCTGGTCAAAACATTTAAGCACTATCGATCTTATCCTGAATATGACCGTGATTGAATGACGATCCATCCCGATATCATATCGAGCTCACGGAAGAGCCATGATCAAGTCAGTGAGGAGCTCTCTATCATTAATCACTATAAGCGGTATTTATATACTTTGTTAACATCAACACCTTGCCCCCAGGAATTAGTGCATATATCATCGGTAATTATCTCTTGATGTCATTATCGAAAACATGCTCGAAATGCGGTTATACAAGTAGAGTAGAGCTAAAGTTTATCAAAGCATGCATCTCAATATCATAAAGAGAGAAAATACCTGCTATAACTTCAGGAGCATCCTAATCCTCACGAGCTTTCATAGCATATGCTCATGTTGGTGCTATAGAGATAGGGCGATCCACAATCTTTGATACAATACTTCCTCACCCCCTTTGCTGTCATGACACACCTCGACCTTTGCTTCGATCACCAGTCATTGGATGTGCCATTAATCCTCCACTGCCACTGCCTTAAGGATTTCTAGAATCTCCTTATTCTCTTGGACAATTGGCGAAGAAATGATTTGTATTTCCACATCTGAAGCACCCTCAGTCACCGCCTATGAACGCACGAATGCCACGGCAATGAGGGCATTAAAGTTTCTCCTTGTCTGACATTACTTTTATGCTAGAACTAGGTGCCGATGTAGGCCTTGTCTTCTTCCTACCATGAACTATACAACGATTTGGCTTGATTATTCTCCTGGCTCTTTTACTGGAGGAATACTCCTCGGCTTTCTCTTAAAGAAACCTCTCATACTACTTACTTAGGACTTTTCCACTTTCATAACTTCTGCTTGATTGTTCTGAAATTCACTTGTTGTAGAGACATAATAGGTGCAAGATACTTCTTTATGGATTCATTTAATCCATCCTTAAACTGCCTACATCGGAATGCTTCAATGAGGACTGCTTCCAGTGCATACTTACTGAGGTGGCTAAACTCCTTCTCATATTCGGCACAGACAGATTCCTTTGCCTTAAATTCGAAGCTATGACTTAAGCTTCCTTACTTGAATCAAGTAACATATTTTTGCCCCAGAAATTCTTGGACAAAGAAATCCCAAGGCATCGGGTTTGGCAGATGTGGCCGCCTTAAGACAAGCTTCCGCGATCAGGCCCACAGCTGCGAGAAGAGGCGCACATGAGACCTGCGCTCGGGAGGAGAGATTTTACTTCCTCCAAAATCCTCTAAAGCTTCTCTAGCCAGTAATCAACCTTTTTAGATTCTTCCAAGCTTGTTCCATGGAACTCCTTCGCTCCATGTCTTCTTACCGAATCAATCAAAGCTTTCAGGGTAGTCAAACGCTCTAAAACTAGAGCCATATCATGAGAAATCTTTAACAACGCTTTCGTTGGCTTGGAAATCATATCCGCGATCCGCCGACGGTCCAGAAGGATCAAGGCTGAGGACTGGTTCTCTTGGATTAACACTTTCAGCCTCTTCAACATGAGTTTCTAAGATTAGATCCATCATTGACATCCCTCATTAGGCCAATATGATAGACACATACACTTCACAACATGAACTATTCCAAAAATTCCTAAACCTAGGCTCTAATACCACTAAATTGTAATGCCCCTACCCCATAACTATGGCAAGTGAGGGGACGCCACACAAAGCTGAGACCTGTAAACCTTCCTTTGACAAATAATTGAAAACAACTTAAGCAAAAAGTCAAAAATGACATAATCATACTTCAAAAGTTTGAATTATAAAAATTCAGACTACAAAATATATAACCAAGTAAAACTACCACCATAGTGGTGTTTAAAAATTCCTATACATATGCTTGAGTCTAAAAAAAAAATTACTTGTCGATACAGGATTTTACTATAACAAAAAAATATTACACCTTCCCTTTTATTACTTAAAAAGAATGGGGTCTGAGAGGGGTTCCTAAATTTGTGTCGGCCTTGGCCAGCGGGATATCTTTGACAACTTCTTCCTTTCTATGGATTAAACACCCATTCTAAACATAAACAGTGAGAAAATGCATAAAAAACAAAATCACTTATAACTATTCTCAAATAGAGTAAACAAACATCCAATAGTATTTTAGGTAATTACATTTAACCATTTTCATGCTTATCAGGTTCATAAATCTATATATATATATATATATATATATATATATATATATACACACACACATGTATGTATCATTTGCGGGTCATCATATACATCTCTCTCGTAGGAGTACATATCATACAAATCTGAATGTATGGTACCCGAGGGCAGCACTTATAAGACAAGATGTATATGTTGGATGCATCATAAATTCTTATTTTCATAAGCATACTGGTCCTTATTCATGTACTTTTCATCTCAATATTTGCCTGCATAGACCAGTAAGAATAAATAATGAAACACAATACAAGAGGTACCAGGTACAAAGATGCGACATGACATGAGTGTCGGCGACTGAATGTGAGTGCTATAGCACTAATCAGGAGTGCCGAAGCACTAAACAAGAGTGTCGTAGCACTAGTCCCTATTTATTCACTATCCGATCTTAAGCAGACATACAATTATATGTGATTCAAAACATTTTACAGAGGTCTAACCTCATTCATATTATTTTCTAAGTCAATTCTTATGACCGTAATTTCTTCATACATATCAACATGTTCAAATCATAACTATCATGCATTAACAATGCATTTTTGCCTAAGAGGTCAAATTATGGGAAGTGTTTTTCCTACCTAGAGACAATTTTTTCACCTTCACTTGCACAATTTTATGGGAACAAATGAGACATATTTTACCCAAACTTCTTTCATGAAAGTTATAATTCTATGAGTCTATTTTTAGTAGAAATTGTAATAATCTAATTTGGATCATTATAAATTAACTTATGGCCAAAATACAAAACCTACCCATGTTAAGAAATCAAAACCTGTATCTTCACTTCAGTCTAAAAAACATGGGACTTAGGTTCAGAATGGCTTCTCGGTACCTTCTAGATTTTTCTAGGTCTACCTCTTAGGGTCCTTCCCCAACTAAAATCATCCAATTTTGAGGTCAGAAGGCCAAGTTATGGCCAGTACAAGAAAATGGGTTATGGGAAATTTTGACATCATTTCCCCTATAATCCTATCATATCCATTTTACACAAAATGGTCCTTAGAAAAGGACACTCCCAACACAATTTTACAATACTTTCTTCATGAAAGTTGTTCTCCCAGAAGTCTAGATTACACAGAAATTTGAAATACTTAATTTGGATGAGTAAAAATCAACTTATGACTAAAGCACCAAGACTATACCAAAATCAGTAGATAAACCCAGAAGCTTACCTTTAAGCTCAGATTCGGGTTCTAGAATTTTATGAGCACCATAGGGGCTGAATGTGATTACAATTTCTACTTGGGAGTTATTCTACAAGAAGTTTAGATTACAAAGAAATTAGAATCACTCAATTTTGAGGTCTAATGGCCAAGTTATGGCCAGACAAAGAGCAAAGGTAAGAAAAAAAAAACAGACAACACCTCCGACCCATACGAACCCTAACTCATTTTTTTCGCACCAAAATCCTTCATTGAGGATCCAAAACAAAAGCACAACACCAACAAACACAAAATAGAAGGAAATGTCAAACCTTAACCAAACTTCAAACCCTAAATCAAAATATACCCATATATGGAGGAAGTTAGGATTTTCCTAACCTTAAAGCTTCAAAGCTTTCCTTTTTAGTTTTTCTCTTCATTTTTCTCTTCTTCTTCGTTCTTCCTTTCTTCTCCCTTCTCTTCTTCCAAACCATGCCCTAGCTCTCCTTTAATCCAAAATGAGAACTCCCTTGTTCTATGAGACAAAATGTGGTCTTATCCTTTTTTGTTATAGGGCCATGTTTGGCAAAAATCTCATTTTTGGCTTAAGTTTTTCCCTTTTGCTATTTAGTCCTCAAAGTTCATTCTATTTGCAAATCACTTATCATTATTCCATAATAGCATATAATCTTCTTACATAATGTTATTTGAGTCCTTATTTTGTAATTGGCCATTATACCCTTTGACTCTTAGATAAATTTGTGTTTACTGTTTTTCACTCTGAAGACTTAAATTCGGAAAATACAAGTTTTACTTTTATTATACTTCTAAAATGTAATAAATTATTAGGGTATAATTTGGGGTGTTACATAGGTGCTGTAGTAGTGATGAGCAGTTGGGATTCAATGTACTATTTCTCATGGTTTCCCTTGTTTTTGACATTTGATTTTGAGGGATTACTGTATGCCTAAAATATGTGACTAACTTTCCCTTGCAGTGCATGGTTAGGGACCAAAGTTATGTTCCTTTGATTGTAAATTTTTGAGATTAAATGTACATTGGATGCCACCTAGGTTTGTGTGAATCATACCATTTGTTTAACCTAAGGTCAATTGATCTTCGACTCACATACTCCAATGTACCCAATTCATTATTAGAGACCGTGTTCCGGACCTAGAGGGGTGCTACCTTGTATGAGGTACATTTCCAATGGGTAACTTGATCCCCAGACCTAGAAATCTAATTTCGTGGACCGCTTTTTCCAAACATGGAGTCATTAGGTTTTTATGTTCTTACTTGATTTCTTACCCTTTTTCAAAAAAAAAAAAAAAAAAAGTAATTGGCGACTCCAAAACAAAACCGTCCCTCACGAGGGACGGATTTTCCAAAACTCGAAAACATATTTTTTTTAGCAAGTCGCACCAGCCTGTGGATCGGTTGAGGGTTCTCAATCATACATTTCCTATACTTTTTATTTTTTATTTTTTGTTATAATTCTTCCTTTCCAGGCCCTCACTTCTCTTTCAATTCATCTAATTTTTCCTCTATTGTTTTTTTTATAATACACTTTTAGTTTTCAAGGTAATAAAATGTACTCAGACCTAGGACTCCCCTCCTTATGCCCTTTTCTTGTTTGAAATGGTAAATGCTCTACCATTTGAGTTCAAGGATCAAAATATCATAATTACGGATATATCAGTACTTGGATTTTACGGATATATCATAAATATCGGTAAAGCAAAAATTAACAAATATACTTTTAAATTCATGGAAATACTTTGTTGAACTATAAAAAATACATAAATAAGCAAATATACACTTGTTGAAGACGATATTTTTTTTATCTCTTTTTAAGCCTGACATTTGGGCTTGTGTTCTGGCCATGCCTGTTATTTAAACCCAATCAAGCGCCCCTGTACCTGGGTTAAAGCGAGCGTAGGCAAGGGTCAGATTGTTTCATTTGGACGGTGTGACTTCCACGTGTATTACTAGGGATGGTTTGATTGGGGCCATGTCGTCGTCAAACGTCTTGTGATAATGACGACTTTTCGATTTTAAGCCCAATTCAGCTATCGCCTCTATTGCCTTTAGGGACATCCACTGGAAGTTACTTTGTATTCCCTCCTCGTTTCGAGTCCTCTTCCTCCGTGTGTTTACTCTTCCCTTCCAACATCTTTAATGCTGCTCATAACGCTTTTGTCGCCTTGCCCTCCCGAGGATCGCTTTTCTTTGTTTTCTTCGTGGCTCCTGACGCCTTCTCCTTCTTTTCTTTCGCCTTCACCTTTACTTCTACCGTCAGCTGCTGAGCCTCTTTTTCATTCTTCACCTTTCTTTATCTTTGGTCCAATCATACTCGGGTCTAGCCGCCTATTGGCCTTCATAGGAGGCAAGCCTCATGAGGGATCCGACTTGAACAAAGGCTGGGTTCAAAGGTCTCCCCACGTGTACTGCTGTGGCTCCATTTGCTGGCCATCCTCCTCCTCGCCCTCGCAAAGGCAAAGAGAGTGATTAGCAAGACAAAATTCCAAATCGGATCGAAATATCTTAGGGCTGTCGTGAGGTGTTCGGATGTAGTGGGCCCTAGTCAGGTCGAGCCTTCCTATGCGAAAATTTTTGCCACTCGCTATAGACCTCCGATTGGTATCCATGTTTGGCGTCCAGACTTTCTCACCTTTTACGTCGTCTATGTTCCTAAGATGGTTTGCTTTTTTGAGGCAGCCTTTGAAAATGGTCTCCGCTTCCCTTTACACCCTTTCTTAAAGTGCGTCCTTTAACACTTCAACGTATGCCCAACCCGTACCTTTCCCCAACTTCGAAGGCTTTTTTGAAGGGCCTTGTTGTCTTCGTGGATAGCTACTCAGTTCCCAGCCTATTTCATTACTCAGACCTTTCAGCAGTAAAGATTCTCAAGGAAGGTTTCTTATACATTTCTAAGCGGTCCAGCTCTAGGCTGATTATTTCCGACATGCCATCCTCTCATAAATTCTGGAAGAAATGCTATATTTTTGTTAGTGGCCGCAATTGGGAATATAATCTCGTTGATCAGGAAGACACGCTTGGCGTTCCGACCTCTTGGACCACCCTTGAGAACCTACGTGAGTTCTCCCTTGCTCTAATCAGGTCTAATTTTTTGAAGTCCTTGGGTGTCTCTTACTTTGGTTTGTTGTTGGTTTTCGGGTGTAGACTGTTGCGGATGAGGTGAAGCGGAGGTTGGTTGGGGTGCCACCACGGGCTGCTCTGACTCATTCAGTCGGATATTCGGGCCATCTGGTCTGCAGTGCCACGACTATTTGTTCGAGGTCTTCCTCTCAGCTAATGTGACCTTCTTTACCCCTTTGTCTCAAAGTCTACTTAGTCTGCATGGGCCTCTTATGTGAAGCCCTTTCGGGGAAACTTAGACCAGCCTAGAGTGTATTAAAGAAGAAAGGGCGTAAAGAGGAAAACTCGGAAGAAGCACACACAGGGTTTGCCCCAACGGGGAGTAAAGATCTTAAGGTGAGGTCCTTCTTTGTCTTGATCTTGTTGGGTGGAGATTCTTCGGGAGGCGGCTGAGCCCCTTGGAGGTTCTTCTGTTCGGTGCAGGAGTCTATGTCACGGGACGTCAGGCCCCATCCTCAATGCCAAATGATGGCTGGGAAAGTCGCCGGTGTTGTGGGGACGAGAGGACTCTCGTCTCTCCATGGGCTTACTTGCCCAGGCTATTCCTCCATCCTTCTTGATTCCGACCTCAAGAAAGTGGATACCCTGTCTGTTGAGGAGGCTTTGGCTCTTCTGCTTCAGGGAACCACTTATGTACGTCTCAGTAGCCAGTCGATCCATTTCCGCCTATTGTTTGGGTGACAGTGACTCTTTCTTGTTCTTTGGTAGGTGGCTACTTACGAGGCTGGCAGGGAGGCTGTGCCACCTGGGAGCTCAGCGAGTGGCCAATCTTATAAGGCTAGGTTGCATCCCCCTCACACAGGAGTGCAATCCTTGAGCTCGGATAAGGGACTGGCGAGGAGCTTGTGAAGCAAAGGTCCGTCACGAAGCATGCGCCCCCGACGGCGGGCGCGAGGCGGAGGATAAAGAAAGAAGGCCCAAAGGACTTGAGGTCGTGAAGGACGAGCAGTTGACAGAGAGGAGTTCCGAGTACACGAGGTGACTGTGAGTCAAAGTGACGACGTTGGACCGGGTTTGCCAAGAGGCTTTGGAGGCTGGAAGCTTTGTAGGCGCTCCTGTGGAGAGCTGGCAGAAAGCCGGATGGACATGAGAGCGAGGAGGCTTTAGCTGGGAGGCGGCGTAAGCGGGGCGCTCGGAGACAAGGCCTGCACCCAATGGGCCTCCGGGTGGCTTGCCTTCCAACGCAGGGCTTCCAGGGCTTTCTAAGACTTAGAGTTCAACATCCAACTTTCTGATGAGGAGGTAGAAGAATCTTTCGGGGTTGAGAGCTGATCTGCGGGCGCGAGGTGCTGGGGCCTGATCGTGCTCCTTGTGATGATCTTCGAGGTTCCTCAGGAGGCCAACGCCTTGGGGCTCTACCTTTTGATCCCCTACCTTAGTGGTCGGGGCCCAGCCTTAGGCGCTGGGCTTTGTGCAACCTTTGATATTTCCGGGCGGGCACGGGATTTTATTAACCGACATTGACTTTTTCATTGATATCACGAGAGATTCATTAATTAATTTTATCGCTCTTTTTATTGTTTTGCTAAATTGAGTTGCTTGTCTCCTGGTCTGTTTGAGCTGTTTAGCCCCGAAACTGAGCTATTTGGCTCCTGGGTTGTTCTGCCTTTTTGGGGAGCTAAGCTTTGCAAACTGAGCTATTGGACTCCTGGGCCATTGTAAAACCCGGGAAAATTAGAAATTTTCAAAAAAAAAAAATTCAAAATGATAATAAGAATAATAAATTGCCATAATGGTTCAGGGAAGCCTAGAAAATTCTCTAAATCTCGGATGACGAAAAGGACTATGCCGCTAAATTCGTCTAGTGAAATTTAGTGACCCAGAAAAGTTTCATCGAATTCTAAGACAAGCGGAATATTTTACGATTTTCTGGGTGATAAGCCATCAATGACTTCAGGGACGAGATTTTTACGAAAATCTCGGAAGTCAGAAATAGGACTTGAGTTAAAGTTCATTTAAATAAAATTCAGGCGAAAATAAATAAATTTTTGGGACAAAAAACACTTGCCCAGAATGAGACAATAGACCATGTATTAAAATAGTAGCCGTAATATTATAATAATAGATAAAATAAAGATAAGCAGAAAAATATCTAAAGGAGAGACGGCGTGAGAGTCTGAGAGAGGGTTTTTTATTTTATTTTCTTCTCTTCATTTTTTCTCAGATCTATAGAGATCGGATCGTAGGTTTTCGTCGGGGCTGAAGGCAAAGTTGATCCACACAACGAGGGCTACTCGTGGACACTAAAATCTTGGAGTTTCGTCAAACTCCACGAGGTAGGGAATTTTCCTACTTGTGTTATTTCTATCTTAAAGGACATTTAATGGCTTGGGATTGGCTTAGAGGCCGCGAAAGGCCGTAAATTTCAATCCCAAATTTTTTGGACTGAGTGTAGGAATTTTTAGGAATTTTTGGGACTGTTTTCGGACAGTCTGGGTTGAATTTCGAGACTGTTTTTGGATAGTCCTAGCTGAATTTTCAGGATTGTTGTCAGACAGTCCAGGCTGAAATTTTAGGATTGTTTTCGGGTAGTTTCGGACTAAGCTCGGGTTTGGTTTTGTGGTGTGTCTTGCTCTCAGAGTATGGTCGATGTGAGCAGTGAAGGAACCAAGGGTGTTTTTGTTTTATGTGAATTAGAGATTTGGGCCATTTTGTGTGTTATTGTTGTAAAATATTAAATAACATGTTGTTGTGTAGCAAAAATCATGTTAATATACGCTAATTTATGTATTAACGTAGTTGTATGGGATATAAAATTATATACCGAGGTACTAATTTATTATAGATGTATTAATGTTTTCATGTAGCACTCATATATACATGCAGAAGGAGAATGCATTAGCATCATGCATTTCATATGCACGGTCACATCAGCGTCGGAGTGGTTGGCGGTCGTAAATCTTGATATTCACCGTTCTTGGTGAATGAGTGGTCAAACTGGAAATGGGACAACGATCAATCGAGACTCACGGTTGTATCGCTAATAATAAATAAATCATCTGTGTTTTTAGGTGAAGCAAGATAGGCGAATCCCCCGGGTGAGCCAAATTTTATTCTTTATCGAGACATATGGATCCGGTAGTTCGCGAAAGTCTTCGGAAGGCGTTGCGAAGCTGCGGAGGTGAGACGAAGTCGCAACCCAAATAAACACACGGGATTTGATAAATTTAAAAATTGGAGGGTTATTCAATGGTTTAAGTCATTGGGTGAAACACGATGGCCCAGTTTCACACTTGAGCGTTGCGGGTGTGAGAGTCAATCGGGACTCGGGTTGTGGGCATAAGAGTCTCGTATCTCATGCGTGACCTGGAACATTCCATATAGGATTGCATTATTTATGGAATATGGGTTTGATGTGTTATGTCGCCATTTCATGTGCATTTAGGTGGGAGTAACCGCATGGGAGAATTTTTCTCTTGGCGTTGCTGGCAGTTGTGGGACCCTTTTCGAATTACGGGGTGTACGAGCGACGTTACGACGAGGCCGTGATTATGAAGAGGTGGGCATGTGGCCTTGATGTATGTAAAGGGTTGTAATTAAATTCTTTTGGACTATTATTATAAATAGTCGGGTATGTAATTATGAGTAAGAGAGTCGTGATTGGACTCTTATGGTATCGTGCTTCATTCACATTCATATGTTTAATTTAAATATGAATGAATGGGTCCCGGTAAAGGGGCGTATTGAGGTGGCGCCGGGTAAACTATATTAGAACAAGCCAGTTTTAATATATGTTTAGTATAAGAGTGTTGATATAAACTCTCATGGATTACTGTTATAAAGGTTGTATGTTGGGTAAAGCTCCCCGAACAAAGGAGACTCTGCCCGATTTTTTGTGGAAATATGGATCCGAATCGTGGGACACAACCATGTGTTCGGGTAACCCGAAATCGCGAAGGTCAGTAGGTTGTGGGTGGTCATGGGACTACTAGGATGGGGTGTCACGGCATGGTATCGAGTTAAGGTATGCAGATTTTTGTAGCGTCTTTGGGCGTGGGCTAGGATATGGAGTTAGTGTAGTGCTGGATTTATGATTACCCTGGCGGCAATGTCGATACCGACTGACATGGTATTAGAGCATAGGTATCGACTGGCAGCTTTAGGGACATGGGCTTAGGCCATGGCTATTGAAGTGAGTGTCTGGCGTCGTAGCTTGGTGTATCGGAGTTTAGGTACATTAATACCAGGAGTTCATGGACGGCTTAGACTAATGTATGCATGGTGTGTTTCATGTTGGGTCTGGATATGTGTTCATGTTTGTGATTGCGTAATTGTGTGTTAAATTGCTCTCGGGAAAGACATAGTAATGCATGATGTATATGTATGGATTTGTTATTGCTAGAAACTTATATACATGGCATAATGTATATAGAAAAAAAAGAAAAAGTGGAATGCTAGTTATGTCCGTAACCTTAGGGCTGAAATGAAATAACCTGAAGTGTTGAGAATCTTATTTAAATAAATAAAAGAGGAGTGGTTGGCAATTAGCACCACTTAGGTGGATGAACGGTCGTCATATTGTCAGCACTGCATGTGCATTACTAATTAGGACTGTCGAAATTAAGTAAAGCCAAGCTGCCATTAATGTAGATGGCAAGTCAAGGACGGGGGCGTAGAGGTCGTCCACGAGGTGCAGGTTAAGCACCACCTGTTTTTTTACCACACTCCTGCCGAGCCGATGGGTCAGAGTCAGCTCAAGCCATTGGCTACAAAGCAAGTGCGCCTGATAGTCAGGGAGGTCCGAGTAACCTCCAGAGATTCAAGTTACATCATTCTCCAACGTTCATAGGGGGGAGGGGATTCGATGGTGGCAGACCATTGGCTCCGGCAGATTGAGAAGGTATTGGAGGCTATGGAGATTACCTCCGACGCTATGAGGATCAGGCTAGCTGCGTTCTAGCTAGAGAGTGAGTCCCAAGTGTGGTAGGACTGGGCTAAGACCTCTCGGGACCTAGAGGCAATGACTTGGGTAGAGTTCCATGGGCTCTTTATAAGCAAGTATTTTCCGGCCAAGGCCCAAGAGTTCTTAGAGCTAAAGTAGGGAACAATGACATTGATGGAGTACATGGCCAGATTCACCGAGTTGGCACATTTTGGTGATGACTATGTGGCCATAGACATGGATTGAAGTTGTCCATTCGGGGCAAGATTGTGGGCCTCCGCCTATAAGATATGGACTATATGGTCGAGACAGCTCTGGCCATAGAGAGAGAGATGGAGGACGCACGGGGCATTCGGGATGCGAGTGCCGGTGGGAAGAGGACGAAGGATCAACCTTCTTCGAGTTTGGGAAAGAGACAAAGGACTTCCCTATTCCACAAGCACCCTGTGCATAAAATGCAATAATGATATGCTCAGCATTATTCAGCACAATATAGCTGGATTTATCCACAGCGCAAGGATCCAGAGTTACTGGGACAACTATCCCGCCATCGTTGAATGTGCATGACACCTGGGCCAAGATCTTTCACTCCAGAAAAGGGCCGTAGGACCAGTATCAATCTCAAGAAGTCGCACAGCGCCTACACAGATAGTCAGAGGCCAAGGTATATCAGGTCACTAAGACTTCAGCCTGCACTTGCAACTTAGGCTGCTCCTATGTTATGGCACCGCAGACTAAGCTACACCACCAGTAGAGGCATTCGCTCTCAAGAGTGTTGTTTCAAATCTCGGATGCATCAGACTTGTTTATTGTCAAGATATGAGAAAATTCTTGGCTTAGAGGTTGGAAAACCCATAATATTGCTCAGTCTATCAGAGTGACATGGTATTTTGACTATTTATGAGAATTTATTATTACATGGATTTTTGCATGTTTATTATATATAATGTCTTTTGAATAAAATTACAATTATTCTAAATGTCCTTTAATCGGTTATCATATGGGAATAAATAATGAATTAAGATTAAGATATAAATGATTGATAATTATGGGATGAATATGTGTATGAGATACAAATCAAATTTAGGTCTATTTATTGAGAATTAAATATTGATTGCACTGCCTGGAGATTACACATAAGATCAAAGCCAAGTTAATCTCAATAGTTAGTTACAAATCCTCACCCGAGATCGCTATAGTTCCTACCATAAGGAATATTGTGTTTTGATATAATCAAACGTTGTCTTTAATCGGATGACTATAAAGGTTATACTTGAACATAATAAGAATTATGTACAGCACCTTTGAAGATCCGAATAAACCAAGATGCAGACTTTGAAGGCTCAATTAATCCACTCAAGAGGTAAGTTTTCATTTACCCTTCCTTCTGCTTATGAACTCAGATCCCTGGTGTTATGGATAAAATTCTTTAAATTCCGCTACATTTATGTTCAACTAGATTGGATATTCATCAACCCAACAAGGTATCGTGAGCCACCTGTGAGCTTTCATAAAATCGATAATGCCATATTGACAATGTGATGTGATGTATATGACTCGCATGATTTGCATTTTTGAATATATGTGATATTATTATAATAAAGTGACGATATAGTTAATAGGTTTTGTTAAGGTATTAATTACTTAACTAAACTCAAAAGGATTTAATATGATTAAGAATCCGACGGATATTGCCACAAAGTGTTAATAAAGATAATATATGATCATATTATTTTAATCAGATTAATACATGGTCTGAACTCATATATCCTATATGTAACATATGGATCTTAGCTCACTAGATTAATAAGGATTATTCTTGAGGTTGTTAATTTTAGTGTTCATAATCAAAATACTTATCGAACTTTGCATTCATTGTGGGATGGCCAACAATAATAAATAATAATTCATTATGTCATCGCGATCATCCTGAGAAGGATAACTATCGGGACTAACTTCCTTGACTGGTTTCAAATTCGAGAATTGTTCTCAAACAAGAAAGGAAGCTTTGTATAACCTCGGATGAACCTCTCCCCAAGAAACTAAACAGAAGGTCTATTTAAAAGAATGCCATAGAAGCATCATAATGACTTATTGATGTTGCATGCTCGATGCTAGCTACCATGAGTCGAACTTTAGAAGGATCTCGAAAATATGGAAGCTTATAATATGATCCTAATCTTAAGGAAAATGTTCCAGAAGAAATAAGCAAGGTGTTATACAAGATCAACATAAAATTTAAGATTTTTACAAGATGGTCGGGTGCTTCAGCTTGCTCATGCTCTAAAAATAAAAGGCAGTATTTGTTAACTTGATAGGTTTGATTTCCATTGGAGCCAAGAGTTGGCAACTAATTTGATCCTAAATTCACTGATAAAGGTACAATTTGTCATGAACTATATAACATGAATGTTTTGACAAACTTATCTCTGAGTCGCATACTCATGTTTAAAACCATTTATGAATATTAAATCCAAGTCACATGTTCTCATGGTTCAAAATAGAAGGCTTCAAGAACAAGGAAAGGGCAAGGGTAAAGGAAACAATGTTCAACCCAAACCCAAACTTGAACTTCCAAGGCTAAAGCCCCAAAGGAGGGTTGCTTTTTTTGCAATGAACCTAGTCATTGGAAGAGAAATCAAGTCAGATGGAGGATTTTGAAGAAGGAATAAATAAGAAGACCTGGTAGATCAGGCTCAGGTATTTATGTTGGTACAGATTAATTTTTCTCCTTTCTAGTTCCCCGGGTATTAGATATCGATGGACCTCACATTTTGTACAAATGTGGACTCAAAAGGAGAGACAACCCATGATGGGGCGAAGTCGATCTACGAGTAGGCAATGGCTAAAAAGCCATTCGTCATCGTAGGAAGTTAAGAACCCACTTTCCTAGTGGAAGTTTTTGTTAGTTTTGGGATAATTACTATTATGTTCCACAATGTGTAGGAATATTATTTCAGCTTTGTTGATAATACATTTTTCTTGGTCATTAAGAATAATAATTGGTTCCATTTTTCAAAGACATGTTCTATAAATGCCATTGTCAGATACTTACATATGAACCTCAAAATCCAACAATTTCTATGTTCATAAATATAATTACTAAGAAATTTAAATCCAATGATTTAAATTCAAATCCCTTATCTTTGGCATTGTCGCCTTGGTCATATAACGAAACGCATCTCAAAACTCCATCAAGTCGACTTTGAACACCATTTGATTTGAATCACATGATACATGTGAATCTTGCTCCTTATTGGTAAGATGACAAAGGATCCCTTATCGACACAAAGTGGAAAGGCCAATGAATTATTGGATCTCATACATACGATGTATGTGGACCATTGAGTTCCGATGCTAGATGAGGTTGCCATGTTCTTCTCATTACATTTGATCGATGACCCCCAGCAGATGGTTATGTGTCTACTGATGAGACAAAAATCGAATCATTTGAAAATGTTCAAATCTTTTCAAATGAAGTACAAACCAACTTGGCAAGACAATCAAGGCACTTCGATTGATCGAGGTATGCAATATTTGGTTTCAAGAATTTGATGACCATCTTAGAACTTGTGGAATCATTTCACAATTAATCTCCCTGAACACCACAATGGAATGGTGTAACTGGAGAGGAATCGAACTTATTAGATATGGTTCGATCCATGATGAGTCCAACGTATCTTCCATTTTACCTTTGGGGCTATGCACTTGAAACCCGCGCCTTCACACTAAATCGAGTTCCATCCAAAGCGCTGAAAAGACACTATAAGGAGATGTGGACTAGTAAAGGCCCGGGGCTTTGTCTTTTCTTAAGATTCAGTTGTGAGGCTTATGTAAAACGCCGTTTCAAATATGTCGGAGCCTAAATCTAATAAATGTCTGTGGGGTATCCTAAAGAGACTATGGATACTACTTTTACAATCCCATAGAGAACAAAGTGTTTGTTGCCTCCTAATGGTGTCTTTCTAGAAAGGGAATTTATTTCTAGTGAACCAAAGTGGGAGTAAGGTACAACTCGATGAAGTTTGAGAACCACAAGATAACATTGAACTGCCTGTGGATACTCATAGTCAACAAACTATTGTTGACACACCTCCTATAGCACAAAATCCGAGAGATATGGATTTCTTGTGATTGATAACCATAATGTATTGTTAGTGGATCAAAATGAACCCACTACCTATCAAGAGGCTATGTTGGATCCAGACTATGAGAAATGGTTAGAGGCCATGAAGTCTGAAATTAATCCATGTATGGGATAATCGTGATGGACCTTGACACCCACCAAGGTACAAAGACTACAGGTGCAAATGGGTTTTTAAAAAGAAAATCGACATGGATGGCAAAGTGCATACTTATTAAAGCAAGGCTAGCTGCAAAAAGGTTTCAAACAAACTCTACGGCATGTAATTATGATGAAACTTTTTCAATTGTAGCTATGCTTAAGTCTATCGGACTTTATTGCCATTGCTGTACATCATGATTATGAGATTTGGGCAAATGGATGCTAAAACTGGCGTTTCTTAATGGAAACTTACTTGAGGATGTGTACATGACATAACCTGAGGGTTTTGTGCCAACCTAAGAATTCTCAGAAGTATGCAAGCTTCAAAGATCCATTTATGGTTTGGAAGTGTGCCTCTGAGTTGGAATCTTCGTTTTCATGAATCATCAAAGGGTTTCCGATTTGTCAAAAAATGAAGATAAGCCTTGTGTTTATAAGAAAATTAATGGGAGCACAATTGTATTTTTAGTCTTATATGTTGATGACATTTACCTATCGGGGAATGATATCCCTACTCGTAATGTCAAGTCTTGGTTAGGAAGCAGCCAATGAAAAATTTAGGGTTGTTTACTTTTATATCCTGGGATAAAGATCTATAGAGATAGATCTAAGAGGTTGATTGGTCTAAGTCAAAGTAATTTACATAGACAAAGTATCGAAATGGTTCAAAGATGCAAGATTCCAAGAGAGATATTGTCATGTCTCATGGTATTACTCTAGTAAATCTCATTGTCCTAACACTCAAAGATGAGCGAGCCGGGACAGTAAGATTCCTTATGCCTCAACAATAGATCTATCATGTATGCCATGTTGTGCACTAGACCAGATATCTTGGTGCTTTAGCGCATACGAGTAGATACCGGCCAGATCCCTGAGAGTCACTGACAAATTCGCTAAGAACATTCTTAAGTATCTGAGAAGGTCTAAAGATATGTTCTTGGTGTATGGCGGATTGGAAGATGATCTGGTTGTAAATGGTTACACAGATGCAAGCTTCCAATATGACAAAGATGATTTCCGATCGCAGATACATTGATGAATAGGCCTAGCGCAAGTGGAAGATTGTTAGTAATAGTGCTCTAGGCCTATTGTATGGACATGGTATTTTGACCACTAAGTGAGAATTTATTATTATGATGACTGGGCATTTTGCTTATTATATATAATGTCCTTGAATAATATTATTAATTATTCTAAATGTCCCTAATCGGTTATTGTTGGGAATAACAATGAATTAAGATTAGTATAAAGTTTGATTGATATTCATGGATGAATATGTATGAGATACAAATCAAATTTATATCTATTTGTTGAACAAATATCGACGTAATCTGCCTCGAGATTAATACATGGATTAAAGTCATGTTAATCTCTAAGAAGTTGTGTCATTAAATCCTTGATATGAGATCAGTTATAGTTCTCAACATAAGGAATATTGTGTTTGATATAATCAACTGTCTTTAATCGGATGACTATGTTGTTATACTTGAACATAATAAAAATTATGTAGTGAGATATGAGCGATTAAGATGGAATTTGTCCCTCTTATTATAAGAGAGATATCTCTGTGTCCCCTCGACAGTTGAGACTGAGAAATGCATGGCAGTGCTCAAATGAATTGATTGAGATCAATGTCATTTGTTTAGTTAGTCTAATTGGGTTTAAAGTAATCAAAGATAGAATGATATAAGGTTGACTTTGTCCATGCCTTATATTCTATCAAGATATCATGAGACAAAAGGATTATGTCATTAGCTATATTAAAGTTGTCTCGATCATGAGCCTTCATTTGCCCAATAGTCATAATGTCTTGCTAGAGGCCACTTATGACTTGTAGGATCAAAATGTGATTTAGGCCTACTGACAATGTTAATTGAACCTATAGGGTCGCACATTAAGAACCGAATAATATGTTATGGTTTTTACTCAGAGTAATTTAAAATGATGAGATTATTATAAATTAAAAATAACAATGAGTTGTTATTTAAATTCGAATTTAATTTTGAGAAAGTTTAAATTTGTGAAACAATTGTCTTGAATAGTTATGTTTTGTGAATTTAAATTGTTATTTAAATTCGAATTTAATTTTGAGAAAGTTTAAATTTATGGAAACGGTTATAATCTTGAACGGTTATGTTTTGTGAATTTAAATTGTTATTATTTACAGTTTTAAATATATAATAATATAAAATTTGCTTTGACTTTAAACCCAGCAGACTTATATAGATATATATATATATATGTGAGACATATATATTTTGTAAGAGTAGTCTTTTACTCCGAGAACAACCAAAATGTAGAGAAAGAAAAGAAAACCCTGATTCTTGCTTTTGAGAAGACCTAACTTGAACTAGCATTCAACAAGATCGTTTTATTATTTGTGTTTGTGTGTGGATACTTGAAGAGGGTAATGCCGTAGTTGGCAAAGACCTTTGAAGATCCGACAAACCAAGATGCGACTTTGAAGGCTTGATTTAATCGATCTACAAAAGTGTAAGTTTCGCACTCATTCCTTCGGTTTTTATGAAACGCATGTGATCCTTGGTCGGTTAAGGGATAAAAATTTTTAAATTCCGCTGCATGTATGTTCCAATCAGATTGGATATTCTGCCCGTAACCCAACAAAACCTTGGAAAAGCCGTTGTATGTGAATTCTCCCTTAAGAACTAGGGTGAGGGTCGATTAGATATGTCGGGATTGTGAGTCAGAGATCTTAGGGATTCTACTCATTGTGGACCTGAGGGTCATGGACATATTGGAGTTTGAGGTCATCTTTAGGATGGACTGGTTGACGGCCCATAGAGTCGTCATTAATTGTGACTCGTAGGGCGCCACAATGTGATGTTATCATGTTACGTTTCAGAATGAGAAGCATGATGCTTTACCCCAGACCATGCATGACTCCAGATGGAGTGGACGGTTGATGGGTTGGCTAACAAGTCTTACCCTAGAGGATGAGGGGAGACAAGATTTGAGTCTACCTTGGGAGGTTTGCGAGTATGAGGATGTTTTTCAGGATAAGCTACTGAGATTACCTCTACACAGGGATGTGGACTTCTGTATTGAGTTGCACCCTGGTATGTCGCCTATTTCTATGACTCCTCATAGAATGGCACTAGTTGAGCTGCAGGAACTCAAGGTCCAACTGCAGGAATTGTTGGATAAGGGCTTTATTAGACCGAGCACTTCACCATGGGGCACTCCGGTTCTATTTGAGAAGAGCATTAATCTTCGACCGTGCATCGACACGACAATGAATAGGGTTAGATCAAGAATCGATATCCCTTACCGAGGATTGACGACTTGTTTGATCAGCTGAAAGGGCGCGAGTCTACTCCAAGATAGACCTTCGCACCGGTTATCATCAGTTGAGAGTTAGGGAGACTGATATCCCTAAGACAGCGTTTAGGACGCGGTATGGACATTTCGAGTCCATAATGATGCCTTTCGGGTTGAGGAATGCGCCAACGATGACCATGGATCGACAGGCACTCTCCAACCCTATTTAGACTTCGCTTTGTTGTGGTCTCTTGTTGACTTTACGCATTCCTGATTCTTACCCCACCCGAGGAGGAGCATGAGGATCATTAAGCACTGTTCTCCGTGCACTCAAGGACCATCACAGTATGTCAAGTTCCGCAAGTGTGGTTTGCCATCGAGGTGAGATTCTTGGGACATGTCGTGTCGGCTTCAGGTGTGTCAGTAGTCCTTGAGAAGGTAGAGGTTGTTATGAGTTGGGAGAGACCACGCCTGAGAGCACGTAGTTTCTTGGGATTGGTAGGGTATTACAGAGATCATTGAGGATTTCCACTGCCAGCGTAACCTATGATTGGATCGAACCCTAAGGGGTCAAGTCTGAGGGATGACCCGCAGAGAAGGCATCCCAAGAGCTGAAAAGGGTTTTCTACTTCACCCCCATTCGATAGTCCCTGAACAAGGACAGAGGTACACTGCGGTAACGTGATGCCTAGGACGGATCGGATGTGTCTTGATGCACCGAGAGGGTTGTTTCTATAGTTCCGTAGATGCCTAAAGAATCATGAGCGTAATTAATACTCCCACACATGATTTTGGAGTTGGCGGCCATAGTCTTGCCTTAAAGATTTGGTCACATCCATGGTGAGCGCTTGAGGTATTTTCGCACCACAAGAGTCTGAGGTATATCTTTACACAGCACGACCTCAACATGAGGCAACGCAAATGGATGGAGTATCTGGAGGATTATGACTTCACTTTGCATTACCATCCTAGTAAGGCAAATGTAGTGGCTGATGCGCTCAGTCGGAAGTCACGGGGAGTACTAGCTAGTGTAGCTTCCTAAGAGTGGCAGATGCTCGAGACCGTGGGATAGTTTAGGCTGCAGTACAGTGATCAGGCTCAGGGAGTGCTAGGGAGTTTGGTAGCTACGTCATCCCTACTGAGCAGGGTGATTGAGTCCCAAGGACAGGACGCAAAGATATCGTCCATCAGGGATCGAGTACTGTCAGGTACGGGTGATGAAGGCTGGGCCATCCACACAGATGGTAGTCTTTGGTATAGGGGACGGGTTGTGGTTCCCCAACGGACCGATTTGAGAGAGGAGATCCTTAGGGAGTTCCACTGCTCTCGTTTTTGTTGTGCGTTCGGGTGGCATGAAGATGTACCGAGATCTTCGTCGCCAATATTATTGAAGCGACACGTTGGAGATTTTGTTCGATAGTGTCTCACGTGTCAATAGGTAACGACTGAGTATCAGAAGCCAATAGGGCTACTCCAGCCATTGGAGGTAGCTGAGTGGAAGTGGGAGCATATCGCGATGGATTTTGTGACCCACTTGACACAGCGGAGGCATGACGCCGTATGGGTTATAGTGGCCCGACTCACTAAGTCGACGCACTTTCTAACGGTGCAGATGACCTTCACACTGGAGGAATTCTACAGGTTGTGTATACAGGAGATAGTCCAGTTACATGGAGTACCGCATCCATAAAAGATCGGGACCTCGTGTTTACTTCGCTCATTTTTCGAGAGTTTCCAAAGAAGCTACATGGGGACATGGTTGATGATGAGCACAAATTTTCATCTTCAAACGGATTGTCAGTCAGAGAGGACCATACAGATTTTAGAGGACATGTTGCGAGCATGCGTCTTAGATCTTAAGGGTAGCTGGGAGGAGCACTTACCCTGAATTCACTATAACAAATGCTTTATTTGCTGAGTATGTAGATGAGCACCCTAAAAGGCTTTATATGAGGCCAGTGTCGACCTCAATTTGTCTGACAGAGCGAGTAGCTCCATCATCGGGTCCGGACTGATTAGAGACACCCGGGCGCCTCTACTGGGCCAAATCAAAGTGTAAGAGCTACGCTATCAGGAACGACGCCAACCTCTAGAGTTCGAGGTCAAGGGTCATGTCTCGAAGGTGATGCCTAAGAGAGGAGCCAGCCACCCTAAGGTAGTTTAGGAAGCTAGCGCCAAGGTATGTTAGGCCCTTTGAGGTACTTGAGAGGGTGGGCACACCATATCGTACCACACTACCACCGAAGTTTATCAGTCCATAAGTGTTTTACATCTCCATGTTCAAAATATACCCGCATCCAAACATGGTGATTGGGGAGAGATTACTATTGACACTTCTTATGGGACCTTCAAGGAGGGCCAATGCGATTTTAGATAGCTCAGATAAGGTTTTGCAACGCAAGATCGTGCGTTAGTAAAAGTGTCAGGGTAAATACCGAGGAGTGGAGGAAGCAACGTGGGAATGCGAGGACACGATGCGGGCCACATATCCTTTCCTATTTAAGGACGAAGGTGCGTGGCCTAATATTTGGCATTAGAATAGTACTTCATATGCATGTGTTTGTGTGTGCTAGTATGTGTGAATTTCGGGGATGAAATTATGTTAAGGGGGGAAGAATGTAAAACCCGGGAAAATTAGAAATTTTCAAAAAAAATTGCAAAATGATAATAAGAATAATAAATTGCCATAATGGTTAAAGGAAGCCTAGAAAATTCTCTAGATCTCGGATGACGAAACGGACTGCCCAGAAAAGTTTCGACGAATTCTGAGACAAGCGGAATATTTTACAATTTTTTTGGTGATAAGCCGTCAGTGACTTCAAGGACAAGATTTTTACGAAAATCTCAGAAGTTAGGAAATGGCTTGAGTTAAGTTCATTTAAAATAAAGTGAACTGAAAATAAATAAACTTTTCTGGGACAGCAACGGACTCGAATAAGGTAATATGAGCCATGTATTCAAATAATAATAATAAATAAATAAATAAACTAAAATAAAAATGAAAAATATCCAAAGGAAAGGAGACGGGCGTGAGAGTGCAGAGAGAGATTTTTATTTTTATTTTTTTTTTTCTCTTCGCGCCTCGATCTATAGAAACTGACCGTAGGTTTTCATCGCTGACCAAGGCAAAGTTGATCCATGCACGTAGTGGCTACGCAGTGGGATACCAAAATCTGAATTTCCTCTGTCACTCACGAGGTGGTGTGGAATTTTCCTACTTGTGTTATTTCTATCTTAAAGGACATTTAATGGCTTGTGATTGGCTTAGAGGCCGTGAAAGGCCGTAAATTTCAGTCCCAAATTTTTTGGACTAAGTGTAGGAATATTTAGGAATTTTTGGAACTGTTTTTAGACAGCCTGCTGAATTTCTGGATCGTTGGACAATCCCGACTGAATTTTGGATTAAGGTTGCACAGCTGAAATTTCAGACTATTTACGCTGACCGAAGTTCGGTTTGCTTTGATTCGAGATCGATGTCTCGCGGTTTTGTGGTGTCTTGTAATCCCAATAATTCGGTGACGAACCGTGAAGAAACCAAGAGGTGTCCCTGCTTATGCGGGTTCAGATTTAATACTTTGTGTGTTGTTGTAAATATTAAATAACATGCTGTTGTATGTAAAAATCATGTTAATATATGCTAATTGATGTATTAACATGGATTAAATGAATGTAAATTATATGTAAAAATTATAATTGTCCATGGTGTATTAATGTTTCATGTAGCACTCATATATACATGTAACATGAATGAGAATGCATTAGCATCATGCATTTCATAATATGCACGGCTCACACTGCTGGTCAGCCGGGTGTGAGTGCATGATACCGTTATTCACCACTTCAGAATGAGTGCGGTGAGCTCCTGACATGGGAAATGTCCAAAAAATCGACTCACTTCGCTGTATAAAATAATAATAAGAATAAATCACGGTGTTCGGGTGAAGCAAGATGGGGCGTGATCCCCCTGTGGTGAAAGACCCAAATTTATTCTTGGTCACATATGGATTCAGCGATAGTTCGTGAGTGTTGGAAGGCTGCTGGTAAGCTTGGCGGGGAGACTCTGAGATTCACAACCCAAATAAACACTGATTTGGATAAATTTAAAAATCGAGGCCGCCCAATGGTTGAGTCTGCGAAACACTGTCGATCGGGTTTTTCACACTTGGTGTTGCATGTGTGAGGGAGTCGGTCGGGACTCGAGTTGTGGGCATGAGGAGTCTCATCTCATGCATGACATGTAACATTCCATATAGGATTGCATTATTTATATGGAATATGGTTTGATGTGTTATGTACGCCATTTCATGTGCATTTAGGCGAGGAGTAGCCCTTGTAGGAGAATTTTTCTACTGGGCATTGCTCACCGCTAGGGCCTCCTTTTTAGGTGGGCTGTGGGGTATTGTGGAGACTAAGGCTCCACGAGGCCGTATTATGCTGAAGGCCGACATGTGGCTCATGTATGTAAAAAGAATTGTACTTAAATTCTTTTCAACTATTGTATAAATAATGGTGTATGTAATTATGGTAAGAGGACTGGATCGACTTATGACTCGTCATTAACTATTAAATTTATATTTTTAATTTAAATATGAATGAATGGGTTCCAAGAATGGATGTATTTGAGGGTGGCGCCGGCAAACTATATTAGAACTAGATAGCTTAATATATGTTTAGTGGCAGAGTAAGATATAAACCTTATGGATTCATCATATAAAGGTTGTATGTTGGGTAGAGCTCCTCGAACAAACGAGATCTTTGCTCGATTTTTTGCTTAAATATGAATCGAGCAAATGGGCACAACCATGTGGTATCTGCAACCCGAACCATGCACTCCACAGTCGACGGTGGTCAACCTGACCTCTCGGGATAGTGTGTCACAGCCTATTATGCCTTCTCGAGCTATTTGAGCTCTCTAAATGTAGCTACTTGGGCCTTCTAGGCTATTATCGCGGCCTTTATCGAAGGGGCTAAGCTCCGCAAACGAAATATTGCGCTTCAGCTATCAGGCCTTCCGAGTCGCTTCGAGCTCATAACCAGCTACTAGGGCTTTGGGCTTTTCTCTGCCTTCTCCGAATCGAGCTAAATGGCCTCACAAGGCCTTCCTTGAGCGCTTGCTTCCAAAACTCCGGCTACCAGGCTCCTAGGCTTCTTTCTCGCTCTTCCCGAACTCGAGCAGCGGCCTCGGCTACATGCCTTCCTGCAAGAGCTCACAAAATGAGCCGTCGCTCTTGGGCTATTGTGCCTTCAAGCTATTTGCCTCTGAAAACTGAGCTATCGGGGGCTCCCGGGCCTTTCGCCTCTGTTTGAGCCAAACAGCCCCGGGCCAAGGCCTCTGCTAAGCCTCGGAAAACCGAGCCAATAGGCTCCTAGGCTTTTCCGCCTTCTTTGAACTTAGCTAAAATGGCTCTTGGGCTACAAGGCCTTCCTTGAGCAGTTAATCTCTTAAAAACTGAGCTACTGGGGCTCCTGGGCTTTTCCGCCTTCTCTAAACCCAGGCTACAAATGGCCCCTAGCTACAAGGCCTCTCGAGCTAAGCTGTGAAAACGAGCTACTGTGGCTCGGGCTCGCCTCTCCGAACCGAGTTAAATGGCTCATGGGCCATGGGCCTTCCTTGAGCAATTAAGCCCTGCAAACCAAGCCATTGGGCCCCGCTCAGCCTTCTGAGTGGTTAAGCTCAAAACCGAGCTACCGGCCCGAGGCTATTCCGCCGCCTCTCTCGAACCGAGCCAAATGGCCCCGTGGGCTACAAGGCCTTGAGTCATAAGCCCTAAAATTGAGCTAGTGGGGCTCCTTGGCTTTTTCGCCTTCTTTGAACTGAGCTAAAATGGCTCCTGGGTTACAAGGCCTTCTCGAGCGCTAAGCTCAAAACCGAGCGACTGGAGCTCTCGGGCTATTCCCGCTTCTCAACCGGAGCAAATACCTTGAATGTTACACATGGTTCTTTAATATCCCTTCGAAAGCTGCCTTTAATACGTGTTTGTGGGGGAACTGTGGCAGATCGCACTTTCCCAAGCGCCTGACTTCTTATAATAAATGCCTTCCGACGGTGTGTTATACTTCGCTTCATTTTTCCCGCCTTCTTTCTCTTTCTTGTAGTTTTTGCCTTGACTAGGTGTTGGTCGATGTGAAGAACGGCTTTGCTAATTGTAATTTTTTCGAGATGCGGAGAACAACTTTGTTGATTGTAATTTTCTGAGATGTAAAGAAAGATTTTGTAATCCTCTATAGATTATAACTTTTCCTAAATAAAATTTAGATGTTATGTGACTTTTCAGAGTTTCAACCAACCGTATTCCTTGCTTTCTTTTCTTTTTCCTTGTGGGTTTTTATATAGGGAACTGTTTGTGCTGCTATTCTAAGGCAGTGAATGGTCGTTGGGACTGTGAGCTCTTTGTTAACTCTAACTCTTAAAATAAAATAACAACTTTTGTAAACATGCGCTTTTTTTTGCACCTGCATCTTTCCAAGCCAAGCCTTGCTTATCATTATAACTTATTAATTCCACCATGATATTAAGCAGCCTCAAAACAGAATGACGAGATTGTTATATTTAAAATCAAACGCTATATTTATTAAAGACTACATTCCGAGGTCTTATTGTTAGAACCGTTTGAGGTGTTCAAATAATTCATGAGTAGGGGTAGGGCTTTTCCTTCTTCCGCTTGGAGGTCGAGTTTGTGCTCGAACTATGAGGGATAATGATATAAAGTGCCCTTCCCACCAGTCCCACTTCCATTGTGTGGTCTTCCACAGTAAGTTCTAGAACCAACTCAGCAAGGCTTGTAATTCCCGGGCTCGACCTCTGGCCATATTATCTTGCTGGGTCTTCTATTATAGTCCTCAATACACTTAGAATCCGCTTTTCTCTCTAGAGATCCAAAGTCAGTGAAGAACCCTGCAGTGTTCGGCGCCAGATCCAATCCTTGGCAACTTAATCCACCTCACAGAGCACGCCTGTGCCAAATGAGCTAATGGGGCCCTGGTTACCACTTGCGTGTAGTTGTGTGCCCCATAGCACCTCTGGGAGAGATTTTCATCATTTTCCCAGTCTTCTAATTTAGTCTTCAGTCTTTACCTTGAGAGTCTCATAGTGACCTCTACTTGCCCATTGACCGTGGTTGAGTCACTGGGATGAGTCAGAAGTTCTGATTCCGAGCTCGGGCAAATCCTATACTGTGGATTGTCGAATCAAGCTCCCATTATCAAACATTAAGGGACCCGATCCTAACCCAAGATGATAGAACGCCGATCGGGGTTACGCATCGCCTGATTGTTATATGTCCGGCCTCGGCCCATTTGGTAAAGTAGTCCATGGCCACAATGGAGGACTGTATCGTCCCTTCCTAATGGGGTGGGGCCCTATTATCTAGCCCCATCAATAAAATGTTGGGGCTTCAGATCGACGTTAGTGGCTCCGGGGGATAGAGATGAGAGATCTTGGCATGCTCCCGATTGGGGCTTTGCATTTTCCGACCGCCTGCTAAGGCTCTTGAGCATTGTGGGCCAAGAGTCCCCGCCTACGATTTTTCCCAATTTCACACCCAGCCCATGTGGCTACTGCCATGACGCCTTCATGTACTTCCCGAGTGAATACGCTTTCCCTACACACTTAAGAATGGGCGTGAAGAAGCCTCTGCTTATAAAGGGTCCCCGATGAATGGTGAATCTTGCCGACCTTGCCTGAAGCCTGATGCCTCCTTCGGGTCGCTTAAAATGTCTCCTTCCACCAAGTAATCCTATGGTCCGTCCAAATTCTGGCTTGACATCACAGGAGACTTCTCCATCAAGCCATAGCCATCATGGTTCTAGAGCTCTACCAGTATTAGTTTGCCCAAAGTCTTCCTAAGGAGGTTGCTAAGGCTCTTGCTAAGGGCATCGCTCAAGAATTCTCTGCTTCTGCACATGTCACCCGAACTCGGTGATGAAATTTTTAAGCAACTCTCGCACCTTCTCTTGAGGTACAGATCATCTTTCACCTCTGTCAGAGAGTCTTCTATCCGTTCTTTACTACTTAACTGGGAGCGCCACTACTCACCCAAAATTGACCGCCTATGGAGTGGGCGAGGTTAAGCCCAACTATGATAGCCCCATAGATTCTGCCTCTTAGCTTATACAAGCCAACTGAGCGTATTCCACATCTATCCCGTTTGGAGAGGTCAAGATCACTGTTAATCGGCTTCCTTGGAGTACATACCTGATCCATGGATAACCTCCATATGGGGAGGTCGAGTGTCAGTTGGGTAGCTTCGGTAGGCTCTACTGGGGTGAATTCCATGATGAAATCTGTCAAAATCTACCCTTTTATTATTGTCCTTGGCTTGTATCTGATGTCGAACTCACTCAGCTCTATAGACCACTTTATCAACCTTCCATGTTTCTAGTTTCCAGGCAAGATTTGCCTTACCTGATATCTCGCCTGGGACTCAATGGTATGTGAGCTTAGAAGCGGGTTAGCCTGAGTTTTCTGGGATGTAGTTACCAACGTTAGGATCAGCTTCTTCCATCTGATACTTCCGCTTTTCCGTAGCTCGGCCAGCACAAGAGATCTGCTATTGCACCTTATCCCGTCTCCGACTGTATGGCAATTAGTTGAGAAGTCCCAAACCACTGTGTGGAGATATGAGCTCTCCCCAAGGCCTTGGCACAGAACGTGGGAGAGCCTGTGTAGGTTTTGAGCGCCGTGAATGCCTTCTTGTAGTGTGCATCCCATTGGAAGGCTTTTCAGAACCTGAAAGAAAGGTTGACATTTGTCGCTGGCTTGTAACTGCTGCCTGCAACTATTCTTCCGCCAGTTTTGAATGTCCTTAATGCTCAAGGTGAAAACATACGAAGCACCGACCTTTATCTTGTCCGAGTTTGCTTCTATTCTCGACCGCTGACTATAAACCCAAGAACTTCCCGGCGGAGACTCGAAGGCATTTATCGGGCTTAACTTCATATCAGAAGCTCTTCAAGACCTCGAACGCCATCTAGGTGGGTTATGCGGAGCCTACCAATCGATTTTACCAACATGTCGCCTATATATACCTCCAGTAGATGCTCAACCGTTGAACATCTTCTTCACCAACCTTTTGGTAGGTGGTCATGCTCTTCGTACCGGGCGGCATTACCCGACAGCGCAGGTTCCTTACCAAGAACTAATGAGGTCTTCGGGTCGCTGATCCATAATGATCCGCTAAATGTGAGAAGGCGCCCATGAAGTCGTAGGAGTTCATAACCGATAGTGGCGTCCACTATGAGGTCAATCTGAGGTAGAGGAAGCTATCTTTTGGGCAGGCCCTATTAATATATGTGAAATCGATGTAAAGTCACCATTTGCCGTTTGCTTTTTTGACGAGAACAACGTTGGCTAACCACTCAGGATATTCAACCTCCTTGATTGCATCTGCTTGGAGGAGCTTGCCAACCTCTTCATTAATAGCCTTTTTTGCCTTTCTGGGGCGGTCTTCTTTACTGGACCTGGCTTGAAGACCACTGAAGTTCAGCCTCGTAAGTGATTACCGGGTCGATTTCGCCCATGTCTTCCTGCTTCCAGGTGAACACCTCCATGTTCAGCTTTAAAAAGTGGATGAGAAGGCTTCTGATGTCTTTAGCTAGCTTAGATCCTATGTAGAGGAGGTGTTATGGCTGATCGTCAAGTCGATTGTGCTCTAGTTCTTATGAGGGCATTGTGTCGTGAAAGTGCTTACCTCTCACCTCAAGTCTGAGCTTCATTCCATTTTTAGATGTCGGCTTAACAATTTTTTGTGTCATTGATGCTGACTAACACTCCCTGGCTACGTGTTGGTTTCCCCAAACCATTCCTACTCCATTTGCAATTGGGAATTTGATAACCAAGTGATAGGCGGAGGGGATGGCCCTTATGGTATTGAGAGAGGGCCCGCCGCAACATGTTGTGTCGACAAGCATCTACTACGGTAAATCTTACCGGTTGCTATACCTACATTCAGGTCTCCCCAGTGAGCACTAATTGTATCGACCCTAGAGGCAACACTCTTTCTCCAGAGAATCTACGTAGGTAGGTGTTGACTGGCTCTAGGTTCTCCCTTCCAATGCCCATTTTGTCGAAAGCTGATGCGAAGATGATGTCGACCGAGCTTCTGTTGTCGACAAGGACCCCGTGGATTGTTTTATTGGCTACGACGGCCCTTATCACTAGTGGATCGTCACGAGGATGCTGGCAGCCTTCCATGTCGGAGTCCGAAAAGGTTATGCTAGTATCCAACAGAAGTTTGATACGGCTTACTTAATGTTTCTACGGCATGCCGCACGATGGGCCTTCCCGGATACCGACTTCGCCAGAATCCTCCTGAGATCACATGGATCTCTCCTAAGCGGGCAACCGGTAGCCGAGCCGAGTCAGCTGATGAGGTGGTAGTGGTTGCACCGGGTCCTCGACCTTCAAGCCATAACGCTGGCGATGCCCATGTCGGATCGTGTACTCAATTATTTCTTAGTCGATGCGCCATCCGCTCGTGTCCATGATCCCTATGGAACCTGCTACGCCTGTGTTGTCTCTTCCGTTGGTCCGACTTCATTTTGAGATGGCCATCTCAGAAATTTTTCATGTTGCACTTCGCTTAGGACCTAGGATATTGAGGCTATCAAGGGGGTGAATTGCCGAGGTGAATACCGCTACGCCCCTGGGCCGAGGTGGTCCTGCACGGCCTCTCGATGTCCCTCGCCTCGGATCGCTCTATATTTTCTCCTGCTCCTCCCTGTGGATTCAGCCCCGTCTCCCCACCTCCCGAGGCTTTGTTCCAGTTTCATCGCCTTGCTCTTCTCCTTGGAGTAGAAGAGCTCGGGCCAGCTTGGATAAGAAGATCCCTTCACCGCTGATATACTGCTTTGGCGAGCACCTCTACTACATGCTCATTGAGGGTTCTTTGAGATAGAGAACATCAGGTCTTTTGACTGCACCCCTAGCCCTGCGATGAAAGCGGTGATGGCGAACTTCTCATCTGGAACACCTACCTTTAATGACTCAATGTTGAATCTCTGAACATATGACCTCAGGCTCTCCTATGAGTTCTGCTTTATGGTTAGAAGGTGATAACTTAGCTTCCTGTATGTCCTAGCTCCGATAAAGTGGGAGACGAATGCGATGGAGAGCTATGTGAATGATGAGATTGAAGATGGTGGAAGTTTGTTAAACCAGGCCAATGTTGGGCCCTTTAGTGTGATAGCGAAGGCTTTGCATCGTATGGGGCCTGGAGATCCGTGCGTACTCCATCCGGTTCTTATAGCGCTGAGGTGATCTATGGGGCTCTTTCGCCCGTCGCATTACTCGATCCTCGCGACATCTGAATACTGAGTGGAATTGCCTGCTCCTCCGCGATGCCTAAGCCAATTATTTTCAAAGGGAAGAGAAGATCAACCGCTTATGAATGAATTTTGCATTTTCACCGATGGGGTTGTCCGGTATTTATAATGATGATCATGGTAACTTTCTTAATCGGATGATATACGATATTTCTTCCATCGCGAGGGATTCTTCCTTATCAAGTTAACCGACACAAGGGATAATTGATGAACATAGGAAATATCCTACTTCCCTAATTGCGGAGATTTATTTGTAAAGGTCCTTTCCTTTAATACTGCCTGATGTTTACGTTACCCTGCTTCTCACCCGGATGAATCGGTCCTTGCCCGCCTCGTGTTTGGGCATGATGGGTCGAGCTCTTTTATGTCTTTTATCAATCGCTTCTTTATCTCTTTTTAAGCCTGACATTTGGGTTTGTGTTATGCGCCTGCGCGCCTATTATTTTAAACCCAATCAGTTTCTAAGATTAACTATAGTATATAACTAATATGTTTAATAATACGATATTTAATATCTTAGTTTCTAACATGATATATAACTTAATTTAAACTTTAAACTAACATGATATCAATATAATAATTTAATATTATGGTATCTAAATTGCATAAATATTAATAAATTAGAATAATATAAAATCATATTATTAAACAATTTCTAAATCAATGTAAGGTCATATAAAAGTAATACTATTAACTAAATATCTACTATAATGAACTAAAATTATATTAGTTAGTAACATTATTACATAATATTATTATGATATCTAAGAAATCTAATTTTCTAACATGAAATAATTATAATTTTTTAATAGTATGATGTATAAGATTAAGTTTCAAACATTATATCTAATTTGATTTAATATTATCAAATTAAACTAAAATAAAACTATAGTATAAAAATATTTGTTATAAAATACATCAATACCAAAATAAAACTAAAATACATTAAAAATAAAATATGCATAAATACAAAATAAATTCACAAACAAACATAACTTAAATAACCTTGTATTTGTTATAATTGAAACCTTCAAAACCAAGATCTTCAAAATATTGAGATAAATCACAAAGAAAAAATAATTTGAGAGTCAAATGGATGAGTTTGTAATGAAATGGTATCATTTTAGGGGTATTTATAGAATTTTTTGGAGTCAAAACAACCATTGGATTATCAAAAAACCGTTGTAATTTAATTCTAACCGTTGGATTTGATTTTGGTTCAAATATGATCGTTGGATTATCATATATCCGTTAGAAATCATTCTGAACTATTAGATCAAGTTTTAGATTTAAAAATTAGTCATTAGATAAAAAAAAAAAAAAAAAAGCAAACGAAATCTGGACCGTCAAAGAATGAATGAATCTAGGCCGTCAGATCACTGGTCAAAAGGTCAAATACACAGTCGATTTTTTCAAAAAATCGACAATTTATTCACGATTTTCTCCAACCCACGTGCGCGTGCTCTACATGCTCAATATTTTTCCAAAATATCAACATTTTTTGGTATTTCGGTGAAATATCAGCGATATTTTCAATATTTTCTTGATTATTTGGCCAACCGACTTTCGGTAGCCAAAATCGTATTGGTGCCAACCGATATCTGATATATTAGTGATGTATAAGCTGATAAAACTGATTTTCTATTCCTTATTTGAGTTAGGCATGATGGGCTCCTCCTTTCTTGTTATATCCATTATTATGAAAACCAAAAACACATTCTTAGCCCCCTCCATTTTCACATTTTTTACCTTTACCCCTACACTTTAAACTGTTGTGGTAACGACTGTTATTTATCTTTCAAACGTCGTTATATACCCTACCAACTCAACTCCCTACATTATCACTTTTGCTCACATTTACCCCCTACAATTTGAAATGTTAAAATTAACCTCTTATATTATTTTTTTTTAAGAGAAAAATAATTTCATTGATTCAAACTAGCAATAATTTCATTGATTCAAACTAACAATACATCGATAAAAACATATAATCAAAATCACTAAAAACCATATAGGATGAAACAACATCCAAGTTAATAGCATAATGAATTGAATTAAAGCCTATACAATTGATAGTTAAACCTACACATTTGACATTACTATTGTGACTAGAATACATATGACTTCATTTCTACAACATATTGACGATCATTGATTTGATTGCTTGTCTCTGATCGTATATATTTTGCTTGTCTAAATTGCCTAAACACAAATAAACGTCACACGATGACGAAAACTGAAACGTCGTACAAACACAACCACCCATCGCACCAAGAAGACAACCACACGCGCACTAGGGCAACGACTAAATCAACGAAAAAACAAATAAAAACCTAAATTTGTGCGAAATAACCACTTTATTGAGAAAGAGAAAAATGGAAAGAGGTGCAGATGGATGATTTCAAGGCAACGACTAAATCACCAAAAAAAACAAATAAAAACCTAAAATTGTGTGAAATAACCACTTTATTGAGAAAGAGAAAAATGGAAAGAGGTGCAGATAAGTGATTTCAAGCAAGAATGACTAAATTGTCACCCCCTACATAAAGAAAAATAGGTTAGTAGAGAAAAAATTGAGAGAAAATGAGGCTAGGGTTTTATATAAATGTAACACCCCTTTTTCGGTTCGACCCGATTGGTGGGTCTGAACCGGATCCGGGATGCTTTGATACCACTAAAGTGTAGCGTCCCCCGAGCCCGACCTGACCCGATTGGAGGATCCGAATCGAAACCCGGGGACGCTCAGCCGAAGCCATTTATCAAATACATTTCATTAATATAAGCGTTTTTGTTCTCAAATCTTTATGGAAGCGATTTCAATTTAGGGCAGGCGCATAAACATTTACAAATTCAATGCAATTCCTTTGCAAAATATGCATTTAACCAAAAATAGCATTTTATGTCGTTTACAATATAATATCCAAAATCGTATTCAGATATAGGTACAAAAATAATTTGAAGTTGAACTCCTTTTATTTACAAAACAATGTCATGCTAGAAAATGGTGATGATGCATGTGACAGAGCATACTCCGTGAACTTTCTGAGCTCCTTGACCTTGGGTCTGCTTTCAATCACTATCTATCACTCGGTACCTGCGCATTGATAAAACAATACGCTAAGCATTTTCATGCTTAGTGGTTCTATACAGTTCTCTATTCCATTTGCCAATATTAATCATGCATTTATCAAAATAATGCTCTTATACAATGTCTATGTGTAATGTGTAAAAGATACTTATAAATACACTTTTAATATCATTTTTTGCTTAAGCTTGCGATTTCACAGATGACTATAGAGTCAACATTCACGATATATTCAATTGGTGAATCTGCCCTATTTGGCATCGTAGTAATGATTTCACATTCAATATTACAATCTCACATTGGATCATAGAAATTGACATTCACGACTTGATTCGGGCCAGCGATCCCGCCTTGTTCACATTCAAGAGTAATGTGATTTACATTGAACAACACGTTGCCTTCACAACGACCCGCTTAGTGAACTCGTCATGTTGGTCATTTAATAATACATTTCAAGTCAATTTACTTATATGCAGTAAATTCACTTATAGTTCAAATACACGCGCATATGCAGATATTTGACACACATTTCGAATACTAATGATTCAAATCAATATATATATATATATATATATATATATATATATATATATATATATATATATATATATATATATATTTCACAAATAGAACCTTAAATGGGAATTGAGTCATAGAGAATAAAACTAATATCGATCCTTGTCCGATACCGCCCCAGGGGTCAGGTCAGTTGCCTTCACCCACACCTAGTCAAATATAATTTCTCCACTCTTAGTGGTTAAACAATTAATCGTACTAAATGAATATCGCTTCGCCTCGGTGGTGAGGTATGGTACGTTTTTCACTTAGTTTCATTCTTATTTGAACCCCCATTAATCATTTATTAGGGTCCTTAAACTATCGGTGTACGAATACGAGGTGTTCGGAAACAAAAATCCAAAATTTGCTCGCTATGAACAATAGCTATGTCGTGATGTAGTTAATACGACGCTGCGGGCATAGGCCTTCGCCCAAAGGTAGCTTTGCTACGCCTGCGTACCCGAGGTGCTCAGTCTCGCAGCCAAATGAGGTATCCCACGCCGTAGGGAAGGCCCATGTCACAGGTTCCCTACGTCATGGGCGAAGTCCTAATGCCTAGTTTTCTCTTTTTTTTTGCACTTTTGCGATTTTTCTCCAAGGTCACCCCAAAATCCCAAAACAAAACATGGGAATCACTTCCAATAACATCCTAATATCATCCTAAACCAACCATGAGCAAAACCCATGGATGGATTAGGGTTTTTCTAACTCAAATATCAAATACAACTTTCTAGGGTTTAGGTTCATACTTTGAATCTCTTGAAACTCTTTGCCCTAGCTCCCTTCTTCCTCCTTGATCACTTGGAAACCAAAAATAGGGATGATCTCCCACCAAAACCTTGATTTCTCCTCAACCCTAGCTCTTCTCTCTCTCCCACTCTCTCCAAAAACATTTTTGCTCAAAATGAGCATTCTAAGACCAAATGTTGTAAAACCCCAACCCGAATGGAATGTTATCAAGAGTTTTCAACCGATTGTGGTATCCACGATGGAAATGAGGGTAGATTGTAATTTGTAATCATCCGACGTCATTCGAAAGATAAAGGAAAATTTTAACATTGTAACGGTGCCCTAAGGAATAGTGATTTTTTATTATATCCGGATGGAGGGGTTTGCAGTTGAATTTTAAGAAATTTCAGCTCCTATGACTTTGAACCGATATTTAAAGAGATTAGGAGATTTAAGTGAATAGTGATTTCCTGACCAAAATTGAGTTCAAGCAATAAATTTTTCTAGTCACGGTAACACGAAATGGTCCGGAATCAATCATAGAGTCTAACAAAACTGAAACGGAGTGAAACGGGGTCCATTTGGATAGTTTCCAGGCGATCCGAAGGTAATTCGGATAATAATACGCTATTGTCCGAATTTCCGATTTTAATGATTTTAAATCCGATTTCTGTGATTTCAGAGCCTGGAATCCACTGTGAAGGATTTAATTTGAATATTTCATGGTTAATTTGAAGTTTAGACGACCATAGAATACTTTTGACGTTTAATCGGTATAAAAGATAAGGTGAACCGAGATAAATCGCTATAAATGAGATATTTTCAGGGAGCCAATTAAAACCTTCTAATGACTAAGTTATGAATAAAATAATAGTTAATGGATTTGTGATTCATTAGAATGACCAATGAGCTTTGGTTCAAGGTACTTTGGCAAGTGAAAGGGCAATTTTAAGAGTGAGTCAAAATCTAACTCCATGGGATTAAGCTTGCTCAAAAAAAGGGAGAGCTCGGCTATGAGAGAAAGTGGAAGAAAAGAGAAAAGAAAGGAGAGAAAGGAGTACAAGAAGAAAAAGTGAAATAAGGTATGAGATGTGATTTTTTTCTCCTCATTCAAGCTCTTCAAGTGATCTACAAGTGGAATCAAGAGAGGAGTCAGTAAAAACCAAGAACAAGTAAGTTTTTTAATGGTGGAAAGTTGGATTTTTATGTTTTTCATGTCTAATGCTTTGATTTTCTTGTATGATGGTAGAATTGGGGTATTTGAGGATGAATGATGATGCTTGATAGAAATTGAGAAAGAAATGGATTAGTTAGGTTTGAAAATCATGAATGAATGGTTAGGTTTGATGTTGAATTTCGGATGATATGTTGAAATTAAGGGGGATTTAAGTGAAATTGAGGTGGCAATGATTGGAATTGGTTAGAAAAGAAAAGGATTTGAATTGAGGGCATAAAGACTTATGTTGTAAAAGTAAAGGGAATGCTGTGTAAATTTTGCAAAAACCCCTGTTTTTATTTTGGCTATAGATTGGGTTAGAATCATCCAAATGAATTGATTCCAATTGGTAAAGAATCATAAGAGATAGGGCTAAATGTATAGAAGGGACCAAGAGCAAATTGTATCCTAAGGCTCCCAACATGGACTGAAAGGCAGAGCTCGTAGCTCATCACGGCTCTGCTTTAGTATGGTTGTAGTGTTTTGGCCATAAGTGGAGTTTCACTCATCCAAATTGAGTGATTCAAAATTCTGGGTAAAATAGACTTCTAGGGAAAAATTTTATCTGAAGGAAGTTCAAGCAAATTGTAACCCTAAAGTGCCCAGAAAAATTTTTCAAAGTGGAGCTATGTGCAGATTCTGTTCTGCCAAATTGAGTCATCTAGATGTAAAATACAATAACTTGAGTTTTGGTGATCCAAATTGAGTGATTCCAATTGGAGAAGAAACCTTAGAACCATAGTCAATGAGTGAAGAAACCATTTCCAATTTATGGAGTTAAGATCCTATAAATCAAGGATAACAGTAGGTGATTCAGTGAGTTAATCAAGTTGGCATCAAAACATGCTGTAACTGTGTTATGTGGTTGAGGTAGAGAAAGAATTTTAATAATTGGAAAATTTAAAGAAATGACATTGACTATGCATCATCTGAGAGTTTCATAAATTTTGAAGATCTTTTGACAATTTTAAACAAAAAGTTCTGTAGAGAACGTTGGAAAAAGGTTGGCCAAAATGAGTGGGTTTTTAGTGCTTAAGGGTAATTTGTTCATTTGGCTTTAAAATGAATGTGTATGGTGGATTAAAATGGAAGTTATGATTAATGTAGTTGTAGTTCTTTCTGAAAAGGTGAAAAGGACTATCGGACGGAAACGAGGAATCGACGGGAAGCAAGCGGGATTGAGCGGTGAACTGTGAGTGTAAAAATGATATTTTGAAAATTGAGTTTTAAAGGTGAATGGTTTTAATGTTAAACTGGAAAGTTTAATGGAAATGTTTATATAAATGTTAAGGCATATGGAAATGTTTTATTTTGCCTAAATATATGGATTTATATTAAATCATATATGTATGTATATGTTAAGGCATTATGGAAGTATAAAAATGTGTAAAGAATGCATATGTATATTTGCATATATATATGAGTTTTCATGATTAAGTAAAGGATTTAAATGGATTTATAAATGTATTTTGATAAATGTTTTACTGATGGTTACCCTAACCCCATATGACTGTTATGACTGATATCGGCCGAGGTACCTTAAGCGCGTAAGGATTTAGGGGGTAAAGTTATAGGTTACTAACTGAGGGAGGGAAATGGGTGTTTAGAGTAATATCCTTACACGGATAAGGTGCTATGACCGAACCTATGCAAAGCGGAGTTTCTCCGCAGCTTAGTGGTTATGACCGGAATGTGATTGTCCCTCACCGTCGCACTGAAACCTGCTCGGGTGTGTTATTCCCTAGGTTCCATCAGAAAGAAAGAAAGAAAGAAAGAAAGTTTAAGGCATAAATGGATTTTTAATGTATACGTATTTATTATAAAGAAAGAAGAAAAGTTTGAGGCATAAATGTTTAAGGCATAAATGGATTTTAATTGTATAAGTATTTATTATAAAGAAAGAAGAAAAGTTTGAGGCATAAATGTTTAAGGCATAAATGGATTTTAAATGTATAAGTATGTATTACTTTGATATATACTGAAAATGTTATCGTAATGAAAGTGTACACTCACTGGACTCCTTTAGCTCATTCTTTTCCATATGTTTTCAAAACATTTTCGTGACTCGACAAGTAAGGCCGGTAGAGCACTCTCCCCGTGCGTTGAGTCGAAATATCGAGACGACGACAGAACTGCATTGTATAAATAGTTTGCATATTTTATATGTCAAATAATCTGTCATGTATATATGCATATATGGATATATTTTGAAAATGAACTACTTAGGCGGTCGGCTTATGTCCGGCTCAAGCCCAAGCTTTTTATAAAATTGTGCATGGAATTGTTAGTTTTGAATGTTTTCATGATTGAAATGAATAATGTATATGGTATATATTAAGTGTTTGATTGAAGTCATGGACGTAGGAGTCCTACAATGGAAGTTGAAAATTTTGAAGATTAGAAGTGTTTTTAATGATTATGCAGGTATTTGTAAATTTGGGAAAGTCCGAAAAACAGAGGAAACTCTGCCCAATTTTTCTGAAAAATCCAAGTGTTTAAAAAAAAAAAAAAGAAAAAAAAAATTTCACTTTGCTTCCGCATTATTTTCTAAAGATAATAAGTATATCAGAGCGGTCATTCACGATTTTATTCGACCGAAAAGTTTCTATATCCATCGAGCGAGTCCCCTCGGGTTCATGAGGTTAATCCGGGTCGGGATCCTTCAAATGTGGTCTAATATCACTTACCCATATAAGGCCATGTTTGGCTTGCTCATTAAATCCCATTTTCCATTTTTCTCACTTAAAGCTTACTAGTCTCCTTATTTGCACATTCACTTATCATTTATTTCAAGACAGCATTTAAGCTTATCATTTGACCCTTAGGTCCTCATTTTACAAATTTCCATTTTTGCCCTTTTTACACTTGTTATTTCCAGATTCAATCAATTTCTCATTTTAGAATATAATATTTAATTATATGCTCACATATTCATTTCACTTTTCACAATTTATCAGTTTTCCAGGAAAAATCCAATTTTGGCTCAATTTATACCCGAAATATATAATATAATTATTATAAAAATTCTATGATATTTTTAGGCGTTACAATAAAAAGCGGGAAACCCTTATATTATTGAAAACTTGAAATTTGACTCATTGAACGTATATTTTAAATTTTTTATTTTAAATTTGGATAAAAATTAAAATATTGAATTTTTAAAAATTGTTTTAAGTGATAGGATAATTATTTTCATTTAAAATTTAATTTACTCATTAGATAAAATTTTAGTTTTTATAAAAAATATCTATATTTAACATTTACAATGAGGATGATTTTTCCCATGGTATTTTATCTTTTAAAAAAAAATAACTTAAGAAATAAATTATTTATCACAATAATTTTATTTTTTACAAATTTACTAGAATGTTATACAAATATTATATAAATGATGAATAAAATAAAAGATAGATTTAAAAAAAAAAAGTGGGATAGATAATAGATAACATTTTTATTTAAAGATTAATTTTCTCAAGATTTAGATAAAATTTTATTTTTTGTAGGTAATATATTAATTTATTATGTATAATGAAGATGATTTTTTCAAGAGACATTTAAAATAAATTACTTATCATGATTATTTGATTTTTATAAACTTATTAAAATATTATACAAAAATTATTACTAAAAATAAAATTATTATTATAAATACTTTTCATTTATTAAAAATAAATAAAAATAATAAATACATTGAGAAAAATCATCCTCATTATACATGTTAAATTCATATATTATCTAAAATAAATAATTTTTTATCTCATTTTTTTGAAAATAAATTTTTAAATAAAAATGATTATCATATCTAACCCAATTTTTTTTAAAAAAAATCTATTTTTAAATAACATTCTAAAAAATTATAAAAAAATAAAATTACTATGATAAATAATTTATTTCTTAAGTTATTTTTGAAAAAAAAAATACCATGAGGAAAAAATCATCCTCATTATCAATGTTAAATTTATATACTATTTATATAAACTTAAATTTTTATCAAATGAAAATCCTACTTGCAATATTTTGGATAGTATAGGGGTTAGTTTGAACATTAAAGTGTAGGGGTAAATGCTAAAAAATGTGAAAGCATAGGGGTTGAGAATCCATTATTCCTTTTCAAAATGAAAACCCAGCCTACAGTTCTAACTGTAGACTTTTATCGAGTTTGTATCAAGTCCAACATGGTGTTTTTTTATTTTTTTTTGCTTTTTTCTAAAAGCAATTTGCTTTTCCCCATTTAACATGTTTGTTTTTGTTAACTTTTAAAATAAATAAATAAATAAATAAATAAATAAAAACTTTTTTCATGACTTATTGCTAAAATTTTGAAAATTTTGGATTAATAGAAAAAACAAAAATATTTGGGTTTTCATTTTTTTTTAAACTTTTTCTTAATGTTTTTTATATTAAGAAAAAACTGATATTCAAAAAAAAGAAAATCATATATTTTATCATTCAATTAAAAATCTTATGATCAATTTCATACTAATTAAGTAAAAGTATATGTATTTTTAAATTTTTATTTAAAAAATTATTTTCTCAAAATTTAGGTAAAAATAAAAAAATTGATTTTTTTTAGAAAAAATAAACCACTAAATAGTATTAAGCACTATTAAAAACAAAAGTTCTATTTAATGTTAAGTAAAAAGAAAACGCCAACTAAGCATAGTAACATATTTATTTAAATCATGTTATATTGTCCAGTTGATTCTGCATAGAGAATGAAAAAAAGAAAGACAAATTGAATTTTTTTTTTCCCAGATAGTGGCTTCTCAACAAACATCTCTTTTTCTCACTATTTTTAATCCAAAGTTTATGAAAATTTATGAAACATGTGTTATAAGCTAAGTGCCCTCACTATAGTTGTAAAAAGGTTAAAAACTGCATACGCCGGATCGTTCGACAAAGAGGTGGTCAATAAAGTCCGTCTGTGTTTCGTGTTCAAATCTTTTATAAAATATAATACTACAACACGATATCGTAGTAAATCTAATAAACGTTAAAAATTAAATTAAAAACTCTTTTATTTAAAAAGAGACTATTTAAGAAAATAGTTTTAAAATAGATGTCTTTGTTACTTGCATGTGAAGATATGAATCTTAATTTAGAAAAATGAGGAGGAAGTGAATGTCTTTGTTACTTGTATACAAAGAAAGGTAAAAGTTTGATGATTAAAAAACAAACAAACGGCTTTCATTGAGGTCGCTTTAGTATTTTTTAATTCTTTCTCAAATTTATTATTGTAAAGTCATCCACTTTTTCTCATAAGTGAATTTCTCAAATAACAGCTATTTTTTAATGTCAAATCAACTGTTACGTTTTGGTTCCCTATAATTCCTTCTCAAATTTATTATTGTAAAGTCATCCACTTTTTTCTTATAAGTACAGGTGGCCATTCGGGTCAGCCGGACCAAAAGGGCTTATAAAGAAGAAAACATAACGGGTTGGGTTGGGCCGAAGGCTAGGTTAAATTTGGCCTGGTTTTTCAGGTTAACAAATTAACAGTTTGATTTGATCCTAATTTCGGATGGATCGGACTAGCCCAACAGATCAAGCTTAAATTGTCACCTTAATTCATAAATTGACTTTTTGGTTCCCTATAATTTTTATAATTTTTTTGACGGCTAATTTGCTCTTATTTATTTATTTTATATATACTCTTTCAGTTATCAATTCTTAAGCCTTATTTGGTTCAATTAATAGCTGGTAGCTGATTATAAATTACTACTTCATAAAGTAGCTAATAACCTATAGCTGATTGAAGGTAAATTTACCTATATAAGCATAATAAAAAGATATAAAAACAATGCACACACAAGCAAAGACCCAAGATGAATTCTTGAATTTTAGTGGAGAAAATTAACGTAAGATCACACCATACATGGGTCAAAAGGATATATTTTCTCCTATATATAACCACATACTTTGTTCACCTTTTTGTTTGATTTTGGTTCTCTTACATTTTCATCATACCAAAATATTAATAAAAACTAAAGTACAATAAGAACTCTAACCTCATCTATAACAAATTGTTTTTTTAAATAATTAGAGATCTATTATTATTATTTTTAGTATGATATTATAGATTAGTAATCAGGTCATTAAGCTAAGCACAATTTATTAAATATGAAATTTATGATGAATAAAATTAATTGTAATCTTTAAGTTTTTCATCTTTGTTTTTATTCCTTTTTGTTTCTATATCAATATAATTATAAATCATGTAATAAAAATTTTATTTTGAAGTAAAGTTTATTTTGAGTAATTATTTTATCATATTTTCTTTTGAGGAATGATTTTATCATATTAATAACTAAAAATAAAATTTAAAATTTAAAATTTAATATCAAATTAAAAATAAATTTTGAATCTATATAATTATCACATATATACTAAGATAAATTTTTATTTAAAATATATATTTGTATACAAATATAAATTTAAATAGTTTTTTATTTAGTCTATTTATCTTTATATAAAATAATTAAGGATGAAATTTCGATTTAAAAATATAAACTTAAAGGTAAAATTATTGAATAAAAATATTATCTCAAAATTATAAAAATAAAAGTTTGTTTGAGAATTTATAGGATAAAAATGGAAAGAGTAATATTTTTATAGAAGCATTTGATAAAAAGCTACAATTTGTAGTTTTTTTCTATCAGCTCCTGAATAGCCATAATAAGCTATATGTGTCTTCATCAAACACTTTACAAGAACTGATTAAAGATATAAAATCCGGGAAAAATTCAATTTTTCTGAAAAATGGTATAACTGCACTCAATCTGAACCTGAATTTTCAGATTGATCAATTTAACGACTTCGCCATCAATCTCATCCGCAACCCAGTTTACACGGGCCGACTTCACTCCGATTCCTAGAGATACCTAATTCCCTTACATTTTTTAAGGCATCAGCTAGGGTGATTGGCATAGTCATGGACGCCACATGACACCTTAGTGGAGCCACACATTTGTTTCACTAGTGACAAGATCTTTGTATCAAAACGGCCCACATCGTTCCACGGTTTGAATCGATTTAATAAAGGGAAAGAAAATAACAAAGAAAATGTTAAAATCAAAGTGTTAAGACAAGGGCGATTGACGAGGAGTTAGAAGTTTCCACTTCTTGATCAATCCAGATAGAAGGAAATCAAAAGAGATAAGGAAGGATGAGAAAAGAGAAAAATGAATAAAAGGAAAACGAAAGAAAAAGAGAAAATTGAAGTAAAGAGAAAATGAAAAGGGAAGATAATGTATTGAAAAGCCGAAAGCAACGAATTGGGAGGATAAAGAAAAGAGCGAAAATAAAACGTGAGAAATGAGAGAACAAGGTAAATCCGATAAGGAGAGAGAGAGAGAGAAAGGGGAAAGAGAAATAAACGGTATATTCTCCCACTGCTCCGACTCCGCCGAAACTGATCACATCCATACAAGTCGATCCACACAACGCGGCCACACACACAGACAAAATCTCTAGCTTCTCTAAACTCTGCGACATAGAAATTTTCCTTACTTTCGATTATTTTATAAATTCCCAAAGGCCATTTAATGGCATGAGTGCTCTTCAGATCTAATCGGCTCATGATTTAGTCCCAAGATTTTCGACTAAAATATTAGAAATTGATCGTTCCTGGCAGCTCTGGGATCGAGTGAGATTTGGTTTTAATCCGGCGATCGACATTCTCGGTTTTGTCGAGTTTTTTCAAGATCACCGTAATTTGTCGATGAATGGAACCAAAATTGTTCATGACCGAAGGACCGAGAGGTGCCTATTATATAGTTCAAGATTTGAGTCATTTGTGTTATTGTCAAAAAATAAATAAATATGTCATTGCGGTGTAAAAATATCAATATATACTTGTCTGATGTATTAACATGAAAATAAGGATAAATGAAAATTATACGTAGTTAGTCATAATTATCCTGAATTTATAAATCGCGATTTAGTACGATATCACATGAAAATGACATGATTGGTACTCATATGCACGATCACATCGCATCGAGCTCCAAAGGTGGTGCATATAACGTTATTCACCATCTTTTTGAATGTGGTGAGCTTCGAAAATGAGACAAACATCCAAAAAATCGAGACTCACTGGGCTGTATAAGGATAATAATAATAATACCCTTACAGAACAGAATAAGAAGATTTAGATCCTCCTCCTCCAAGTGCGAAGACTCAAATTTTATTCTGCTGTATACGTGTCGGTTTGATGTAAGTTCCCACGAAGTGTCGAAAGACGCGCCGGCTCGCGACGAGACACCTGGAATTCACCACCCATAGAAACACACGGATTCCTGTAAAATTGGAATAAACATCGAGGGTTGTCCAAACGGGCTGTAAATCATCGGGATTTAAACACTACCACCTGCTTCTTTCACACTCTGCACACAGTGTGAGGAGCCCACAAGACCGTGTCGTGGGAATGAGGCGTCTCATCTCATACATGACACACAATATTCCATATAGAATTGCATTATTTATATGAAATATAAAATTGGATGTTTTATACACGTCATTGCATATTCATTTTAGTGCGAGAGGAATTTCAGAGGAATTTTCTATCAAGTATCATGATCCCGTCATGACTCCCTTTCAGTGGCTGTGGACCTGTATTTGTGGGAGACGACTACTTTAGACCAGATTGCGAAAGAAGGCCGACATGTGGCCTTGAGTAACATTTTTTTGTGTGTTTTGTATAAAAGAATTTTATAAAAATTCTCACTATCAGATAAATGGGCCGGTATGTAATTATGGCAGAGAACATGATCGAACCCTATAATCGTAATTATTCATTTTATTTTCATATTTCATATTTAACATGAATGAATGGGTCCCTTGAAGGGACGTATGAAAGTGGTGCCGAGTAACCCTGTTCATGGGTAGTCGGTACCTGGCCCAAGACTTCAAGACTCAAAGGCAGCACTCACTTAAGCTAGGAAATTATGGGCTGACTGGATTGTCAACCGCATCCTCTAAAATCAAGGCTACAAAGGATAAATAAGCTATCAACTCTCAATTATTCCTTCGATTAGCTCAACCAAGCAAAGTTTCTAGTTAGGCTATGCATAGCCTTTAGTCCATGTTTTTTAAGGCCCACTCAGAGGTATATAAAATGTTAGTGTAGATCCCGTACCTTTGTCACACATTATTTTTATTATCATTATTATTATTTTTATTTGTGGACCCTAAAATTTACTCACACGTTATTTTTATTATTATTATTATTAAATTTTACTTTTTGATTTTGTTTTTATTATTATTATTATTATTATTATTATTTTCAAATCCCTCATTCCTCTACTCCCTATTTCTCTCTTCACCCATACCCTACCCAACTAACCCTCGTCTCTCTCCACTTTTGGGCACCCTCTCCCCCTCCTTTTCCTCTTTCCTCCCTCTCCCCCTCTCCTTTTCCTTTTCCCTCCCTTTTCCCCTCTCCTTCTCCTCTTCCCACCTCTCCTTCTAATTTATTTTGAATTAGGGTTAAATTATTAAATATTTAAATTGAGCTTATCAATTGTTAGAAAATTTTGTTTGTTATTGAAATTTATAAATTTGGTTCATATTGATTAGTAATTTGAAGTTGTGGACTTATATTGAATGAGACTTATTAAGTAGTATGAAATTTATATTGGTGGAATTTATCAAATTGGATATGTATATTAATCACTAATTTTAGACCATGGACTTATGACAATGATAACTTATCTATTAATTTGAGTCTATTAGTCTAGGTCCAACATATTTAGTTCAACTCATTGGGCTTTTGTGTCTCATTGGGCCACTCAACACATTTTCAGCCAACCCATTGGCTTAAAACCTAACTTACTTAAAGTTCAACATATTAGACTCAACTTATTAGTTTAAGCCCAACATACTTAAACCCATCAAATTAGTTTCGACCCACTAGTTTAAGCCCAACTTACTTAGACCCAATATATTACACCCAACCTATTAGTTTAGACCCAACATACTTAGGCCAAGGCCCAACATATTAGACATAACCCATTAGTCTAGACCTAACATACTTAGGTGGGCACTCATTAGTTTAAACTCAACTTACTTAGATTCAACATATTAGACCCAACCCATTAGTCTAGACCCAACATACTTAGACCCATCAAATTAGGCCCAACCCATTAGTCTAGGCCTAACATATCTAGGCACAATCTATTACAACCCGCTTACTTAGACCCGACTCATTAAGTCTAACCCATCTAAGCTCAACCCCTTAGGTTAGTTTATCGACCCATTAGGTCATTCGATCAAGCCTTTGGCCACCCATTTTAATTGACTCTTTAGCACATCAAATTTTCACCCTTAATTTATTCAATTTCTCATTTTCTAACATTCGTTTTTTTTTTTCAATTTAATCTTAAAATTCAAGTCTTCCAAAAATTCAAATGCTAAATTTTCATTCCTCAATTTTTTTAAATTTAAATATACTATTTTCAAATATTCAAATTCACATTTTCTCACCTTCTAAAATTCAAATTTTCAACTCTAAAATTCAATTCCCTTAATTTTTAATTTCATTTTTTTTTTCCAAGTTTTCATTTTTTCCAATTTACAAAATTCTCAATTTCAAAAATTTAAATGTCATAATTCAAAATTGTCTCCTAATTTCAAATTTCAAATTTTAAGGTTTTAAATTAAATTTACAATTTCCAACCTAAAATTCAAAGTTTCATAATTTAAAATTCAAATTTCAATTAAATCTAAATCTCAAATTTATGAAATTCAAGTTCTTAATTTAAAATTAATTTCCAAAACCCTAATTCGTAATTCCTCAACCTCAATTATTTCCCTAAACTTTCAATTTGAAAACCTCACTTCAAATCTGGCTAAAAATTCAAACACACGATTAATTCATGGTTCTTATAAAATGGAATATCGCTGGCTAATTTCTGTAACATATAAATAAGTTTGTATGTACTTATTATCTCTTAGCGATCCTTTATTAAATAACTGACACTCGATACAATTTATTTTTATAATTCGATCATGAATAATTTCATATTTTGTTATTGTACTAACATTTGCTTTCTATTGATAACGTGCTATGATGTGCCACAAGGTACATATTATTTCCCTATTCGACTCTTACTCATGCTTATTTTATTTATTTATTTATTTGTTGATGTTTGATGTACAATTTGTAATTATGAGAGATTAATTTTCAGTATTCATTTAGTTAATCAATCAATATCCACAACCATAATCGATTAATGAGACCCAACTTTTGTGTGGCTTAGAGAGGGAGTAGCACATGCTCTCACTACCATACCTTGGTGTGGATGGTAGCACCAGCTGGCATGCCTCCATCCCCTGCATTCGCTTTAAAAACTCCCGTCTATCCTCGGCCCACCCTCAAGTACGTATAATTTTCATCTCCATCCCTGGCCCACGATAAATTTTTTAATCCCCATCCCTATCCCTACTTCCCCATACCCGTTTCCCAAGCCTAGCAAGCTCCAAGCTTCTCCAAACCCAAAGCTCCAAGCCTTCTCTAAGTCCAAGCTAAATAAATTTAATATTTTAAATAATCCAACAACATTCTAAATAATCTAACACAACATAATGTAGCATAATATATTTGAACAAAATACAAACAACAAATGTCCAAAATACTATATTTATTTATAATATATATATATAAATACTACAACAAATGTAGTATAATATATATATATATATATATATATATATATATATATATATATATATATATATATATATTTATTTATTTATTTATTTATTTAACTGTAACTGGGATCTGGGATTCGTGCTGGAGGGGCTGGTACTGGGCTGGGTAAGAGTAAGTCCATCCCCGCCCATCCTCTCGCACCTGGGTGTATACTGTATATCCCCGTGATACGTCCACCGCCCAATACGTATAATTACATCCCCATTCAAACTGGGCTGTTTGACGAATACTCCGCTCTCCTTGGCCCACTCGCCTATCCTTTAACCGTACCTTTCCAATAGGTAACACGACCTCCGAATTTGGACTCAATTTCGTAGACATGTCTTTTCTAAACAAGGAGTCGCACTAGGGTTTTTATTTCTTATTTTGTTGTCCCTTAAAAAAAATAAATTAAAATAAGTGATGACTCCAAAAACCTTTTTTTTTTAAATGGTTTTTCAATATATATATATATATATATATATATATATATATATATATATATATATATAAAACGAGTCTCAATTATCAAGTGAGGACGACGTGAAAAATGCTGTCCACAAATGACGACCACTGATTTGAGGGTCAAGCTTGAATATAATTTGAGGAAAATGGTAATTGATCGGGATTGATTGTTTGACATCTACTGGTAAGCACAACACATCAGTGTTTGTTTTTTATTTATTAATTAATTTGCTTCATCATGATGTATCTATTATATATTTTCTACATTTCGATTATCGATTATGTATGATACTCATGGTTTCAGATGATCATTTCTGTTGTATGACTACTCCTCTCTCGCTTGATTGCATGTTGCTTGTCTATGGACACACATTTATCCCCTCTTGTCTCGACTCCCAATCTTGCCGACTCTCAGTCTCCTTTGTCAGCATGCTTGACGTTGACACTCATTGCTTCCTCGTTTGATCTTTCGATCGAGCTAATTATTAGGAGTAAGGTCCAACCCATGGTTATATCTATGTTCGGGAGTTATTCTCAGAGGTGGTCAACATATTGATGCTGAGGAATTTGATCTTTGAAGTCTTCAGATGTACCAAAGCTAAATTTCACAGATATTTATATGACCAAAGGTTCTCTTCTTGTTGATTTATTAGGTTTTTTTGCACCCACACATTCACTCCACACCTTGGGCTAATCTGAGCGCTTAGAATAAGGAGAGCCTTTACTATAGGCGCCCTCGATGTTTATGAAGTGCATGGTGTAGCTGATTGACCACCTCAGATGGAAGCCGCCTCATCTCTTCGCAGAGACAGAGAGGTTGTGTACCACCTGAGGTACACCATTCCTTCTAGGAACCCTCGAAAAGACCTACCCTCCCTCGTTTTTTGGGAGCCACCACGACCTTCAGCTCGAGTTTAAATCCTATCGATCGACTCCATCCTACACGTGGGTGCATCTGGTGAACCTTCAAAGTCGATTTAGTCATGATAAGGATCCGCATTCCTCTATTTCTCGCTTCCTCTCGAGGGTATACGAGATCGACCGGAGCATCGAAGCCTCAAGGCCACATAGCGATGGATCGCTTATTTCGCCTAATATAGCATTCTTTTGGTTCTATTAATGGACTCCACCTTATTTTGTTCTGCTTACACTTTCAGGATTCAATCGACATAAATCCAGTGACCATCTTCGGTTAGAGTCGTATAGTGGATTAGTATGTGCATCGGATCAAATAGACATGGATCCACATGTCGTGGGTTATCGAGCAGATTGCCGCCAGCTTATCTCCGCGCCTGTGATTTCTCACATAAAGATATAGCCTAAGTCGAGAGGATTGATGTAATAACAGCCCCCACGTATTTCAACACAGGAAGATACTCAGTTTGACATGAGGGCACCACCTCTACCTCCGTCGATGGCTCAAATGGCACCGACGCCATCCCCAGTGGCACCCTTTTTCAGCCCGTAGTTTCACAGAGGTGATCCCGCCTAACGCGATTGTTGTTCAGTCGAATTTATCGGGTGCTTTTGATGATCACTATGTGAGATTGGGGAGCGATGTTTGGGGATAGTCGAGCATTGGTAGAGGGTATGGATGTGTGATGGATTTGATAGTGCACTCTAGACCCCACTACACCTAAATTTTTGAATGCTCCATTACTTGGTAGTATATTGCCCAGTGCAGGATGTCCACGATCTACCTGAGGATATATAGCTACCACGGGCCACACTGATGAGGCTCAATCGATCATGTCAGTTCCCTCATTACCGTGCAGGTGGCACAGAAGTTGGCCTACACCAATGCTTCTCGCTGCAGGTCGACTTCAGAGGATCTTACCCATGAGTTTATTCAACCTGCTCTCTCTTTCAACACCGTCACATGTCACTAGAGAGAGCTTCTCGAGGTTACGAGTACAGGGAGCTCTTCGGCGAGGATCGTAAGTACATCATTCATCTCCCAAGGGGAGATAAGTTATTCGTATGATTGATCGTCCATCAAAGAGAGAGCAGATTAGCATGATCATGAGAAGTTTACAACCCAATTATGCTAGACATCTTATGGGTGTACCAATTATGGATTACAAAGCTTTGATAAAGCCATTGTATGGTATCGAGGATGGTATGACGTGCGGTTTATGGTCAGATTCTTCCTCTTCTTATAGTAAGGGGAATAAGTCATCTGGGTCATATAGACCAGAGGAAGTAAGAGCCATCCCTTCATTTTAGGCTAGCACCTGTGCCTCAGATGATCTGTCTCTACACATTAGATCCCTACTTTTTCCAGTTCTGGGCCTGCACTTCCATACCACCTTACCGCTTTAGGGTTACTAGCTCCATATACTCCACCACACACCAATTTATCGCACAAGTCATGGAGAGAGACCACCCACCGCTTCATCTGCACCTCGAGCGCCCACAATTCCTACACGCCAACCTAGATACTGTGACACTTACAAGCATTGTGCACGCTTTCTTGCGGGAGGTCTTATGGGACATTGATGACTACCGGATCGTCACCATTAGCACCGCAGTCCATTACCTATATTGTTCACCCCTCATTTTCTGATGGACCTACATGCCCATGATAGTGGCTCGACATACTACAAATCAATGCATCATTGAGACACGTTGTTCAGACTCGACACTAGTATTATGCAAATAGACAACCAAGATTAGTTCTAACCCCCTTCCAACTTATTCTACACATGCGATTCCTCCTCCAGCGGGAGGTATTCATTCTATTGATTTTGCTGAGTCTGATGATTGCATCCATATGTTATCATGGGATGATCAGGGGCCAGAGCCCATAGTATTTGATGATGGTTATGGCAATGACTGTTCATGAGGTAGCTGAGCGCCTGATCTACACACATGTCAAGCTCTACACAGCATTACTCTAGCTTGATCCCCGCACCGAGGGCAATGGGACTTCATAAGAAAGAGCAGAAACAGACTCCTTTATTCTGATTCCACACCGAGGATGTGATACACCAGAGATTCAAGATAAGTTATCAGCTGAGGTGAGTGGTCGACAACACCTCCGCCTCCATCTCCGCCCATAGATCCCTGGATACTTTTGTGAGACAAGATGCTGAGAGAGGATGATGAGATCCCTGCCAACCATAAGAGTACATGTGCTCTCAGATTCTATTTCAGAGTTTGCGCCACTTCCTCTACCACCCAGAGACTTGACAAAGCTCGAGCCTAATTGAGTTGACACGACCACAATGCCAGGGCCTACTCACATAAGCTTATTACCTAGTTTCGAGCCGGGCCAGATTGCTTTCTCTCGAGGATGACTTACCCTCCGAGGGCCCCACCACACTCGACCTCGCGATAATATTAGTCGTTATTTAAAGCCATCGTGGTTCCATCTCGTTCTTAGATAATGGATCCTACTTAAATGTCCGTCCACTTGCCATCTATCGCCTTCTCTGTGATATAAATGCTCCATAAAATTCCTTGAAAGCATCTACATGTGACAAGCAGAGCTTATGACGCATTCATAAAGAGACGTGGCACCTCGACTCTCGAGCCGATGATCGGGTCGCCTATTTTTCGTTGTTTTAGATTTCGAGATCCTTATATCCTTTAACCTACTCAGAAATACTTATGGATTCATAAGCTGCCTATAGCATCCCTTCTTCCCTTCATTTGAAGGTGAAGTTCATTCACGATGGTCTTGAGCTTGTATCACTATTTCATCTATGTGTGGGGCACATTTGACTTTTAAGCTAAGATTGAGATTAAATGCATGGGTGATGATTTTCATGACCTATTCGGCTGATGAGGGCATGGCACTGGAGCCAGGGACTTGGTCAAAGATTCAATACCCATGTCATTTGATCATCATAGCAGGCCGGTCATTTTGGACATGATGAGGAGCTTGTTGTACATGCCTAAGACATGTTTGGGGGTATCACACACTGCGAATGTGACAGTTTATCACGCTGGACCACGCACCCACTGCTTAGATTCAGACCTGCTAGAGGGCGATGGGATGCATGGTACAAATTGTGTCAGAGAAGGCCGTATCTCGACTTCATCGCAAACGATTCCATTCGATTATCATATTCGGCCCTTACACTTAGGTCAATCGACTATTTTCAGAGTGGCTTCGAGCCATTATCAGATTCCGATGGATTGATTGATGAACCTACTAATATCCAAAGATTTCGAGTCAGATCACTTTTTCACGCCTTTGTCATACGACATGGGGCTCCCGACTACTTACCTTGATCTACCCTCCTTCCCCCTGGAAGTCTAATAAGGTTTACTATATGCTTCTCCTGACGAGATACTGATTTGGGGTATTGATGGTTATTGCCGCTCCTGATGATTACAAACCAGAGCTACACCAGATGGCCATCGCCACTCGAGCCAAATTTTTTGCACTTAGTGATTGTAAAGCCATTTTAAGAGATGACACGATGCTCCTCCTCCAAATGTTGCTACGACATGGATGATGTTATTTGCTGATATCAGATTCATCGATATTTTAGTGACATGTTTGGAGAGTCCAATTCTTTGTTAACACCACTTTCTTCGATATTTTGTCGGATTTTACTTTCATATAGCACCTCATTCACCCATATCATATGTATCCACATATTGATGATGAGCTCATACTCTCGATTTTGATGAAATTACTCCAGATGGACTCTAATCATACTTTATCGATGTAAGTGAGTTTCACCTCCTCACGACCTGAGACGTGACCTCGTACAACTAGACCAACTTAGAGTCGAGAATCTGCACCATTTTGGCTCACAAATGAGAGATAGTTTGTTTAGGTTGAGCCTCAAATCATATTTTAGATGTTTTTATGTGGGTCATATGAGGACCTATCAGCTCTCACCCCCATAGTTTAGCACTATCTACCTCTTGTACATGCTAGGACCGACATAAGAAATCGAGGCTGATTACACCCCCTAATGGAGTTTGTATGTGAAGGAGGAGATCTCGTGGCAACTTATGTCGGGTTTACATCATCAGTTCGCATCCCCAAATGGTCGGCATGCTCGTCCCTCGCCACTCCTAAAAAGACTGCAAGGTTGTAGAGTTTGTGTAATTTTAGAAATCTCAATAAGCAGCCAAATTCTGGGCGATGATTTTCCTCTCCCACACATCGATTACGTCAAGCTGGATAAGACACAAGAGCATGCGATGTTGTCTTTTTATGGATGGATTCTTCGTTATAACCAAATTATGATGGTTCCTGAGACGTGGGAGAAGACATCTTTATCACCTGGGCTGGTACCCATCGTTATGTAGCTCATTCCGCTTCAAGTCAGTTATTATTAAGAACGCAAGGGCTACCTATCAAAGAACATCTACTACATTGTTTCATGACATGAAGCACAGGGATGTTGAGGTCTATGTGGATGATATGATTGTAAAGTCCTGTGATAAGGCGACCAATGGGCATTTTTGCATGCCTTTCTAAAGGGATTGATGTTTTAGATTAGACTGAATTTAAGAGTAATTTTGTAATGACTTCGAAAGCTCTGGCTACATGATTAGTGAGAGAGGTATTGAGATAAATCCTGATAAGATTAAAGCTATCATTGACATGTCTCCACCACAGATCGAGATTGAGATCCGAGGTTTCTTGGGTAGGTTACAATATATCATCAGGTTTATTGTTAGACCGATAGATACTTGTGAGCCTATCCGACTTCGAGGGAAGAAAACAACCTAAGGCTCAGGATGATCGTGTCGCCAGCGCTTGAGTTATTATTAGAGAGTATTTGCTTTCCTCCGCTTACCTCCCATGCTCGACGCACCTCTCTCATATATCTGGTCAATTTCGATATCAGCTGGCATGCTAGCCTGTACTCGATGATTCAGTATAAGCCATCTACTATCTAAGAGGATCGAGTATGAGACGAGGTACATTATGGATTGGAGTTTACTTAGCTTTAGTCTGGGCTACCTGCTGCAAAGCATCGAGACATTACACTTACGAGTATTTCAGCACAACCTCGCTTCTACTGGATCCTTCAAATATCCTCTGTCACATACCAATTTCGACGTGCGTACTTATGAGATGGCTTGCACTGATAGAGCTCTATCATTCGCATGTCACCAAAAGTCTATAAAAGGGAGTGTGTTAGCATATCACTTGGCCTTACTTCCATATATCGACAGTAGAGTGGTTGATAATGAATTTTCGGATTAAGGAGATCGTAGGGGTGACTAGTTTGTTTGGTTGGTGCATGTACTTTGATGGTGCAGCTAACCATTCTAGATATGGGATAGGTGTTCTATTGATCTCTTCGCATGGTGATCATATCCCAAGATCAATTGCTTGAATTTTCTCGGACGTTATCCCGCCACTTCCAACAACACTGTCAGCATGCAGGCATGTATCCTGCTGTAGACTACACTCGAGCTCTGATTGTAGCTGGACGGAGATATTAGGTGATTCTAATCTATAGCGGGACAGACAAATCCAAGGTGATCGAAGACCAGAGGATGTGAAACTTAGCCACATCATGCTTATTTAGTGTTTCCATGGCCTGTGAGATTTGATCGACTGAAATACACTCACCTACCCAAAGCACGGTAATTAGTTCATCGATGCTCTTGTATTTACTAAGCCCATGATTAACATTCCTCAGGTGTGGTAGTTCGCCCCGGCCAGCTGAGACTAGAAGTGTTCCCCGCTTATCGCTGTTTAACTAATCCAGTCGTGGCTCACGATGGTCTCATGATCATGATATTTATCATTTTCTTTAGATACTTATATTGATAAATTCCGAGGTCGCGACTAGCCAAGGGCAAGAGAGAGCTTCGAGAGATAGTTAGCCACCCACTCCTCAGGATACATGGAGAGACACTATATTAGATGCGGCAAATGATGGTGTGTTATTGTCAGGCTTAGGATCGAGATATGCCCGACCAAGGACGAGAGGTCCATCCTGAAGCTCATGGGCCCCACATGGGAGGACATATGTCAGTTCCTAAGATTATGAGGGACCTGCTATTTCGGGTTGACCTCATGGAGACATATCATGAAACATAGTTTGTTCGCAGATGTGGCCAAAGTGTCATATGCATGGAGATCTCATACACATTCCACCATCAGAGTTGCATGCATTGACCTCACCTTGGTCTTTTTCAATCCAAGGCATAGATGTTATCGTGGCACTCTACAAGTCCTCCAAAGCTGGTCAGCAGTTCATCCTAGTCGCTTATTGATTATTTCACGGCAGTAGAAGCCACTTCTTTATGCAGCTTTCAATGTGGTCAAGGTGGCCACCTTTATCGATCTCTGCATTATCCGCAGATACTGGGTTCATTTAGTCGATATCATATGAGGTGCATTTCTGTAAGGGAGGTCGACACTTTATTACAGATACGGCCTCAAAGATCATAGACGCCCCCACAAGCCGCAAACAAACAAGTAGGTGCTACAAACAAGAATATTAAGAGATTTTCACAAGAAGATGATCGAGATTTCTCGAGATTCGTCTCGAGAAGCCTTTACATTACGTGGGGTTTAATGCACCTCCTTTCACACTTCTACGAGCCACACCTACTTCTGGGCTTATGGTATGAGGCAATTTTGCCCACTGAGATAAAGATGAGATCCTCGAGAGTAGCCCTAGAGCAAGAGGATTGGGAAGGCTGAGGGCTCACCACTGCCTGATCAACCAAATTTACACGAGAGGAGAGTCACACTATATTCAAAGTTTACTAAAGGAAGATGACCCAACGCTTCTAAAGTGTTGCTTCCACCACTACAACGAGGCGTATTTGGCTTCGAGAGTCCTCGAGGATTGGTCACTGACCCTTGATAGGAAGTTTCAGACCCAACCTGAGCCGGACCTTACATTGTCAGAGTCACCTCGCAGGAGCTACATGGTTGATGAACTTAGATGGAAAACCACTCGTGAGCCAACCAACGTGGATCAACTGGAAAGTTTTACAAGCCGAGACCATGGTCGCAGGATGGGTGGCCATAATTTATGTTAGCCATATACCTTATCACTTGTTACTCACATTTTTTTTTTACCGTTGCTAACCCATTGAGCCTCACGCATGCATTTTGGCTTATTTTTCTCTTATAGCCCTACTTACTTTTTCATACCTGGGATAAGGGCCCTCTAGTGTGTGGATGCCTTACTTAGGGATCTTATGAGTTATGGACACATCACATATTCTCTCTTACATCAGTTTCCTACCACATTCACTTCATATCAGACTTCATTTCCATTTCATAGTTTCTATGTTTTCACCACTTTCTTTCTATCTGACTTCTCGTTCTATCTCATTCTTTCCCACTTAGGTTGGTGATCTATTCATTTTACTGCATGGGGGTTTGTCCTATCATCCCTTCACTCATTCCATCGACATTTGTCTTAGACTTTAGTTTGAGAGGCTTAGCGCCATTTCCATAGAGTTGTTTTATTTGCACTCTTCGTGCTCGAGATATGTTCGGTTTATTACTATATTGGTTTTTCTTTCATTGTTTTATTCAATCTATGCGCAAAAAAAAAAAAAAAAAAAAAAAAAAAGAAAAAAAGAAAAAAATATATAAATAAATGTGCATGTGTATGTATTCGCACGTATTCCCTGAGTACATATATGATTTACGTGATCATCGTTGAGTGTATGTATTAGTTACGGAGCTCAGATGTAAGCTTTCCGAGATCCCATTATCATGTGCTTACTTTGATATTTTATTAGTGGTATGTGAGATGACTGATCCTTTCCTAGGGGCTTCTAGTCAGTATCATATTCATCATCTCATTTGTTAACAACATGTCTTCCCCATGCAGTGATTTAGGTAGATTCATCATATCATCATCAGTTTTTTCCTAACTGTTATTTATCTTCTTGACTTCATACCTCTCATTTTCACATTTATCACCCTTATATGTTTATTGATTTCGAGTTTGATGTTTCACTCTACATCCTTTTCCTCTTACCTATCTTACCACATGTTACACTTTTTGCATCACATCACTATTATTAGCACTTCCATTTGATGCTCTTGTGTCCATGGCTCATGAGACTTCTTATGCATGTCGAGACTTCTTATGTATGTGGCATTCCACACACGAGGGCATGGGGTTATTCATTGGGTGTTTAAGCCTAGTTTCCCTTCATTTCTTTTACCTTATCACCCTAAGCCTACATTATAGTCTGTATCGTAAGACCACCTTGAGACCATGAGATTTAACGTTTTCTTTGACAACATCTACTGATAGGTATCGAGACTTGATCGATAACTAGACATTATCATGTGGTTTTTCAGAGATGCCTTACTACGCTTCGATCCATTTTAGTCATAGCCTAGATGAGATCCGAGGTCGCTGCTGACGGGGATGAATGGGATTTTGTGACCGATTCCCCACATGCCATACTAAGGCATACCCCCATTCTTCGTGATCATCCGGATTTGTTCTGTTGTGCAGACACTCTGGTTAAGATGTCGAGCCATATTTTGATATTTTGGGGTTTCATCATACTCCCATAGGATGACATACATATCATACTGGGCGCATCCTTATATGCTGGGGACCATTAGGAATTTGTTCGTTTCTCAGGCATACAATCATTATTACAGGATGAGTCTTCATTATGACATTTTTCGATTTCATCATGTTTTGATAGATGTCACATCAGTGGCATGCCATCCCTGGCCTTTCGGATCATTCGAGGTGGTCGATTTGTCCGCATAGTCTTATCGAGGATACGAGCCATCAAGTACATACTTCGACTTTATCATGTTTCGCTGATGTCATACTGGGGCATACCCTCTAACTTCGCTTTTACTATCTTTAGTTCGCACGCTCGCATTCTCGCCTCTCGCATAATGCATCTCGCACTTCGCCTTCATATGGATCGATGTTCAGACTTCATCCGATCACATCGGGCTAGCACCGCAGCTTAGACGCTCACACTCGCTGGTGATATCAAGCGCTTCAAAACTCGCTTCATATGGATCGATGTTTAGACTTCATCTCTGTATCACATTTTCTGAAGATCGCAGCTTAGACGCTTCGATTTCGTTCGCTACACGCATTCGCATTTCGCTTCTTCATATGGATAAGATGTTCAGACTTCATCTGCATCACATTTGCTAGCACCACCGTTTAGCCGTTCAGACTTCGTCTTCTGCATATCAAGCGTTTAGACTTCGCCTTCATATGGATAAGATGTTCAAACTTCATCTGCATCACATTTTCTAAAGACAATGACGACGCTCATACTTCGCCTTCACATATTAGGCTATCTGCATTTCACCTTCTCATACGGATAAGATGTTTAGTCTTCATTCCGCATCACATTTGCTGGAAGACAAGAGATTAGGACGTCAAACACTTCGTCAGATATCGTGCATCTCGACTTCGCCTTCATATGGATAAGATGTTCAAACTTCATCTCGTATCACGCTTGCTAAGACTGCAGCTCGTGACTTCGCCTTCTCGTATATCAGCGCTCGCATCTCTCTTCATATAGATCGAGATGTTCAGAGTTCATCTCGGTGATCACATGTAAGCAAGACCACATGACACACCTCACCCTTACTAATGGCAGGTAAGTGCCTACCACCCATTAAACCCCCACTGCTACCTCTAATGACTAGAAATTCTATGAAGCGGTCGTATCGTCGCTTAAACCTCGATAATTTTTTTTTCCCTTTCTTAATTCAGGATTTAAACTCGGGCAAATGCAGAAAACCTCGCCACATTTACCGACTACATATAGGACAATTCCAAACTCAGATAATAATAACTTACATTTTTTCCAAATATATAAACTAAAGAATATCTTCTGGGTAAAGAGCCTCTGTGCTCAATACAGAGCATATTCACACAACTACGCTATGTACATATATGAATGCTCCATTATACAAATTCAAAGTATTTTTACAAAATATTATTAATAATCAAAGATTCTGTACAAATGTCGAGAACTTAACTGGCCTCCAAATATCCGGAGTGCCTGTACCTGGAAAATAGTTTTTAAAACACAAAATAATGAGCTAAACGAGCTTAGTGAGTGTATGCTTTATAAATAAAGCCATTTTTCTAAAACATCTCAAAACCAGAAACTTTCTTTTACAAGATATTTTCCAAAAGCCTCGTCATTACTCTTTTTGCTTTCGTTTAAAGTTTTTAAAAACTTTTCAAATCTCTTGTCATTGTTGCTTACCTTGCTTTCGCTTAAAAGTTTATAAACTTTTCTAAATCTTTGCTTTAAAAGTTTATAAACTTTTCATGCAACACGGAGGTGTCCGCTCAAACTGGCCATTGCTTTAAAATAAAACTGGAGCCCGGCTCAACCGCTTTGCTTTAAATCACCACGGAGCCTGGCTCAACCGCCGTTTTGAAATAAAACGAGGGCCGGGCTCAAAACTGGCTGCTTTAAACAAACACTGAGCTTCCTGCTCAACCGTGCACCAAATGGTCGATTTTCAAATCTGTACAAGCATGTTTATAAATCATCAACCACCGGAGGCCTTTCCACTTGTCAGAATTCCTAATGAACACGTGATTCCTCGGGCATCGATCGGCCTGGCCGACCCGGGTCCGCCTTCACCCAGGTGGAAGTCTCCGCGCACACTTTCACTCCACCTTCCCAGAAATACGGTGAATCAATTCGGTCTCCATCACCATAATTTAGTTAACACATTAACTGTAACACCCTAAATTATACCCTAACGGTTTGATAACATGTTTATGGTATAATAAAAGTAATAGTACATTTGTCCGGAATAAAATAAAGATAAAATAAAATAAACAAGAACATGGAATTAATACAATAGTTAAGGGTAAATTACTAAGTTACCAATCTCAGACCCATAATACATTTAATAAGTTCATATGCCAAAGTAGAAATACGTATAAGTTAAATCATATAATAGAAAGTCGAGGACTAAAGAGCAGATTGAAGAAAGATATTAGAATGAAGTAAAGATGAAAAATCGTGAAGACATAAGTATTAGGCTATGATATATAAGCTTCTCCTCGACCGGAAAGTGAAATAAAAGGGATAGTACTTCAAATGTAAATATCTCATTGCCTGAGAGAGAGAGAAGAGAAGAGAAAAGGAAGAAGAAAGAAGAAGCAGTTAAGAGAAAAGAAAAGAATAAAGAAGGAAGAGAAAGAGAATATCTGCAGTAATGTAAGGAATTACTAAATTTGAAAATGGATACATGTCTGTCAGAGTGGAAACTACATGAGCATGGAAGTCTGGGCTGTCTGCATGGGGCTAGGATACATGGTTTAACCTCTATCTTGTGTGTACCTGCTAGTTTGGGAACTCCTAAACTCATTTCGTGTGTGGTCGAAGGAGAAAGTTCTAAGCGCTCCTAGCACAGGTTTTCTTGGAGAGGGTCAAGTACTAAACTAAGTACTCTCCGCATTTTGATCCTACGTATATTGACCTAGAACTTATTTTGGTAATAACAAAGGGAATTTGGAAGTAAGTCCTTCTGATAAATTGTAGCCACATCAATGGAACTTGATGTTAGGCTTTTGAATCTCTCACTGGACCTCTCAGACTAAGTTATAGTCCCTTTACTCGAGAGGTCAGCCCAAATACCCAACTGCCTAAGCCGTCACACTCGGGTCAACTACCGGACCTTAGAAACGGGTTTTTGAGCAAGAAATAAAGGAATTTGGCAAAGTCCTGGTAAATTGTAGCCAACATCAGTGAATCCTGGATATTAGGCTTTTTAATTTCTCACCTGGACCCCTGTAGACCAAGTTATGGTCTTTTACTCTGAATTAAATGGCGAGAGGTCGCCCATTTACAGGTCAAAGAGACCTCATGACCGAGGTCACAGATCTCATCCCGTAGAGAGGCCACTGCATTCGTCCCATAGAGGTCAGCTGGTCCCAGAGGTCAGTTGGCCTCTGCAGCCTCAATTTCTGTCCTGTAGAGCCTCCTCCACTCTCGTCCCTAGGAGCTCAACTCATCGTCTCGGGCCATTGTCTGTGATGACTATGTATGACCTCCAAATTCGGAAGGTCATAACTCCTCCGTCCGAACTCCGATTTGGGTGTTCTTGGACTCTATGGAAAGCCCATTGAGTCAAGAATACATTCATATGACTGAGAAAGATATTAAATGTCAGACCAAGGTGATAGATAGAGCTCGTCCAGAACAGGTCAGCTCATCGGGCCCAGGTCACCACCAGTTGACTACGCATGACCCTCCAACTCAAAGGTCATAACTCTTCGCTCGAACTCCGATTCAAGTGTTCTTGGACTCTATGGAAAGCCCATTGAGTCAAGAATCCATCCATATTCTTGAGGAAGATATTAGATGTCAGACCGAGGTGATAGATAGAACTCGTCCAGAATAGGTCAGCTCGTCAGTTCAGGTCAGCTCGTCTAGGTTGACTACGTATGACCTCCAACTTCGGAAGGTCATAACTCCTTCGTCTGAACTTCGATTTGGGTGTTCTTGGACTCTATGGAAAGCCCATTGAGTCAAAAATCCATCCATATGCCTGATGAAGATATTAGATGGACAGGTGATAGATGGGCCTGGTCAGAACCAGGTCAGCTCGTCGGTTCAGGTCGGTCGTCTGAGTTGACTACGTATGACCTCCAACCGGTAGCTACTGATCTAAACTCAGTTAGGTGTTCTTGGACTACATGGAAGCCCGTTGAGTCAAGAATCCATCCATATGCCCTAAGGAAGATATTGATCTCAGACCAAGGTGATGAGTAAGAGCTCGTCCATAGCAGGTCAGCTTTCGTCAGTTCAGATCAGCTCGTCTAGGTTGACTCATTATGGCCTCCGACTTTGGAAGGTCATAACTCCGCCGTCACGAACTCGATTAGTGTTCTTGGACTCTATGGAAAGCCCGGTAGTCAGAATCCATCCATATTCCTGAGGAATATATTAGATGTTGGACCGAGGTGATAGATAGAACTCCATCCAGAGCAGTCGATTTCGTCGATTCGGGTCGAACTCATGCAGGTTATTCACGATATGACCTCAAACTTTGGAAAGTGCATGCTTAACTCGTCCCGAACTCAGGAATTAGTGTTCTTGGGTTTCTATGGAAAGCCCATTGAGTCAAGAATTCATTAATAGACAGCCTGATAAGATTGGAACTCATATTATTCCCAGAAAACATGAAAAATAGTAGGCCTTGTAGGTAACCATAGTTATTCATATTATGAATTCATAAATAACTCATAAGCATACAGGGTAAGCATAGTTATTTATGCATACAATGAGACATGAAAAATGCAAATTTATGAATAAATGATTATATATATATATATATATATATATATATATATATATATATATATATATATATATATATATATATATATATATATATATATATATATATATATATATATAATATATTCTTAGAATAATGATAATTATTCGAGGAATATGAGATATATCTTTTGAACATAAAATACCGCATTGATTGTCTGTGAAGCGCGGTAGAGGATAGATGGGCATGCTATTAGGGAAAAACCAAGTACGTAGCATCTGAGGATTCGATGTGAGGCGTTTGGTCGATGGGGTCGTCCGTTTGGATCACGGTGGCGAAAGGGTCACCCGCAGGCGCCTTCGGGCCCTTATAAATAATTAGATTTATGCCGTCTGATGACGCGGTAGCGCCGGTAGCGCAGATCACTATTTCTACGGTGATACAGCGCCTTCGGGCCTGCAGTTTCACATCCACTTCTAAGGTTTATGCGGACGCAAATACAAAAGGGAATTGGCGGATATATGCAAATGAATTGCTTAGAATATATGGCGTGATATGAGGAAGCGTAAGCCCATTTGTATCACGGATAATGATATCTGATTACAAAAACAAGTAAAGTGCGAGATGGCGTGAAAAGTATATGGAAGATGATAAGAAATGAAACTTGATATGAAAAGTATATATAGAATCATTCAATGTTATATGTGTATAGGCATTTTGCATGGCTGTGGTGACCCTTAATAGGAGTCGTCCTGCCTATTAATTCCCCACTAAGCGTAAAGCAGCGGGTGTTCAATGTGAGTGAAGAGAGGAAACCGGAATGGAATGATCCACATCGGCGGTCAAGGCCACACATCAATAGGTGCTTCAGAGGCCTTGATTGTACGTATATGAAATTTTGTAAACTGATGTAAATATTATAATCATTGAACCACTTCTATATATATGGGCTTGTATATATATTTTGTAATCCGTACTTCTGAGAATATATCTGATTGTATTTAACATTATATGAATGAACTAGCTTATAGTTTATACGTAAGAAAAAAGACCCTCACTTGACACCTATCTTAGGAGTTAGGCGTCGCGTCTTTCCCTATATCTTTCACTTGTACGTCATACGATCTCCTTTAAATGCCATGATGCATGTTCAGTTTGCCAACCGGGGGAAAATCACAAATGCATGTATGATATCCTAACATATAGTGCCACGTAAACCTCGGCAGGTATGCTTGCTTATAACTAGGGATTTAGTTAGGCTTGTTTTATTATTTTCTTACCTTGCCTTGCTTTCTTGAAATCTGTGGTACACAACTTCGAAACCATTTCTTTAACGCTTGCTTGAAACATGGTTTAATAATTCAAAACCATTGTTTGCTTTAAATATGGTTTGATAATTCAAAACCATTTGCTTGCTTACTAAACTCATTGCTTGCTTTTCTAAATCAAAACCATTTACTTGCTCTTTGAATTATGGTTTTACAACTCAAAACCATTAAATACCCGATTAATATATGAGTTTATAATAATATCTGCTAATTATTTGAGAAAATAAGAGTTTAGAACACTCACCTTTTTGCTTTTAACCTACACACTCAGCGAATGTCTGGCCCGAAATATTAATCTCTACGTAATCGCATAATTTTTAACGTCTTTACCATAGCATAGTCATAATTTTAACGGTACACTATGTTTTCGTGAGTTCCAATCTTGGCTGAACCTCTTAATCATTTAGTAAGGTTCCTCTCAAAACTACACAATTACGGGCATTTGGGCCTTCGCGGTCTAAGTCTTGCTGATCGGTGCAGTCTGGAATTGGAATCGATTAGGCGGAATGCCGGTGCGCGGATCGGTGCTGATCTGGGTATTTCTGGATGAGTCTTAGAATGCAGTTTGGCTTACGATTGGGGCGGTACCCGTATCGCTCTGTTTGATCTGGGTACACTTCGAGAATTTACTAAATTGCTTCTTTTTCCCTCTTTTGGTACCATTTCTCTTCATACAACTTCTATATTCCACAATACCTCAAAAATCATCATGGAATTCATCCAAAAACAACTCCATAACACTTGAATTGGTGATTTGGAACTTCATAAAACCAAACCCTAGGTGAAAATCCAAGAATTCAACCAAAGGTCCACCAATTCTACAAAACCATATAATTATGATGATTCCATGTTTATTTTACACCAAATAGGGTTTTTACCCACATAACCTCAACAAATCTAGGGTTTGGGTGATCTCTTCCACAAAACCCTAGAAAAGAAGGAACAAATCTCCAAACCAAAACTCTAGGAATCCAAAAGACACTTGATTCCATCTGAAAACATACCTTTTTGCTCTCTTCTTCTCCTTCCTTTCTTCTTCTATAACATTTACTCTCTTTATCTCGCTCTCGCTGCCAAAGCGTGGAGCCCCAGCACGATGAGATAAATGGGCATTTTGTTTGTCTCACTCTCTTTATAGTCCTAAATGGCCCTTTAAATGTCAATTAGGTCCTCCGTCTTTTAATGACTGCCGTCAACTTATATTATTAATACTTTGGCATATCTTCTTTGATTATGCCTTACATGTCCGTTGGTAATTCACAGATATTGCCCTTCTTACAGCATCACATTCAGGGTTCCATAAATTATCATTCCATATTTTCATCCTTAATAGAACTCCCGAAAATATTCTGATGGCACTTGGTGCACATCGCCCCACGGTCGCACATGTCTTTGTACATTACCGGGATGGGGCGTTACAAAATCCTCCCCCCTTAGAACATTTCGTCCTCGAAATGAATAAACTAAATTCAAAGGAAAGGAAAATACCTCATTCGGAAAAAAATTGAGGTGCGACGAGTGCATTGAGCCTGCGGCTCCCAGTAATTGCCCTCCCTCTCACTGATTTAGCCTCACAAAACTTTAACAGCGGAATCACCTTACTCCTCGGCATCTGTTCCTTGCGATCTCGAAATACGCACGAGGCGTTTCCTCATAGTCGAATTCTCCTTTAGGCTGCCTTTGGGTGCTCTCTTGCACATGTGAAGGATGCGGAATCTCTTTGTATCTGCATGTGGAATGTTGTCTTGAATCCTTGCTAACTGCAGGTAACTTCTTTATAAGCCTCTTGGCCCCACTTTGCTCACAATCTCATAAGGTCCTATAAATCTTGGACTAAGTGATGACCTCAGACCAAAACACATATACAAATTTAGTTGCACAATTACCAAAGGACTATTATCTAATCCCCGGAAATTGCACCATAAAACTTGTTGATACCTAAAATCTCCTAGAGTTAATCATTTTCAATTTTGGTTTTTGTGATATCTACTTAGAAGTGTGAATTGACAAGTAATAAAATGGATATAGATGAATATCGATCTACGGAGATCTCAGAATTTTAAATCAACTACCCTTACTACTCAAGCTCAGGTACTATTTGGACCATAAAGTGATATTGGGGTCCCGGCAGAAAATTTGGAAATTATCTTAGCATGGAGTAAAATAAATGAACAATCAAATAAAAATGGAATATAAGGAATAAAAGAATAAAGAAGAATAGTTAAGAAAATAAATGGACATTTGAATAATTATCTTTCGAAGGACACATCAAATATACTACTATAGTGAAGTACCAATTCTGTAGTTATCTTGATAAAACTTCTTGAATATTTCGGGTTTTAAAATGTCGAGGCGTTTAGCGGTAAAAAGTGGATCTCTCCACACTTCATTTATTATCTAATTTTCTGATTCTCTGCGACGGGAAATTAAATAACTACTTTTAAAAGGGATTTCCTTAATCTGGTATTTTCTTTTGTGCTTCATACCCATTTTATGAATGTAAACCTTAGCTCCCAGAAGTTATCGGTCAACCGAGGATGTCTGACTTCGGGATGCTCTTCCTCGAGATTAGAATAGATCACCCTCTCCTTGATTAGATCTCAGCTAACGAGTTGGTCTCCTTGTATTCGAGATTGGGGTAGACTCTACCTTGTTTAGATTGATAACTCATTCAACTCTTTCTTGATTTCAAGTGAGAAGGGTGCTCCCGGAAATAAACTTGCAAAGCTCATTAGATCTCAAATAGCAGGTTAATATACCTTGAGAAATTGTTCATAACTCCCAGGAATGCCTTCTTTGTGTCACTCAGTTTGATCGCATCTTTCATACGCCATGGTTGTGTTTTGCTTTCCTTGTCTTTCAGTACATGAGTGTTTTCTCAGTCGAAATCGGTGGAATCAGATCGGTTTTTGTTTGCTTCCTATGCGTAAAGTTTTTTAAAAAGCAAAACACACTCCCATTAATAGGATTAGTCAAAACAACAAATATATTCAATATAGTTCGATTTAGCCCGGTTAGTGGTCCAAAATGAACCAACGCGAAAAAACTATTTTGTTCTTTTCTTCTAAATGTCCAAATTAGCATTTCCTTCTTTCGTGCGAATATTGATTTACTAAATTCTTTAGATCCGTGACGGCGCCGCTAAAACTTGATGACCTCGGACCAAAACATATACAAATTTAGTTGCACAATTACCAAAGGACTATTATCTAGTCCCCGGAAATTTCACCATAAAACTTGTTGATACCTAAAATCTCCTAGAGTTAATCATTTTCAAGTTTGGTTTTGGCCTGATATACTGCAAGTGCACAGGTCGACAAGTAATAAAATGGATATAAGTCCAGATATCGATCCCACAGAGATCTCAAGAATTTTGCAATCAATTCATCTTTACTACTCAAGCTCCGTACTATTTGGACCATAGTGATAAGTCCAAATTTAAGAAGCTGGAAATTATACTAGCATGAGTAAAATAAATGAACAATCAAATAAACTGGAATATAAAGAATAAAGAATAAAGAATAGTTAAGAAAATAAATGACATCAATAATTATCTTTTCGTAGGACACATCAAGTATCGCTACTATAGTGAAGTACCACCTCGTAGGTTAATACTCGATAAAACTTCTTGAATATTTCGTGCTTTAAAATCATTCAAGGCGTTTAGCAAGAAAGCCGATCTCTCCACACTTCACATTTCATTATCTAATTTTTCCTGATTCTCTCGAAGACAGGAAATTAAATAACTACTTTTAAAAGGGATTTCCTTAATCTGGGTATTTTTCTTTTGCAATACTTCATACCCATTTTATGGACTGTAAACCTTAGCTCCCAAGTTATCGGTCAAGCAAGGATATACAACTTCCAGGATGCTCTTCCTCAAAATTAGAATAGATCACCCTCTCCTTGATTAGATCTCAGCTAACACGGGATCGGCCTCACTATTCGAATTGAGGTGAACTCGCTTGTTTTAAATTCGATAACTCATTCAACTCTTTCTTCTTGATTTCAAGTGAGAAGAGATTTATCAAGTAAAACTTGCAAAGCTCATTAGGATCTCAACACGTTAATATACCTTCAAGCAATTGTCTGTCCCTATGAAAATGCCTTCTCTGCGGTCACCAGAGGGGGCCTCTCAAATCGTATAATGAGACAAATCTTATAATCTGCATAAGAAACTGATATTCAGATCAAAACAAAACCTAACACTGTAAGTAAATTCATAAACTCGAAATTAAAAAACTATTGAAACGACCACAGAAAGATAATTTCGACTATAGAATTCACTTAATGGAAGTCGATTCTCACCATGAATTGGGTACGCCACAAAGATTCCTCCGATCATAAGAATAATCAGTAATTGAACTGAAGAGTTGAATTCCAGAAATTTGTCTGAACTTCAACATTCCAGGTAGTAATTTGAAAAGAATAGAATTCTGCATTCAGCTTATGCTCAAAATCGACAACACCCAGATCCAGAAATTAAAACGAAAAATGAAACGATAAATCTAATCTAATCTCTAACTATCAACATTGAAGAAAAGAAAAGAAAAGAAAAGAAAACTAAAAGGAAAATAAAGAAATGAGCCCTCGCCTACCCAGATCCCTCTCACTGCGGTCACCGCCAAGTCAAGGCTCCTCTTCTCCGGGTAAATACAGATGATAGGTTTCGCTTGGGCCCTAATCCCAACGCATTGCCAGGATTTCCGCGGATCGCCTGGGTTATTCAAGTCGCGACTTCAAATCCCTTGTCGCACATCATCCATGTCACGACATCGATTTCACGTCGCGACATCAACTTAATTAATTGCAGCTTTCAACTGATGTCTTCTGATGTCGCGACCTCGGTCCCTTGTCGCGACATCAACTTATGTTTTTGGAGGCTTCACTGGTTGCTTTCGGTGTCGCGACTTCAGTCTCTTGTCGTGACATCAGCTTAAGGAACTTACAAGCTTCCATCGATTTTCTTTGATGTCGCTTAATAACAATCTCTTGTCGCGACACGCCTTACGGCTCAGCTCTTCACTTGACGGCTCCCCGTCGCAACATCAACCTTGTCGCGCGACATCAATTCATGCCCTCGTGTTTCAACCGGTCGCACGATGTTCGTGATTTAGTCCTTCTGTCGCGACAACAACTTGAGTTACCTCAGCTTCATCTCACCAAGCCTGTCATAGCTTCAAGGCGATTCTCTTGTCGCGACCTCCATCCCGAGTCGCGACATCAACCCTTGTCGCGACATCACGATGCTGTCGCGACATCATTCCCTTAGCTTCTGGTTAATCCGCCTGTTTATCCGTGATTCCCGCCAGCGATCAGCTGCTTATTATTTCTTCACTTTTCTGAAGTCATGACCTTCTTCTTTAGCCGATCTCGTCAGGACTTCTTTTTCAGACGCTTCGATGTCGCGACCGCTCAATTCATCGCCGATGCTTCACGACAAATGTCTTATGTCGCGATTACGAAGTCTTCTTCTTCTTCATTTCCGGTTGTTTCACCTGAAAGTTTCTTTAACTCCTCAGCCTGCCTTATTCTTCAAGTAAGCTTCGCTTTCCGACCGAGTTTTGTATCACGTAACCCGATATGCATTTTGATTGTCGCCACGCCTTCACGACACAAGGTTCCTTCCATCTGCGGTTGCCTTTTCACGCGAACTTGCTTCAGCCAATTATCTCATTAACGCTCATCCACCTTCTGCTTCTTTTTTTTCTGCAAAAATTCTTCTTTTTCTTGAATTCCTTGCCATTTAACAGTTTGGTTAGTTATTCCATAATTCTGCATCTTAATTATTCCTTTTTACATTAAAATCAAACAGAAAAATGGACTAAAAATAGATGACTTTTAAGCTCATCACTAAGCTTGCCTCTCTTCCCAAATCTCAAAACACCTTTCCAAGGGGAAATCTTCAAAAAGACTCGGTCACCTATCTCAAACTGCAAGTCTTTGCGACGATTGTCCGCATAACTTTTCTGTCTATCTCTTGCTTTCTTCAAGTTATCACGAACAACTTGCACTTTCTCTGAAGTGACCTGCACTAGCTCAAGGCCTACTAATCTTCTCTCACCAACCTCATCCCAGCACACTAGAGTTCTATATTTCCTACCATACAGTGCCTTAAATGGAGCCATTTCTATACTGGCCTGATAGCTATTATTGTAGGCAACCCATCGCTGGCGAGTATCCCAACTTCCCCAAATTCCATCACACGCTTCAAGATATCCTCTAACAGACCGAATAGTCCTTTCTCGACCACATCCGTCTCTGAGGATGAAATGTCAGACCGAAATGTAGGCGAGTACCTAAAGCCGCCTCGCAAACCAGGCCAAAACCTGGATGTGAATCTGGGGTCTCGATCTGACACTATCGAAACTGGAACCCCATGAAGTCTCAATTATTTTTGCATCCACATACAACTCGGGCCAACTTTTCCAAAGAATTTCAACATTAACCGTAGAAAATGAGCAGATTTCGTCAATCGATCAACTATCACCCAAATAGCATCATATGTCGCTTCCCGAGTCCGTGGGAAGACCCGCCACAAAAATCCATAGTGATCTTCTCCCATTTCCATATCGAATAGGGAGAATCAGATCTTCCCATGGGCCTGACATGCTCGCCTTTCACCACGACAGTTAGGGCACTGAAACGAAACTCGCGATTTCTTTCTTCATCCCATTCCACCAGTAATGTTCTTTCAAAGTCCTGTACATCTTGGTACTGCCTGGATGCATAGCATACGCATATGAATGTGCTTCTTCCATAATGTCTCTCTTCAGTTCTCCATACTCTGGCACACACATTCTCTGGCCTTTCACTATCATGTTGTCATCTCTAATTTGAAACTCTACTTTCTTTCCTTACTTTCCTTGCTTAATCATCCGTGGATCCCCGCAACCGCCCCGCTATAATCCGATCCACCAGGAGGGGTCTAACATGAAATGTATTAATAAGGCTCCCGAATCCTCAACCTCTTAATATCACCCCCTAAAGCTCCTCAAATCCACCAATATGGAAGATAACCCGATCCCATGTGAGACAAAGAACTCTCCGGGTCGCCTACTCAAGGCATCCAAGTATGACATTAGCTTTTCCCGAGATGTACCAATAGAACAAATAGTCCTTAATCAACTCAAGCCATCTTCTTTGCCTTGAAGCTTCAATTTTTCTAGGTGAAAATATATTGAAGACTCTTATGATCTCGTGGAAGATTCTGCATAAGGAAATTCATATAAGTAATGTCTCCATATTTTTAGAGCAAACACGACTGCTGCAAGCTCTAAGTCATGTGTAAGGTAATTCTCCTCATGCTTCTTTAGCTGTCTAGAGGCATATGCAATCACCCTATCATTCTGCATCAAAACACAACCAAGGCCTTGCCGTGAAGCATCACTATAAACTGCAAATCCATCTCTTCCATTAGGCAAAGCTAGAACTGGAGCTGAAGTCAATCTACCCTTCAAATCCTCAAAACTCTGTTGGCAGGCGTCCACCCAATCATACTTGACATCTTCCTCACGCCTTGGTCAAGGCTACTTATCCTCGAGAACCCTCAACAAACTTCCCCGTAATACCCCACTAAACCAAGGAAGCTTAATCTCCACACATTCTTTGGTGGTTTCCACTCTATCACGCCTTCTATTTTCCGGGGATCTACACTCCACCCCCCTAAGCTGAGATCACATGACCTAGAATGCCACCCCACAAGCCAAACCGACACTTGCTCAATCTCTGAGCATACAACTGCCGCCTCCCTTGTGTGGTCCGCAACACCATCCTCAGTGCTCCGAATGTTCCTCTCGAACCACGGAATACACTAGGATATCATCGATAAAACTATGACGAACCTATCTAAATATGGCCCAATACCCGGCTCATCAAATCCATAAACGCCGCCGGAGTTAGTCAGTTTCAAACGGCATCACCGTAAACTCATAATGCCCTCAGAAGGTGTTCCGAATGCGCCTGGGTACATCACTCTCCCGCACCCTCAACTCGATGATACCCGACCTCAAGTCTATCTGAGTATAGTCGACCCTTGAAGTTGGTTGAATAACTCATCGATCCTAGGAGTGGATATCGAGCATGGATGGTAATCGTTCAATTGCCTATAATCTCCATACACAACCTCGGCGAAACTCCCATTCTTCTTCTTTTTTGGGCCAGTATGAGGAACTCGAGCTCCTTAAGTGGGATATGCTCACCGAATGAACTTTTACTTAAATAATTCTTCTAATCTGAGCCTTAAGCTCCCTCAACTCGCAGAGCCATCCTATAAGGAGGAATGGAAATGGGCTCGGGCCTCCCTAGAATTAACTCAATGGTGAACTCCACCTCTCTTCGGGAGGTAATCCCCGCAATATCATCCGAAACACATCTCGGGAACTCTCTCTAACAACCGAATCTCATCCACCATAGCCCCCTCCTTCGTCTCCACCACATAAGCCAGATAACCCTGACAACCCTTACACAACATTCTCTGCGCTGCCATGGCGGAGATCATATTGGAAGATAACTCTTTGTGTATTCCTCTGAACTTTACCTCCAATTTCCCTTGCCTATGCAACTTTACTTCCTTTTTATAACAATCTAATGTGGTTTCATGGCGAGACAAATTAATCCATGTCGAACCACATCAAAGTCCTCATATCTAAAGCTAAGATCCGCTGGGAACTCCCGTCCCCAATCGAACTCTACTATCTCTCGACTACTCGCTTGGAGAAACAACGGATCTCCAGCTCGAAGGGAAACTCTCATATGACCCTCTAATGGCTGGGTCTCTATCTGGAAGCGATCTAAGAAAGGCTTGGATGCAAATGAATGCATGGCTCCTAGGTCCACTCATGTATATGCATTATGATCAAGGATAGAAATAATACCAGTGACCACATCTGGAGTAGCATCCGGTGATCTCTACGAAGTCACAAAGATACACTCCTCGTCCGAGTGCGGGCTTCGTCTATATCCCCTGGGCACTACCTCCGCCCTACCACGGCCGCCTACCTATGGTCAGGTCACCCCTCTACTGCTGAAACCTCCCGAAGACTTCGAGTGCTCATCTTTGGTGCCAGGCTAGGTCGGGCTAACGATGTCTTTAATACCAACCGAGGGCACTTCTAATGAGTACCGCCACAATGGAAACACTTTAAAATACATCTCTTACACTCCCATGGTGTCGCCTTTGACATATGACGTATGAGGAATACTCAGCACATAGCAACTCAAATCTCACCGATCCTCGACTAGGAGATAGCTCCTCGACCGCACCGGCCTCTCAGAATCTTTACCCTTGTTTCTCTGCTCTACTCCAGATCACTGTAGCTCGTTTGGGATGTGCCTGTGCACTCCTCTTACTTTCCCGTCTACTCCATAGCATGGTTGTAGTACTTGCTCAACTCTCAGAGCGCCAACTAAGTCCTCCCCAAATCTATTCTGGAGGAACCACGCACAAATGCACTCGATCCTGTTGTAATCCCGACAAAACCTTGCACTCCTCCAAGACTTCCTGGCTTGAATATATGGAACCAATCTAACTAGTTCCAACCCTTCATTCCTCGATACTGTCATGTTCTGTTCTAATCAAGAACTCAATCTTTCGAATTCTTATGACTCGAGAAAGAACCCACTGAACTCGCTGAAAATGATCCATGATGTTACGATACTCTCCTCTCAAAGCGTGCATCCCACCAACTTTAGCCTTCCGCTTTCCATCGTAAAATCGAAAACAAGAACTTTGCTCATCCGTGCGTACCATAACCCATAAACTTGTTTACTCTATCTAGCCATAACCAGGCTGCTTTTGGATCGCCAGACCGCGTCATATGGCTTTGGGCGCCATTACTCTCTCGATCGACTTCCTGCTTCTTCCAACTTCTAGGTGGCGAAGTGGAGGTCGCGGGATCAAGAACGGTCATGCACAGACATATATGGTGTAACTGTGTCACCGCCCACCGTAAAATAAACCCGAACTTGAGCCCTTCAGTGGCTCAGACATCTAAACTTGACCGCCATTGAGGTTGATTTACAGGAGGCTGACCAGTGGAACCAATCCATTGCCTATCTCTCAGTGCATCGGCAGGACGCTGAACTCGCTTAGAATGATTCCTCCTAGGACAACCTCTATGTCCTCTGGGCCCCGACATAGTGTCAGAGCTTACCAAAATCAACTATTTAATACTTTGAATCAATTTCATATGTATGTACTTTCGAATTCGAACCACAAACAACAGTGCACAAATTGAAAGTGCAACACAGTGCTCCCAAGACCCTGGGCCACTGTCCCCATGCCCCGATGACTGACTCTCGATGACATCTCCCACCCCCTGACTCATGCAGGTGCCTACCAATCTACTGATAGTTCCCTGTGCTATTTGACTCTAATCCATTCGAGAAATTCCTATGAGGTTTTAAGCCCATGATTGCTTCTGAGCTTTATAACCCTCTCTATGCATAAAATCTTTTCTTTTCCTCTTTCTGACTTAGATTTTGAAATCTCATATCCTGAGGTGGTCCCCTACTGAAGACTTACAAATTCTACATATTTGGAAAATGTGTTTGTGTATATTGTGGATTTGAATCATTCCTATATAGTCAGTCATGTCATTAGGTTTTATCGCCAAGAGTTTACAAAATCACAAATTAGAAAAGGAAAAAAAAAAAATTTATACGAGGTTTAAGCAAACAATACTGGTCACTATAGGAATTTTAGTCAGTTAGAGGTAACGGCCGGGATTTCTCAGGAGGGCGCCGCACACCGCTAGTAGGGGTGGGGTAACACAAGAGATGTTCAGACTTCGCCTTCAGAGATCAAAACGCTCGAATTTCACCTTCATAAGAATTAGATGTTCGTGATCATCCATCACATGTGCTAGCATCATAGCTTAGACGCGCTGCTCAAACTTCGTCTTCTCGCATATTAGGCTGCCTGTACTTCACCTTACCTCTACATCTTGAAAAAGGCATTTAGGGCTTCGCCTTGTGTTTCCCCTTCTCGCTTTATGCTGATATCTCATGCCTTCACCATAGTTTCTAGACTTCAATTCTCACTTTAATGAGATATTGCTTATCTAAAGATTCATGGTCATGACATCGCACACTTTGATCACATAGTTTATTTCGGTTGTCATACTCTCCACTTGCTAGCTCATGAGTTTGTCCATAACGGGTGTTGATCGCTATATAGTGCACATGACCATTCTATGACCCATGGCCGACCGATTTTTGCTTGTTTCAGGTTTCAATATAGGTTTCACCTTTAGGAGGACCTTCTTAGAGAGAGCTTGGATCTATGTCATGACTTTTCTAGCCTCCAGGTTGTTTTATCCTTTTGTTGTTTACTTGTAATGTTTTTTTTTTAGAACTCTTTTAGACACTTTTGAGGGTCTCATTTATTATTCGATAGAGTTCATCTCATTTTACTCACCTTTCACACTTTCACTAAATACCATTGGTCGCATTCGTTACACTCATGAACTCTATCGAAAATGGGCATATTTGTAGATCCCTAAATTTGCTCACACATTATTTTTATTATTATTATTAAATTTTACTTTTTGATTTTATTATTATTATTATTTCAAATCCCCCAATTCCCCTACTCCCTATTTCTCTTTTCACCCATGCCCTATGGTTATACCCTACCCAACTAACCCCCCTCTCTCTTCCACTCAGGCCCTCTCCCCTCTTCTTCTCCCTTCCTACTGTGCCCCCTCTCCTTCTCCTTTTCCCCTCCTCTTCCCCTCTCCTTCTCCTCTTCCCACGTCTCCTTCTCCTCTTCTTATTTTCCTTCCTTCTTTATTTTTTTTTATTTTTATTTTATCATATTATCAACACCTATTACACATTTTCTTTAGCAAAAAATTCACATATGTATATATTTATGGGATTAGATTTTTCTTTTATGAGCTATTATGAGATTTATGTATGTTGATATGAAAAATTGTTGTTGGTGAAACTTATGTAATTAGCTTGAATCTTGCATAGTTCTCTTACTTTATTATATTTGAGTTGAGTTTTGTGTTATTTATGGCTAATTATATTTTTTTTTTGTTAATAGTTAACTTGAAAATATTTGGATGGACTTTAGGTTGTCAAATATTAAATTAGAAGTTTTTTTAGATGTAATTTAGACTTTAATATGTGAAATTGGTCTTGAATAATAGAAAATTAAATTTTGTAATATTTGAATTTACCCTAAGTTATCACTTTTAGAATTGTTAATTGACATAATTTTTATTTAATTTAGTATGATTAAATGTTATAATTTTATTTTGAATTAGGGTTAAATTATTAAATATTTAAATTGGGTTTGTTAATTGCTATAAAAATTTTGTTTGTTATTGAAATTTATAAATTTGGTTCATATATTGATTAGTAATTTGGAGTTGTGAACTTATACTAAATGAGACTTATTAATTAGTATGAAATTTGTATTGGTGGAATTTATCAAATTGAATATGTATATTAATCACTAATTTGAGACTATGGACTTATGACAATGATAACTTATTCATTAATTTGAGTCAATTAGTCTATGCTCAACATACTTAGGCCCATCAAATTCGACCCAACTCATTAGTTTAAGCCCATCAATCTATGCCCAACATACTTAGGCTCAACCCATTAGTTTAAGCCCAACTTACTTAGTCCCAACATATTAAACCCAACACATTAATCTAGACCCAACATATTTGGCTCAATATATTACAACTCACTTACTTAGACTCAACTCATTAGATCTAACCCATCTAGACCCAACCCCTTAAGTTAGTTTACCGATCCATTAGGTCATTCGACTAAGCCTTTGGCCACACATTTTGATCAGCTTTTTAGCCCGTAAAATTTCTATCCTTAATTTATTCAATTTCTCATTTTCTAAATTTCATTTTTTTTTTGCAATTTAATCTTAAAATTCAAGTCTTCCAAAAATTTAAGTACTAAATATTCATTCCTCATTTTTTTTTAATTTAAATATCAAATTTTCAAATATTCAAATTCACATTTTCTAATATTCTAAAATTCAAAATTTTAACTCTAAAATTCAATTCCCTTAATTTTCAATTTCTTTTTTTTTTCCAAGTTTTCATTTTTTCCAATTTACAAAATTCTCAATTTCAAAAATTTAAGTGTCATAATCTAAAAATTCGAAGTCTCCTAATTTCCAATTTCAAATTTTAAAGTTTACAATTTCCCAATATCAAAATTCAAAGTTTCATAATTTAAAAATTCAAATATCTCAATTTATAATTTCAAATTTCTAAATTCCAAATCTCAAACTTATGAAATTCAAGTTCTTAATTTAAAAATTCAATTTCCAAAACCCCAATTCAAAATTCTCAAACTTCAAATTCATTTCAAAAATTCTCAATTTCCAAAATTTCAAAATTTCAATTTTCAAAACCTCACTTCAACCGGCCAAAATTCTAAACATATGATTAATTCTATAGTTCTTATAAAAATAGAATCTTAAGTGGGAGTTAATTTGTGTAACATATAAATGGGTCATGGGCCTCACAATCGCCATGTACGACAAATAGTCTCTACATTGGATGTGTACAAATTATTTTTATAATTCAATCATGAATAATTCCATATTTGTTATTACACTAACATGGTTTTCTATTGATAGCGTTTATGATGTGCCGTCAAGGTACAAATTCTTTCCTATTTGACTTTACTTGTGTATTTTATTTATTTATTTATTTGTTAATGTTTTGATTTACACTTATGTAATTATGAGAGATAATTTTTTATATTTATTAGTTAATCAATCAATGGCCACAGCTTCCATAATCGGATTAGTGGAGAACCGACTTTAGGGGCTTAGAGAGGTCCTACGGCTCACTACTGTATCTTCCCAATAGGTAACACAATCTTCGAATTTGGAATTTGTAAAACTCAGGAAAAATTGAATTTTTCTAAACAAGTGTAAAACTGTAATTTCAATCGGAAACCAAAAATTTTCTAGATCTCGGATGATGAAATGGACTTTACCATTGAATTCCTCTCACGAAATCTAGTTACCCAGTCGAATTTCGTCTGATTCCATGATAATCGGAATTTCACATTTTTCTAGGCATCGATGACACATGACGTGATCATGTGGATGCCACATGACGTGATCATGTGGATGCCACATGGCACCCTAGAGGAGTGACACATGGCATGAGCCATGTGGTGCGCTTGTGTGAATGGCTCACATTGAGCCAAGTTTCAAGTGAAGGAAATGAAAATAAGGAAAAAAATTAAGAAAAATTGTGAAGAAGACAAGTGGCAATGGAGGAAAGTGGTGGGAAGTTTCCCCCACTTTTGGACCATTAGGTTGATGATAATAAAAAAGAGATATAGAAAATAGAAAATGAAGGAAAAGAGAAGAGAAAATGAGAGAAAATGAAAAATGAAAAAGAAATGAGAAGGAGAATAAACCAAAGATGGGAAGTTCGGGGGATAAGAAAGGGAAAAAGGAAAGAAAAAAAGGAAGAAAGGAGGAGAAGCAAATAGGAGAGAAGGAGAGAAACGAATAGAGAAAGGAAGAAAGGGGAAGAAAGGGGAAGAGAGGAAAAGGGAAATTTTTTTGACGTTCCGACGGTCGAAGCTCAACCGTCTGAGTATTAAAGTAGGTCCACGCATCGAGAGTTACGCATGAGTACCAAAATCTTGGAGTTTCGTTAAACTCGACGAGGTAGAGAATTTTCCTACTTTTATTATTTTTAGCCTAAAAGTCATTTAATGACACAGGTTTTCTTCGGGGCTGTGACTGGCTGTGTGATTTAGTCTTAAGATTTGAACCAATATTGGAAATTTTGTGGATCGGTTCTGACAAATTCCTGACTGCGGTTAAGATTTGATTTTTTGACTCCTGGACTCGATGTTCCAGTTTCTGCTTTCTCGTGTGCTTTTAAACATGGATTTGCAATCGAATGGAATAAAAATGCCTACATTCGTGAAAGAGACCGAGAGGTGTCCTGTTTTTATGGGTTCGAGATTGGCACCATTTTGTGTGTTGTTGCTTGATTGAATAACATGTTGTGTGTGAAAATATCATGTTGATATATGTTCTTATGATGGATGTGAATTATATGTAGAAAATATAATTATCCATGGGCTGAAAATGTTGTAAAGGTAGTTCATTTTCTGTATGTAAATATGTTATAGTATGAAATGACATAATTGCAATTCATATGAAGAGGACATCGCGACAAGTCGGGTGTGTGTGCATGGTAGCTGGTTATTCACCATTTCAGAATGTGTACGAGCTCGAAATCGGGACAACATCCAAAATTGAGACTCACTCGTGCATAAATAATAATAAATTCTGCAGGTTTGGGTGAGGCACGTGTAACCCCAAAGGAAGGTGAAGGACCCAAATTTTATTCTTTGTTAGACATATGTATCTAGCGATGAAAGTTTGCGAAAGTGTCGGAAGGCGTGCGAAACCTGCGATGAGACCCCGAAAATTCGTCACCCACAAAAACACATGAGATTTGATAAATTAAAATAAATATAGGAGGGTTGTCCAATGAGTTAAGTCATTGGGTGAAACACCAATGACTTGTTTTCACAATTGGAATTTGCATGTGTGAGGGAGTTGGTCAGGACTCGGGTTATGGGCACGATGAGTCTCATCTCATGCATGACATGAAATATTCCATATAGGATTGCATTTTTTGTATGGAATGTGGTTTGATGTATGTATGGCATTACATGTGCATTTAGGTGGGGAGTAACCCTTATAAGAGAATTTTTCTACTGGGCATTTCTCACCCCGTCTCAAAAACTTGACGGGCGCTAAACTGTCTATAAGGTTAAACTAGAATTAATCCTATTTGCGCAAGTGTACTGGGCCGTGGAATGGCAAAAGATGTAAGGAGCCAAGGTCGTCCCACAAGGAGTTTGAATGCCAACATCGAATTAGGGTCACCCTAATATTATCTAGTTGGGTGATATTGTGTCACTACTCTAAATCAAACCAAGAATCGAACTAAGGGAAATAACTAACGATGGCTCCTCTCTCGTGTGGTAAAGCACTGTAGGTTTATGATTTTACCTCGACATTCCAGCTGTAACCGATAAGAGGTATTTAGTTATAATTTATGCGAATGTTGATGGTAAGGTGATCTTTTCTATGCATCAACCTCTCTTGAGCGTTGAGCACCTATCTTAAGAGCGGGTTTTATTGCATCTTTGCCTCTAACCCCTTAACTCTGAGATTATCTAACCTACAATCCTTATTTACCACATACAAAACCGTGATATCTCTATCCTCCGATTTCTGATTGAAGATATCTTATTCAGCTTCCTAGAGTTCCTCGTCTTTCAACCTCAAAGGCCTGGGGCCTAATACATGTAACAATGGCCATATTTCACACATGTAATCAAATCAGAAATAAGGTAACCAACAATTACAAGAATTAAGCTAAATAAATGAAAGATTAAAGTTCATTTATGGTGTGTAGTCAAAGTTACATCATGAACCCTAGCTTAGATGTTTAAAACATTATGAGATGAAGAAAATACAAATTAGAATTCATAGTCATGAGAGTAGAGTAAGAAAAACGAGATGAGATGTCGCGAATCCAATCCTCTCAAGCCTTGCACTCCAATTACCTTTTCTCCTCTCCTTCTCCAGTCAAAAAGTCTCTTCTCCTTGCCCATAAAGCTCCTCTTTATGTCTCCCGAGGTCCAATTTATAGCCCCCATCAAATCCCCTTGGATGGGCCTTGAAACAGACCAAATTAGGGCTCATATTCGTTGCCCACACAGGTGCATGGCTCCCACACGCAAAGGTGGAAAGCACCAGTAACCATCTTCAAATAGCCAGGCGGAATCCACAATGCGGGAGGCGTGGCCCCTCAGGTCGCTTTTATTTATTCATGTCTTTCACTACCATAACTCTCTCATTCAATTCCGCATTCTTAGACTCTACGTAAAGTTTGGAAGCCGAACTATACATGCCAAGAACAAGCTCCACGGATGTCACTTTATATTTAAAATGCAATATAAATAAAATTGGTTGGTTGTTGCCGGCTCGCACTGCTTCCTGCTTTGCCTTAATTTCCCGAGTGTGTATCTCCCTTGTCCGGATTCCGAATTAAGTGATCTTGGTATTGTTGGAAAGCTTGTGAAGTTAAGAATGTAGTTCTAGGTAGTTGAGAGCCATTTGATTTCCCCATTATCACGTAAAATCGATGTGTGTCGATCTATTGTGCTATGTTTGCCGATTTTCCAATTTTCATAGGTTCTGCCCAGTTCGCACCACCTCATTAATAAATGGATGACCTAATCATAAATATGAACATTTAGAGCATTAGACACTTTTTTAACATAAAAACTAAGAAACTAGTTGTACTGTAAACCTGAGAAATTCAATTTTCTCGAAAATGGTAAAATGGTACTGGTCAAAACCGAAAATTTTCTAGATCTTGATGACAAACAGACTTCACCATTGAATCGGCTCACAAAATCTAGCTACTACTCGACCTCGCAACAGATTCGCCGACTTTCACGTTGAGCAACAAAAACAACTAAAACTGGCCAGAAAGATATCGTGATGGTGATGTAAATGTCACTGACATGGTAATCATGCAAAGACATATGTTATGATTATGAAGATGAGGACATCGGTTGAGATTACTTCTATGTCAAAATCAAAACTGGCACAATATTGAAATGAAAAAAGTTTAAAACGAATAAGACGTATGAAGGTCTCATCTTCTCCAGCGGCAAAACGGCAAAAAAGAGTGGGTGGAGATCCAATTTAGATAAGGAGAAAGAAGAGTGACTGATCTCAGACTTCCTACGCTCATCACTCTTGCCTCTCGAGCAAAAGAAGAAAGTTGTTTTACGCCAAGGGCCATTAAGACCATTTTGTGGAGTTCTAACAACTCCAAGATGGGACTCTTTTCCTACGGTTTATTCTTTGGCTAAGAGCCATTTTTACGGATAGGATTTGTTAAGGCCTGACGGGGGCCATGTTTTCTGGCCTCAAAAATCTAACCTGGTGAGAAAATCCTATCAGGTGGCCGTGAATAGTGCCGAGCCTAGGGTTTCACTCAAAGCCACGGATTTGTTGTGTGATTTTTGGTTTGGGCCATTCAAAATGAATCGCTTGATTGGTTAATTAGCCCCATGTGAGCTAATTCTGCTATATATTGTTGTAAATCGAATAAATACGATTTATGAGTTAATTGTGTTAATATATGCATGTAAATATGTTAGCATGAATATTTTGGAAATGGTGAATATTGCATTCCATATGCACCGGCACCTAGATGGTAGGTGTGAGGCCGACATGAAAGAAATTGAAAGAAAAATGAAACTACTAGAAAGGAATTTCAAGGAAAATTCTTCCGAAGAATTGCCTGAGAAAGGGGTCCAACAAGCTCATCTCGAGGCGACCCATGACTGTTCGGAAAAATGATCGAGCAATTAACCTCGGAGGGTTGTCCAATATATTTACCGAAACTCGGTAGTGTGTTTTCAAGAACAAAATCTTTGTTTCAAAACCGTATTTTCTCGCATTCGCTTGTGCATGTGCTGGGAGCTCTGCGGAGGCTCAAGCAATGGATTGGGCAATGACATTCAAGTAGGATCATGTATTTGATTGAGTGTGATTAGTTGTCATGACATATGCACTTAGGTGGGGAGTAACTCATGTAGGGAATTATCACTACTGGGCATTGCTCACCTCGTCGAGGATCATATTTCCAGTACAGGAGTGTAATAGTGAGGACGCCACTGTGAGGCCAATGCTTGAGAAGAAAGCCGACATGTGGCTTTGCAGATACTTTGTATAACATGTATTAGAACTCTAAATTTAATATATGTTTGAATTAAGAGTGATTTATTAACTTTTGAACCATGTAATATAGTCAAGTTGGGATATATTTTGTAGAGTATTGATTTAGCTGGCCCAGCGCCATTTTACTCCCACGTGACCCGCGTGGTCATTGTAAAATGTTAGCATGTCACTTTTAAATCCCCGTATTAAAGGAAATTTACCCACTTTCATATTAGTGGTGTCGGGTTACCCGACACTCCACGAGCATTCCGCGGTTGATGGGTTGTCAACGACTTCAGAAATGGGGCTCACATAATGAGTATTTTATATACTCAAGCCACACTCTAAATCTTAAATTTGCTTGTCCCCAAGCAAGAGACCAACTCAAAACAAAACAAAAATTGAAAATGACACGAACTAACAAACAATGAGATAAGTATGATAACATGATGCCAAATGAAAGAGTCACTATAAACACAATTTAGCAATATTATCATTTTAAACCAAAATTTAGGATCCTTAAACTTTTAAATTCTCTAAAGAACATGACAAAGCAAAGCATGGTGAGCAAAGAAAGTCAACCCCCCCAAGTCCTCATTGACTTTTCCCAAGGAGTCTAAGTGTAGGTGACAACATGATCTCGAGTGTATAGTAAGGTCCTAGTACCCCCAAACTTAAGCTCAACTCACCTATTCGGAAAAAGCTAACTAAGAAAGGATAGGAACACACCCTTTTTATTCATGCCTAAAACATCTAAAGATTACTTAAGTACCTAAAAATGAAAGAAAGCCAGTGCTAAGAAGTTTTAGATGAGTGTTCCTGTAGTGGGGATCCATTGGTGACTCCCCACCAGTTGGTTAAGGGCACCATGCATTACATTCCCTTCAAGCTTCACCCCGAACAACCAACCAAACTCAAAGGCCCTAGGTTGTGGAAATGATCCATCTTCTGTCCCATGTAGCGGGCAGTGAAGTCAATGACTCCAAGCCAGTTGTCTTAGGGCATTAGGCTTTGAAAGGCCCCTCGAACTTTGTACGGGGATTCCGATTGGATGATCCCACTTATTCTATTCATAAGCAACTTTTGACTTTTCTTTCGTTTTTTTTTTTCTCGCAAGTGATTCAAATTAATGGCAATCCTCTTTTGCGAAGGTGTCCCATCACCTAGGTAGTTAGAATCTCCCAAGGCTAGTTGAATTCAAGGCAAAAGGGTCTGTGACCAAGGTATACAAGGGAGACCAAAAGTGTGTGTGATAGATTCCTTGAGAAATAGTTTCTTGAAGCACAAGGGAGGTGACTAAGCTAAGTCACACATACCAAGCAAGCACACAATTTCAGATCATTTAAAAACCTAAGGGTCCAATCCACTTTATTATTGCTCTTTTTCAAATGTTTGTGTTCAAAATGACCTTCTATTAGCAACCATGGCATCAAACTCACATAAGACACCCTAAACACAACCATGCTAGAAAACATCATCCTAAAAGCATAAAAACTAAACTAAGTTACACTAACAAAGCTCCGCGGCCTCCAGCTAGGCCAAACAAGCAATTTAAAGCACCAAATTATCCAAATAGACCATCCACAAACCCAAACAAGCATACATTATAAGCACACAAGACACCAAACCAATCACCCACACCCCCCAAAGTAGAAGTGGACATCGTCCTTAATGGCAGAAAGTGTAAAAAGAGGGTGCAGAATACTCCCCTAATGATCTCAAGAATCACTACGGTGGTAGTGGTGGCCTGTAAAATGCAAGGAGCTGAGCGAGCTGCTACTTGATGAATTCCTGGTTGCTTAACACTGTGGTCATTTGGCCCCTGAGCTCTTCCATATCCTAGCTCATTGAGACTTGATGTTCTTTGGTTTCATCCCAGAATGCATCGAACCTCATGGTGAGGTCTTGAACTTGATCCTCAAGGGTAGGAGAAGGACTAGAATCATCCACGTTGGTGGGGGGTTTGGGTAGATGACCTACCCCTCCTTCGTCGCTTCAGCCTTGGAACCTATAGACACAACAACGAGAAAACATGATTGGGTTATAGTCTATGAACTATGAGAAAACTTAAATTTCCAAAATTATGACAAGAAAAAAATAACACTACTTAAACACTTAAGATTAAAGTAAAGAAAGAAAAACTTCAAAATGCTTGGGTTGCCTCCCAAGTAGTGCTAAGTTTAGTGTCGTTAGCTCGACTTCCCTGAATCACAATGGTGGTTTCCAAATGACCGAAATTTCATCAGACCATTTGTACCTCCAAAGGTACTGCTCATGGTGGATGGAATATATTGTCTCCCACACCATCAACTCCTGTGGTGTTTTTCTTTACTGCACTGAGAATATCCTTGCACTTTACCAAGTCGCCATGCATTATCTCCTTGTTGTGAAATTCCAGGATGTCGTCATTTGGGTCGTCATCCGGATGCTTCATAGCACATAATGCATGGAACGTGACCTCATTTCCTTGCACTCTCAATTTCAGCTCACCCTCTTGAACATTAATTTGAGCTTTTCTTGTAGCTAAGAAAGGCCTACCAAGTATGATGGGGACCATCTCATCTTCTTCCATGTCTAAGATGACAAAATCTGCCGGGAAGAGGAACTTATTCACTTTTACTAAGACATTTTCAATTACGCCTCGTGGATGTTTGTAGGACTGGTTAGCCATTTGCAACACGATTGTAGTCGATTTTTCTTCCCCCAAATTCAACCTTTTAAACATTGAGAGCGGCATCAAGTTGATACTTGCTCCCAAGTCACAAAGAGCTTTACATTATAACGAGTTTCCAATAGAGAATGGTATAGCAAAACTACCCGGATCTTGAAGTTTTGGTGGGAGCTTCTTTTGGAGGATTACACTGCATTCCTCTGTCAAGGCAATAGTCTCATATTCCAAACTTCTTATTGTCCAAGATCTTTTTCATGAACTTCACGTAACTCGGCATGTTCTCAAGTGCATCCATGAAGGGTATATTTATATGCAGTTTCTTGAAGATGTCGAGAAACTTGACAAATTGCTTCTCTGATCCGTGGCCCTTCTTCAATCTTTATGGCAGGGATGGGGTCGGATCCTATGGTGACTTCTTATCCACCTTGACCTGCTTCCAAATGGAACTCGTTTTTAGTCAGCTACTCCCATCTTTCCTCGCTCTCGTACCAACCTCTACTTCAACCTGGTCTGACTATTTTAGTTATGTTACTATCACTGGTGGGGGTCCTGGTGCAGCTACTTCCCTTCCACTTCTCAGAGTAATCGCTTTGCAGTGTTCCTTTCCCTCTCCCCTGGGATTTACCTCTGAAGTGCTTGGTAATGAACCTTGAGGTCTTTCAGATAACATTGTGGCACCACCCCATCCGTACTTCTAGGTTTTCGAAAGAGGCCCTTGATTTTGTAATTGGGTTGATTGGTTTTGCGTCACGAGCCTCGTTTTGAATCGGGCTCGTCTCATTCATGAAAACAGTATGAGACGTCATCATATAAGCTAAGGCTTCCTCTAGGTCTACCTTCTTCTTTTTTTGCTGAATATTGCTTTGCATTGGTTGCCTTGAGTTTTGAGTATTCTTCCACATCCCTCACCCTGAAAAATGTCGTTTCACATATGGATTATGTCATTGCTGATCATAGCTATGTACTAGTTCGTTTCTAAAGGTCATTTGTCCTGACTGGCATTCCATTGTATGGTGCGGTCCACTGCAAATTTCACATAACATTGAACTAGTCTGGATGGCATGGGCTGAGGCTTGCTGATTCTGTAACTACTTAGTGAGCAATGAAACCTATGCTGCTAAATTAGAGAACACATCAGTACTTACTCCATTGTTTTCGTTCCCTTTTACCATTCTTTCTTACGACCATTGATAACTGTTTGTCGCTATCCCATCCAACAAGTCGAAAGCCTGTTGTGTCATCCTTCTTCAAGAAAATACCTCCAACTGAGGTATCAATCATCTGTCTTGTATGGGCATTTAGGCCAGTATAAAAATTGTAGATCTGCATCCACCGATTCGTGCCACAAAGTAGGTTGCCTAATCAACAAATTTATACCTGTTGTTCTATCGCCGTAGCATACCACGCAAAGATAACGGCTCTAGGATCGAACACAGGGATGGGTTTTAGTCTTACAAATGACTTGTATAATGATTCAAAATGGTGAGGTTTTCATTTGGATTTTCGAATTTGCATAAAAAGTGTGGTTATTGTTGTCACTAAGCTAACTGAAAGCAGTTTAAAATAAGATGTAAAAAGAAGACCTTGAAGTTTTGGGTCACCGCTTGGTATGATGGGGCTAGAGGTGTCCTCAAGTTATTTCGCATTGTGGCAAATGACATATAGTCATTTCCAAAACCGGATCTTTGTTTAACTTTAAAAAACCAACCCTTAGTAACATTCTTATTTGAACCATAGCATTTACTGAGCATTTAATGTTCCTGCAGTTGAAAATAAAGCATTTAACCTACTTTTAGTGGCTCGTAAATGACATCTAATGGATGTCAGTATATCTAGCAATAAGAATACACTGAACCCTAAAGCATGCCAAGTATTGACCAAAGAAAATACATTAAATAGCATTTAACCCTAGTTTTGAAAGTTTGAAACACAAATACGCAGTACCTGCTTCATGAGAGGAACACCTGTAGACCCACATCAACCAACCTAGCAACCCTCCTCTTCAAGGTTTTGAGGCTTAGCTAAACATCCTTTGAGTTGTCATCCTCAAAGGGGTGTGTTTGGCAACCTAGAAAATGAGGGAAAGAGAAGAGAGAAGAGAGAAAATGGGAACCAAAACAGGGGGTCAGGAATGAAACTCATGTTAAAATAAAAGTTAGTTACAAAATTTCATAACATGGCTTATATAGCCCCACAAACATGCGAAAAATACCAAACTAACCTAAATAATATGATTACATTGGGGGCAAAAGAGGAATTAATCAAAACGGAGTCGTTTGGATCACAAAAATACGATGCAGAGAATTTCGCTATGCACAGGAAATTTCGCTATGTAGCGAAAATTCAGCATATAGCGAAAATTTCGCTATGATTGCGAAAATTTCGTTATCATTGCGAAATTTTCGCTATCATTGCGAAAATTTCGCTATGCCTGCGAAATTTCCATTCTCTTGCTGCTTGCTTCCTGCATCTTCCAGCCTACATTATGCATCTTCTAGCTTGTTATTTCTTCATCTCAGGCTTGATAAAATCGACGAAAATTCATACGAACTCGACATAAATCAGCACAATTTCGATGCCAAGCTTGATATGATGGTAAAGGTTTACGAAACCTGCAAAACTACCGAAAACAACCTCGAAACAAAATCAGTAGTACTAAAGGGACCTACACATGTCAATCGGCTTAAATAATATGATTAGTACGCAAAAAGCACTCAAAACCTATCTTAAATAGGACTCAAAATAGCACTTTTTGGGTACTAATCATCCACCTGGTCAACCCATGATGGGGACACTTCCTCAGCAATTCCTTGTATCTGTCCCACGTTTTAGTTAAGCTTTCGCTATCTTTTCAGGCAAAGCCGCTGACTTCTATCTCCATTCAGGCGCCTAAAGCAGGGGGCAATACTTTGTCAAAAATTTCTTAACCAAATCCGCCCAACTTATGATGGAGTCGAGTGGTTTAGAAGTTAGCCATTGCTTGGCTCGGTCGCTCAAGGATAACGGAAATAGTCTGAGTCGTATGGCCTCTTCTGTTACCCCATTATATTTCATGTTGTCGCATACTTCTAAGAAGCTTGTCAAGTGAGTGTTGGGATCTTCACTTGGTAACTCGTGAAATTGAATACCCTGGAGTAGTTGTATTGTCATAACCTTCAGTTCAAAATTATTCGCTTGAATCGGGGGTCTGCGTATCACGGACTGTATGACTGTAGGTGGTAATGCAAATTCTTCTAATAGCATATATGGGTCATCAGGTTGAATCACTGGCCAATGGGCATTATTGTTTCCTCGATTTCCACCTGGCAGTTCATTCTCCTCCCTCAAATTTGGATTCTACTGTAGATTCTCGACCATATTCGCAAGGTAGCAGTTATGCGCAACTAACAATCTTCTCTCTTTCCGAAGTCTGTTGATTATTCGTTTGATTTTCGAGTCAAAGGGCACTAATTCCCCCCTACCTTGTCTATGCATACAAGTGACCGAAACTCCTTGAAACACTACAAAATCCACCAGTAGAATTCTTTATTAGATAACATGAATTAAAAATAATAAAAATAAAAGTAAGAATAAAAGTAAAAATTGCCTAAAGTAATATTTAAGTAAACTATTGTCAATATTGACACTTTTGCCGAAACTTCCTGGCAACGACGCCAAAAACTTGATAGGCGCTAAACTGCCTATAAGTTTAAACTAGAATTAATCCCATTCGCGCAAGTGTACGCGTCGTGGAATGGCAGTATAGGGGTGAGTCAAGGTCATCCCACAAGGAGTTTGAATGCCAAATACTGAATTAGGTCACCCTAATATTATCTAGGCTATGGATATTGTGTCACTACTCTAAATCAAACTAAGAATCGAACTAAGTGAAATAACTAATGATGGTCTCTCTCTCAAGGTGAAGCACTAGGGTTTATGATTTTACCTGACTACTTTCCATGGTGAACTAATAAGATGTATTTAGCTATAATTTATGTGAATGTTGATGGTAAGGTGATCTTTTCTATGCATCAACCTCTCTCGAGCGTTGAGCACCTATCTCAAGAGCAGGTTTTATTACATCTCTGCCTCTAACCCCTTAACTCTGAGATGATCTAACCTACAATCGTTATTTACCACATACAAAACCGTGATATTCTGTCCATGATTGATCAGAGATACACTTTATTCGGGCTTCCTAGAGTTCCTCGTCTTTCGACCTTAAAGGCCTAGCCTAATACATGTAAATAATGGCCAAGTATCAACATGTAATCAAATCAAAAATAAGGTAACCAACAATTTCAAGAATTAAGCTAAATAAATGAAAGATTAAAGTTCATCCATGGTGTGTAGTCAAAGTCACATCATAAACCCTAGCTTAGATGTTTAGAACATTATGAGATGAAGAAAATACAAATTAGAATTCATAGTCGTGAGAGTAGAGTAAGAAAAACGAGATGAGATGTCACGAATCCATTCCTCTCAAGCCTTGCACTCCAATCACCTTTTCTCTTCTCCTTCTCCCGTCAAAAAGCCTCTTCTCCTTGCCCAAAAAGCTCCTCTTTATGTCTCCCGAGGTCCAATTTATAGCCCCCCATCAAATCCCCTCGGATGGGCCTTGAAATAGACCAAATTAAGGCTCATATTCGTCACCCACGCAGGTTCGTGGCTCCCGCACGTAGGTGCATGGGAATGCACCAAACACCGCTCCCGCACCGCAGGGCATCATCCACGCAGGGGCGTGGCCCCTCAGGCCGCTGATTTCTTCACTGCCTTTGCACGGCCATAATCCCCACCCAATCGCTGCCTGTGACTCTACTGAAGCTTCAAGTCAGGAAATCCATACATGCCAAGAATGGGCTCCATCAGATATTATTTTATATATTTAAATGCAATAGAACATAATCTTGGTTGTTGTCATTTTTCTCCAAGTAGCTGCTTCCTTGTTTCATATGACTTTCCGAGTGTGTATTCTCATTCCGGATTCGAATTAAGGATTCGGGTCTTGTTGGAAAGCTTTGTGAAGTCTAGAATGTAGTTTCAGGTAGTTTAGGAGCCATTCGATTTCATTAATACAGAAAAATTGAAAGGCCTGACGAACAGGCTATGTTTACCGATTTTCCAATTTTTCATAGGCTCGCCTCCAAATTCGCAGACCACTTCGCTAAATGGACGACTCTAATCATAAATATGAACATTTAGAGCATTAGGGCACTTATGTAACATAAAAACATCACTAAAAACTTAGTAAAACTTAGGGTTGTAATGAGTATTTTATATACTCATCACATCCCGTCGTGGGACCTCCTTTCTCGTGTATAGGGAAACTAAGGCCCGACGAGGTCAGGATTTGGCGTAAGGAGGCCTATTACGTGGCCTCGAAAACATTTTTTTGTAAAAGTGTTTTCAGATAAAAGGATTTTTATAAATTCCTTTTAGACTAATGTATAAAATAGCCTGCACATGTAATTATGGTAAGAGGTCGGATCGACCCCTACGACTATAATAATTATTCATTTTCACATTTTAGATCTAAATATGAATGAATCAACCTAGCGAAGGGACGATAGCGGTGCCGAGTAACTCTGTCCATGGGTAGTCAAAATTTGGTCCGTGACCAAGACTTAGGTGCAAGCACGACCTAATACGTAAATTCCGCAAGTCGACTCCGGGCCGTCAGGGACCCTGGAATCAGTGTCGCGCACTCACCCCCGCACACGCCTTTTCTAAAACAACGCGAGTCGCACTAGGTTTTTATTTCTATTTTGTTTTCCCTTAAAAATAAATTAAAATGTTTCTGCGACTCCAAACCATTTTTTTAAATGATTTTTTCAAAAAATATATATATATATATATATATAAAAAGCTTAGCCCCACCATCGAGTGGAGACGCATGTGAAAAATAGGGGTCCACAGTTAGGTTGATTGGCATTGTTTGGATCACTTCAAATAGCTTTGTGACAAGTGATGTTTGCTTTATCTTTTTAACTACTAAAGTTTTAGTTCGCAAAATGATGTTATGCATTATTTATTAAAATTTTATAAAATTCTTATAAAAAAATGTAGATCGTCAAGAAAATAAATGAACAAGGATCTTTGCAATGTAAAAAAATGGCTAAGATAATATATTGTTATCACAAAACAAATTGTTAAAAGATATATTGATGCACAAAATCAAGCATATAAAGGCAAGAAAATTCTCCCATCAATATTTCTATAAATTAAGAGAATTTTTTTTTTTTGAAAAAAGATTATTTTATTGATTCAAATTAACAATACATGCGATATAAATACATAATCAAATTTTCTAAAAACTTTAGATAATGACGTAACATCTAGGTTAATAACATAATGAATCGACTCAATATCTACACATTTGATAAACCTATAATGTCTAGAATATCTATGACTTCAATTCTACAACATATTGACAACCATTATTTGATTTGTTGTCTATGTCTAATCGAATATGTTTGGTTGTCTAAATTGTTCACACACTAGTAAACATCACAACAAGACTACGAAAAACCAACCATCGTACCAAGACGACACAACCACACGCAGCAACAAGTTGACGAAAAAATCACGAAAAACCAAATTAAAAACCTTGATGTGGAGGAACCATTTTATGGAAAAGAAAATGATAGAAAGAGATCGATGTGGATGAGTGATTTTAGGCCAAAAATGGCTAAAAAATCATCCCTCCATGCTAATAGAAAAGGGGCTATAAAAGAGAACAAATGAGGGGAAATAAGGGGCAGCTAAGTGATGAACACTCAAATTAAGCATTTTACCACTCATATTTCGTAGTCTTTTCAAGTGTGAATTGCATAAAAACTCCCAATTTAGCCATATGTTAGTCCTTATGCCCAAAACTAATGTTTTTTCTTCAGTTTATATGATTTTTGCAGGTTTTTGGTACTTTTATGAACTCTTGGAGAATGAGGAGAGTAACCACAAGGTTTCCCGACACAAACATTCTTAGAGCAATCTTGGAAGTGAAACATAAGCATTGAGGAGGAATCATACATTTTCGAAGTAGCTTCGAAGTCACCACTAGTGGCTTCGAAAATCTCGAAGTGCCATTGCCTACTCTCTACCAAGTTTTGAAGTCACTCCTTAGTGACTTTGAAAATCTCGAAGTGTCGTTGTCTACTCTTTGCCAAGTTTCAAAGTCACTCTAAGTGATTTTGAAAATTTCGAAGTCCAGTGGCTCACTCTTTGCCCAGTTTCGAAGTCACTTAAAGTCGCTTCGAAAATTGCAAATTAGGTACAAAATGGAAGTTTTAAGAGTACAACATATGAGATGTCTCAAGCTCATCTTCTATAAAGGAGGGAACCTCGACCTAAAGGACAAAAATGACTATGGATCCTAAGGAGCTTATAAAAGCAACCCTAAATGTAATTTCTAGGGTTGTTGACATATGGAGGTTAGAGTTTCTTCGTGCAAGCGTCTAGAGTAGGATCTCGAGGTTGCAACACCATTTCTTCTTTATTCTCTGATGTCTTTAATCAGAGTTTGCTTTGTTTAAGGAGATAGGATCAAGGGCATTAGACCATGTGATAACCATAGGCAATAGATTCTTATGGCTCTGGCTCACGTGTGGTCATTGAGACTAGCTATGCTTAATGCTTCCTAAGACCTAGGACTTGAGGCTAAGAAGCGATAGCTAGGTCTTAAGGATAGGTTGTTGGTGCTCAAGAGAGACCAATGATAGATTAGGCTAGTTGACCTTCAAAGTATGGCTACGCGCTTTAGGACTTCACCAAACCCGAGCCAAGGGGATTATCCTACGTGAGCTAAAAACCCTAGTTTTTATCTACATAGTTAATCATTTTCAACCATCTTGCAAAATTAGGTTAATTAAGTAAATCATCACTTTTGGTAATCCAAACAATATTAGGGTTAGACTAGGTTAATAATCAATAGTTAGGTTCCTTGTGGGTTCGACATCTCGGACCTCAAAGTCCACTCTATCACTTGCACAATCCATATACTTACAGTGAATTTGCAGGTATAAAAATGCCCAAGCATAAGGTTTACTTGGAATAATATTTTATAAATCTTGAGAAATTTAAAAAACCAATAATAAAATATTTGACTCTTTCAATTTTATCAATTTTCTCTAGACATGTTTTGTTAATAATATTCTTTAATTACTTTTTTTCTTTTGTAAAACTCATTTATATTTTTTTTATACAATTCCAAACAAAACAAGAGAATCACAATTCTTATTATTTGAACCTTTACTAACAAACTTTGCCTTATAAAATATGATCGGAGATATCAACTGAATTTTGCTTCAACATATTATTAGAGCATTTCTAAAGATTTATTGTTCATTGTCAAACTTTTTAGAATAAGCTACACAAATGCCCTAACAAGTAAATACATGCCTAACTTGGTTTTTAAACTCTTTAACTAATGCTGCTTTTAACGTTTGTTCCACAGAACTCAAAACGCTTCACCACACAAGCCGAACGTGACTTTCGATAACAAGCGTCTATCATCGTTGACGTGTCACCCACATTTAGGCATCCACGCTAGCAAATTATGGCACATGTGGGTGACACGTCAGCATAATTAGTCACTTGTTTGTTCATCTGTTAACTCATGACGACAGAGCATATTTTCAGCCACTTGAACAAACGCTGGTAACAATATCGACTAAAACGAAAAGCGCCTGCCAGACATGGCCAAACATCAAAGACATTTCTGTACCTCATCCCTGGAATTTATGTACAACATGCACAAGCATCCAAAATCCAAACAACCTTCGCTTGTATTTCTGAAATTGTAGATTCTTCTCCAATCATCTAGAAGGAATATAATGGGAGAATGACAAAAAGTCATTGAAAACACATAGTAATGATCTACTAGTTTTAGCCTCATATGACACTGTTTAGGTGTAAACTAAATTTACAGTATCATATTGATTTGAAAATTTGTCTAAGTATATATATATATATATATATATATATATATATATATAGAGAGAGAGAGAGAGAGAGAGAGAGAGAGAGAGAGAGAGAGGGAGAGAGAGAGATGAACGCCAAGACTGACAACTTAGCATACAAAAAGAGGCCTAGAGTACAACAATTTTTTGCCTTGGATTATCTCAAGGAGGCAAGATGCGCCTAAATTGAGTTTACATTGCTTATTCTATTAAATCTCATGATCCCTTTCTTACCATTTTCCTTTTATCCATATCTGATCATCATTGTATCCTTCACTTACCATCATCCGGGGGGCTGACTGATATCCAAAGCAAAGAGACAGTAATGGAGATAAGCCCTGTCCAGACATATACAATGGTGGGCATCCTTCCTCTCCTCCCCATCAACCCTTTCGCAAATGGATACATATGAGACAGCACCCAGAAGCTAAAGAATGATCCTCCCACCAATTTGTTCCATTGAGGCAGAACACTATAGACCGTCCTCGAGATCCCAATGACAAGGGCGACGATGTTGACCACTATGATTGTTAGCGGCATTATAAACAGGCTCGTCCATTTGATGACGTAAAGATCAGCAAAAATGTCTTCTTCATCTTCAGCTGCGGATTTGGAGGTTAAGGTGAAAGAGATTTCAATACCAGCTAAGACCTTGAGAAGGCCTTGAAGCACTGCAGCTAAGTGAGCACTAGAACCCCCAATCACCCAAAACTGCTCGTTTCGCCACCATTCTTCTAGGCCAATGCCGGACCATTTAACTTCAAGAAGGGCGAGGAGAGCGAGTGTCATTGTGATAATGAGAAGATAGCAGAGAAAAGCTGTGTTCAAGGACTGAACAATGAACTGTCCGGTGAGAAGGGAGATGGCCGGGAGGAAACAGTAGACAACTAGGAAGATGGAGGTGAATGGGTAGATTCCGACGTTAAGGTATGCTATGCGCTGCAAGAACTTGAGACGAGGGCTGGCGAGAAGGACATTGTTTCGGGAGAAGAAGATCTCCACTGAACCAGTTGCCCACCGGAGGACTTGGTGCAGGCGGTCAGTAAGATTGATCGGCGCAGTCCCCCGAAAGGCGTCGCGTTTCGTGATGCAGTAAATCGACCGCCACCCACGGTTGTGCATCCGGTAACCAGTCACCACGTCCTCCGTCACTGACCCGTAAATCCACCCTATCCTGTCTCCCCATTCAGTTTTGTCCTCATACCTAAAACCAAAAACTTAAATTCACACAGGCATTTTATCAAACAGGTAGTAGACACAAACAGCAAACAAGATCGAAACATTCAAATTACCAGCAGGAGATAACAGCAACAGCCTCCGCCACAGTTTGAGCATCCAGAGGCAGACGTGGCGCTATCAATGCTCCCGGAGGCCGGCCGTTCTGTACGGACATGTGATCGGCAAGCGGCCTACCTTGAAATTCAGCCACTGCTATGGATTCCGTGAACATACTGGAATTCCCAAACTTTTTCGGCAGGTCTAAGTCAGGATGGCCACTCAGCGGCTCCGTCTCGCTGTCTTCTTGTGAATCCTGAAGATTAGGAGCTTTGGTTTTTTTCTGCCCAAACATGCCTGAATATTCATAACTCCTTGGTGGATGAAACCCATACAGGGCATATCTTCTGAACATACAGCCAGTGCCCACGTATACAGGTCCTTGCAGTCCATCCAAAGCTCTCATATTTCCTTTACAATAAAAAAGAAATTATGATGGCGTTTGTTTTGATAGAATTTTTGTTATTAATAATAGAATTAGGTATTTGGTTGTTTGTTTTTTCTTATCTTTTAATTTTATCTGAATTTTGATTTTTGAGAGAATAAATTTTTAAATAAAATTTTAAAAATATATGTGATTTTATTTAGTTAGTATGACCAGGACAGCGGTAGCTTTAATTGATTATAAGATACGATTTTTCTCATATTTGAATATAAATAAATATTCAAAAAAACATTAAAAAAGGTAACAAATATTTTGTAAAGTACAGTTGTTTTTTACTTAACGCTCGAATAACTTTATTTTAAATATCGCTCAATAAAGATTAATTTATTAATTGTTTGTTTTTTTCTAAAAAAAACTTTTTAATTTTTATCTAAATTTTAAAACGATAAATTTTTTAAAATATATATATTTTTATTTAATTAGCACAAAAGAATACAATTTTCGTATATTATTATATCTAATTTTTTCTTAATAGAAAAAAAAACATTTAAAAAAATCAAAAAGCCAAATTTTTTTGCTTTCTTATTCAACAATTTTTTTAAAAAATTCAGTGATAATTCATGAAAATATTAAAAAACAAACAAACGGGAAACCTGAAAGCAAATAAATTCGAGCAAAAAAGATTAAAAAACAAATATTTTGAGGAAAAGGTCACCTAAAACTCCATTGTAGAAGGAAAAGTAAAAAGAGAATGATATATAATTACCATCGAAGAAGACGGTGTTATGGTTAGCATATCGATCAGATGGATCGATGCCTTCGAATCTTTGGGGGAACTGAATATAACAAACTCTGTCACCGCCACGATCCATCATGAAGCACATTCCCTCCCTTACAGCCATAGAATTATAGACGTAGTGGTCGCAGTCTAGGTTGAGTATGAAAGGTCCGTTAGAAAGAATTGCAGAAGCTCTAACCATGGCGTTCATGGCTCCTGCCTTCTTGTTATGGTCGAAACCAGGTCGTTTCTCTCTTGAGACATAGGCAAACATGGGGATTCGGATATCCACACCTGTGAAATCCAACACCTTGTCATCTGGGTGCCCCATTACTGGATCTGGAGGTGGGACTTTGCTCATCACCTGCATGCATGCATGCATGGTATTGGTAGCTTATCCATTACGTAAAAGGAATTAGGGTTAGGGTCACCAGAATTTTGTCTTTATGAGGTATGCTAAGCAGGTTCTTACACGCACGAAAAACATCTTTTAAGTCATACCACACCCAAAACAATCTCCGTTCGAGTCGGGATGGACCACAACGGCGGTGCACATAAAACAACTACATTTTCAAGGCTCAAAATTAAGACCTCTAATTAAGTTATGAGAGACCTTAATCATCTTATCTACATATTTGATGGTACTAGAATTTTGTCCTATCCGAATGAATCAAAGTTTCATGGTGCATATATGGGGATCTTTTGCACACTTGCTCATATTTTCTATAATTATGTTATGCATTCATAGTTTTATAAATTAAATAGTCACTCTACTCTAATAAATTCAATTCGTCAATCAATGGAAGTTTATTCGGCTGATTAACTTTAGGACCTTATGAAATTAGTTGAAAATGGTCGAGACATATATGGTTATAAAAAAAAAATAGCGACAATACTCTAATCTTGTACTTGATTTTTCGTCCTCCTTTGTGCATTGATTTCTCCTTAATTAGGGTTTTCATCTAAATATGTATTTCTTATTTTTGTTTTTTGTGTTTCTTGCTAATAAGGATATATTTGGTTATAGTTTTTGAAAACTTATTTTTTTTAATCTAAAAAACAAGGAAAATAAGAAAAACATAGAGAAGACATTTGGTTTCTATTGTCTTTTGTTCTAAAAAACATGAAGAGCACAAAAGATAAAAATTCAAATAACAAGAACATATTTAGATAACATTATGGGCCTCTTTTTTAAAAACTATTCTTGAGAATAGTTTTTGAAAACACATAAAACACGATTTTGGGCCCTATTTAGTTTATGTTTTTGAAAACGCTTTTATATTCTCAAAAACAATGAGAACAAGTTAAATAGGGCAACTATTCATAGAAAACACTAGATCAAGAGAATAAGAACGGTTTTCAAAAAACACAAAAATAAAGTTATTTGTGTTTTCAAAAACTATTCTCAAAAATAGTTTTCAAAAATAGAAACCAAACAAGCTTGGTATTCTCTAAAAACCTTTTTCCTTTTTTGAATTTAGTATTTTTTGTATTTTCTTATGTTTTTCAAAACAAAAATAAACTAGAAATCAAACATATTTTCCCTATTTTTCTTGTTGTCCTTGTTTTTTAGAACATAAGATAGTTTTCAAAAACAGTAAACAAACTATCCCTATATTTTGGTGTTCTTTAAGTTTTTAAAAAACTATCTGAAAAATCATTTTTAAAAACATAAACCAAACAAACACTAATTCTAGTTAGGAATGTACTTATCAATGAGAATTTGAGCATCACCTGCAAGATTCCAGCATGATCGCCTTTGAAATGATCGGCAATGGGGTTGAACCAAGTTCCCGGCCAATGTGTTCCGTCAGCCATCCAAGTCGCCTTCACAACCTTGACCGGCTCCGCCGGTGGTTCTCCGCCATTCTTCTCCGTCGCAAGCTTCTTCTCCTTCATCTCCTCGTTATTATTATGCGTCTCGCACCGCCGCCGTATCACTTCCGGCAGCCCATTGATCCTCACCTTGAACTCATCATACTCCCTCTTAATCCACCGCCGATCCTTCACAAAATCAGGCCGCTTCTTGTTCTTCGTCGGATCCGTTTTAAGAGAGAAATAACTGTCCGGATTCCTCGGCTCAATGTTATGTTTCCGGCAGAACGGCACCCAAACCTCCGCGAAGTTCACCGCTTCCGCCATGGCTTCAAAGGTGAGAATGGCGGCGCCGTCGTCGGAAATGTAGCAAGAGAGCTTCTCGACTGGGTATTCAACGGCGAGGATGGAGAGAATGGTGTTGGCGGTGACGAGCGGTGGCTCCTTGTCGGGGTCGGCGGTGGAGACGAAGACGTCGACGCCGGGGAGGTCGGAGCGGGCGTGGGGGTTGGAAGGGGAGGGCTGATCGAATTTGTCGTGGAGGGCGGCGAGGTCGGTGGAGCGGTTGATGGGGTTGAGCTTGGGGAGCTGATCGAGAAGCCAGGAGAAGGCGAACCAGGTCTCGCATACGGTGGACATCGCCCACAGCCACATGGCGTCTCTGTTGGGATTTCGGATTCGCCATGTGATGAACAGGATCAGTCCTACGAATCGGATCACCACTAGTAGCCTGTCTTTTCATTCAAACACACATTCATACTTACCTAAGTATCATGCATTTCAAAATCCTTTGTCAAAAATAAAATAATGAAGCATTCTGCAAGGACAATTTTAATCCAAGCAAAAAATGTTTTTATCATATGACATCATAATCTTTTTACTTGAAAGTATTGAGGAAAAAAATAGTGGGAAAAATATAAAATAAGTTTAAACTTAATAAATTAATTCTATATGTTTTATTTGTTTTTCTATTATATAAATATGTTTAGTTTTGAATTAATACATATAAAACAGATGGAATTTCCAAATGAAAGCAAAGTTGAAAATGGGATTTCCATGGCTAAGAGTAAGGGTATGAAAGGATTAAATGATTAAACCAAACTGGTACACAGTACTTTAAGGTTTGTGGAATTTTAGTGTGTTGTGTGGCACTCTAGGGTTTGGTGGTTATTTTTCCTAGTCGTCAGGTAAACTAAAGTCTTTTACAATATTCAAGATAGTGGAAATAAAATCGAAGGTATGAAGAATAGGAAACATAATATAACATGTTAAAGGAAAAATAATTATGTTTCACGTAAAGGTACTATCTTAATTAATTTAGATACATAATTCATTTTTAAAAAATTCACCAAATTAGTCTTTTTACTTTTTAAAATCGCATTCATCAATTGCGGTTTTTAAAATTAACCTTAAAACCGTAAAACCAACTATAATTCTAAAAATTAACCTTAAAACCGCAGTTGTTAAATGCAGTTTTAAATTTATCTTAAAACTATCATCGGTAAATATGGTTTTAAGGTTATTTTTCAAAACAATTAAAAGATTCGTTTTGTAAATATTTTGAAAAAAAATTTACACGTGTATTTTTAAAAAAAAATTATTTTGACTTTAAAATCTTAGATACTACCTTAACTTAACTGATTACATGTGCTATCTTAAATAATTGGTTAATATAATACTATTGTTAATTAAGTAGTACCTCTTCTTAGAAGCCAATCATTTTTGTTTCTGTACTAAATGTTTTTCATTCTATATATTTCCCATTCTATTCTTGTAGCTTTTATTTCCAAATGGATAACCTAATAGATGCTTTTCCCTCATTTTCTTTCTTTAACATAAACGATGATCAACGGAGAAGGCGTGCACCTGTAAGGACTAAGAATACCAGCCGGAATCTGGACCTTCCTGGTGAGCGGCTTCCATGGCTTGTCGAGAAAATCAGACAAGGACACCCCACTTTTATTTCCATACTGTTCATCATCTTTACTCCAGAAAGCATTCCCAATCCCATACGTCCCTTTCGTCTCAAACAGCCACCGATTATGATCAAAATCCCCCGTTTGGCTCCTCAACAGAATCGATTTGTTCGACTGCATCACCGACATTCTTTTCTCCTCCATTCCTCCTCCTTCCTGATCACTCCCAACCCTTCTCGTCATCCCCACTCTCGTCGGCACACCGTACTGCCCGCCGCCGTCAGGTTTGTTGTCGGCGCCGGCGCCGGATTCCATCGGCTGGTTGTCGGGCGTCGGCGGCATAAGAACCGTATAGTTGGCGTAGTCATTGTTGCCGGAGAAGTCGCCGGACAAGTCCATGTCATCGTCGCGTGAAAGGCTGAGGACGCGGCCGCTTGATGTCCGGCGTCCGAATTTCACCGCCTGCGGCGGCCGGCTGACGGAGGACGACGAGGAGTTTAACGAAGGTTTCTTCGGACTGTTATTTGAAGTTGCCATCTTAAATCTACCTTGAGGTTTTCTTCAACAAGATGGCAAGCATTTGCATGCCTAGAGGAAATTTCCTAAAAAAAAAAAAAAAAGAAAAGAAGAAAATGGAAATTATAGTAAAACTGAAGAAAAATGTGGAAACCAGAAAGAAGAGAGAAATGGAAGGGCTTGTTGAAGAAAAACAGAGTCCAAATTTGGAAAGATTGAGATGAACGGTGTGCAAATTGCTTATTCTATTATTAGTATTATCAGATTTGCAGTAGCGGATGTTTCTCCCTTGTTTAAGCTATGCCTCTCTCTCTCTATATCTCTCTCTGGCTTTCAATATATTTTCTCAGGGAAATTCTGGATAAGACACATTAGAATAAGAATATTTTGAAAAATAGAGAAGCAATTTTCTAGTTTTTTTTTAAGTATAAAAAGACTAAAATATAATGAAATATTAATTTTAGAACATGTATAATTACATATATATCTAGTTTTTAAGTATAAAAAGATTAAAATAGAGGGAAAAGTGTGTTTTCATGAACGAGATAGAAACCCTACTTTTGCAAATATTTTGAAAATCATGCACTTTCAACTTATTTGTACGTCAAATTAAGCCGAAGCATTTCAAATTATTCTAGAAAATAATCGTTCTAGAAATTTAAGGAATATCTCAGTTTAATCTAAATGGTGCTTAACAAATTATACTGGTTCGGGCCAATTTGGTTCTTGCCTTGAGATCGAGATGAACAATTATCAGAACTGAGATCACCATATATAATAATAAAGCTAGCTTCTGATAATAACAACATTAGTACTATCCAAATCTTACAAAAAGAGAATTCTTATTTATTGACATATATATAATGGCTAATTAATAATATATCAGAGGTGATTGTGCAAAAACAATGGAGACTGCAGGTGATTAATAATGGAGATTATTACATTAATCAAGCAGCTAACATCATTCTCACAAATTCCTCATAATTAACTTGTCCGTCGCCGTCTAAATCGGCTTCCCGAATCATCTGCTCAACCTCTTCATCTGTCACCCTCTCTCCTAGGTTCAGCATCACATTCCTCAGCTGCTCACACCAAACACATGGAATATTAAGAAAGGTAAACTAGGAAATATCTCCATGATAATTCTAGGAAAATTAATTAAGGTAAAAACATATACTAATAACTAATATGATTGGTATCCAAGCCCACCTGGAAGTTAAACCCAAGCACGGGTACGAAACGCGAGAATTTATTATATCATCACTAATTCTAAAGCAGTTTTGTGACGTCCACGAACGGATCATACCTTTGATAAAATTAACTCTTGATCCATCTTCGTATAATCGCAATTTTCTTCCAAGCAGAATATTTTCCGCGCGGCGATTTCAACGAAACGGGCTGTTCTTATGCACTCAATCTAATGAAGAGAAATAAACTCAGTACATCACGCTTGATAAAGTTTTATAACACACTTGCTCTTGGCACTAATTTCACAACTCATAAACCGACATGATCATATCATAATTTTTTTTTTCAATACAATGGGAGGCAACCCTTAAAAGCTCTTAAACTACCCAAAACAGTGGCAAAGCCTCCTCTATCCTCGGAAAGAATATAACTTGTAGCTCATTCAGGGTCTAAAAATTAACCAATCATTTTAATTATAAGCATAGCATGTATAATCTGAAAGCAAACTCACTTCATTAGCTGATATGTAGCCATCTTGATCCTTGTCAAATACTTTGAAAGCTTCTTTCAATTCCTCTTCTGCTTCACTCTCCTATAACCAAAAAAAAAAAACATTTTCCTAATAAGAAAATGAGTAGTAGTTAAATTGGATTAGATTAAGGTAATATTTCTTTGGTAGTTCACCTTAATTTTTCTAGCCATGAGATTCAAGAACTCCCCAAATTCTATAGTCCCATTCCCATCAACATCAATTTCATCCATCATAGTCTGCAATTCTTCTTTAGTTGTGCTGGTTTCCAATGATTTGATCACAGTGGCCAACTCATCAAGGGTAATGCACCCTACCAAATAAATCAATTTACTCATAAATTTTTTGAAGTATAAAGCAAATGGATACAACTTAGTATGAATTAAATACCCTCTAGTAAACAATAAACCATGTTCAATGATAAATGTTCTTAGTATTTCCTTTTAGAAATATTTAGTTAAATGACATCAAATAACTCTAGATTTGTGAATCTAATATTTCCCATATTTTTTCCTTAAAAATGAGATAAAAATGTCCTTTTTCATTTCATGTATTTACATTATTTCTTAAAAGAATTAGTTATTTTTATAAGAAAATAAGGACATTTTTATCAAAATCAGGCCAAATTTTGATGAAAGGTAAAATTTCCAAAATTAGGTTTTCAAAAGATCTTCTAATCAAATCACCCTTCTTTTTACCCACATCTCCATAATTTCATTAAAAACTTAGACATATCGGATTTTGAAGTCTAGACATGCAAATAGAAAACAACCACGCAACTTGCAAAAGGGTATCTCAAACCCGTAATCTCCCATCAAACCAAGCTCTAGTAAGTACCATGCTAAACTGTCAATTTTCGTTAAAAGTTAAACTTGTAGGACTTAGGCTAAATATTTATATCATGCTTCTTAACCATCTAACCGTAGGTTCTAAGTTGCAAATTTTGCATCAAGATGAAAAGCTATGGTGACGTTTGTTTTTTTTTTACTTATTGCTAAATAGAACCTTTTTTTTTTTCAGTTTAATATTAAATAATACTTAGTAAATGCTTATTTATTTTTTAACAAAGAGCTGAAGGCTAGCCTTCTTTGTTGAGCAGCTGCTTTCCCTGCTTTTGGATATTACTTTTTTCAATGTAAAACAATATTTTGACTTTTTCTATTTATAGTTTTTTTCTTTATTTAAATTTCAACAATAAAAACACAAAAAAAGTTAAAACAAACACGCCAAAACAAAGTTTATAATTATCAAAAATCCAAAAAAGCAAAAGCAGCCTAAAACTATCAGGATCCATCATTTCTAGGGGAAAATAGAGAAGCAGATACTTGGACCTTCAAAGGTAAAAAGAGGTCCGCCCAAACTAAAGTTGAACATGGGCCTGACTGGGCTTAATATGCTTAACGATAGTTGGTTTAGGCCTGAACTTAGTCCAAATTTGAGTTTGGCTTTGGGCTTTGACTTTGTCTGTTTTTAAAATATAATACTAGTAAATTTGTTTACTAAAAATTTTAAGTTAAACTAATGAGTAATATATGTAAAATAATTTAGACTAGCAAATCATTTGAGCTATTTAAATTGAAAAGGAGAAGGAAAACCTTTTGAAAACCCAAATTTGAAAATTTGACCTTCTATTTATTTTTGATCTAATTTTTAAAAAAAAATTTTACATAAAATGAAAAATGGTATTTTTATCTAAAAATGATTTATTTGTGGGATTGGTTAAATTCACAAATTTAGGGTTATTTGATGTATTTAAAAAACAGCTCCATCAAGTACATGTCTGTGCTATTCAGATTGAGCTACATGCTGATCCTATTTCCTCAAAGCATCATGATCATGATCATGATCAAACTAGGGTAAATTGAAGTTCTTATAATCAAGAAATCTTGGGCTTAACATGAGGAAATATATTAGAGAAAAATAAAAAAATATTCAGGCCAACAGAGTTGAAGTTGGGTTGATGTATTAGGAGAATAAACTCGTACTAGGAAAAAAAAAAATTTCTAACCACTCCCCATGATCAACTTCTTCTCGCAATTGAAGTGATATATATCTCATGGAGGCATGAAGTTAATAATAAGATGAATCCTTTAATAGTTTTAGGGACTCGAATCGATAACCATTAGAGAACAAACCTAAGATCGGTTTGAATCCAGGTATCCCTCAAGGTTTAATCTGACTGATAAATGAATACCCGTTTGTTGATTTTGATTAACCTCCATAACCACTCATAGATAGTACCTCCATATTCTGGATCAAAATGCTGATTGGCACCAAGAAACAACTGATATAAAGAGAGTGAATGTAAACAAACAGCTCAGAGAAGGTATGAAGAACTGTTTATCCATTATCCACAAATAAAAAGCCTCTGAAACTGTGGGAAGTAAATTTGTCTGTAGCTGGTGACATCTCTCGCTGGTTCTGTCTCAGATTCTATACACAGAAGCAATAAGAAAGAGGAAGAGAGAGAAAGAAAGAGAGAGAGAGAGAGAGAAGGGTGTGCTTACATAAATAAAGTGAGAAATGAAAGCTGAGAACAACTAAATAGCCTTCACCATGGCCTTCTCCTGTGCAAAATTTTGAAGGGTAGCGGGTTGTTTGGTCATTAAGAAAATGGGGAATCAATCACACCATATAGACATTTTCTTTAGCGGATTTTCGGGAAGTCAGTCAACAGTTACGTTTTAAGTCAGTCTTAGAAAGCAAACTAACAATCACACAAATATATATATATATATATATATATATATATATATATATATATATATATGGAATTTGAGAATAATTAAAACTAACATAAAAAATATAAAATATATGTTCAAAATAATTTTATAGAAAATAATTGTATTTTAATTATGATAATATTTAGGTACTATCTAAATAAATGGTAGGTACTACCTAACAATATTAATTATGATACTACCTAAAACTATTAAGATAGTATATATTTTAATTACGATCATATCTAAAATATAATTATTTTATATAAAATCATATTGAATGATATATTTTGTATTTTTTATGTCATTTTTATAATTATTCTCAAATCAATGAATGTTCGGATTAGCTTGCATGCACCTCGACTTGTACCATACTCAAACTGGTGATGTCCGAGCCAATTTTTATATACTTTAACTAGTTCAACGAGGCCCTAAAGGAACTCCGATCTTTAGGTAAATCCCAAAGCGTTAGAACAACAGACAACCCTCAGGTTTTTATTTTATATATTTTTTGAAGATTGGTGACGGGATGGGATGATCCATAAATAAAATTCTGAATTATTACACCCTATTAATGCCAGCTTTTATTATATAGTCTTTTTCGAATGGTCAAAGGTACTGGCTTCTTATATCTCTGAAAATGAAAATAAGAATAAAAAAAATAAAATCAACTCTGGAATTAATTGGTAAACAATTGAATATCTTATTCACCATGACCAATACATGCGTGGTCCAAGAAGTCGCTAATGTACCCTTTTTTCTTGCAAAGTTAAATTAATAATAAATTCCCTATATATCTATCGCCCCTTTTTTCTTGCAAAATTAAATTAATAATAAAGTCCCCATATGTTTATGTAACCTGTCTCTCTCAACCTTTGAATCCACATAAGAACAGAATTAGATCGTTATATATAAAGTGAATCAATGTGCAAAGAACCTATATGTATGTTTATATATGTCAAGGATAAAATAAAAAAATAAAAAATTTGTTTTGCCATTTTTATATGGAAAAAACAAAATATTTAGGAACTTTTCAGTCCGGTATGGCAAAACTTCTGTTTGACGCTTTAACAGGAATCTAAAAAGATGATTTTACTAGTGTTTTTTTATAACATGTTGTATTAGTATAAAAACATTTTTATATTATTAAAATTACATATTTTTAATTTAATTACAAAAATAAGATATCATAATAAATAAAAAATTTTATGACAAAAATGTATAAATACATATAAAAATTTATATTAATGGAACCTAAAATAATTATTTTTATAATTATTAAAAATTTAAAATATATATATATATATATATTAATGGATAAACATATATAAATATTTGTATTAATAAAAACCGAAAAAAAAATTATTTTTATGATCATAAAAAATTTAAAAAATCTTTACAAAAATATTTGAATTAATGAATGCAAACATAAATTTATATTAATAAAGAACTAAAATAATTATTTATATTATTATAAAAAATATTTACAAAAAATATTTGAATTAATGAAACAAAAAGGTACAAAAATATTTGTATAAATAAAAACCTAAAATAATTATTTCTATTATTATAAAAAAATATTTACAAAAAGATTTTAATTTTAGAAAATAGTATAATTAGGTATTTTAGGAATATTAAAAAAATAAGTTCTTTTTTATAAAAAAAAAAAAAAACACCTTTCAAATGCTTTTAAACAAAATACTCTTAAATGTTTTTTTAAAGTTTCAAAAACGCTTTTCATGAACATATTACCAAACGTTTTTTATTTTATATAAAAACATGCATAAAAACACTTTCAAAATGCACGGTCAAAAACCTTCAATTAATTGGTTACAATATTTATATAATCTTGAATTTATTCACTTTTCCAACTACATGTCTTCAATTTTTTCATGATTCCTTTCTTGTGGAAGTAAAAAGAGAGTTAATAATAAAGCTTAATATCGATTACTTAATAATTTAAATTGATTTGTCAATCACGTCTGGTTCAATAATTGAAGGGTTAGGTAGGGCACAAGGAAGGAACTAGGTTCGAGTTAGAACGAATTCTATAACGATATAATGCAAAGTGACTGGTTCAAGTCAAAACATAATACAATAACGATATTATTGGATTTTGCTATCACAGCAGTCGAGTTGTTTAAAATCTTAAATGGGTTCGCATGGACTTGGGCTAAGGTATGGAGGCCCAAAATGGTACATTAAAGTATTATAGGCTTTGTACTCTATAAATAAGAGAAATAATACAACCCTAAATCGAATGCAGATTGATTATAGAGAATAGCGGAAAATGAAATCTTTTTCTTAGTGATTCAAAGCGCCACCGCATTGCTCCATCGCCTCGATGATAGTTTGGAAGATCTGCGATTAACGTGTGCATACTTCTACGCAAATCCACAGGTGCGATCATTTGGTTAACGTAGTTTGGTAATTAAATTGAATATTCTAAATCACATGATGATTCTTGCTTCCGCTGATTATCCTACAATTGGTATTAGAGTCTTCGTGTGATTAAAATTTCAATTTGATCTAAACAATTTCATGTATTTTGGTGTTTGATTAGCAATATGGCACCTAGGTTTTCTATATTTGTTGATTCGCATGTTCTCATGTTTAATATGATTTTTGTTCATGGATAGTTCTTGAATAATTGTGGTTTGCCCTTGATCCATGATAGAGTTTTTGTGTATTTTATCGGTTTATAACAGGGTTAATCATAAGATTAGGTTTCCTTCTTGATTTATTTTCTCAATCATCTAAATTCTTGTACACCATTTATTAGGAGTATAGGATTATTTTTGTAAAATTTTGAAGACTAATGAAGAACAGAAGCGAAGAAGATGAAGAACTAGCGGAGAACACGGCCTGCCTTGAGGCTTGTTTGCGTTACTCTGAAGGCTACAAACATCAAATGACAAAACGACCACACAGGGGTTAGAAGCGCGAGGAAGAGGCAGCGGCTGAGAACAAATTTCGGGCCGAACCATCGCCAGGACAGCCCCACGCGCACCCCATTAGCGGTACAGCATTGGGCTTCACGCGCCTCCACTCAGACGGCGTGAGAGCGCGTGGAGAGGTTTGGCGCGGATTTTTGTAAAACTTCCCTCCTCCAAGGCATTGCTTCTATGGGTGGCTCGGATTAAATTGGCGCTGAATGATAAAACTTTTGATGGTAGGGTTTCGTGTTCAGTAGTAGTTCGAGTTTTAGGTTTTAACTCGAATCTCTTCAATTTTTGGGCCTCGAGCCCGGAATTAAATTAGACTGAATGGATGGATTTGGGCCGAAAATTTAGACGGGATTAATACTTGATGGGCTCGAGTGTTATTGGGTTTGTGATTTTGCTAACTTCTTGGGAAAACCATGGATTAAGAAACTCTTTTTTTTTTCGTTAACTCATATATTATTATTTTATTCATGGATGATTAAATTATATTTGGTAACATGCTTTAGTTGTGATAACATGACATAGACTAGGTGGTGCCATATTATCTTGCATCAATGATATACATGTGCATAATTAAATTTTGTTTTTTTAAAATCTAGATAAATATAATTATGAAAATTCCTTTAATTTTTCTGGGTCCAAATAATAAAATGGTCATGTGAAGCCCATCGGATGTCGTGATTGGGTTTATTGGATTGGACCTAAATAATTTTAAAATCTTAATTAGATTGGCCAGGTCCACCGCGGCAACTCTTAGGAATTAAGAATTTTAAAATTAAACAAGGAGATTCAAAAGCAACTGATAATTTTATTAACCTCCCAACGAGGCTCTAATCATATTATTATGGGCCATATGAACAATGATTGAAATGAAAGTGTATTATCTGGAAGGTTACATACAGAAAGGTGGGATGTAAAGTAGTACGGTAAGTGACACACAATTTTTTGGGGCTAGCTTAGTTGGATCTTATTCATTTTATGATCAGGATTTTAGTTTGTTATAAATGTCTTGTAGGGCAGAAATTCGATTTACGGAAAAGAGGGCAAAATCGTAATTTCGATTTACAAAATTGTTCGATTAAAAATGCGTAATTTATTCTCTGGATCTCGGATGATGAAGCGAAAGTTGTACCGTTGGAATCGTCTCCCGAAAAATCCTAGTTAAGCGCGTAAAATTTCGTAATATTTGAGACGGTCGGGTTGACAACGTTTTTGAGCGTCGCGTTTAGTGCGTCAGACGATTTTCGATGCGGCAGAAGTCGTATAACACGTCTTCAGCTGTGCCGTAAGTGGTATGAGTAGAGAAATGATGAAAATGAATTTCAGAGATCAGTCTGCCAGAATGTCCAGTCACGGGAAGAGGGACAAAATTGGCGTTATAGGAGTTGTTTTAAGTCACAAAGGACAAAAAATGGAATAGTGCTTGTCCTTACAAATTGAAATAAAGCAAAACGTGAAGAAATCAAAAGGGGAGAGCCGTAGCTGTTCAGGAGTGAAAATGGTGGTTTTAGAGAGATCACGACCTATACAGATTTGTGACATGTATCAGAGCGGAGTCGGAGTCTTCGGCGAAAAAGCGTTCACGCGGAGCGGTTTCTGTGTGGTTTCAGTTTGTGAGTTTTGACAAACTCGAGGAGTAGGGGTTCACTACCATTTGCGAGTTTATTACATTTTAAGTGTTTTGTCGATGTTTGGGTCGAATGAGGCGGGTGGGGGCAGTGATGATTCCACGAGCAGGACAAGGTGATATAATTTTGAGAGCAAAGATTAGATAGCCCAGTGTGTGAATTACGGGCTGTTTGAGGTGCGATGTGATAATTTGTGCATTAGTCATTTGCTGATATGCATTAGTTAGGAATGGCCCAGTGAATTGTGGATTAACTCAGTGAACAGTTGTAATTTTGAGGCAATGGCACGAGGTTTCACTATTCGCGATCATTCTAAATATATTTTGGCAGAAATATATTTTGTATGAAATAATATGTTTGATAGAGGTGATTTAAATTAAGCTGACTGGGTGTTTGATCGTTGTTAAGTGAGCTAATTTTGATGTATGGGTTGTAAAATTACATGTAACATGATTATGTGTTTAGAATTATGCGAGTATATTCTTGTTATATATTTGCATGTGTTAATTGTGTGAGCCATTATCACATGGGTCCACATGTGATCTTCAGATTATGAGGTGAGTGGAGATGAGTCAGCGGTTCGGAGGGTTGTCTAAAAGAAACGTAATTATCGGGTAGTCAAATTTTAAAAATATCGATGGTGAAGCTTAGCCAATTGATATTCATCGGAGGGTAGTCCACAAACAAATAATATATCAATCGTCGGACGGCCCAATTGATATATATACATCGGAGGGTTGTCCACTAATAAAACAATAATTCTCATACAAGGCTTAGGCGAGTGTGAGATGGTCGATGGTTAGGGATCGAGTTGGTCGTATGAACATTCAAATGGATCATTGTTTACTTGAATGTGTGTTTGAGTGGAACATTCTGCCGGAACATTGATAGCCCTTAGGGGCGATTCCTCTTGGCGTGTTGTGCAGTGAGTGGGATCACCATTCTGGTGGGAGCGATGCGAGGGCAGTAGATCCTAGAGGCTGAATTAGAAGAAAAGCCAGATTGGCTTTTGGCACGGCGATATTTACATGTATTAGAGATTTGATGTTACAATATATGTTGTATAAGAGTAAAACATTTGAACTCTTGTAACTATTAGGTATATAGTTGGATTCATAGTTGGTATGTATATTGAGTATTGTTTATGGGCTAATTAGTGATTGTGCTAAATGTGATTGAATATATTGGATTATATTACCTTTGTTTGGGACAGGATGTGGTGTGTATTTGGGTAGAGCTCCGGGTACAAAGGCTGCAGATTTTGAGTGGCGTCGAATGCTTAGAGTCACTTAGCTGTCCGCGAGTTGACGGTGATCCAACGGACCCCGGGTTTGGGGCGTCACATGTCTCCTTACCGTGAGCATTTATTATGGAAACTAAATTGTATTTACAATAAATGCAATATATTTTTATTTGGATTTACTAAATATGTTTTATTGTATAATATCGATTAATATTAGTATGCACAATGTATCATTTTCTAGAAGTGGCATCTTTCAACCTCTTCATGAATTTTGAATCAAAAACCATTGGATAGAATAACTTTGAAGGTGAGCAGAACATATCTGATTGCAGTTTTGAAAAATCAAGTTTCAATCTGGATACCCCTTTAAGCGGTATCAGGAAGCTAGTGCTAATGATATAGCAAAAGAAACGAACATCTCGACTTGGGAGAATGCAAACCTTCACTTCAATGTTGTTATATTCTTGCCGGTCATTGTGGGTGATTTGAGGCAACAAATAACACCTCTCGATAGTGGAGTAGAAATGTCAGCTCTGAAAGGGATGTTTGCCTAAAGTCGCACTTAAAAACAAGGCTGTTATCAGCAGTTTGATTAACACACGATATGACTAGTGGGCGTGTGAAGGATCATTGTTGTAATGATTTCATATATCGATCGGCGGAAGTGATGGGGCAAACTTCAAGGGAATGAAGATGAAACCCATCTTGCAATGCTACCTAAAAGCTTATTTCCAAATCGGGTTCAAAGTGTCGATTACAATATGCATAAGATGGATCTAACTTCAGTTCCAGTGATGCATGAGCTTGATCTTTGAGCGATTATCTCATGAGCAGACGATATCTTATTTCTGGGGAGGGTTTTGTTAAACCTAAGGGAAACCTAAGGGTGGAAAGCGAGAAACAGAGAAAAGAAGGCGGTGATACAGGTTATCAAATCGGACTGATAAGAAGAAAGCTAGAAAGGCAAGTGCTTGAGTGCGGACGAAAGGACACTTGGAAAGCAGAAGGAGTGCCAGGCACCAAGCAGCCATGGGTGTTACTTTGTTGTTGAGGCTGTTTAGTGCAGAATTTTAAGCCAGTAGTGGATCAGTGAATTTAAGTCATAAATACATGTTTGTTACTCTTTAGGTGGTTTAAACATAGTACGTCTGATAAGAAGGACAAAGATACACCAACTTGGAACGGAGCTAATCTCTATAAAGGCCATAGGACCAGTTGTTTTATTTTTTGAGAATAATAGGACTTTATGTTTAGAAGATTGTTTATTTGTTCCGGGTTTCAAGAGGAATTTGGTTTATGTTGGTTGTTTAGTTGAACACGGTTTGACATTACAGTTTAATTCCCCGGTTTCAATAAAAGTAAATCTTTTTTTATTTGTTTCGGTGATCTTATGAATAATCTTTATTTTTTAAGTCCCTTGTCCTATGATATAAATGCCATTGAGTGTTGAAAATGAACACTTAATCACCTTGCGAAAGGAAAGTATCAAATGAAACTTACCTTTGGCATTTGTGATTAGGTCATATTAATCCTAATATGATACATGGTTTGGTGAAAAGTGGGATTTTAAATTCCCTATCATTTGAATCTATACCAATGTGTGAATCCTGTTTGGAAGGTAAAATGACCAAGAGGCCCTTGAGGCTAAGGATGTCAGCTATGACAAGCCGCTGGAATTGGTGCATGCGATGTATGCGACCCCGATGCGTGTTGAGCTAGAGGTGGGTATGAGTATTTTGTCACTTTACGGATGACTATAAGATATGGTTTTGTTCCTAATGCGCCAAAAAGTGCGAAACTTTTGATAAATTTCGAATATAAGGCTGAGCGAGAAAAGCAGAGTGGGTGTCACATGTCAAACAACCGATATAATGAGACGGTGAATACTATTTGGAGAGTTTAAGTTTTATAACTCAGGGGATAGTTTCAAGCCGTGTTGCAGACTTTCTCAAACATTAGATTCTGAGAAGGAGAAATGGGAACTCTCCTAGACATGTGGTGAGATCGATGCTTAGATATTTTCATCTCTACCTATATTGTTTTGGGGATGTCTCGCCTTAGAGGCGCTACATACTTATTGAAATTGGACCGCCGTCGATTTCCCATGGATTGTCAGGAGGCAGGGCAAGCCCTAGTTTAAACCATATTCGAATATGGGGTGCTCTAGCGCATGTCTTGAAATGAACCGAGATGGATTGGAATCTCGTGCGAAGTATGTTTGTTTTTGTGGATACCACAAAGGAGCAGAGGTGGACTTTTTATAGTTCCTCGAGAGAAGAAAGTTATAGTGAGAACTAATGCAAAATTCTTAGGAAAGGTATGTAAACAATTTCAAGCCCGAGAGTAAGGTAATTCTTGAGAGCTTGACTTAGCTGAATCGCCTAAACCACGAATTTGGACTATTATGCCATTGTTTCAGTGCGTGTTCAAGGAGGAAAATGAAAATATACTTTCGAGTGAACAAACACCCAGTGGAACATAATAGTAGAACATGAATGAATGCTCTAGTAGAACTATAAAAACCTTGGAAAATCAAATTCAAAATGATCAAGAGGTCTTCTGTAGAACCCTGACAACCGGTGGAGCTTAGCGTAGTGTGAGGCGACATACAATAGCCAGATATCTCTTGTGGGCGAATGGGCTATAGTATAACCATTGATAGTGAAGGGATCAGGAAGTAGATTCTGAAAACCTTTGGGGATGTTGATGCACGAGGAGTGGCGCTCGAAGCCATGGGCCCGTGAGATGAATCTATGTATTCCTAACTCAGGTCACGGTCTCTTATAGAGGCACTGAAAGGGTAAAAACCTATGAGAGTGTAAGTGGATCTGAAAAAAGATGACCCGGATGGAAGGTAAAAACCTTCAAAGCTAGATTGGTGGCGGAGTTATACCTAAAGAGGATAGATTATGGAAGAAACCTTTTTCGCCCATTGTATGCTTAAATCCATCGATTCTTTTAGTTTGGCCTTTCTGAGTCTAGATGCAATTTGGCGGATGGATAGCCGAAAACAACATTTTTAAATGGCAGTTTAGAAGAGGACATCTACATGCAACAACCAGAAGGGTTCATAGCTAGAGGGCAAGAACACATGGCATGTTAGTTGCAAAGGTCCATTTATGGACTAAAGCAAGCATCCAGAACATGGAGACATTAGGTTTGATCGGCTTGTAACTTTATACGATTTTGAGAAAAGTCTGATGAACCTTGTGTTTACAAAAGGATCCAAGGTACAAAGTAGTTTTCTAGTCGCTACGTAGATGACATTTTACTATTGGAAACAACATGAGAGTGTTATCAGTGTAAAGGATGGGCTGCAAAGCAATTTGATATGAAAGATTTGGGAGAAGCCAACTATATTCTTGGAATCAAACTTCTATGAGATCGGAAGAATAAGGTGTTGGCATTATCTCAAGCTTTATATATAGATAAAATTCTAGCTAGGCTCAGCATGGAAAATTCCAAGAAGGGAACTTTACCCTTTAGGCATGGAGTTCATCTTCTAAGGAGCAATCACCAAAAACTCTCTTGGCCGAGAAGAAACGTATGGAAGTAGGATACCTTTTGTATTGCGATGAAGTGATCTCATGTATGTCATGTTATGTACCAGGCCAGATATCTGCTACGCAGTGGGAATAGTTAGTCTGTATCAATCCGATCCAGGAGAAGAACATTGGATTGTAGTGAAGCATATTCTCAAATATCTAAGAATAAGAGATTATATCTTTAGTATATTCTAGTGGAGTGCGGAAACTATTAGTTATCTGAGACTCGGTCTTAAGGGGATATTGATTTAAGAAAATCTACTTACGGATATGTGTTTACTAAATGGTGGAGCCATTTGTTGGAGGAGTGTCAAGCAGGCTTGCGTTCTTGACTCCACAGTGAAGAATTTGGTATGGCTACTTAGAGACGACGAAAGCTGATATGGTGAAGAAATTCCTTCACGGACCTTGATGATGCGGGGTGTAGATCGGCCCATTACCCTTTATTGTGACAATAGTGGGGCAGCCTGATCCGGAGCGGTATCACGAAAGCGAGAAACACATGAAGAAAGTATCATTTGATTCGCGATATCATCGAGAGAGAATCTGATGGATTCTTAAAATAACATTAGAGGAAAATTTAGCAGACCCATTTACAAAGACACTACTTGTTCGAGTTTTCAAGAAACATGTAGATTACATGGGTGTTAAGAGTCTACCAGACTTGTTTAAAAATGATGGGAGTTTATTTGTGTGTTTTTTAGAACAAATTGAGATGTGTTATTATATTTTACTTGATTTAATTTTCATCTGATATTAGGTATTCTTCATATTATTGTACTGATATTTTGTAACGTGGAAGGTGCGGATTAATTGTAGAGAGTATATGATCGTATGAATACGTTCGTAGAAGACATGATCATAGGTTCTCATAATTAATGAATAAGATCACAGTCATTAAACAAAGTTGGGTGCTTTATTTAAACTGCAATATTTTATGAAATAATATGTCTTGGTTATTATAAATTATTGGTGCAAATTATGCTTGCATTGATAGGATCTAAGTGAGATTTATTTAAAGTTAAATTTATGTAGAAGGAAATAAATCTCAAGCAATATTTCGTTATTATTCCTCTCTCAATCCTGAGTTAATTATAAATAAGTATTTAAATGATTATTGTTCTTTGAGTTTTCAATAAGTGAGGTCTATTTAAAAGACCAATATCTTGATGATTTGAGAGTAAGATTATTTAATTGCGGTATTTATGGAAATAAACGATATGGAATTTGTATGAAATATCTTTAATATGTTTTGATGCTTGGATGTTATGAAGTGTTTGGCGGTCATTTATCGAATTAGAGAGCGATAAATCAAGAGAATAAATAATTGATTGATTGATAGAAAATCTTATCGATTAATTATTGATATTTTATAAAGGAGAAAATAATATTAATATTTAATATTATTAATCTCGGAGTTCAATTATGGGCTTTTAGTGGAATAGCACCGGATTAGATAATTGCTTGGCAATTATGAGGAGCCTTGATTAATGATAACCGTAGGATCCCCAAACTAGCTCAGGATAAATGGTGGAGCATGATATCACAGTTTACAAGAAAGAACTCGGACTTGTTTTTATAGCAAGTGACAGGATTGTTGGATTTTGTTATCTGTTTCGTCAGAGTTGTTTAAAACACTAAATGGGTTCACATATGGACTTGGGCCCTAAGGTGTGGAGACCCAAATGATTATTAAGTATTCTAAGGCTTGTACTTTATAAATAGAGAAAATGTCACAATGCTAAATCGGGTCACAGATTGATTATAGAAGAATAGCCGGAGAAAAAGAAATATTTTAACGTGATTCAAAGCGCCGCGCGTTCTTCCGTGACACCGAGGATAGTTTGGAAGATATGTGGTTCTTGTGTGCATACTTCTCTGCAAATCCACAAAATACGATATCTGACTGGTTATATTAGTTTAGTAATTAAATTAAATATTCTAAATCACATGATGATTCTTGCTTTCGCTGATTATACCTACAGATATAATGCAAAATGAATAGATGTTAAAAAAATTAAATTAATTTAAATTAAACTATAGTTCATTTATTAACTGAAAAGTTGTTAATTAATTTGTATTTCAAATATTAGGGTTGTTTGATAAAATTACTTTATATTTATTCTCTTCAATTATAAATAAGGAAATAAAATTCAATGAGACTCGAACCCCTCCCTAACCAATAAACTGATTTTTTTAAAGCTAATCACTTTTTAATACAATGTAGTAAACTACTTCCATTGAGACTCGAACCCCTCTCTAACCAATTGAGTTAGATTTGTGGATAATGAAGATGTTAATTTAAAAATTAGTTAATTATTTTTAGATATTACTTAAAGTTATTCTTAATTGTAACTCATACTAGTAAATTATATTACTTAACATACTTAAATTATTTTAATAATTTAAATTAAGTTATTAAATCAAATACCCACTTAAAATTTGACCTTTAAAGAATTATTCTTTTTCCTGGATTTTTATCTCTTTATATGGTGCCAACAAGCATTTAAAAAATTATTTATTTAGTTTAAGGATTTGATTTAGTAGAGGTGGAGAACATTGACTTATTATTCTATAAAAATAATTTAGCTTTGAGAAAAACCAAATCTTTGAAATGTTTGGCACCAATCTTCTGATTTTGAAAGCTAGAACCATCCATACCCTTATTCTCCTACATGGTTTTTAATTTCTTCCCTAATGGGTTAGGGATCAATTGGGCAATATTTTTTTTTTAGAACTCAAATTAAAATTATTTAATGCCCTTAAGACCGGACTCAAATGATGAGGGTTACGAGGAATCTGCTTCAGATATGTAGAGAATAAAATCTTCTTATCTGTGCAAAGTTAATAGATATAAAAAATAAAGATAAAAATTATTTAATTTATATTTTAAATATATATAATAGAAAATTACTTTTAATAAAAATAAATTGTAAAAAATTATAAAAAAAATTATTTATAAATTATATTTATATTTAAATTAATAAAATACTTTTTAAATTTTTTAAAAATCTAGTGCAAGAACCTTCAAATTTCATTAGCACGTACGAGATAAGAATTGATTTAAATAACTGAGCCAATATTGGATGAGAAAGATCCACAGAAAACCCATTGCCAAGCAAATTTTTTATATTGTCATGGGATAAATTCAAACTGGAGGTGGGTATACTTTAGACCATGTTTGGTTAATTTGTCAAAAAATTTGAAAATTTTTGTTGTCACTTATCCATCTTGTTGGTCCCAGTAAGAATTTGATGATGTATCTACTCATATAGAATTAATTAGTGGTATTTTGATCGTTCAATTTGGGCTAATTTTAATGGAATTAAATAAATTTAAAATGTCTCGTTATGCCTTACTAAAATATCAGAGTGTGGACCATTAAAAAAGATAAAGGGTATAAGGAGGGTTCTGATCCCAAGTTCTAATCCCAACGAGGATTGTTTATTACTTTAAAACTATAATGTATTAAAAAAAAAAGACTTTTAATAGTGAATAGTTTGAATGGAGAACGGGAGGTTATAGATTCGAATCCGAACACAATTGTACAACGTTATTATATGCGAAGTAAATAGAAATAAAAATAATAATAATGAATTTAAAGTGAACTCAATCGAGTCAATCCGGCACTCTTAGCTTTCTAGCTATCATAAATTATGAAGCTCTCTTAATAAAGACAGTCAAAGATCGTGGAACAGAAATTTTCCCACTTATGGCGTTTGAAAGTGGTTCTTTAATGTTGATGTCATACAAGCTAGGATTAACAGTGAAAACTTTAGCCGTTATTATCTAAAGGAACCCTAGCCTCTTTTCTTTGGGGTAATTTTTTTGTTATTTTTTGTCTGAAAAAATCACTTAGGTTATATTTTTATATATTTGTTTTAATAAAGTGGTTATTCTATCCGGATCTAGGTTTTTATTTTTTACTTTTTTGTGATTTAATTGTCGTCTTGATGAACGTGTATTTGTAAGTCGTCTTGTGTGTATTTATTGCCAGTTGTCTTGATCGACAAGTGGTTGTATCCTGCTCCGATGCGATGTATTGGTTTCGTCGTTGCGATGCGATTGTTGTGTTTGGAGCGATTTAAGCGAGCTGAAATATCGATCAGTCTGAAGGTGAATCAGATGGTCCGTTAATATCTTTATAGAACTTCAATCGGTCTTACAGTCGCGTGTAATATCAAATATGTAGGCTCAACTATCAAATGTATAGGTTTTGAGTCAATTTATTGTGTTATTAACCTGAATATTGTTTCATCCTTTATGATTTTTATTAATTTTGATTTTATGTTTTTATCGATGTATTGCTAATTTGAATCAATGAAATTATTTTCCTTTTTTAAAAAACAGTGAAAATTTTAATATACTAATTTAATATGATTGATATAAAAAAAAAATATATTTATACTATTGAAGATTATGTATACATATTGGGGAGAGAAACTCTAAAAATTATATAATTGACATTTTGAACTAGTTTTGGTGACAAAATTAATAATGGTATGGAATATAATTTATTATATTCAATAATAGCATTGTTGATAAAAAAAAAAATTGAATTTTATAAGTCTATATTCATAATTAAATTATATTAAATATTGTTTGATACTAATATTGTGATATTTAATTATACTATGTCTAATTTTATAATATATATGATATTTATAATTATTATTCATTTAATCAAATATATTAACTAATATAAAAAAAGATAGTTATATGTATAATATTTCCAATTTTAACATTGGAAGATATGTTCGGGCATATAGTTAATAGTTCAACGTATTTCCTCCACTTTGGTTAATTTTAAAAGAACTATTTGCTACTAAGTCAAGATGTTGAATTCTGAAACTTCAAAATATGCTTTAAGTTTAACCCACGAAGAAATGATTTATTTTTATTGGAGATTATATATTAAAAAAAAGAAATTGTAAATCTTCTTATCTTGTTGAGAGATGTTTATTGTGTAATCTTAAGTAAGAATTGTGTTCTGCGTTACCGTCACAGTGAAACTATAGGGGTGTAATATGAGCTGTCTCAAGGTTGGTGCCTTCAGGTGTAGAACACATGTGGAAAAATCGTTGCAGGATTACGAGAGATCGGGAGCTAATATTCTCGAGACGAATAAGGAAGATGGAAGGAGATCATATGATCGATGTTGGTGATGTGTTGATGATTCAAGACAAATATTCCTCAATAGTGAATATGGAAGGAAATTAGATTGATAGGATTTCTAAGGAAGGAAATCAACTGACTTGATTGATGGGATTTATATGGAAGACAAATATTCAACTAGTTTCATAGTATCATGGTTTGATTCCCTTGGAGGATGATAAATAGAGCATGTTTTACAGTGCAAATATCACTGTAAATGAAGCGCTGCGAGAAAGGTGGTTGTGGGTTTGAAATCACTGTTGGCAGTATTGCCAAATTTCTCTCATTATTGGGAGGTTTTTATATCTTGTTGAAGGATGTTGTTTGAAGCGATCTGGGAATGATGTTTGGAGATGGGGGATCTCGTTACATGTTTTATTATGGTAGAATTAGGTGAAAACGATGTTGGAGAAAGGGAAGCGTTATGCCATCAAGACCAGCGCTAGCCTAATTGATATATGAGTGAAATCCTTCTCATTTGGCTCGGCCAGCGAGGCGTATACTAGTAGAATGTTTAACCAATTTCTTATGTCTAAATATCTTGATTTATTTTTCGTGCCTTTATTTATGTCGAATTTAATTATTCCACGGTGGTCCATGGCAGTCACGCGGCCAGTGCGTAATGACGAGAATATTTTCCATAACAAACAAATTTTTCCTTTCATATATATAGGTCAACAAATACCCCGTTACGCTTATCTTCTTCTCTCATCTTTTTCTTTGCTAACCCTTTTCATTAAGCAACGAAATGTGCTTTTTTGGTCTTTTTGACCTTAAATCACCAATCTACATATCTTTATTATTTTCTTCTCGATAAAGTGATTCTTTTAAATAGATATAAGTTTTTACTTTGTTTTTTTGTGATTTTATTGCCGACCTGTTGTGGTGTGTAGTTTTATGTGTCGTCTAGGTACGATGATTGGCGATTCTGACAGCAAAACATATTTGATTTAACAAAAACACCAAATCATAATCGTCAATATACTTTAGAACTAAAATTATAGGTATTTTAGTTATTATATGATTATCAAATATGTAGGTTTTAAGCCGATTATTTATACTATTAATTTGGATGTTGCATTATACTTTAAAGTTTTTAGCGAATTTAATTTTATGTTTCCATGGAATGTATTTCTAGTTTAAAATTTGAATCAATAAAATTATTTTTCTTTTTAAAAAAATAAAATAAATAGGTCTACAAATCACTTATGATAATTTGCTTCTATATAATTCTTGGATGACTAGATGTTGAGTATGATACAATTATTGTTTATCTCACTATTAGAAAGGATATTTATCTTTGCAAGAAGCACAATCCCTTGAAAATCGATTCCTGTTTAAGAAGCTTTTTTAATATTGTTGTAACAAGAAGAGAAAAGTTTCTAGGAAATTAGAATAAAGGTAAGAAGAAAACAAAGATATCAATAAAAAAAAAATCAAGGTGTTGACAAGGAAAATATGTCAAGTGCATAGTAAATAAAACCATATATACTACCCTAAAAGGATAGGTGATTTTCTTTTTTTTTTTTATCATTTTTGGCCTAAAATCACATCTTTGCTTCTCTTTTTTTTATTTTCTTGTATAATAAAGTGGTTTTTCCACATAAATATCTTATTTATTTTATTTTATTTGGTACTTCCGTCGTCATCTTATTACGACGTATTCTTTTGTACCGGCGGCTTGTTATGACAGGTGCTAGTGTTTTGGGTGATTTAGACGGTAAAACATATTCGATTAGACAGAGACATTAATTCAAATCAGGATTGTCAATATGCTGCAGAATTTGAATCTTATGAATTCGAGTCATTATGGAATTTTTAAATGTATAGGCTTTGTGCCGAATCATTATGTTAGTGTTATTAACCTAAATATTATGCCATCCTTTAGTATTTTTAACAATTTTGATTATATATCTAAGTTAGATATATTGCTAGTTTGAATCAATAAAATTTCTATTTAAAAAAAAAACCATTTTCTATTTAAATTTTTTTATATATTGACCGTTGTAGATAGATTATCTAAATAATCTCAATAATCTCTCTACAAAAAAAATATTAATGGAAAAGGAAAACTAACTTGGGAACGCTATACCACTGGTGAAAGATATTGTTAATTAACACATAAATCATCTAAAATTATAATAATAAATCATTTTATTCTAAAATTATCTAAATAATCTCTCCACAAAAAAAAAAAAAAAAAAAAAAATTATAATGGAAAAGGAAAACTAACTTTCAATAATTATTAGAACCTAAAAAATATCACATTTTGGCTACAAAGTTATTAAGTCTCACACATACATTTCTACATCTTAACATTATTTTTCATGAATGTCCCTTCCATTACTAAAAGTTTTCTTAGTATTTCTAAATTTTCTATGAATAACAATATCCTTGCTGAAAGCATTAATCCTTGTTGCGCACTCAAGGATAAGATCTTTGGGTGAATTTGAGGAAAACCCTAAATATCGTCATTTCTAAAGCAGAGATTACGTTAAGAACATGCAAAATTATTCGATGTTTTTCTTTTCTTTTTTATTTATTTATTTATTTTTATCCAATATTCAAGGCTTTTCTAAATGTTATGCACAAGTAAAAATAGCATATAGCATTTTTAAAATTTTATAAGGATTCAAGAAGTGCTTACGAAAATCATATCCATGAAGAATGATCCATGAAAGTCTTATAAGGTATTTTATAGGATTTTTATCGAGCTTAACACCTTAGGTTACTAAGACGTTGGATAACTTAATTTAGTCTAAAATAAGTTCTGTTTATTAATTAACCAAATGAGGCCTACTAATTAATTAATTAATTAATTAGCACTATCTCGATACCTTGTCTATTTAACCTTATGTACGAAAACACCCTTATACATAAAAGTAGACCCATAGTTAATCTGACCCTAATAACCCATGTCAATAAGGAGAAACCATGTGTTTGAGTTAGTGGCTTAAGGCATGTTTGGTTCTGTTTTTAAAAACTATTTTTTCAGAATATTTTTTGAAATTACAGATAATATTATCTTGGTGTTATCTGAAAACTATTCTTATTCTTTGAGTTTAGTGTAATCCGTGTTCTCCATAATTTTAAGAATTAAAAAAAAAAAAATGGAAACCGTTATGTGTTATCTACTTTTTTTTTATTTTTTTTTTTAAAAAACAAAAAATAGTTTCAAAAACCATAACTAAACAGACTCTAATTATCCATTAGGATTAATCTCCTCATGGATTGATAGTTGTGGACTAATGAGGTGAAAGTTGTTAACATTTTAAAACTACCTCTACCACCCTTGAGTTATAGATGCTCTTATTATGTATTAAACTGATGAAATGTGTTAATTCTTAAATAATTAAAGTTACGTTCCACTAAAGGAACTAATATGGTCATAGATTCTATAAACACATCTCCTTACGATTTTCCTCAGGGACATAGTTCTCAACCCCATGAGATATAATGGTACCTCTAATTGAAAATGCATATATATTACTACTAGATAGTTGGAAATGGTGAATGAAATTAATATTCACTCACTGTATTTCTTTGGGTTCAAAATTCTATAAGTTAGGATTCATTACTTTTGCCTGAATTCCAAGTGTATTTCTTAATGTTCAAAATTTTGTAAGTCTTGGTACATTGGTTTGGTCTGAATTCCAAGAACCTAAGAGGCCAAATGTTTGGCATTCTGGAATTATACGATCGAAATCTCCTATAATTAGAGAGGGTTAGTCTTTTTGAAAATACACACCATCAAAGAATAGAAAAGCTTAGTCTTGTTTCCTCCCTCCCTTAGAGCAAACACACCTTCGGTTCGTTGGAGTGGATGCAAGTGCTATGCAAACCATTCGTTAGATCGTTTTATCCTAAAAAACAGACACCTTTAAATATCGAAACACCCGTGGAGAATGACGAATTTGTTTTAAGGAGATTGTGGGCTTACATAAGACTCGACTTCTCTCTCTTTCTCTCTGTCATTTTGATTTCTTTCTTTGGACAAGTTTTACTGTGTTCTCCATGGGTTGATCTTACTGCATGTATATATACATGTTTACCTAACCAATGTTTTTATTTGTGGTGAATGTTTCTTACACTAGATTCCATCAACAATGATCCAATCCATAGGAAATATGTCATGAACTTAGGTGGCGTTTACTTTTTTACTTAATGCTGAATATAACTTTTGTTCTAAATAGTGTTTAATAGGATTAAGTATTTAGTTGTTTGTTTTTTCTAAAAAAAAACAACTTTTTAATTTTTATCTAAATTTTGAGACAATAAATTTTTAAATAAAAATTTAAAAATACATATAATTTTTATTTAATTATCATGAAACGGATCGTAAGAGTTTCAAATGAATCATAAAACATATGATTTTCCCATATTTGAATATTTAATTAGTTTTTTCTTCATAGAATAAACATTAAAAAAAATTAAGAAAAAGTCAAAAAGTAAAATATTTTGGCTTTTTCCATTAAGCTAAAAGTTTAAAAAATTTAATAATAAGTCATAAAAAAGTCAAAAAACAAACAAGTTGAATATTAAAAATAAATTATTTTCAACAAAAAGCCAAAAAACAAACGTGACCTTAATATTTCATTCATAGTTTAAAGCCATATATCACCAACTTTAACACAATTCCAATTTCTCTCATGGTTAAAAAGATAACACAAATAGCAACTTGGTAAAGTCATAAATAGTTGATAATTAACTGTAAGTCATGACTCACTATATGTCTTATCCAATATGTAATCATACACAATAGAGCACTTACCCATGAGATTCCAATAACCAAAACCATTCATTCAATTAGAAAATGGTGCATAATAGCCTTTAGCTTTTAATAGGTTGCCAAGACCCACTAATATATTTTGAACAAATTATCTATATATAAGAAATTTAGGTGGTGTTTGTTTTTTTTTTACTTAATGTTGAATATAATTTTTTTTAAAACTTAATACTAATAGTATTTAATAGTATTATGTATTAAGTTGTTTGTTACTAATATTGGGTAATGAGTATTTTTAGCTCTCTTTTATTAGACGAGGTGGTATTTCTATTTGGAATATGATTTTTGAATAGAAAAAACAAAATATTTAGCTTTTAATTAAGTAAACTTTTTTTAGAGGCTTCAATAATAAGTCAATAAGATTAAAAAGACAAATATAGGTTAGTGCTATAATAAAAACTATTTATGTAAAAAACTGAGAAAATTTTAATTTTACGAGAAAAATGATAAAATGGTCGTTCGATGAAATCCGAGAAATATTTCTAGATACCGGATGATGGCGGATTCGTTGGAATCGATGCAAAAATTTATTACCAGTAGTTGGGAACAATCGAAATTCACGTTTTTAGACACTTAGGGTGTCAGAGTGTCGGTAAACGACTTGTGAGAGAGCGTGTGATGTGGCGTGGTCGCGCAATCATGCTCATGTGACACGTGTTCGTGATTAGAGAGAGTGAAGTGTAAACGGTGCCATGCCTCCAAGAAATCGCAAAGGGACAGATGGGAATTAATGGAAATGTTAAATGAATAAGACAAGGGGCAAATAGTTTTCTTCTTCATTTGGAAGCACAAATCGACAGTGGGCTGGGTTTTCAAGTTTTAGAGAGAGAGAGAGCTACTTCTCTTTAGATTTCCCGCCGTTTGGATCGTCGGTTCGCTTCGGGCCAAGAAGTAAAGGCATTACTGCTGGCAGCGAAATTTATGCGTGGACAGATTTAGGTGGGTTAAATGCTGAGAGGTGAGATCTTCTCTTTTGGTTTGTTAACTTTGGTAGAGTAATTTTATGGATGAGATTTGTTGAGGCTGAAGGCCGTGTTATCGATCTCGAAACAGGCAGAGTGAAGAAATACTAATTGTGTGGCAATGAACCGCGCTAGCAGGGGTTTCCTTTGTTCACGTGATTTTTGGTGTGAATTTTTATGATATTGAGTGATTCAAAATGAATTGCTTATGTTTATTAATTAACCCATGCGAGCTAATTTTGGTGTTATTGATTGTGAAATTGAATAACATGATTTGTGTGAATTAATTATGTTAATATATATATGTTTTATATATTATCATAAGTTGTTGGGGATTAATGCATTCGTATGACAGGGCACCCTAGAATATTAAGTGAGTGCATGACATGAAGAAAATAAAAGGAAAATGTTTGTGAAAGGAATTTCGACGGAAGATTTTCCGGAGGTGTGTTGGGGTGTCCAACAATTCACGTCGAGGAAGGGCCCTATAGATTGTTTGAAGGGTTATCCAACATATTCTCGCCTGGGAGGTTGTCGATAAATTTTATCGATGCTGATAGTAGTTTCGAGAACAAAAAAGCTTTGTTTTGAAAGCGAATATTCCGCATTTAGCTTAGGCATGTGTGAGAGAGTCGGTTAGGACTTCGAGACATGGGATTAGGCATGTAGACCTTCAAGTATAGTCGTTTACTTGAGGTGTGTTTTTTCCATGACATGTGCACTTGGGTGGGAATTGCCCATGTAGAAAATTTTCAACCTTCTGCTTGGCTTTGCTCTACTATCAGGGGATCAACTATTTTCAAATACAGGGTGCCTGGGAGGATATGGCCTTCGCTGGAATTTGTTTAGAAGAAGCCGGGTTGTGGCTTTGGGTATTCATTTTGTATAACATGTATTAAAGCTCTCTAGAATTTTTGATATATGTTTGGTAAAAGTAATTTATTAACTTTCTTGAACTTCAATATATAGTTGATATTTTGTGAATGATGATGCAGGGGCTCAAGTGGCCATTATTTTCTTTCGCGTGTGGACCGCCAATGTGGTCATTGTTAATTGTTAGACGGGTTTTGTACCTTGGTGAGCTCCCAGTACAAAGGAGACTTTGCTGATTTTTCGTGAGTGGTGTCGAGTTGCAGGTATCCCTGAGCATTAATGGTTCTGGACGACAAGCGGACCCGGTTTTAGGGCGTCACGGCAATTATCGGAGCTTAGGTTTATAAATACACAGAACTTAATGTATCGGATGCTAAGTATAGTTTGAAGTATCAATAAGTTAGGTATACGATTACCTAGGACTTGATGGGCACGAGTTAGATCACACATTCCTTGTGCACTTTAGATTAATTGGCTTGTGATCTGCTATGATTATTGTGAATGTTGTGTGAATTGTGTGCTTGGTAGATATGAAAAATGTTGAAATGTTTTTTTTTTGGATTTAATGTGTAAAAGCGGAAAAAATAAAATTTAATAAATTTATTTGGTTATACTGGAAAATGAAAAAAAAATATTTTTTTTTTTTGGGTGGTTTTCCAGTAGCTGAAATGAAAAAAAAAAAAAAAAAGGAAGAATGAAAAAAAAAATGCGTGGAACTTTGAAATGAGCTCTTGCCCATTACTACGTGTTGAGTCAATCTGATGCATTGTCGTGTGAACAGAGTGGAGGCACGCCAGGGCGCTCACGACATGGCGCGGCGGCCCGCGATACGACCCTTCTTTCGATACGATATCTGTTAAGCGGCTTCGAGATATAGTCGAGCGCCACCTTGCGACGACACCGGTCGCGTAGTGTCGCGCGGTTAAGGGCCGAGAAGTCCCGCGCGATAAGGTATCATGGTGAAGCGACTTTGGTGGATATGGCGACCTTCTTGACGCGATACAGCGCGATAGGCGCCGCCATTCACGGCCTTGGGGAGGCTCGCTGACACGGCGGGCGGTGGCGCGTGGAGCGCTGCGACGCGATTCGAGGCGGGCGCCATGATCGCGGCGAGGCATGCGACCGGCGCCTTGGCGACAATACAGTTCAAGCGACCACGAGCGCGGCACCGCGAACTACGACGCGGTGTGACGCCGTGACGATTACCTTGGCGTGATGCGGCGTCGCCTTGATGCGGTCGAGGTGTGCTGCTTGTACGACTTTCGATTTTGACTGATTACTGTGCGAGTCAGCATTTGGGACATTGTTCATGAACCTTTGTTTCTTGAGCACTCTTCACGAGGTTTTCAAAAAAATAAAAATCAAATCAAATAATTTTTTTTTTAAAAAAATAAAATAAAAATTTTGTTGTTGATTATGATTTAATATATGAAATTAATTGTCTTACATTACCTATGAGTGCATGGACATTGTGTATGAAGTATTTTTCTGTATATGAATAATGTCTTGGGAAACATGATTAAGCCTTAGAATCACGCATTAGAATTTAACTTGTCATTTTGACATGTGTAGATGGCTAGTCGAGGGGCGAGTCGTAGAGGCGTCTACGAGTGCGGGTGAAACACAGCAGTATTTGACCGGGCCTTTGTTGAAATTTGTATGGTTAGAACTCTTATTGCCTGAGGCTAGTGCGAGTAGATAGTCGGGAGTCAGAGTAACCTCTAGAGGAGTTTAGGGCACATCATCCTCAGAGTAGCATTCACGGGAGGGAATCCGATGGTGGCGGACCATTGGTTCATACGGAGTTGAGAAGATTGTTGGAGGCTATGGAGATTACCTTCGACCACAGTAGGGATCAGGCCATTGCGGTATTTAGTAAATTGAAGCCCCGATATGGTGGAACTAAGCGAGACCTCTAAGAATCTAGAGGTAATGACATGGGCAGAGTTCCATGATCTTTTCATGGGCATGTATTTTCCGGATATTGCTCGTCACGCGAAGGCTCAGGAGTTCTTGCATTTCAGACGGGGAGGCGATAGCGGTGATTAGTACGTGTCATTTGGGTCGCGGGCCTTTTGTTTGCTAATGACATGGCATTTGGACATGTGAGGTGGGGTCGAATGGGGGTGAAGTTGTCCATTCGGGCGGGATGTAGGACCGCTACGGGACATGGACTCCATGGTTGGGGTTGACCACGACCATAGAGAGAGAGATCGAGGATGCTCGGAGCCTTTTCGGGATGCGCGGGTGTTAGTGTAAAAGGAAGGAGAGTCGGTCTTCTTCCGAGTTCGGGAGGAGAAAGAAGTAGAGGGCTTCTAGTTCCACGTGGGTTCAAAGCGTAGCCATGTCAGACTAAGAACCAATCAGAGTTGCCGGTCGGTGGCAGATGGTGTGCTACCATTGCCCGATGCTTCGGTTCATCAGAGGAATTGCCCCGAGCGGGGATCCCGGGGTTTTGGGACAGTTCCAGTCGTGGTGGGCGGAGAGGATCTGATATATTCCTCCACACCCTAAGTACGGGGCGAGGAGCGGTGTCGGTTCCCGGGGCGCGGGCACCTTTGAGATTACACGTCTGCGGGCTAGAGAGGCGGTATGGCGAGCGAAGGACGGAGTCCATGGCGAGGCGTCGGGGGTTCGAGGAGGTGTCACGCCATCACACCTTGGGTGGAGTCGACAAATCGGCCCGATTATACGAGTACGTTTTGCTATCCGCCTATGGGCAAGAGTGTTGTTGATTATGGTGCCCGCGTTCATTTATTCTTTGCATCGGTTGTGATAGAGTTGGGCTTAGAGGTTGAGACCTTAGGGCCTTTGTATGTAGGTTCTCCACAGGATTAGAGGCGGGAATAGGGATCTGCCGAGGTTTGCGAGTTAGAGATATCGAGGATTCTACTCACAGTGGACCTGAGGGTCATGGACATGTCAGAGTTCGACGTCATCCTGGGGATGGATTGGTTGACAGCTTACAGAGTCGTCATCGATTGTGAGCATAGGAGGGTTACCGCCTACACGCAGGATGGTACTCGTGTTGTGTTTCAAGGGGACAAGCATGATATTTTCCCCCGGGCGATTATACGAGGAGTCCGGATGTCATGGGCCGGTTGGCGGGTTATTCGCCGAGCCTTACTGGGGGCGAGGTGAGACCGGACTTAGATCTACCTCGAGGAGTCTGCGAGTATGAGGATGTTTTCCGGATGAGCCCTGCGGGATTGCCTCGCGGAGAAGGTTGTAACTCTATGACTCGCATAGGATGGCACCGGTTGAGTTGCGGGAACTCGAGTCGGCCTACGGGAGCTCTTGGACAAGGGATTCATTCGGCAGAAGCTGACTGCCGCAGGCGGCCGGTTTTATTTGCGAAAGAAAGACGAACCTGTATTGCATTGATTCTGACGATTGAACAAGGTTCACGATTAGAATGGTACCCATTCGCAGAGGATTGATGACTTGTTTGATCGGTTGAGAGGCGCGAATCTACTCGAAGGTAGACCTTCACACTAATTGCCATCGGTTGAGGGTTAGGGAGATAGATATCCAGACGGTCGGGACGCGTTATGGGCGCTTTTGAGTTTACGGTGATGCTGGATTGGCGAATCGCCCGACGGCATTTCATGGATCCTTCGCCAGGGTACAACCCTATCTAGTCAATTTGTCGTAGTCTTTGTGGATGACATTTTGATCTACTCCCAGTCAGATTGGGAGCATGGGTATCATTTGAGATTGTTTACGATTCTTTGAAACCATCGGTTATACGCTAAGTTCGATAAGTGCGAGTTTGAAGCTGCGGTGAGATTACAGGACACATGGTGTTAGCATCATGAGTGTCGGTGGACTAGAGAGGTCGGGTCGTGATATGGGTTAGAGGCGAAGTCGGTCTTCGAGATCGTGGTTTCTTGGGATTGGTGGGTCTTCTGAGATTCATTGAGGATTTCTCCCGGTCGGCACCTATGACGAGATTATTTCGGAAGGAGGTCAAGTTTGATTAGGATAGCCGTCTGGAGGCATTCTAGGAGTTGAAGAAGGATGCTTACCCGGCTTATCTTGATAGTCCGGGCAGGGACAAGGCTGAGTGTGTTGTGATACCTGATGGCGGAGGCGGGATGTGTTTTGATGCAATCAGGGAAGGTAGTAGCTTATGGTTCCCCATCGGTTGAAGAATCATGGCGAATTACCCCACACACGACATGGAGTTAGCGTAGTAGTCTTACCTTGAAGATTTGTATATACTTATATGGTGAGCAATTCGAGGTGTACTTAAAAGTCAGAAGTATATTTTCACGGGGGGACCTCGTATGAGGCGCAGCGGATGGATGGAGTTTCCCAGAGTATTATGACCGCTGCATTACCACTGGTAGGCAAATGTGGTGGTTGATGGACTCGGTCGAGAAGTCACGGGGGCATTGGCTAGTATGGCCTACGGGAGTGGCGCGGATGCTCGAGAGCTGTGGGACGGTTTGGGAACACGATGCGCGGCTTGGGCTCGGGTGCGTTGGGGAGTTTAAGTAGCTACACCCAGTCTGCGTGAAGCGAGTGATCGGAGTCCCGAGACGGGACGTGGAGATAGTGTCCATCGAGGGAATGCAAGATGCGGTCAGTACAAGTGGCCGAGGTTGGACCGTCCACGTAGATGGTAGTCTTCGATATAGGGGATGGGTAGTGGTTCCCCAGTTGATCGATTTAAGAAAGGAGATTCTCGGGGTTTGCTTTGCTCTCGATTTTAGTGCATCGGGTGGCGCAGTGTACGAGATCTTCGTCTCGGTACTATTTTTGGAGGCGGGATGAAGAGACATGTAGGGACTTTGATTACCGACGATGTCTCACGTGTGAAATCAGAGTTATGGCGACAGGAAACAGCAATTGCCGGCCGTTGGAGGTGGTTAGTGGAAGTGGGAACACGCCACGATGGATTTTGTGACCCGCCGCCACGGACACGCGGAACGCGATGTGGTATGGGTGATAGTGGACCCGACTCACGAGAAGTCGGCACATTTCTGGCGATGGGATGACCTTTGCTGGAAGTGCGTCGGTTGTACGTCGAGATATGGTCAGAATTTACATGAATTACCGGTATCCATAGTGTTGGATAGAGACCCGAGGTTCTGACGGCTCTTTTGGAAGAGCTTCCAAAGGCTATGGGCTCAGGCTGACCATGAGTCACGACTTTCCGCACGCGAACGCTATGGTCGGTCGAGAGAGGACCATCTGGTGTTAGAAGAGGACGTCACTGCGAGCATGCGTCTGGGCTCGTAAGGGTGGCTGGAAGAACACTTGCCTTTAGTGATTTGCCTCTGGCAGCGGTTATCGGCCCGAGTATCGATTGGCACCATATAGGCATTGTATGGGAGGCCATGGTCTGGCGATGACTGGGTAGGTCAGGAAGAGCTCCATCACTAGTCTTGATGGAGTTAGAGACACCTCCAGGAAGGTGACGCGATGCGACGTCTTCTCTTGCTTTCGGAGCGCATTAAAATTTATCGTGTCTGGCGTCAACCCTTAGAACCGAGGTTGGAGATCACGTCTTCTTGAGTGATGCTAAGAGAGGTGGTCGGGTTATTGACGAGGGAAGCTATCGCCGAGGTTCATTGGACCCTTCGAGATACTCGAGAGGGTAGGCATTGTAACTAGGTTGGCTTCTTGCTTGAACATGTCGGTGTCCGCGGGTATTTCACGTCTCCATGCTCGGTGCCAGATCCACCTCATGTAGTGGATGGGGAGAGATTGAGGTTGACCACGGATGGGACCTTCGGAGAGCCCAGGTGTGCATTATGGATAGCCGGGATCGGGTTTTGCGTCTGAGGCCAGTGAGGCTAGTGAGGGTGCCAGGTGGAGTGGGTCGATGTGGGAGTGCGAGGACACGATCACGGGCCACTATCTCTTCTTGTTTAGGGATGAAGGTCACGTGGTTTAGTCGTTTAATAACCGTATTAGTTTACATGCATGGTATAGTGCACGTTATATGCATGTGATTTGTTGCAATTGTCCTAGAATTTCGAATGAAATTCCTTTTAAAGGATAATGAAGCAGAAAATTCTAATTTCGAAAAATGGTAAAATGGTCATTTTGGTAAAAATCCAAAATTTTTCTAGATCTCGGATGACGAAACAAATTTCACCGTTGGAATCGTCTTGCGAAATCTAGCTACCACGTCGAATTTCATCGAATTCTAAGGCGGTCGAGAATTTGCGTTTTACAGGCATTGGTGTCAGTGCCATAAAGCGACTTGTAGAGACATGTAATGTGAAAAAGTCACACATTACATGTACTCATGTATTTTATGTTACATGATTAGAGAGGTGGGGGTGTAAGCAGATTAAGCCATGTGTCAAAAGTCACTTAAAAAGGGACAAGATGGGAATTAATGGAAATGTTAAATGAATAAGACAAGGGGCAAATAGTTTTCTTCTTCATTTGGAAGCATAATCGGCAGTGGGAGCGGGTTTCAGTTTTTGAGGAGAGAGAGGCTACTTCTGCTTTAGATTTCCAGCCAGTTTGGATGGAAGTCGGTTAAACCGGGCGAAGTAAGTTCTCTGCGTGAGAACATGCGTGGACAGATTTGGTGGAGTTAAGGCTACTCCCGAGGTGGGGATCTTTTCTACTTGGTTTGTTCTTTGGCTAAGGGCCATTTTGCTTAAGATGAGATTTATTTGAGGCCTAGAAGGTCGTGTTATCGGTCTCAAAGCTTTGAGCCAGAGTGAAGAAATCCCACCCAATTGTGTGGTCATGAGCAGTGCCGACCCGGGGTTTCCTTTGTGCACGTGATTTTAGTGTGGTACATGATGTTGAGTGATTCAAAATGGTGCTTATGTTTATTAATTAACCCACTTAGAAACTGGTACGGTGTTCCTTGATTGTGAAATTGAATAACATGATTTGTGTGAATTAATTATGTTAATATATACATATTTATATATTAGCATGAGTTGTTGGGATTGGCATGTCGCATTTATATCTTGTTTGGGACACTGGGAATATTAGGAGTGAGTGCATGGCGTGAAAGAAAATAAAGGAAAAATGTTTGTGAAAGGAATTTGACGGAAGTTTGGGAGAATTGTGTTAGAGATTGTCCAAGCAATTCCGTCGGAAGGGTCCATGAATTGTTTACGAGGGTTATGAGCAGTTCGCCTCGAAGGAGTTGTCAATCGAATTTCTGCGATCGGTAATGGATTTTCAAGAATAAAAAGCTTTTGCTTTGAAAACTAGATATTTTACTCGCATTTGGCTTAGGCATGTGTGAGGGAGTCGGTTTGGACTCGAGACATGGGATTGAGCATGTAGACATTCAAGTAAGATCATGTATTTACTTGAGTGTGTTTGTTTTGCCATGACATGTGCACTTAGATGGGGAGTAACCCATGTAGGAAATTTTATTTCTTGGAAACTGCTCACCTGTCGGATCACTATTTCGAATTACGGGGAGTGCGAGGACAAACGCTCACTAGGACCGCGTTTAGAAGAAAGCGGGTTGTGGCTTTGGGTATTCGTTTTATTATAACATGTATTAAAACTCTAAATTTTTTGATATATGTTTGGTAAAGATAATTTATTAATTCTTGAACTATTGTATATAGTTGATGTATTTTTGTGAGTATTGATGCGGGGGAGCCCAGTGGCCATTATTTTACTCGCATGTGGACCACATGTGGTCATTGTTAATTGTTAGGACGGGTTTGTACGCTTGGGTAGAAACTCACGTACAAAGGAGACTCTTCCACTATTTCGTAAGTGATGTCGGGTTACCACCGTCCCTGGCTTGCATTCTGCTTGAGGTTGACGGGTTGTCAAGCGGACACTTTCGGGTTAAGGCGTCTGGTTTAGCTTTTCGGTAAAGCCAAATACAAACAACACCTTGACTTAATTTTTTTATGCAACTTCTAATGCACTCAAGCCACGTGTCGTACACTATAAAAGATGCAGGTAGTGTTTAAAATGTCGCGAAATATCAATGATATATCGTCGATATTTCAGGTGTTGGGCCATCCCGACAAAATATCGGTCAATGATAGTCGGTTAAGGAAAATATCGGACAATATCGTCGATATATCGGTAAAAAAATGATATATCGACAATATATCGACTGGAATCAGTGCGTGGAACGATGCGCATGTCACTACTGAAGTCTAGGCGTTGTCAACGATATATCGGTGATCTATTGAGGAAAAATCAGTGAAAAATTGGAGATATATCAGAGACACATGGACGTCCGATGCTTTTTTATCCAAAAACTGAGATTCTGTCTGCTTTTTGAGAAACCTCCAATGGCTACCTGCGGGATTTGACGGCCGTAATTGAGTTCGTGTTGATCCAATGACCAAGATTAAATCTAGCAATTTCTTTAGGTTCCAACAGTCAAATTTTTTATCTAACGGTGGATTTTGAATATTTGACATGATCCAACTGCTAGAAATGATTTCTAACGGTTAGATCAAGATCAAACGGTCATATTTGATTAAAAATCAAATCCAACGACCAAAATTCATTTTTAATGGCTTTTTGACTAAACAACGGCTAGTTTGTCTCCAAAAATTCTATATATAACCCTAAAATTACTAATTTTTCATATTAAACTCATTTATTCTTGTTAATCTCTCTCAAACAATTCTTAATTTATGCAAGTCTTGTGGAAGAATTTTTGGTCAATTCTTGGTGTTCAAATCTTCATTCAATACATTATTTGTGCAATTTAAGGTATGTTTTCATGCTAATTAATTTTTTTTTACATTTGTCCAATTTAGTAATTAGTTTAAGTTTATATTTAGATTAAAATTCTATGAATGAAATATGAATATATATTATATTTGTTACTTTTTATATGTTAAATAGTTGAACATTTTATTTATTTATATGTAACATAACTTTATCTTGATTTAGATTATGAATGAAATTTAACAATTGTTAATTAATATATATGAACATTTATTTAACTATGATAAGTTACAATATATTTTGATTGAAATTGTGAATATGAAATATAAAAATTTGTTAATTAATGTATGAAATATGAATATATATTATGTTTAATTTATTTTACATGTTAAATAGTTTACACATTTTATTTATTTTTAGATATTTAATATAAATTTAGATTTAGATTATGATTATGAATATGAAATATAATAAATTGTTAATTAATGTAAACACATTTTATTTAACTAGTAATTAATGTAACTTTTATGTTTAGTTGAATTATGAATATGAAATATAAAATTTTTTTAATTAATGTATGGAATATAAACATATATTATGTTAAATTTACTTTATATGTTGTTTATTTTTAGATATTTAATATAACATTAAATTTAGATTATGAATATGAAATATAAAATTTTGTTAATTAATGTATGAAATATGAACATATATTATGTTTAATTTACTTTATATGTTAAATTGTACACATTTATTTATTTTAAATATTTAATATAATTTTATATTTGATTTAGATTATGAATAAATATAAAATATTAATATGAGCAGATATTATGTCAAATATATGTTACACATTTCATTAACTTATGATATTTAATACAACTTTATATCTAGATTTGATTTGAATATCATTGATTACAATTATTAAATTTATACAGAATGAATAGTGGCGATTGAAAGCCTTTGTGGAGTCGTGATTACTTAGAAATGTTCTTTTACCTATTGAAAGGAAAAAGTAACATGTAAATTAATGTGATATGGTGATCAAAAGTAGTTGGATTACTCAGTTTAAATTTCACTTATGACATACAGATCCCCACACAAATAACAAGAAGTGTCATAATGTACCTTCCGAAGTGAAAAAAGAAATGAGACAACTTTTGGTTCAAATGAATACAAAAACTGTGAATAAAAACATAAATATTTGAGAAGAAATTAGATTGAACTACATTTGATAGGTGGTAATTAAATGAACATACCGTTGATGAGATGAGGATGAGAAGGATGATGATGTCTATATCTACTCAGGACAGCATGAGACCACAACGAGTGAGTAACTATCAGCAGTATATCCTGTCAAGCTACAGTGAATTGAACTAACAAAAGAAAGAAGAGGGTTTATTAGGCAAAAGAAATTTAGCATTAAAATTTTTAATTTAAATTTATTTTTATAATATAAATGGATTCATAAACATTTCTAATATATATAATTACAATATGTGAGCCTTCATAATCACATCCAATTAATCCCGATGGCGCATCTGAAGACCTGAAGTGTGAGACAATTGGATCCATAAAGCACCTCATACATCATTATACAAATCTTCGGTAGCAAGACAAAAGAGTATTAAAAATCATTTTAAAGGAGGTGTAATCAAAGAAACGATGAGCCGATTAATTAGTAAATTATTCATATATAAGAGTGTTGCGTCTCACAAGCGACTCTCTTTCACTTGAGACCGTGATTGTTGATGCCTGACAAGGCGATATGTAATCAGTTTAATTTCTAATAACATTGCATCGCTACATTGCCCATTCAAAACCATAAAATTGTTATTGTAACTTGTAGACATGGGAATAAAGCCACAATTTCCATATGAAATCAAAACAAATATTTGGATGGAGTATAAAGACATGGAAGGTAGATCTTGAATCTCCAAAGGGAAATGGAAGACCTATGGGTGCACAATTGTAGTGTGATGGTGGATGAGTCCTCTCACAAATTAAGCATATTAATTTATAGTATCTCTTATTAAAGGAAGTACATTTTCTTAAGTTTGTTGAGTATGGAAATATCAAAGACAACAAAATACATTTATGGTTTGTTGAATGACACGATAAAAGAAGGTGAACAGTAATGTTGTACAGAATTATTCTGGTGATAGATCGGCATTTGTGAAGATTTGTGAAATTGTGAAGAATTACAATTAACGTTGGACTCCATGCGGTACATTGCATCGACTTTTTATGTTTGAAGATATTGAACAAAGAAATTTTTGGACTTGATTCTGATGCACGGAAGATCTGACTTCATCTGATCATGGTTGGTTGTACCAAAGAAAGAAGTTTGTGGTGGAGATATTATGATTCGAGACTAGCAGATTTGCGACAAATTACATCGCCCGCAAAGTCTTGTAAAAAGATATAGTTTGTTGAAGATTTTTAGTAGTGATAAATGGGCTTCTCACGAGCAGTCGATTGACCATTGAGGACAGGGTTGAAGGACTCATGTTTAATCATGCATATTAGGAGAACTCATGTCAATCTATGAAGCACTATATATAGTTCTTCGCATTGTTGATTCAAAAGTCGTCCCAACAATGTCATTTGTGTATAAGTTGATTCAAGTAATGAAACAAAATTTACATGAACTAAAGTTAAAGATTGGGTAAAAAAATATCGCATATTGTTGGAGATAAAACCCTTAAACATTCTCTTCATGCAACAAGTAACTAAGCAATATTATAATCACTTTTAATGAATATTAATTTTCTTTTATCACATACTAATTCTAAATCACTTTTGTAACATATTATCTTAATCCAAGATTTCAATATAGACCTAGAGTTAGTAGTGACCTTGAGCTATTCCAAGGTGTTCATGAAGTATTTAGAAAATTATCTTCTACTACTGTAGGCCTTGGTAATTTTGGAAATGAGGTACATCAATAGGTTATATTTCTAATTAATTGATTCAATTTTTTTGGTTATACTTACACATATATTGATTTGACAAGCTCATTTTGCATTCACAACTTATAAGGTTTCGAGATGTGAAAGGGGGATTCGATGATCAAGCAGCAATAGCATCAAGAGATCTAATGGTTCCTGGTGAGTGTTATTTCTCATTAAAAGTTTAAAAGTAAAGTCCATTACCATGTTATTATTAGATTTTGAATGTTAATAATTTTTATTGTAGTTGAATGATAGTTTATGTATGAAACCGCACTCCATTAAATTGTATAGGTTGGCCTGGCTTGCATCATCTTTAGCATGTGGAAAGTGAATACCTTAACACTTAAATTATCTTGTAAGTGAGTTTATAACATGTTTTGGGTATAATAAAAGTAAATGTATATTTTTTCAGAATACAATAATGCTAAAAATGAAATAAGAAAAATCCAGAATAAATACAAGAGTTAAGGGTAAATTAGTAATTTACCAATTCAGAACCCAAAGGTCATAATTTATGAAGATTATATGATAAAGTGGAAATATTGAGAAACTCAATTGCAAATAATAGCAAAATAAAAGAGTTACAATGCAAAACCAGTAATACAAAATTGTATGAAATTTAAACATGGCCTTATTAATGAAAGGCAAAATATCTCATTTTTGGTCTTAAATGTTAGGGAAAACGTTTTGAGAAGAGAAGAGAAAAGAAAAGAAGAAAAGAAAGAAGAAGAAGAATTAAGAAGGGAGAAGAAACAAAGAAGGAAAAGCAAAGGTATGGAAATTGTATGGAATCTACATAAGTTTGGAACATCTCCTTGGTATGGAACTATCATAAATCTCTTTTTATCTAAGTTGTGTAGGAAAAATCCTACTAGAAATGTTGTTGATTGGTATGAGATGGGCGTTATGGTTTATTTTGAGTTTTGGGTTGAGTTGGTTTTTGTTTGAAAGGAAATTTCCGATGAAAATGGCTCAAAACTGGCCATTTATGTTATGCCCAACACCCCTACGCCTAGGCGTAAGAGTCCAAGCCTAGGTGTAGAGATCCTCCTAGGCGGAGGCTCCTTCGCCTAGGCGGACCCGAGCCAGGGTTTTTGCATTTTTTGGTTCGCCTAGGCGTAGCAATGCTTCGCCTAGGTGTACTATAAACTGTTTTAAGTCTCTTAGATACAAGTCTAACAATCGACCAGGTAGTTAATGAGAATCTGTAAGTGAATGAAAGGTTCGTCACAGTATATAGAATTATGAAAAATGTTATGTACCTCGCCACTTACTTCGATCCGGTTTAATAGTGATTAAAGTGCCCGGTAGGGTGATTCGGAATCCAACAATATTTGTTTCTATACTCCTCATACTGCGGTAGTCAAGCTCTCTTTGCGATTATAGTGATTTAAATTCGAGCAGGGATGGGTTTCATCCACGAATGATTCGCATTAATGTTTACGAAAATGGTGAGACTTTTGTTTGGATTTTTGGATTTGGTTAAAAACAAAGGGAGTTGGTTCCTTTGAATGTGAAATAACCATGAAAGTGTGAAATGGTAACCTTATGAAGGCTTGTGGGTCAGTAGCTTGATAACATGGGGGTATTAAAGTGTCCTCGGGTTATTTCCTGCGTAGGGCTAATGACATATAGTGAAAGCCAAACCGGATCTTTGTTTAGCTATAAAACCTAACCTTAGAGACCACTCTTATTTGGGAATTAAAATCAAATACTAAGCATTCAATGTCCCCGGTCGGTTTGAAACCACAGCATTTAACCTCATTTCAAGTGGCTGCGTAAGTGACATCTAAAGAGATGTCGATTACTGTCTACCATTAAGAATGCGAACCCTAAAAGCATGACAAGTATTGACCAAAGAAAGACATTAAATGGCATTAAACCTAGTTTGGAAAGTTTGGAACCATAAATCGTGCACATCATTTAAAGCATGAGGAATGACTGCGGTAGCCCAAAAACCAAGCTAGCAACTCATCTTCCAAGGCTTTGAGAAACCTTGAGCATCCCTTGAGTTGTCATCCTCGAGAATTGTGTTTGACAGCCTAGAAAATGAGAGAAAGAGGAGAGAGAAGAGAGCAAAATAAAACCTAAAATGAAAAGCTGCGGGAAAGCTTGCATAAATGGAAAGTTAGGGTTACAAAAGTTGTAGGGGAGCTTATATAGCCAACCCCAATGTGTGAAATGACAAAAATGCCTAAAATATGAAATTACAATAGGGACAAAATGGTAATTAATCAAAACGTGGTCGTTTGAGTCAAAAACATCAAAAACAGGCGGCCATTTTCTCACATCAGGAAATTTCGCTATGGCGGGCTAAGCTATGATAAGCGAAATTTATTTAGCATGGCAAGAAAATTACAAGATAGCGAAATTCAAAATTTAAACATGTGAATGCAAATGTAATTAAGTATGCAAATGCAGTATGAGATGCAAAATTTTGCTATGGTTGCGAAATTTTCACAATCCTTCTTGAAATTTTATGATGCATAGTAAATTACCGCATTCCACCAGCATTTCTCCAGTGTTGCGCCTCTGCATTTAGCTCTGCATGGTTTCTTCATCATTTTATTCAATTCTTCACTTCATCTTGACATTTCATGCGCCTCGAGAAAAGGTGAAATCAGGGGATTCTCACATTCGGCACCAATAAGAAGCCAAGCTTGCTGACTAAAGTTCCAGACTGAAACTACCCAGAAGCAATCTAAAGCGAATCAATAGCACTAAGTGGACATGCACACTGACAATTGGCTTAATTCATATGATTAGTGTGCAAAAAAGCCTCAAAACCTATCTTGAATAGGGCTGAAAATAGCACTTTTTGGGCCTTAATCCACCCCAGCAGACACGTTGCTAGTCCCTTAGCAATACTAAAAGCAAATAAAAGGTATGCATCTTTGTGCTTTTACAAAAGAAGTGTATATGGTTCAAAAAAGTGGCAATATGCGAGATAGAGCTTTACCTTTAAAATGAACAATTTACACCTGTGCAGCAGGCATGAAGAACAAAACCATATAAGAACTAGTTTTAGGTCGACGCTCCCGGTTCCAAGGAAGTCGACACGAACTTCCACGAAATCTAATTGTTCCTAAGGTAACCGGCTTGAGCGATAAATTGCAAAGCTATTCCACCACTGACCTAGCTCTTGCCATGGCATTTAAAAATTTGTTGACCAACCTAAATCAGGACTAGTTACATAGTATTTGTTCCTTAATTGCAATGTAGGGTCTGATACTAAACTTCGACTTCACCAAGTGGTGTAGCGGGTCCTGGGTATTGACGATTAAGGTTTAGGGCATCGAAGCGAAAGGATCCCTTGACCAAAAAGCTCTGCAGGCTTCACCGGACTTGAATGACCGAGAATTAAGCATCTACAAAGCGCTAAAATACCCATCCACGCGTGTAGCGAACCTGAAAGTCAATGACTCCCGACGATTAAGGTTTAGGGCATCCAGAGGCTTTTTAAGGAAACTTCTCATGCTACCCCTCTCGGACCGTGTTAGGGTTTCAAGGAAAAGCAACATCACATTTTTCTTTTCTTTTCTTCTTTTCTTTTTGCTTTTTTTCTTTTCTTTTCATTTTGGGAAGACTTCATTGGTCTTCATACATAGATAACCTAAACTATTATGGGTGTCCAATGGGTCTAAGGCGGCTTGCAAGGTGGAAAAGGGTATATAGCTTCTCAACCTATTGAGTGCAAATCGGGTGTGCGTGTGAATTAGCTAAGGGAATGTTCGAGTTGAATATCTTTGAACTTCAATTGACAAAAAACTAAATCATGCATGGAATTGTTCTGTATGTTAAGGTATCATCTGAGGCTTGATTTTTCAACTAAAGGCAGAGTAGAAACCTGAAATGTAGGAATAAGTGATTTGCAAAGTGTAGTAAAGCGTAAATAATGCTATAAACTTTTGATATAACCAAAATGGTTAATACATGCTTAATATAGCTAATCATAACAAAGTATCCTTTTTACTATTGGCTAATACATGAATCTATCTGATAGTGAATGATTGATAAAGAGAGTGAAAGCAGTACAAAATATGATGCAGAAGACAACTCCTGCTCGGCTTTTCCTCTGACGAAGTATAAACATGCCTTGCCCGGATAGGAAAGCTAGAGAAAGGAGTGTGACCACCTCACTCTCGCGGTGGTGGTGGGAGTGTCTTTGTAGTGGATCTGAAGGCTCTTCAAGAATTTCTTTGCTTGTAATCCCGAGGAGGCTGGCTGGCGTGGTGATCTCGATGTGTGACTCGAGGCGGGAGACCGGGGGTGGCTCGTAATGCGTAGAAGCATGGCATGTTGTGCTCTATATGGCTGGCCTCGGCTCGGGCCCAGCCGTGCAGTCCCCGGCTGATGCACGTGTGGTAGCAATGAGCAGAATGACATCCATAGCAGACTGACAAGCTCGAACTAACATGAACATGCTCAGGAGCTTGCTGCGGCCCAGTAAATGAAGAGCCCAGACGGTGTCGGTGAGGCGGGCGAGAAGGAGGTGGAGACGGAGATAAATCATGGCTGGGCTCCTCTCCGCCTCTGCCTCCACCTCAGGAGCGGATCTCACCCCTCGGGGGTCCTGCACTATCTCATGGTACCTCCTCCACGATCCTGGCTGGCTGGAGAACAAAGAAGTTAGGCATGATTAATGTGATCGCTCCATGGACGGGACACGAGGTGCGGCTGATCCTCCTCATTCAGGGGCTCACTCCAGGGGAATCCCAGTGCTCAGGGACTGGCTCGGCCCGGTCGCGGCATCATGATGGTAAGCCCTCGGCTCGAACCCCGGGCCAGGACCTTATCCTGAAAGTGCAGTAGGGCGGTCATGACCAGCTCAAAGGGACTGAACCAGAATCCCTCTGAGATCCGGTACAGGGCCTCGAGTATGGCTCCCCTGCGCTGAACATAGTGCTGTAACGGGAACAAAGGCCGGTCGGAGCGGAGTGGTCCTGAGGAGCATACGAGGCGGGAGTTGCTGCGGAAGAGTATTGGTCCGTAGTAGTATCTCGGCGAGACGACGGACCATATCTGCGTGTTTGGGACCGCTCTGTATCCTCCGGAGTGGCGACTCTGTTTGCGGGCCAATGTGGCTGAAATGTCCACATTTCGAGATTACTCGGACTGATCGTCAATGGTGAATCCAGACTTAGCGGTTTCGGCACTCCCGGGAAGTCATAGAGTGGTAGGCCCGGAAGCACCGCACGGGGATAATAGAGCTGCCCGCGAAGTCGCCAGGCAGCGACGGGGGAATGCTGCGTGATCGGCCTCATGGGTCTACGAGCCGCGGTCGGCGGTGTCTTTGCATCGTGGGAAGACCGACTCCCAGTGGAAGTCCACGTCGGCGCGGTCTACGTTCCCTGGAATCGGGGTCCCAGTGAACAACTGCCGCCTAATCCTCGAGGCCGGCGATAGATGGGGCGATGAGCTCTCCTCAGCTGGGGAAGGTGATGGCATGGTAGGATGTCGAAGGGCTCCGGGCTGATCTCGGGGCCCTCTTGGGGCCAGGGCCTCTGGCCGTCTCGGGGCACCGGGGAGGGCCAGGGGTCCCATCCTCGTCTGATACTCAGTCCCGAGGCTTCGGGGACCCGGCGGTTCAGGGCCTTGTAGAGGCTGTGTATATTATGAAGGCAGAAGAATGGACACTACTTGTTGTTGAGTTCTGCTGGCTCTCCATCTGCGGAGTCTTGCCGTCGACCATGGGCTTGAAGCGGTAACCACCACAGGTGCGGACCATGTCTCTGATCGGGAGAGTACTATAGGACGGAGCGGGCGCACGGGTGGGAGTGGCGGTGCTGCCTGCTCAGTGGACCCGAGGGCTCGTTTGAACCCGGGGCTTGTTTGTAAATTTGGAGCGGCCCAGCGATGGGGGGACATGGAGCGGGGTGACGTGCTCTGTTGCAGGGGCCGGCGGCGGCGATGGAGTGGGCTGCTTTGGGGGTGGCGCTTGGGAGGCGGGGCACGGGGCTCACGGCCAGGCGGGCGGGGGCGAGGCACGGCTCACGGTGGCGCACGGCTAGGGAGACATGGGGATAATAAAATGGCTGTGAGAGCTGCATAAATGGAAGAGGTTAGGATTAAGTTGTAGGGAACTTATATAGCCCGCTTGATGTGTGAAATGACAAAAATGCTTAAAATATGAAATTACAATAGGAATGAAAATGGTAATACATCAAAACGTGGTCGTTTGGAATCAAAAACATTAAAAACACAGGCTGACCATTTTTATTGTATCAGGAAATTTGTAGCATAGCGCATTTGTTAGCGTAAGCGAAAGAGACCGCTATGATGTGAGAAATTTAGCTAGCATGGCGAAAATTACAAAGAATAGAGATTGGAATTTCGCTATGAGCGATAATTTTCGCTAAGCTAGCGAAATTTAATAACAACGAGGCCCAATAGCGAAAATTGTGTTGGGATTACTTAGTACATTTATGGTTCTGAAAATTACCGCAATCCTTGCGAAGTACCATGATGCATTAGTAATTCTGCATTTCTGCTCCTCCAGTGTTGCCTCTGCATTGCTTCTGCATGGTTTCTTCATCATTTTGCCTTCAATTCTTCACTTCATCTTGACATTTGCTCTTCGACTTGGTGAAATCAGAAGTTCTCTGATTCTTTGATAAGAAGCGAAACTTCTTGGCGAAGTTCGAGACCTGCTTGAAACTACCCAAAAACAATCTAGAAACAAATCAATAGCACTAAGTGGACATGCCCATGACAATTGGCAATTAAGTATGATTAGTGTGCAAGCATAAAACCTATCTTGAATAGGGCTCGAAAATACTTTGGCACTAATCACACCCCAGACACGTTGCTAGTCCTTAGCAATACTAAAAACAATAAAGGTATGCATCTTTGTGCTTTTACAAAAAGTGTATATGGTTCAAAAAGTGTAATATACAGATGGCTTTGCCTTTAAAATAGACATTTTTTTGTGCAGCAGGCATGAAAGAACAAAAACCATATAAGAACTAGTTTTAGGTCAACATCGGTTCCAGGAAGTCGACTGAACTGCAAAATCTAATTGTTCTGGGTAACCCGGCAGGCGATAAATTGCAAAGCTATTCCTGACACAGCTCTTTGCCATGGCATTTAAGTACGTTGACTGACCTAAATAGGACTAGTTACACTCTTATTTATTCCTTGGTACAATGTGATTGCAATGCTAAAAACTACGACTTCACCAGAATTAATTGTAGCGGGTCCATAGATGACTCTGACCAATTAAGGTTTAGGGCATCGGCAAGGATCGCTTGACGAAAAGCTTCTGCGAGGCTTACTTGGACTTGAATGACTTGAGGGTGAAAACACCTACAAAGCGCTAAACTCTACCCATCCACCGTGTAGCGAACACAAAGTCGATGACTCCCGACCAATTAAGGTTTAGGGCATCGAGCTTTAAAGAGCTTTCTCAGGTATACCTCGGGCCAGGTGTTCGGGTTTCAAGGCAAACATCACGGCTTCTTTTCTTTTCTTCTTTTCTTTCTTTTTACTTTTCTTTTCATTTGGGAGACTACATTGGTCTTCATACATGGGTAACACAAACTGTGCTAAGATTGATCTGTTGGGTCAAAGTGGCTTTGCAAGGTGGAAGAATTTATATAACTTCTCGACCTATTGTAGTGCAATCGGGTGTGCGTGTGTGTGAATTAGCTAAAGAGGAATATTCAGGTTGAATATGTTTGGAACTTCAATTGACGAAACACTAAATCATGCATGGAATTTACATCATTAAGGTATGTCTAGTACAATTTTCAACTAAAGGCAAGAGTAGAAACACAAAATGTAGGAACAAAAGTGATTTGCAAAAGTGTAGTAAACTGTAAATAATGCTATAAAGCTTTTGATATAACCAAAATGGCTAATACATGCTTAATATAGCTAATCATAACAAAAGTATCACTGCCTACTATTGGCTATTACATGAATCCTATCTGAATGAGTAGGGTTGATAAAGGCAGCAGTACAAATATGATAGAAGACACTCTAACTCTAGCTTTTCCTCCGACGAAGTATAAACATGCCTTCTTTTGGATAGGAAAGCTAAAGAAAGGAGTGTGACCACCTCACTCTCGAGGTGGTGGATGTCTTGTGGATCACGAAGGCTGCTGCGGTGCGCTTAGCATGTCGGAGAGTGCTGGCGTGGTGATCTCGATGTGTAGGCTCAGGCGGGAGACCGAGGTGGCTCATGATACGTAGAAGCATGGCATGACTGTGCTCTATAGTGGCCTCGGCTCGGGCCAACCGCTGGTCCAACGATGCCTGTGTAGTAGCAAGCGAACAGACAACATCCATAACAGCAGCAAGCTCCCTCGAACTGACATGAACATGCTCCGGAGACTGCTGCGCTGTAAATGAAGGGCCGACAGTGTCAGTAGGGGCCGGGGCAGAAGGAGGTGGAGGTGGAGACGGAGGAGATAAATCATGAACTGGGCTCCTCTCCACCTCTACCTCCACCTCAGGGACAGGATCCTCACCCCTCGGGGGGTCCTCTGCTATCTCATCTGGTACCTCCTCCTGATCCTGCTGCTGGAGAACAAAAGAGATCGGCATGGTCAATGATCGCTCCATGGACAGGACCTGAGTGCAGCTGATCCTCCTCTCAATGCGGGGCTCCTCCGGGAATCCCAGTGCTCAGGGCACAGCTCGGCGGTCAAACATCAGCAATGGTAAACCCTCGGCTCGGGCGACCTGCGGTGGACCTTATCGAAAGTGCGATGAGGCGGTCGCGAGCCCGGCTGAAGCCCGAACGAGTCCACATGAAGTCCCGTCTGAGGGCTGGTGTAGCTCCCCTACTGGCCGAACATAGTCTTTATGCTTGGGGAACAAGGCAGTGGGCGGGTGGTCCTGAGGGCATTTGAGGCGGGAGGCTGCTGGAAGTGGTCGCCAGTGGTATCTCGGCGGGCAATGGACCATCTCTGGAGTGGTGGGGCCACTCTCACGTATCCTCGGAGATTAGCCGACTTCTTTGAGATGATCATTTGGAAATGTCAGCATTTCGAATTACTCCCGGACGATCGTCAATGGTGGTCAGACTCGGCCAGTTCAGCACTCCGGGAAGTCATAGAGTGGTAGGCGAAGCCTACGCTGGGATAATAAAATGGCCCTTGAAGTGTGAGCGGCGAGGGAGATCTTTGCGTGATCGGCCACTCATGGAGTCTGCGAGCCGCGGTCGGTTAATCTTGGCATCGTAGAATGACTCCCCGTGGAGGTCCACAGTCGCGCGGATCGTTCCAAGATCGAGGGGTCCCAGGTGACCATTGTGCTTTAATCCTCGAGGCTGCGATAGATGGGGCGATGAGCTCTCCCAGTTGGAAGGTGATGGCACGGGTAGAGATATGGGGCTGCGGGCCTGATGTCGGGACCCTCTTGCTTCGTCTACGGGCACCGGGGAAGGGCCAGTCCGTCCCTCGTCCCGATACCTCGGAATCCTGAGGCTCTCGGGGACGCGGTTCTGGGGCCATGTGGGCATGTATATGAAGGCTGAAGAATGGACACTTGCGGTTTGTTGGAGGTTTTCTCTTCTCCATCTCACGGAGTGCTCATCGACCACTGGGCTTGAAGACGGTAACCACCGGGTACGGACCATGTCTGATCCCGAGTCTGGAGATAGAGGCAGGGGCGCCTGGTAGGAGTGGCGGTGCAACAACGCGCACTCGAGGCTGGCGGAGACCGGGCGAACCGGGAGGCTTGGGTAGAGTGGGCGGCAATGGGGGCGGAGAACGGGACGGCGTGCGCTCCTCGCTGCGAGGGCCGGTGGCGCGATGGAAGTGGAGCTGGCGGGGTGGCATTGGGAGACGAGACGCAGGCACTCACCTACGGCCTGGCGGAGGCGGAGGCAAGGCACGACTCACCCCGGTGGCGCACGGCTGGGAGGCATGGGAGGATGTGGAAATGAGAGATGTGTCCCCCATCTTTTATAAATCGGTTAGGCGGCCCAGAGATTCGAAGCCGAAACCCACGATGACCAATTTAGTATTTAGCGAAATTTTTGTTGGCTTAGTTTATGGATGAAAAAAAAATTTTGAATTAGGCAGGTCAAAAACAAAATAAAAAATAATATTATTTTATGCAAACCTAAGAATAAAGATAAAATTAATTGAACATAAAAGGAAAATTTCTTAAAATAACATCACTATGAAAATTGACCAATTTTAAGCAAAAACCAAAATTTTTTGAGCTGCAGTTTGGTTTCAGTGGACACCAAACCAGCTCAATTTCATTGATTTATATGGAGATTCTGAAAGGAGGAGGAGCTCCTTAACCGCGAGTGGCTTGTCTTCTGACCTTCATGCTTGGTCCATTCTTGTTGATTTCTTCTCCTTTGGGTGATTTGGGGCTTGATTATTGACTCTGAGAATATTTAAAGCATTCAATCCTCCACCAATTGTTTCATTTTCGCTTATGTTCTTGCAGTTTATGGACATTTGGCTTCTCGCATTGGGTCAAGCGAGCAAACTTCGCCGGTCCATGATTGTCATTTCCAGCAGCTTGTGCTTGTTGCTGGTGAAAATATTGAGCTCGATGTCATGTTTCCAGTGTTTGCATGACTCCATTTGGCAGTGATGATTGCATTGGCAGTGGCCAAAAATGGTCTTCCCAGGATAGTGGCATGATTGGGCCCTTTGCTATTGGCTGGGGTATCGAGCACTCTGAAGTCTACGGTGTGAGATTTGTCTACACCTGAAGACATCTCGGCTATTCCTTAAATTTTCATTGATCGATCATTGACAAAGAAGTGATGTTGGTAGGTTGAGCTCCCTAGCCTAAGCGCCATCTGCAGTATGGCGGTGGTTTATACTGGCCCCAAAATCCTAAGCGATTCTTTGTGCATGCAAGTCTGATGTTGTTTAGCGAAGGTGTGGGATCACGGATCCTTGTATTTGTTGGGGTCTTGCTGCGATTAACCTTGACTTGCTTTCGATTAGGAAGGCTTTCTTTTCAGTACCCTATTTTCTTGACCGTGCACGGGTCCTTTAGAACTTAGCATAAGTTGGGACACCTTAATCATGTCAAGCAGTGGAATGTTTACGCTACTTGCCTTACTTTCGAATTCAAGCTTGGTTTGGGATTTTTGCCTCTTAGTGCTTGAAATGGAGGGGGTACTTTCTTCTTGGATCTTCAACGATTATTACTTTCGAAACCTTATTTACTCTTATGTTTTTATTCCAACGATTCATGGTGCTGATTTGCTCTATCTCTTTCCACTCTGAGTGATGATAACTCGCCATCCGTCCACGAGTTCTTTGGATGAACTACTTCATGGTTCTTTTTGGATTTGTGATGTTTGGGAAGGGGAACCTTCCTCTCTCACATACCTCAAACAAATTGTTGATCTTTGCTGATTGGTCTGCGGGTTTAATCAATTTTTACGATTAAGGTGCTCTCCAAACCTATCTATTCTTTTTGTTCGATGTACTTTCGGTATCAATTCTTTATTTTGATTATGCACGTTGATCCCCTTTTGTTCCTCCACAAATTACTGCCACCTTGCTCGAATTCAATATAGCTTGTTCGCGGGGGGAGGGAAGATGGTGGTGGAACGTGGTTGAGATAGAAAGGAACCAAGCGTTGAACTGGCACCGGGGAGCACGTAGGCGGGGGATTAGGTTTCAAGAGGTTGGGTGATTCTTCCAATTGAATTATCAGTGTGCAGTATGGGGCATTAGGTTGTGGCCTTAGAGCATTAGCATGTGACATCAAATCCATGGCTGAGGCGTCGGACTAGTGTTCTGGATGGACAGGTGGTGCGCTGTGGTAATCACGTGGGTTGGCACATCTGGTATTTTAGATCCTTTGCACACTTGTGAGCCTTTTCACTTGAGCTCTTCCGCTTCCTAGCTGGGTTGATATTCTTGCTTCATTTCCATGTCTTAGAAAGTCGCAATTCTCCCTTTGGTGGGGTGAGGTCTCATCTTCTCCACTTCCCATGGGTTTGCTAGTCCCATCCCTTAGGAGTTTGACCACATAATTCGAAAAATCCATGGCTTTCATGCGGGTGCTTGCTTTCCAGGAAAGTCTCCTCCATTGTTTCCAAAATTTGCTTCATGGTAGGGACATACCACCATAGAAGTGGTTTACAAGCATCAAGTGTCGAAACCATGATGTGGACAAGCAACGATGGTCTCATTGAATCTCTCCCGCATTGGTAGAACCTCGTTTAGCCGAAGGCGTAGATGTAGGTTGTCTCTTCAAATTATTGGTCTTGTAGGCATTGAAGAATTTCTTTAAAATTACGCTTACTGGCTCTTGAAACTTCGATGGTTACGGTCTCGATGAATTAAGCCATATCTTGGCTTTGTCTTTGGTCCCATTGATACGCTAACTTTAACAAATCCATGTCAATTGTACCTTCCTTAAAGGTTATGCATACTTCCTTAAAATCCCGGATATGAGTGTATGAATTTTCATTCTCCATACCATGAAATGACAGGGCTGGTAGGGTCTGGCTGTACATTTGCGGCGGGGAGGTATGATCACGGAAGAGCTTAACTCTAGGAGGTGTATGTGATCCTCATTTGATCTGTATCTTTGTTGAATTCCTTTGGGGTACCTGTGGCTTTCTTTGTTCTTGAATTGAAGGATCCATTTGATCTTTGTGTCTGCTTGATTTCACAACCTTACTCAGGCGGTGTCTTGAGTTGCTTTACAAATCTACACAGTGCTCTCTATCCCAGTGGTATAAACACATTTACACAAATTAGACACAGCGAACCTGAGCAAGCTTGCCCAGGGTTAAACAAACAAAAAATTAACTGACTGTAAGAAACAAAAACAGTAACTGCCAAGTAGAGAAAATTTGCAGTTAAAGCAAATGAAATTCAAAAAGGATTTATAAGGTCACCAACACTTGTAATGTGGATTACAAGTGCCTCCTTTCATCATCAATAGTTTGTTTCATCCCCGGCAACGGCGCCATTTGATTCGTGCCACGGTAGGGTGATCCGGAATCAACAATATTTGTTTCCTATACTCCTCCTACTGCCGTAGTCAAGCTACTGCAGTATAGCGATGCAAGGTCAGCTGCGAGGATGGGTTTCATCCGATGATTCACATTAATGTTTGAAAATGGTGAGACTTTTGTTTGGATTTTTGGATTTGGTTAAAAACAGGGGAGTTGGTTGTTCACTGGATAACTGAAATAGCTTAAACTGAAAGTGTGAAATGGTAACCTTGAAGGCTTGGGTCACTAGCTTGAAAACATGGGGGTATTAAAGTGTCCTCAGGTTATTTCCTCGCATTAAGGCTAATGACATATAGTCAAAACAAAAACCGGATCTTTGTTTAGCTATAAAACCTAACCCTATAACCACTCCTATTTGAGTCAAATCAAATACTAAGCATTCAATGTCCCAGTCAGTTTGAAACCTAGCATTTTAACCTGTTTCAATGGCTCGTAAATGACATCTAAAAGAATGTGATTGCATCTACCAGCTAAGAACCATGTGAACCACAAGCATGACAAGTATTATTGAAAAGACATTAAATGACATTAAGCCTAGTTTGGAAGTTTGGAACCATAAATCATGCTGTATCATTTAAAGCATGGGACAACTTATGTAGCCCCGAGCCAAGCTAACAACCCTCATATTTAAGGCTTTGAGGCTTAGTAAAAGCATCCCACTTGAGTTGTCATCCTCAGGGTGTGTTTGGCTTGACTAGAAAATGAGAAAGAGGAGAGAGAGAGAGCAAAATAAAACCTAAAATGATTTGCGGGAAGCTTGCATAAATGGAAGAGTTAGGGTTACAAAGAAGTTGTAGGGAGCTTATATAGCCTTGATGTGTGAAATGACAAAAAAGCCTAAAATATGAAATTCTGATAGGGACAAATGGTAATTAATCCGCATTGATCACATTTGAATCAAAAACATCAAAACAGGCAGCCATTTTAAGCTATCTGAAATTTCTCTGCATGCGAAAATTTACGTATGTCTTGAAATTTCGCTAGCATAGCGAAAATTCTGAAGAATAGCGAAAATTCAAAATTTGGCTATGAGCGATAATTTTAAGCTAAGTTATGAAAATTTAATAACAAGCAATTTGGCTGCGAGTACACTGGATTGCAGGAAATTTTACATTATGGTTACTGAAACCATGATCTGCGAAGTACATGTCATAACGAAAATTACGCATTCACCATTCCTCGGTGTTGCCTCTGCGTTGCTTCTGCATGGTTTTTCTTCATCATTTTGCCTTCCAGTTCTTCACTTCATCTTGACATTTGCCCTTTGACGGTAAATCTTGAGATTCTCACGTTGGCGCAATGAAGCGAGCTTGGCGGCGAAGTTCGAACTGTGAAACTACCCCAGAAACAATCTCGAAAACAAATCGGTAGCACTAGTGGACATGCACATGACAGTGGCTTTAATTCATATATGATTAGTCATAAAGCACTCAAGCTTACCTATCTTGAATAGAGAGCAAAATCATACTTTTGGCCTGTCGAGTAGAATGAGAACATTTTCTTGCCCTCATTTGTAATGTAATTCAAATGTAGTGTTACTCTTTTGGTTAAGGGATGAAAAGATAAGTAATGTAATGGAAGGCATATAAGAACAACGTATAAATGTCTAAATATTAAGAATAAGATGCATCTTGAAGGAAATTCAGAAGAAAATATAAATATGATTTACGGATAACAATAGTTATTCGAGGATATAAGGATATATATTGTAAATGAAATAAAAGCAAGTTATTCTGTATGAACCTAGTAGAGGAATAGTAGGCATATCTCGATAGGGAGAAAAGAGGCGTACCATTATTGAGTCGGTTAGCCTCGTTTGGGTCCATTACAACGCAGCGGGCCCTTATAGATGGTCCATTATCTAAATCTGTAGTAACAGCAGCATCACGAGGTCTTTATAGATGGTCATTTGTCTTGTACAATGACAGCAGCACTACTCGGTGCATAGATGGTGAACATGCACCATTCTGTCTGCCTTAGTCGCTATAGTTAATTGTCTTGTACAATGATTATAGCACATACAGGTCCTTATAGTTCATGTCATTTCTAAAGTATTTGCAAACATGAAACATAAGATAAATAGCGAATATGCAAATGATATGACATGATATAGAAGCATAGCATTGTTATGTGATGATATGTATACGATGTGTGAAGAAAAAATGTAAATGAAGATGATATAGGAGCTGAGTATATTGAACAAATAAGTATGATTATATGTAGAAACATATCTATAAATGATATGTTCAAAACATTTATAATATATATGTAAATGAATGTTAATTTATATCACGATTGTCTAAAGTGTGATGACCTTGTGGGGGTGATCCATATGTATTATTTCCGCTCATTATGGCTTAGCACGCGGGTGTTTCATACGTGTAGATACATGAAGCGAGCAGAGTCTGACATTCCACATCGACAACGAAATGACACACTGGTAGGTGCCGCGAAGACCTTTGGTCTATTTTTGTATATCATTTTGCTTTTTGTAAGTGATGTAAGAAATTTGTATATGTTGGACCTCCATTTATGGAGTTTTGAACCATATTTTTGTGAAGTTCGGCTGCTCTGAGAATATATTTCAAGTTAAATGTTTAACGATACGTGAATGAAACGAGTTAATGGTACTAGGTAAAAGTAAGATAGTGATGAGTAAGTGGTATCAGGCACCCATGTTGGGCGTCACAAGGTTAGAAGGTAATGAAGAGGGATGCATTTGTTTTGATCCATACAAAACAAAGAAATCAACTAGCTTACCCTTGGCTCCAACAATTAGTTTTTTGTTACTATAACATGAAACTAAAGATACGAGATTTACCAGCGAGGCAGGTAAAGTTGCTAGCAGGTTACCTTGATTTACTTGACATTTAATAGGTTTGGTAGAAGAGGATAATCAATTATTCAATGGGTTAGACCTCTCATTTAGATGATGAAAATGAATCTGATCCATGAATTCTTTGCACATGTCAGAAAGCGAGATGTTGATGTTGGTAGTTTTATGAGAAGAAGTTTATAGTGAAAGTTTTAGGTGAGAGACACTAGTGACTCATTGGTCGGTTGTCACTTCTCGATCCTCTTTTTGATTCAAGTGAACGAACATAGTGGTATTATAGTTTGTTGGAACTTCTACTTCTTATAAGGCTATGATGGCTTTCAAGAATTTGATGATGATAGTGATCTTAGAAATGATGAATTGAATAATCTGGACCAACTGACAAAGTGAATATCATTGGAGTCTATTCCTTTGGTAGAAGATGATTTTACACATGCTACACGAGATAAAGACCAAGAGCTGTCTAGGTATTGGAACCATTGGAAAGCCATATAGAGGTCGATAAAGAAGGATGACACAACACAGTGAGGATTCGTAGCCTTCTTCAAATCCTTCAGCTTCTATTGATGAAGAATATGGAATAATAATCCGTCCTCATACTGAACAAATTCCATTCCACATTTCATATAAAATGAAACAAGGATTTCAAATGAGCATGTGGGTGAACCCCGAATTTCCTATCCTTGGAGAGGTTGGATAGAATTCAAGACATTTATACGTGGCATATTCGATCTTATAATCAATATTATCATAACATCATGTCTTGGTATGAGTATTGTCTTCGACAAGATGTGATCCCTTCGTCAAATATTGCAATGTAGTCACATCGATCTTAATTTTGGTTTGAAGACCATTACGATGTAATATCAATGTGTATATTTGATTATTAATGTAATTTTTATACTTTTATAAAGTATTTCTATGAATTGCAAAGTATTTTTGTTAATTTTCGATATATCGATATTCATGTATAAATATACAATCTTCGATATATTCGTAATATCCAATCTCAATATATCGGAAATCAAATATTTTTAACTGGATCGTATTATATCTGTAGCGCCTCTGCACACACACACACACACATATATATATATATATATATATATATATATATAATTTTTAATATAGTCCGATAATCAACATTGTAATCCCTACGTTAATCGGGTGTATCATCAACACAACAATTTACTAATCAAAACAAATGAGAAGCATTAATACAATGATTGAATTTTCAAAACCTCTCAATTGCAACTGCTCTCTTTGAAAATAAAATCTTAAAATATAAAAGGATTTTTTTAAATATATAATAGCAACAGACTCCTCAAACATCAAAATAAGAAAAATAAAAAAAATTTGCTCCAAGGGCACTAGTCGTATCTACACGTAAGAGTTGAACAATCCTTTCCATAATCCATCCCCATGAGTTAAAAGGACAACTCCACCGACAAACCCAAAAGAGTTATAACAAAACCGTTTCAAGATTCACAAGTCAATAGTATATATTTTAGCTCATGGCATTATTTTTAGAATAAAAAAATTAAGGAAATAGTAGACACCCTCAAGGAAACGGCAACGGAAATTTTCAAGTAATAAAAACAATTATTCATACCCACTTTTCGTCTTGATGTTGATTGGATATATATATATATATATATTTTACCAAATACAATGAATCAAGAGTCAACAAAATTACAAGAATAAGTTATTTAACCACACCAATATTATGGAAAATGAGAAGTACGGACCGTCCTTACCTTTGTAAATGCAACTTTTGACTTTGTCATGGAAGTGGATTTTTTTTTTTTTATTTGAAAAAGAGGTCCAATTTCAATTTATTTGAAAAATGATGACAAAAAAAAGACTTATAACCAAAACAAGATCTTGGATTTCAAAAATATTTGACGAAGATAATAAAATATATTATAAATGATTCATTAAACTTGAGGTATAATCTCATTAAACCTTAAATATTATCATATGTATTGGATACGATCTTATATCTCATGTTCATTAATATCCTACCTAAAATTTCATGGACTAATTAATAAATATTTTTCCTTTTTTATTGAATGTTTTGAAATCAAAGAACTTGGACTTGGTTTTGGGTATTTTAATCATATTTTTTCAAATAAATTAAAATGATGACATATCACATAGTTTTCCCTTTTCTTTTATTTTCTTCATTTATTTTTCTAAAATACCACTTAATCAAATACATGACTAATGACTCTATTTCGGGTGACAGCGCTTATTTGTCCTCAGTTGATTGGGATTTGGATTAAATTGGAAGAAATTCTGAATGACTGAAAAGGGTTATCAGGAACTTTGATATATTTGATCTTTGTCTTTTTCCTTTTCATTTAAAGTTCCCATAGAAAATTCAAACTTAGTGCTGGCCGTTGAGAATAATAAATTTTTGACTAGACTATATATGGTAGAATTTTGGTTTGATTCTGGAGATATGGAATGATAAATACTAAGAAACTCATGACATTTAAGCTACGTTTGGATTTTTTATTTTTTAATTTTGGAAAATTAAAGAGCAGAGAGAAAAAAAGAAGTTGAAAATGAATTAAAAATAAGTTTTAATTTAATAATTTACTTTGATATGTCGTTTCCACGTCATTTTACCTATTTTCTTTTGTTATATAAGGATTAAATAATTTTAAAATATATAATTTTTTTTATATCTTTTATGGTCAATTGAATATGAAAAATTAATGTCTTTACACTTTTTTTTTAGTATCTTTTGAGAATCAAAAGCAATCTTAACAGAAGACCCTTTCTTTTCCTATGTATTATCTTTTTTAAATGTTGATGGCTCTATCATTTGTTAGGCATGGGCATATTAATGGTGGTGTTGAATTTGTTTCTTTTCATATTTATTAATTCTAAAGTAAAATGTGAAAATAGAGAAAAGTACAGAAGGCATGAATGGAAAATATGACATTATAAAAGATAGCAAAGACTGGACTAGCTATTTCCAGATTGGAATTTACAAAAAAACAAACAAATAAAAACACAAAAAATGTATAAAATTTAAATTGATATAATTTAAAAAATTTTAAAAATAGATTGACAAGTCAAAGAAGGACCTCTAAAAGAGTCCATAAAAGAAATTGATAACAATTAATATCAAAAATCCAAATCTGCAATAAGCTAATATATATATATATATATATATATATATATATATATATATATATATATGTTTGATAATTTAATTCTCTCTTTTTTTCTTTTTTTACTTTTCTTTTTCTCGTACTTTCCAACAATTTTTTAAAACTCAAATATAAAAGTATGTTTGATTCTTATTTTTTAAAGCAGGTTTTAAAATACACAGAATACAGATTTTATGTTCTCTAAAAATTACACTGTCATAAATTATATTTTCTTCATTTTTCAAAATTAAAAAAAGAAAAAGAATCAAATGTGTTTTTTATATTTTCGTTGTTATCCTTATTTTTCATTAAAAAATGGTTTGAAAAAATGTAAACAAACATCCCCGTTGCTTTCTCCATCAAATAATGACACTTCTAATACGTGTCATTGAAAAATATTGCACGAGATAATAATGTTTTTAATAAGAGTATTGAATCTAATATTATAACTGGATTAATGATACTTTTTGAAAACGTGAACGAATTGAGAATCATTATTTTAAATTTTTTAAGCAATGATATGTGATAATCAAAAGTAACTTGTGCATACAAGTCAATGGTTAAAAAATTCAAGAAGATTTCAATAATGCATGCAGCAAAATATGTATTCATGATGTACCATGCAATCTTCTTACCTGCAAATTTAGAACAGTATAATTTACTTGTTCCACCATCTATTCTTTTACATGGATGATTGGTTCCTCATTTCAACATGTTTTTCAATAATGCTCCCCACAAAATTAATCTTACTTTTGATTTTTAACCAATTTAGCACCACCATCTTTCTTAGCTTCCTTTATTCTCTTTCCCAAGACTTAGACTTATGCTATTCTCCCGGTAATTTATTAGTTTATTATAGAATCATCAATTAAAAAAAAAAAAATTTAAGTTTATAGGATATGAGTTTAATAGTTTAAAAAAAAAAGAAGGCTATAAGTGTTTTGGTTGGATTTTGGTCCGGAACATACAAAAATAAAAGTTGATGGATGACGACGTGCGAGGGAATTATAATATTATAGCGAAAATATGCCCGAAATCATACCAAAAAATGGATTCGCAGTTCGCTGGCGGGTTCCTAAAATCTAAGTGAAAAAGTGTTTTGAAAATTGATTTTGCCATTGAAAGCTGAAAAATGCGGATGTTTGAAAAGTAGTAAATTTCATTATAGAATTCGATTGGAAATAAAATTGTTGAAGCATGAAAGCTTTGAAAACAAATACTTGGAAAGAAAATAAGCTATAAATCTAGAAATATTGCTGATGAACTTGTAGAAACTAAGATAAAATACTGAAATGCTATGTTGAGTGTTGGTTGATGATTAATTGGTCGGGCTTTACTCTGAAGTTGAGTCTTCCTTTTATAGACATTCTGAATAACTGCTCCAATCCCTTCTCACAATAATGATTCATGTATCCTCTGATTCTTGTTTTCAGAGTCTGTTTATCTCATAACAACATTGCCACAGTCATTTAGTCATTTATCCAGTAAGTAATTCTTCAGTTTTCTATATTATGACAGTTTGAAAAATCACCTCCCTTGCTTTTGGACAGAATTACCATATTCTGATAGCCCAGTGACCAAATTGAAAAAATTCGGCTCATCCTTAGACTCTTTCATGGGTATCAATCATGCACTTGGGCTTTCTTGGACTGGGTTAGGGTCGATTTTGGCTTGATATATCTATTCGGCCTATTCTACTACCCTTTGGATGTAGATTACTATGAGAAACGAGCGAAACCGAGCCCAGTGAAGATTTGAAAAAGCCTAAGTAACACCTCGAAAAGCCTCCCATGTTTTAACAAACCTCGACATGATCTTTATATTTAATTCCTTGTAACATCAAAAGACTCTCCTTCTTTGAGTTGTAAGTTCATGGTGATGGGTTTGAAAATAGGCGCGACCGAACTGTGGCTTGAGGAAGAAACGAAGCCCGATTGAAGCATGAGGCTAGCACATTAAAGGAAACGAGTTCGTTGTGAGCGGATAGCATGAATGATCACGAAGAGAGCCCATGTCACAATAAGGTCGACCAAATCTCATCGATTAGGGAGTAAGATAATTCCGATAGTTATCTATAAAACAAGCTAGGGTCTACGATGAGGAAGTAGGATAACTTCATAATACTTAGCTCCTCATTATCCATATTAATCAGATGCTGATAAAGGCAGGAAATACCCCATCCAATGGGAAAGAATCCTTATCCTGTCAATTGAGATACATATACTATATATTCAGGCTACCATCAGGTGAAAGGTCATAAAAAACAATGGCCCTCTAAGCGAGGCTATCTTTTCTCTTAGGGAGGGCGGCTTAGGCATCGGGCGACCCTGGCGAAACTCGTAGACCCTCCTTCTTCTTTGTTTTGGAAGGAGACTGCGCTCGAGCCCAGCGAAGCGAGCCAGTGACGGTCTAGTTTATTGCTTGACTGACGCCTCCCGTGATTCACGGTTGAAAAAATGCATGTCGGTTGGGCGCGTTGAGTGGGACGGCAGTTCGCACTACAAATAAAGGCGATCCCGATGGCGATGGTATCGGCTCGAATCTGGCGGGAACCGCGCCCGGTCTCGAGGATGTGGACGCGAGCGGCGTGAATATACGCCCGACCTCGGCGCGTTGAAACAATGCAAGCCAACCCGCGGATGAGGTGGAGGCACTCATACCTCCTGACGGCGATGGGAGGCCCATATGACTCACACGGGTAGATCTGACGCTTAGGTATGAGGGCGCGTGAGCTACGGGAAGGCCATAACATCCACTTTCGCGAAGAGGCGGCCCACCTCGACACTCCCAGGGTGCGGGACGGAGCGGAATCCGGTAGGGCGGGGCACGGGCCACCCTAATCACGGAGAGGGAGACGCGAAGCAACACTCGGGGGCACGTCGGAAGCGAGGCTAAACCCCCCCTCGGCGGAATGAGGAGCAGTCATGGGACGGAGGTTCGAGGGCCTCCCGAGGCCTGACTCTATGGACACCACAGTACGACAATGAGTCCCCTTTCCTGGTAGAAGTGCTCCTTCCTTCAATTAAAGTTCGAGAATCTTTTGCCAAATAGAAGCGTTCGATGGTGCTAAAGATCAATTGATCAATACCGATACTTATAAGGAAATCGATGGAGCTACGTAGGTATCGAGACATGCGGTCGCGAGCTTTACGCCATCGCGCTAAAAGGCCAGCGGCGTGGTTTGCGAGCTTCCACCATACGTCGATCTCCTCGTGGAGAGCTCTCCATTGCATTCGTCTCCCACTTCATTGGAGCCAGAACATACGAGGAAGTAGAGGTTATCACTGCGACCATAAAGCGAGCTGTGCAAGAAGCGAGTCTTATGTCCGGAGGTTCAATCAGGAGTCTACGAAGGTAGATATACTCGGCCCAGGAAGTTTGCTATCACCGCATTCATCGCTAGGCTAGGAGTGCAGTCAAAAGATTTGATGTTCTCCATCTCGAAGAATCCTCAGGCAAGCATGGTCGAGGTGCTCGCTAAAGCGGAGAAGTACATTAACGGTGAAGAAGCCCTCATATCTAAGAAAGGAAGCTCTTAAACCCATAAAGAGAAAAGCGGGACTGACAAACGACAGGGATGGAGCCCAAAAAGACAAAGAGATCGGGAGGTCCCCCGAGAAGGCGGTCAGACGGTCCCGGAAGATGTGTGGAAGCCTGGAGGATCGCTGGGTCCACCTCGGCTTGATCGCGACATGATGTCCACCTCGGTTTACCCCTGGCGACCACAGTATCACAGGTCTTGCGAGGTGTGACGAAAGTTTTGAGATGGCCGTCCCAGATGAGGTCAGACCCTGCCAAAAGAGATAACACCAAGTATTGTGAGTTCCATAGGGACCACGGGCATCGAACGGATGATTGCATACAACTCAGGAAGGAAATAGAATATTTGATTTGACGCAGATATCTCCGCCGCTTCATAGCACCTGAAGGCCAGGATCAGGCTCAGCAACCACAACCACCTCGGCAGACAACAACTCAGCACCAACAGCCCTTAGGGGAAATTCATGTGATCTCAGGAGGATTTGCAGGAGGTGGTGAGTCCAGCTCTGCTAGGAAGGCCCATTTGTGCAGCATCAAGTCAGGAGAGGTAATGGAAGTACAAGCGGTGTCCAAACTGCCTTGACTCGACATGTCACACCCTGATTCCCGGTGGAGCCAGTTAGGCGGATCAGAACCAAGTTCGGTGCGAACCATCTTGGGACTCTTTACGATTTTTTTAAAAGCGGCGAAATTTTGTGGGTATGGCCACGCATCTTATATGAATCAAGCTATCATACCACATATCCGAAGAACTGCAGTGGTGTCCATCGGAAATCTATACACATTTACGAGTCCATTTACAAATACAAAGCGTACTTTTACATTTACAAATCGAGCCTCAGGAACCTACATGTAGTGAACCCTTACAAGTATGTTGGCCATTTGTATCACGGATGCTTCGGATCTTCTCTGTACCTACACGGATTAAAAACTAGTGCTAAGCTTTACGGCAATTGGGAAACATATCTTATCTGAAACCTGAATAGCAGGATAACGATACTTGGTGTCGAATCTTGAGAATTCATATCACATATTTACATACATAGTGATTCGTAACAAACTTAAGCTTGTTGAATCTCTCATCTGATCTTGAACTTACTTATAACGATCTTATACCTCAATTACTCTTATGGCAGACTTATCCTTCTTTGGATCTTATACTCATAGCAAACTTATTCAGATTTCTCATATGTTGTACTGAGCTTATACATGTACTTATACTTATCTCAAGCTCATACTTGTTGATCTCCGTAGGATTCTGGAACTTATGCTTATTCGGAACTTATACTTATATGGACTTATATGTATTCGGATCTCAGTAGGAGTTACGGGAACTTATTCTTATTGGAACTTATACTTATAACATGAGACTTATATGTGTTTGAATCTCCGATGGGGTTACAAAACTTAATTCTTATTGGTTTTGCTATAACAGGACTTATATGTATTCGGATCTCAGTGAATTGAGAACTTATGCTTATACGGAGGTACTTATGCACGTCTTGGTATATCTATCTCCAGATCTCCAGTAGGAGTTTACATAGATATTCTGAAGCATTATCGGTGATACTTGAACTTATTCTTATACGTACGTAAGCACGCTGTTCAAATGTCCCAAAGACCTTTTACTTGTACTCCATATCAAACTCTATCTTATACTCATACGGAGTACCTTTATGTACTCTTTGCGAGTTTATCCTTATCAGGGCTTATACGGAGATGCAGTAGGTCTGAGATTAATCGGATACGAAGTACCGAAGTGGGTACTGAAGTGTCGAGATCTGGGAGTACCCATAGGTACTTGAGAACTTATATTTATACGGAGTACATTGTATCTTGTACTTGCCTTTCTGAGCATATCCTTGTCTTCTGGTTTCTTATACTGGTATTGCAGACTTATTCTTATGCCGAATCGTGGTACAGCTATTTCGGATCTTATTCTTGGATTACGGAACATATCTTTGGTCTTACGAACTTATACTTAATTATAGATTTAATTCTTGTATTTCGGATACGAAATTACGTAAATTTTCTGAGAACATTTCTTTGGTACAAAAGTACGTGGAGTACTACGAGCAGTTCATTGCTCTGAGAGGAATTTTGGAAGTAGGTCACTCACAGGGACTTATACTAATTCTTATTTCGGGGTCTTATATTTGTCTTCTGAGCATATACTTATCTTGCAGTCACGAGGATGCGAAGTAGGTACCTACGAACTTATGCTTATTTCTGGGTCACGGAGATGCAGTAGGTACTGCGGACTTATACTTGTTTCACGGAGCAGTACTGGCCAGGTCTTCACAGGAACTTAATCGGATGCGGTGCCCTTTGAGTGCTACGAGGAGACTTAATCGGATCTGGGATTTGCCCACCCAGTCTTCTGGAACTTAATCAGTCTGGTACCCTTAGGTACTCTGGGAGCTTAATCAGATCTGAAGTGCACAGTAAGTACTCTGAAGCTTATCGAGAAATACGCTTCAGATCCACCTCTTATTCTTTATTGAGTCTTATCCTTCTCTTGATGCAGTTACTAAACCGTGTCTGAATGAAATAGGACCATTTATTAAGTACTAGAAGATCTTATCTGAGTCTGAGTGTCGTGGCACTAAACGGGACCGGGAGTCTTGTTGGCATATGAGCGAGTCTTAGTGGCACTTAACGGGATCTTAGTGTCGAGTCTTAGAGACCTTGGTGAGATCTGTAGAAGTGCCCCTAGCGGGAGTCTTAGGGTGATCGGGAATCTTAGAGTCTTGTCGAGTCTTGGGAGCACTAATCAAAATCTTGAAGTACTAATCGAGATCTTTGGAGCACTAATCGGGAAATATAGGAAGTGCTAATTAAGTCTTGGGAGCATGTCGAGCAATGCTATGTCATTTAATAACTGGTCTTAGGTAGTTTTACAATTATATGAGTTCAGTAACTTACTATCTTATAATAGGGCATTCTTAGTCACATTATGTGTTCATGACATATTGTATTTCACGTTCATGATCACGTGTCAGTTCGTTTTCATATTACATATCATATTTATGTTTCATGAACACAGCTATGCATTTTGCATTTCCTATATTTTTCATGTTACTATTACATATGGCATTTCATATACTTGTACACTATATGCCTATGTATTCACACATCATTCATGTATTCTAGTCCCATGAATCTATTTTACTTAGAAATTGGAATCATTCCAATTGAATCATCCGAACGAAAGTTATGGCATTTTCATGTCAAACTAATCTGTTTACCCGGATTACACTAGGAACCGTCTGAATTTCTATTTTTTTCAGGAGGCTTAACTTCATACCTGACCCTGGTTCTTTGCATTCATTTGAAGCTAAGGTGCTAAGGGTTCTCCTCCAACTGGAATCACCCAAATCAGAGCACCGAAACTCAAGTTACGTCCGAAACAACCTGGACTACTCTATGATCAAAACTGCAGTAGAATTTGGCTTGCATATGGCCCAAATTTGAGTGAATTTCTGGGCCATTTAGAGTCAAAATTTGACGATTCCTATTTGTAGATGTTTAGTTTTCCTTAAATTCTATTTTAACCGAGCTTGAATCCTCCAAATCGGATTAAAAATAGAAAGATTATAGTCGAAATACGAACCTTTAGTCGACAAACAGAACACTACATGTAGGTGCGGCTCTAACATCTGGTATGTGCTTCAATTGCCCCGAATGTGGGCTTTTCTTCACTTTTTCCATATATTACTACCCAAATCATCTCAATACTTCATATACACATCAAAACCACTCCCCAATTCATCTTGAAATGGTGGTTTAGAACCATAATCTTCTTTATTACATATGTTTTACAAAACCTTTCATGAATACTCCCGAACAACTCACAATATGGTTCTTAACCCATACACAAACCAAGTACCAAGAGTTGTTAGGTTTGTTCTAAAACCTAACTCAATTCTTTCCCATTTAACTATGAATCAACATCAAAGAGGATTTTATACTCTTGATTCCATTTTAGGTTTTACCTTTAATTTCGAAATCCTAGGTTAGGATAAAATCTTGAAAACCCTAGGTTTACCAAACCATAGACATCCTTACCATAGTCGAATACACATAATTTCATACAAAATCAAAGATCGCTAATTCCTTTTGAGTCATGAGATCCATACCTTTTGCTTGATCTCACCTCATAAATCTTCTTCTTCTTGCTTCCTCTTCCTCTTCTCTTTTAAGCTACGGTTTGTTCTTTTTTGCCTTTGAGACCAAATTTTGGTCTTTAAATCATGGATTTGTTAAGGTCATGTTTGGCCTTTAAATAAAACCCATTTTGGGTTAATTTTCTTTATTGCCTTTAAGTCCTTGGATTCTTCCTTTTGAAATTCGACTTATGCCATATTCTAATTTGACCTAGGTGCGCCCGATTTCCATAATTGCATACTAACTTTTGATTTATGCCTTTTATGTCCTCAAGTGAGCAAGTACACTTTCCCTTATCTCTAATATTCATTTCGGGTCTCTTATTTTATTTCCAAAAATTCCATTTAGCTTTTTAATATACCCCAAGCAAATTAAAGCGTAGAATTATTTTAAGTCATTCTGACCTGACCATAGTTCGGATTCGGACACGGAAGGATGCCAACATCCCCATAACGATCCTTTGGTAATAAGGGCAGTTGTGGCTAACAAAACGATCAATCGGGTCTGATCATGATGGGAGTTTAGCGCAGGCATCATTTTGTGACTGACCTTGATAGATGGGGCATCGGAAGGGAAAAGCTCGAGCCAATCAGTACCCACTTGCGAGGATTCTCCGGAGAGAAAGTGCTACCTTTGGGCTGTCGGTTAGTGCTCACTTTGGGGGCCAGGTGTCGGGCCTGACGGCGGTGAGTTTCATATTAGATGCCCCGTCTTGCTTATAACATGTTATTAGGCGGGGCCTTTATCTGGCGCCCATCAGGCCATTCCCTCACTTACCATATGATGGTCAAAGTTTCCTACCCTGACGGAGTAGGAATGGTTCCGAGGAGACCGTGTGGTGAGGGTGTTACCGGCATCCTTGAAAGAGAAAAGTGGTCAAACAGCGTAAACTTGGAGCGAGCTTCGACGTATGCGGCGAGATAAACACCATTTGCTGAGCCCTCGAAAGAAATTTGGGCCATACGGGTTGGATGATAACCACCGAACACCTGCGCTATATCGGTTCCGAGCTTGCGAGAAGACCTCGAGAAGTCTCCTTGCAATTTCTTGAAACATAACGGGATGTCTTCGCATGGAAGCAAAAGGATATGGGAGGAATTGATCCGCCATCATTGCACTCACAAACTAAATGGCCGATTCATCCCACCAGCCAGTTAAGCAAAAAGAAGGATCTTTCCGGAAAGGTAAAAGCAATCACGAGGAGGTCGCCCGGCTTTCCATCGGGCGGGAAGCGATCAGAGAGGTGGGTACCGGAATGGTTGGCTTGGCGTCGTCTTCGTCGAAAAAGCAAATGGCGATGGCCCAGCTTTGCATCGACTTCTTGACATCAGCGAGCATGCCCAAGACGGCTTTCCTGCATACGGATCGATCTCATTGTAGTTGCCACAGCCGACCATGAACTCCTCGGGTTTCATGGGCCCAGCTTTCTCAGTTAGAACAGATCGGCGCTGGATCCGACGGCCAGGAAAATACCTCGTTCGACATGGGAGGACCTATTGCTGCTCCAGTGATGCCTTTTAGGCTAAACCTTGAGGAGCTACATACCGGAGGTTAATAGAACAAGATGTTCAGAAGCGAGAATAGGAGCATCAATAGAAGGTGTACATAGATGACATGTTGGTAAAGTCAACCCCTGTTAGAGCTCCACTTAACAAATCACGTAGAAGGCATTCGGATCACGAGAGAATATAACATGAAGTTGAATCGACCGTGCGCCTTTATAGTCTCGGCGGGAAAATTCTTGAGTTTTATAATTAATAGTAGAGGATTAGGGGCAAATCCGAATGAAGATAAAGGTGTACTTTCGACATCGCCACCATCGAACATAAAGGAGGTCGGCGTCTACGCGGAAGAATAGCCACATTAAGTAGGTTCATCTCGAGACGGCGATAAATATCGGCCCTTCTTCCGGGTTCTAAAAAGCTTTTTTCATGGGATGCATTCTGAAGGCGTTCTCGACGTGAATACTTATCGCGGAGCTCCTCACGTTTGTGCCTCGGAGAGAGAACTCCTTATACGTACTGCGGGTTTCGATTTCTCGGCCAGCGCCGTCGCCTCGAAATGAGCGTCCCGACATCATATACCTGGCCACCCAGAGCTGCGAGGCTTGAAGAAGGTAAGATGGAAAAACTAATCTGGCATTTAATGCTTACTTATTAAAAACTCACTTGTATTTTAGCTCACACCATTAAAGTCCCAATGAATGCAGATGAAGCGGTCTTGCACAAACCGAGACCTCAGGAAGGATGATGAAGTAGGCCATAAAAGTGGCGGAGATTCGACATCGGATATAGCGAAAACTGTTCAAAGGCGAGGTCTTGCGGACTTACGTCATGGAATTCACCTCGGCGAGCACAGAATACTGGCTCTTGGCCGGCCTCCCATGCGGGCTCTGGTAGGCGGGCGCCAGTAACCCGAGCGGGCGGGATTAATCTAACCTCCCCATAAGGAATAGATATCGATCACGCACTAAGTTCGGTTCCAAGCCTCAAACCAACAAGAGGGTAGTATGAGGTCGTCATAGGGACTTCGGCCTCGCCCATTCAGTAGGTTGACCGGCTGAGGTGTGCGTGACTCCCGGTTGGTAGCGTGACAAATAGAAGACACCTGGTAAGGTGAAAAAATGGTCTATGCCTAAAAGATGCGAAATTACTAAAAAATTTGTGCTAGTCGGATCGGACACATGCGAGCGGAGGGAACTCAGGCAGATACTGCAGAAAATTGGGGAGCAGTACTCGAGAGATCTCGACGGTGGCACATCAAGCACCTGTGAGCCCTCCATCGATCGATGGCGTGGAGGTCTCCTGTACGTTAAATGAAGTGGATGGACCCGTTTGGGACTCTACTTAATAGAAGGGCGCTGCCAATGACAGAGGCCTCTAAGCTTTAGAATGAGGTCGGCGGATTCGCATTCATCGGGGAAAGCCTTTACAAAGCGGTTTTCTATCACGAAGTTTATCGCAGGGAAAGACGTCGACTACGTACTAAGGGAGGTACATGAAGGCGTATGCGGAAACCACATAGGAGCTCGGGCATTAGCAGGATGGTTTAAGGCGGGGATACCCCTCGTATAATCTTGCTAAAGGCGCGGCCCAGGCCTAGTCGGAAATTCAAGATTTTTCGAGGAGCACGCGAAGTTTCTCACCTCAGTCGAGGCCGTTGACGGTCAGTCATGAGCCCCCGGCCTTTCAACCCAGTGGGGTTGGACATATTGGGACCTGCGCTCCTTTGGAAAGAGCTAGTGCAAGTTGATCGTCGTAGCGGTGATTATTTCACCAAATGGGCTGAGCGGAGCCCTTTGGCCACTATCACGAAACGAGGAAGATACGCGACTTCGTTTGGCGGGTCCACGATGTCACGAGGGTTTGGTGTCCCAGGCTACGGTGTCCCGAGCAATGACCAATTCGGCGATCTTAAGTTCGAGTTTTTGTAGAGCTCGGGATCGAGAACTACTACTCGTCCCCTGTCCTCGGTCGTGGGCGACGGAGATTACCATCGGAGAACCGCTTAGCGGTTAAATGCAGGTGGATCCCAGGCTGAATCGGTGAATACCTCCCAGGGGTGTTATGGGCATAGACTACGGCATGAAGTCGGACTCGAAAAGCCCCATTGCCACGGCTTTCGGCCTTGCGGCGTAGCCCCTGATCGGATTAAAATCACCAAGGATCGAATTGGCAAGCGTGGAACATAACGGAGAGGCTCTCCGCCTAAACCTCGACCTCCTAGATGAAAAGCGTGAGCAGGTCCTAAAGCGTACAGGAAGACTACGGGAAAACCGACGGGTACTGGTAGAAAAATTCAACCACGGGGTTAAACCTGCAGACCTAGTCTTAAGCTCTGCCATCTAGGAAGAATCGGCCATGGAAAACTAGGGCCCAAGAAGGCCCCTACATCATATCTCGCGTCGTCGGACAGCAGTGCTGAACTCTAGACCAGAGGAAGAAAAATTCTACCTCATACTTGGAATCTTGGGGTATGGCGTTTGCTCCAGTAGACCTCAGTTTGTAATCTTAAATAAAGTATTATCGGTTTTGGATAATGACTGTGTGTTTATTGATTATTTTGTCGGACGATCTCAGCCGAGGAAATGTCTGAAAAGTTACATACATCCAGAATGCGCAGATTAAAGTTCAAAAGAAAATCTCTTTATTCCAATGAAGGTACAATTGATTCTGATAAGTAATGTCATTCCCTTGCATCTCGAATAAAACGGTGCATTGAGTTCCCTCAAAAAAAAAAAAAAAAGAGCCTCTAGAGAGAGAAGAGAGGAAGAGAGGAAGAGGGAGTGCGAGGAAAGGAAAAGAGATGGAAAGAAGGAGAAGGAGGGAAGAGAGAAAGAGAGGCGAAAAAGAAAGAGAAGGAGGAAGAGAGAAAGAGAAAGAAGAGGAGAAAATAGAGAAAGCGATACAAGAAATGTACTGCCCTCTCCGGACGCATTCCCTAGCACGAAGCTAGGGAATAACATAACTCCAAAAAGGGAAACTAGGGAAAAGCATAACTCCTACAAGAGAGAGATGGCCAGTAGAAACCAAAGCGGGCCGGGAATCCCTAGGCGGATCCCTGAAAACGACCCAGAAGCCTTGGCTTCATTGCGCATGATTCGATTACGCCCCAAAAAGGGAAGAAGGCTCGAAGTATGGGCTCCATAGCAAAGGAGCCACCATTTATAAGGAGGCTAAAGCACTCGGAAAATCACACAGTCATTTCCAATTCTCCATAAACTAGCATTAAAGACGCCTGCATCTTTCCAAGAAGTGGAAGTCAAATCGGCCACATTCAACAACTCAGTAAGGCCTCAGCGCCACAAGGCCTCAGCGGCTCGGTTGCCAAGCTCAATAGCTCGGTAAAAGGCCTCGAGGCGGCAGAGCCTCAACAGCTCGGCTTGTGAGGCTCACGGCTCAATAAGGCATCAACGCGAGAGCCTCGGCGGCTCGGTTTGAAGAGCTCACGGCTCGATCGCCTCAACGCCCATGTGGCCTCGCGACTCAGTTTTGAAGAGCTCAAAGCACCGACTAAAATGATACGGCCCGAGAGTCGATTCATATAACTCCCAAAAAATACCCAAATTTTTATATGGAATTTTTATTATATATTACGGGTATGAATTGAATCAAACTTTGGGTTTTTTAAAGTAATTTGATAAATTGATAAATTGAAAATGTAAATTGAAAGAGTGAGCATATGATTGAATAATATATGCTAAATTGAGAAATGTATTGAACCCAGAAATAAACCCAAGTGAAAAAAGGAAAAATGTGGAAATTTGTAAAATGAGGACCTAAGGGTCAATTGTTATAAAGAATAGATATTTAAGTGAAATTGTGACAATGAATGGCCAAAGTATAATAGGAGACCAAAATGAAATTGGATTTATTGTGTGTGAGCAAGGCCTTATGAAATTAAGTGACTTAAGAGCAAAAGGGGAAAATGAAATGATAAAATTATATAGGCCAAGCAATTTGCACACTTAAGTGGATGATAAAGACCAAACTTGGTCTTAGGGAGCTCATTTATTGAGCCATCCCGTTTGGAGAAGGAGGAGAAATGGAGGAGAAAAGCTAGGGTTTGCGAGTGAGCAACTTTGTGCGGTCTGAGGTCAAGAAATTGTCTAGGTACAAGTGGACTCAACGACCCCATTTTGACATGTTTTTCGCGTTGTTAAGTCCCGTATTCATTATACAGATGTCTAGGGACCTAAGAACGATTAATGGGGTTCAATTAAGGTTAGAGCTAGGTGAAAAATGCAGTACTGCCGCCTCGTGGCGATTCGTCTTCGAGCAGACTTAGTGTCTTAACCCAAGACTTTTAACAAAAAATAAAATTGCCAATTCACTAAAATTATTAACAATTGTTTTATCCACTAAAAAGTGGCGTGAATGTTATTGACTAGGGACGGGTGAAGATCTTCACTAGAATGAGATCGAAGAAGGAAAGGAAGCTAGGTCGACAACCGGTTTGTTCTCTGACTCTGTTCTTATTTCAAGTATTTTGGTAGATCAACAAGTAACTGTGAAATGAGTACATGATTGAGTATGTGATATAAGTACGTAGATTGAGTATATCTTTGAAAGATAATACGAAAGTGAATACAAAATTGAATGTGATAATTGAAAACCGAATGAAAAGTGAATGATGATAAGGCCGGGATTCACGGAATGGGGTGGGTGAATTGTAAGGCCGGAATGTTATATCAGATAGATACGCGCGACCCAGGATGCGCAATCGGCATCCGTCCACGAAGGCGCCGAAATTTTCCAATGTCCCACTTGGCGGGATGCAGCAATCGACATCCGTCATGATGGCGTATGGCATTGAAGAAATGTCCAGCAGGCGGGATTCACCAGCCCGGATCGTCGTGATGGCGTATGGCGTTTGAGTGATCTGACTTTGTCGGGATGCACCAAACGACATCCGGCATGATGGGAGACCGAATAAGTGATACCACGTGTCGGGATGCACCAAACGGCATCTGTCATGATGGGAGATAGAATTGTTAAATGTATAAGCACATTACCAAATGATAATAAGGGCGAGATTCATCAAACGGAATCCACCAGAAATTGTGAATTGAATAGTCAAGGTGAAATAGCCAACATTGACGAGTGTAATGGGATTTTTATGATAATGCTTAAATCTCATGAATTGATTGTGAAATGAATTGTTGCATGAAAATGCATGATATGATATGGTAAATGATTTGTATATTGAAAGCATGCGAAATGAATAGCATGAGTATATGTTGATATAGTAGGCATGGTTTGGTGATAATCACATGCGTGTAGTTTTAACTATGCGCGGGTATCGAAATAAGCAAGAGAAGAAGGCCAAGATCGCCTTGTGAGTCATAGAGTCGACATAAGTGTATACTCGTAATTTTGCATATTATCTTTGAACAAGTGGAGTTTGTAAACAAAGGGTTAGACCACAGGCTTGATTTTGTATATCATTTTGAAAAGGAGCCTGAGAATGCCTTTCCTTGTAAATGCTGTTTGTTAATGTTTATGGCACTACCGGTGCTTTGGTTGTAAATGATTATGGAGCATGGCCCAGCTTAACCAGTAACTAAATGAATTAATAAAATGTTTTGATAAGATAAATGAAAGCGTCGAATGCCAGGCTGGGTTCGGATCGACCATTCGAGTCGGGCGAGTTCGGGTCGCGACATTTTGAAAAGAATTTAATAACACGAAAATAAAAGAAATAAACCAAAGATCCCTGGGTTTTGTTGAACTTCGCCAGTAGGTGAGCCAGGGCTCGGGGGTCGCTCTGATTCAAACTAAGGCAAAATAGCCCATGCAGCCCCAACAACACAATTTGAAGAGCTCAAGCTACTCAACTAAGGCAATGCGACCCGAGTCGGTTCGACTCAGGCCCGAGAATGGCCACAGGGCCTCCCAGCGGCTCGGTTTTGAAAAACTAAGCGCTCGACTAAGGCAATGCAGCCCAAGAGTCAGTTCAACTCAGGCATAATAGCCCATGCAACCCCGCGAACCTGGTTGAAGGCTCAAGCTGCTCCAGCTATGCAAATACGGCCCAAGAGTCGATTCGGCTTTGGCCGGGGAATAGCCAGCGGAGCCTCGGCGACTTCGGTTTTGAAGAGCTCAGCTGCTCGGCTAGGCACTGTCGGCCCGAAGTCGGTCGGCTGAAGCGAGAGGCGTATGCGGCCTCGAGCTCGGTTTTGAAAAACCGGCTGCTCCAACTAAGGCAAACGGCCCAAAGTCGGTTATTTCGAGCGGGAGAATAGCCCGCAGACCTCGGCTTCGAGTTTTGAAATATTTGCCAGCTAAAGCAGCCTTATTGAGAAGTCGATTAAATTTCAGAAGAATAGCCCTTCGCCTCGTGGCCTAGTTTGAAAACTCAAAGCGCTCAACTAGAGCACAGAGTCAGTGTCAATTACGGCTGAAGGTAAAATAGCCCATGAAGCTTCAGCGGCCCGGATTCGAAAAGCTGGCCCCCTTTCAGCTAAGGCAATTCGGCCCGGGGCAGTTCGGCTCGAACCATCGACCCATGAAGCCTCGCGGCCCGGTTTCGAGCTCTACTATTCAAGAAGGGCCATAGAGCCACTAATCCGGGGCGACTCGAGCGAGAGCAACCCAGGGCGCGATTATAAAAAAAGAAGCAAGGGTATTAAAAACAGGTAAAAAATGGGGTATTAATTGATAAACGGCGTTACATATATCGGGTTGGCTCCGTAGTAAAAGAAAACAAGCAAAGTTATATAAAGGAGTTCAGACGTCAGAAGGTGAAAAAGGGGAGCGGGCCTCAGCAGGAGTGTTTGGCTCTCCAGAGCAGTCTGCGGAAAAGGACCCTTCTGCCTCCTCATCACTAGGGATATCGAAGTTAAGATCCAAGCCCGGATAGGCACTGGCAGCTTTCCTTTGAAAGGCAAGCCATCCGGAAGCCCATTGAGTGCAGGCCTCGTTCCTCATAATCGCTATAGCTCCGTCCCTTTGAACAACCAAAGTTTCTTGCCTCTGAAGGTCACCTCGCAACCCATGGCACTCCTTTCGGTCGAGGCATTGGCCCAGGCTTGCGGCCTCGGGCGGCAGCCGGCGGCTCCATCAGCGGCCAGCTTTATTGCATGAATTTGTCTCTATTGCGGCTCTTCCCTAGTTGCCGCGGCTCGATGCAGGGCGATTGCGGCCTTCGTCCGCGACTACACGAAGAGGCTGGTTTAGGCGACTTGCGGCTATCCACGGCCTCGGCGAGGTCATCCTAGGCAGCTTATGGCGAGTCCACGGCTTTCTGGCTTCGACCTCATTAACTCTTAAGCTACTCACAGGCTTTCACGCCTCTCTCGGCCAGTGCTATGTAGATTCACGGTATACTTAGATGGGACTTTTAAGCTTCATGGCCTCCTCCAGTCATATTACACTTTTAGTCCTCTCGGCTTGCTTCATTAAAAAACAAAAGCTGATCACCCTTGCTTTGTAAACTCTGGCGGCTTTGACGTGGCCCTCGTTCAACTTGGCCCTCTTGGCCAAACTCTTCAAATGAGTAGCCACCTGCCGATACCCAACTTAAAGTCAACACGCAACTCAAACCCAAGATAAAAGAAAACACAATGAGACACGGGAACTTACAGAGGCGGCCCCTTTGAGGGATAGAGCCAAGGCTTCCTCAATAGGCAGGACACCTGACCTCTTGAGGTTAGATTCTCTGAGGATGGACGAAACCGCGCCAGCCGCAAGCTCGGCATTAAGGAGCAAGGAATCACCATCTCTTCGGGGCGTTTTCCCCCCAACTCTTCCTCCCTCGATGAAGGAGGTTCTACGCTCACGGCTGGGGACTTCAGCGATGATGGGCATGACTACCAGCGGAGGCTGTGACCCTTCCCGGAGGTCGGCCATTGATAAAGCCCCGAGGAATGGGGCTATTAACCCGGGGCTGGGAACCTCGGATGAAGCGGCTTAACCACTTGCCCACCACTCGGACGTGGGGCGGAAGATAGAGAAGAAAACTGACCCAACCTGGACTTGCAGGACGACGGCCCTTATCGGGGAGAGTCAGGAGTTTTAAGCACCTCAGGGACTTTGGATAAGTCTCCCTCGAGCCAGAGCTCCCTTAGTAGGCTTGATGTGGAGGCCCATGGGTGAGGCTTCCTGCTTGGAGGAGGGGTGAGGCTCAGAGGTGGCGGGACGGGAGGACCTTGAACACGAGATCCGGGGAATATCGGGCTTGATGAGCTCTAAGTAAGCTGGAAGGCGCAGCCAACAGCTTTATGACTTTGTCTTCGAAATTTGAATCGGGGTGAACTTTGAAGACATATAGCTAATGCGAGAATTAGCAATACCATATAACAAGAAAGATCAGACCAAACGAGCCAAGTGATGCTCCACGAGATTCACCTGAGTGGTCTGGTGTTAGGGCAGCCCAAAGTATCATCCTTATCAGGGGATCGTGCAATGCGGCCAACGGCGAAATGCGTTCCTTCGAGTGCATGGGAGGATGGAAGGTCCATGATGTCAGGAGAAACGAGACAAGCTTGGATAGATAAAGAAAGCCCTCGGAGGCCTCGCTTCACACTAAAAGATCCGAGGGTGAGCTATGCGAGACACCAAAGCCCTTGTCCCTGAAGAAAACCAATAGCCCAATCAGAATACCCCAGAAATTGGGCGAAAGTTGAGAAGGGCAGACGTTGAAATGTTGCAAAACTCCTTTTATGAAGGGGTGCAGAGGGAAACGGAGGTAGTTGTCGAAGGCCACCTCAAAGAAACACACCATCTTGGGCACTTGGACCACATAGAAAGTCAAAATGTGAGACCATGCACGGACACGAAGGGGGGCTTATAACTTTCGCAGTTTACTTGCTCCATACAAAGGCTCCGATTCTACTGGTCCAGCATGGGGCTCATTACCGCGGTGACTTCAAATATTTAAGTCCCGGGGGTATTTAATCATCAATTCTCCCTTACCCATGTCCAAGAGGGAAAAGGGTTCCTCGAGGCGTTTGAAGAACAACCGTTTAAATCATTAGGCGCCACCTATCCACCACAGGCGGAAGCGGCGGTCGCTGATGCGCAGCGAAGAAGAAACGACGGGACCCATGAGAATAATAGGAACATAACAAAGACACACCAGGCAGGTATCACAAAAGCGCCCGGCTTCTGCCGCGAGTCGAGACGAGAATGTTAGGAAGAGCGAATTCGCGAGAGAAGCAAGGCGTCAGATTGGGAACAGGCAAAAAGTCAGAGATATTCTCGGGAAAGTGAAAGAAGGGAGAGAGGTGGGCGCGAAAACCGAAAAGTCATCATTATCACAAGACATATGACAACGACTAAGCCCTAACCAAACCAGCCTTGAGCAAACACGTGGAAATCGCGCGCCAGTTTAAAGCGTCTGACCCTTGCACACACCAGTTACACCTGCAAGGGTGGGGGCAACTGATAGGGTTTGAAAATATGCGCGAAGGCCCACTCGACAAGCCCAGAAAGAACCAGAAAGCCCGGTGGCTTGGCAGGCCTAACTGCCCAAAGGAAGCGAGTTCGTTAAGCCCCGAGTGATAGCATGGACAATGTGAAAAGCCTTATGTAACACAATCTCTCTAAAATCTGTATTAAGGAAGTAGATAATTCCCAATAACAATTTATCCTATAAAACAAACCGAATCTCACCAATGAGGGAAGTAGGATAACTCGCAATAAACTACTCCCTCATTATCCCTTATTAATCCGATAACGATAAAGGCAGGAAATAACCCATCTAATGGGAAAGAATCCTTATCACCATCCAATTGGGAAATAAATATACTATATATACCAGGCCACCCCATCGGTGAAAGGTACGCAAAAACATTTGCCCTCTAAGCAGGCTATCTTTTCTCTCAGGGAGGAACTGACTTAGGCATTGGAGCGGCCACAGGCGAAACCCCTCACAGGCCACTCATCTTCTTGTTTTGGAGGTCTAAAGCCCCGAGCCAGGTGGGTGAGCCAATGTGAGTCTGATTAATGAGGCTAACATTTCGATCGATTCAGATTAAGGCATCCATCAATAGGAATACCGAAACCAGCCCATATTTTCCTCTCACCTTAGCTAACACCTCAAACCCCGTTTTTGGTGAAAATTCTTATGTTCTTTGGTGAGATCTTTGCTTGCTATAGCTTTCGAGCAACATTGTCGTTCCTCAAACAGACATCAAGGATGGCGATGTTAAGGCCGACGTCGTAGATGACGTTGTGGCCTCCATCAATCCTCTTTCTACCACAAGTTCTTTTTTTAGCCATCTTCCACAACCCGAACTTACCTCTTGCACTAGTGAGTAGATCTATTCCTTTTTGTTGAAGTAATTTGCGATGAATATTACATATGATCTCTAATCTCATAATCCAAGAAAGTTTTCCCAAAATTTCAAAACTAGGAAGTCTTTTTCGGTTTTTTGGAACTTCAAATCCTTAGTTCTCCAATGAAAAAATCAAGCAAGACCCTTTTTTGTTTTTTTTAGAACTCTAAAATCCTTGTTCTCCGAAAAAAAAATCAAGAAGACCCTTTTTTGTTTTTTTAGAACTCTAAAACCCTTGTTCTCCAACGAAAAAAATCAAGAGATACCATTTTTGGTAACGAAAAAAATCAAGAGAGACCCTTTTTCATTTTTTTTTAGAACTCTAAAACCCTTGTTCTCCACGAAAAAGTCTTTGAAAAATCAGGAAATACCATTTTTTGTTTTTTAGAACTCTAAAACCCTTGTTCTCCAACGAAAAAGTCTTTGAAAAAATCAAAATTTGTTCTGGTTCTTATCGAAACTTTCCTTCTTTATATGTAGATTTTGGTATCTCCTACTCAATCTTTTCACCTCGTCTACTAATGGAAGCATCGCTAAGGTAACTTCGCAACCTTTTATTTGATGGACTTGAAGATATTGCCTTGAAGAATTGTAGGTTGATCCATGTATACCTAGTATTTTTAAGAGATTTTCTCATATATCTTCCCAACATATGACTGCAAGACTTCAAGGCTACCATGGCAGTAGTTGCCATTTGAAATCAACATCTCTTTCAACATTTCATCCCTTGATTTTTTCTTGGTTTTTCCCTATGCAAGTTTAATTCATTTCCTAACATGGATGGGAAATCTTCCTCAAGGTAAAGTCATTTCCTTATAGTTTCTCCAACCATCTTCATTCTTCTCTTTTACCCTTGGCTTACTAATACTGTTTTTCTATGTTTTAGTGTACTGTCATCTCTTCTTTTCTTGTTGGAATTTGGGAGTGCTCATGCTATTGGAGATGTGGCTATTTTCGTCCCGACTTTTCCTTTTCCTCTGACGTCGCCATTAAAGATACTTCTTGGAAAAGAACTCTGAACTATGGCCCTACTAGCCAAGTCATGGCCTAGGGCATCTAAGGATTGGACAACCTGGGTAGACATACTATCTCCTTATTTCTTAGGACACTGGGAATCCTTAGGTATTGCCCAATTCATTAAGCTTACCAAGGTGAGTATAACCTCATATTTGGATTTGATGAGTACTACCTTGAGGTTTTGGTCTAAGGATTTGAATTCATTTATCTTTCCTTTCGGCCAGGGATATTTCTATCTTTATTGGATTGCCTGTTGAGGTTTCAGAGGCTGTATGTCTCCTAGGTGTCCTTGACCCATTGCTTCCTCATCTTGAAGTTTCTTCCACTTCCCAAATTTCTTACTCATTCTCCATACGAAAAGGGTGAACTTCTATTAGGGTACCTTCTACCATATAACACATAGAGTTCTTGTGGGTTCTTCTTTGTCGTTTTGTCTTTTTTCCTCATTTAGGTAAGCCTTCCATGGAGTATCTTTCTTTGGCTAGGGCCCTTGCCATTAGGCTGCCCTATGCTTTGGGTACCATTCTCTTGGCCTCCTTGTACCAATCCAAGGGCAAATATGTGAGTGAGCTACCTTACTAGAGGAATTGAAGGCCATTTGGTTTATGCGGTTGGTTCTTTCTTATTTAGTTGAGCTGTCGGTGTTGACTCTTTTTCCCTCCATGTCTTTGGGTCTTAGTGCGGCTCAATCCATTGGTTATATCTTGGTTACCCTTTCTTCTTTTGTAGCTTGGTGACAATTCTTTGTCCTCGGTGTATGAAGCGACATTTCGGCCAATCGGTAGCAAATCTTGATTTACCTACCTCGTTCGTAACCTATATATTCCTCAGCACATTTTGTAGGGTCTTGATCTTTAGGGGTTGTTATGTTTTTTCCCCTCAATTGTCTTCCTCTTCTGCAGTTTTCTTACCCTACTTACCCTGCTTATGGGCTCTCCAATTTGGATTTACTCAATTTATCCCTTCATTCCCTTCATTCAATTCCTTACCCTTAGGACCACCTACTGCAGCAATAACAAAGCAACTGATCCAATCCTATCAGACTCCTACTTATGGCCTAAAAACCATTATATGCTATCAGATGTAGAATCTTTCTCCACCTAGTGGTTCCTTAGATTTGATGATCTTATAAGTTCTTGTCCTTCTTCCTTAGGTACATGAAATTTTATTCATTGTTTCTTGCATATAGTTCTTTGACTTTCACCTTGACCTCTAACTTTGCCTTGTGCTATACAGGTTATACTTCCTCTTCCAGTAAGCCCATTACAAAATTGAAAAAAGGGGTTGGGCAATCTAAGCCTCCTGTTGCTAAATTGGCTATAGTGAAGAATACCTCTTCCAAACTTAAGCGAAGATCTCATAGGATAGCTTCCAAGCTTAAATTTTCTAACACACAAGACAATCCTATAGAGATTGAAGAAGTTGAAGAGGAAGTATCAATGCATAGGGAAGAAATAGTCTTTATCGACGAATCCAAAAAGCAAGGTAGTTCAGCTACCTTTGAGGGAGGTCATTCCTTCAATGATCTTTCAAAATCGGAAGGTGGCCATTTTTCAACTGGTAAGGGCTCCATTAGGAAAACTCCTCTAACCCTTTTACTTTCAAATCCTCAAGTGAACACTTTATCTATCTTTTCCCTTCTATTTATCCATTTTTATTTTCCTTACCTTTTTCTTTCACAGGTCTCTTCTTGGTTTACCTTTCATCTTGAAGCAGGAGCAGTTCCTTCCTTCAATCTTTCCTTTTTGGACCAAGCCTCTCCTCATGTTGAGCCACCATCCAAACCTCCTACCGAACCGGATGTAGCTATTACTCGCTTCACTATTAGCCATCTGCTGAGCTTGGACCTTCTCTCTATCTTATCAAAAAATTGCTTTTCATGCGACTATGCGATATTACAATGCCTTATTGATAAAGGCTTAGATTTCCTTATGGAGTTACACATCATGCTCCTGAGGTATTTTCTTCGATTGAGCATGTAGTAAAGGAGAATTCTCAAGTGATATCTAAGTTGGAGAAATTGAGGGAGAAAAAATTTGAGTATGAGCAATCCAAGTTATCTATTGACTAGAGCATCCAAAGATAGGAGGAATTAAAAAATGAGTATCATGCCCAAGAAGAGCGAATTAGATTGTTGGTTGAAGAAACGGAGCAAGAAAAAACCAAGTTGTCTCCTTTGATATGACAGGGTGAGGTTTTTCATGCCCAAGGCCTAAAGCACCTACAAAAGACCATTTCCTAGGGTGATTTTCTATCCTCTATGAGGGGAAAGGCTACTGATCTAACCTCACAATTATGGCAGATTGACGCGTCTTGCCAGGAATGCTTGGAGTTCTAGGAATCACTAAGATCTTTTGATTTTTCTAAGATCTTATCTCCCACTATTTCAGACATGGTTAATGATTCTGACATGACGCTTGACCTTATCATTCCAGTTTATCTCTTTTTTTCTTAGTAGCTTGACTTCATTCTTTGGAGGACTTTGCTGCTTGAGATACTTGATTTTGTGCTTAGGTGTTGATGGAAATTCGCGATTTACCACTCATAAGCATAACATTGCATTAGTGAACCATGTGATGAACTTGTGTGTATAGCTTGTGGATTCAATGAACACTAGTACACGTGCAATTACAACCATAACATTGCATTAGTGGACCAAGGTGGCTCTAGGCCTACCTTTGGAAGTGTGCTTGCGTGTGTATGATGATATACTACGTCTATCAGGTACTGCTCCGGAGAAATTGATGAAACAGTGGCTAAAAGCCTATTATTTATTTCTGAATATATATATTGATTGTTGTGTGTTAGGGAAGGACTTGTATGCTTGAGAACTGTGGCTAAGAAGTCTACTTTGACTCAAAACTAGGATAGAAACATATATTCTCTCTTCACCGCGGCGAACCCGAGACTAGTATTTCAAACAACTTTCCCTTCGTCGTGGCAAGCAATAGTCTTCACCGCGGCGAACAACATCTTCACCGTGGCGAACCCGTGAATGATCTTTCAATTAGCTTCCTCTTCCTGCGTGATCTGCTTTTTCATCATTAGGCGAAACCCAGGAGACTAGTTTTCATCGACTTAAAGCCGCCCAGTGGCAGAGTAATAGCCTTCACCATGGTGAACCTCTTCGCTGCGGAAAACAGCTTCTTCCCTGCGGCAAACCCGAGACTTCTCTTTCTTTTTAGTTTGATTTTTTTCATTTACACATAAGGAATTACCTGTCACTTGGTGTAACGATGCAATAAGTCTATTTCTTTAGAGAAATCTTGTATATTGGTTGTAATGCCCACCTTCCTTTACTCCAATTCATTATAAGAGCTTATTTCCTCAAGGATGATTATGATACCCTTTCTTGAACTTGTCTAGGTGCTCTGTTTGGGGAAAAATGTGTATCTAGTGGCCTAGAGGCCTACCCTTTTTCATTCGGATATTTTTGCTCCTATTTCCCCAATCTTGATGTGATCAAGAAGTCTACCTTGGGGAATCATTAGGGAATCTTGAATAAGTTTGCATTTTAGAGGCGAAGTGGCCAAAGGCCAACTTTACTACCTCAAATCCTATCTTGGAACTGCAATTCATATCTATTGCTCTAATGACCTAAATAATCTTGGGACCTATTAAGAGAGGGAACAAGAACACCCTTGGAGAAATCAATGTGATGATGAATGAAATGGACAAGAATCCACTTTATCACTAAGTCATCCCATATTTCTCCAGTTTTAAAGTGGTCAAGGAACCCACCTATGGAGAATTGATAACACAACAAGCCCATTCTTGGGGGGAAACCTTTATTTAGGGTCAATAGAGGTCATAAAGCCTACTTTAACCTTCTAATCAAAGATCTATATCTACTTCCCCAAGTTTAAAGTGATCATAGGACCTACTTTATTTATTCATAACAATTAAGGGTATAACAAGTATGACATTGAGGAATACAAAGTTTGAACAGCAGTGGCCAAAATAGCCTACTTTATCACTCAAAGTAACTACTAAGAATAGTTTCCCCAATACAAAATGGTTAATGAGACCTATTTTTGCTTTTTATTCCTTCATCCCCCATCTTAGTTTTTCTTGGTTGTATCTAGAATTTCCCATATTGTGGAAAAGTATTTCTTGAGGTACTTCCCATTAATGAACCTTTTGTGTGACTCTCCTTCAAGGCTTGATAGCCAATAGGCATTTTCGGGCAGTACTTGGTAAACCTTGAATGGTCCCTCCCAGTTAAGAGACCATTTCCTCAATTCTCTGTCTTTAGCACTAATGGGCAACGCCACCTTCCAAACAAGCTCCCCTTCTTCAATATTCTTTCTTCTAACTTGCTTGTTGTAGGCCCTAGCCACCTTTTTTTATCTGGATCATGATGTGGTCAAGTTCTTGTAATCTTTTCCCATCCAATGCCTCGAGGTCTAGCATCATGGCCTCACTGTATTCTTGGGGATTAAGGTCATTATGTTTGGATACTCTTAGAGAAGGAATTACCACCTCCATTGGAAGCACTGCATCTTGTCCATTTGTTACAAAGTAAGGACTTACCCCTATAGAATCTCTTTTAGAAGTTCTATAAGCCCATAAGGTCTAAATTAAAATTTTGTGCCAATCTTTGGGATTGTCCTCTAGCAACTTCTCCAGGATGTTTATCAACACCTTATTTGAAGCTTCTGCCTGCTCATTTGCTTGAGCATAAAAGGGATTAAATCTAATGAGTTAAATGTCATAGTCCTTGGCAAAATAAGTCATCTCATCTCAAGTAAACATGGTGCCTTGGTCGGTTATAATGGATTGAGGAATTCCAAACCTATGAATGATCTGTTCCTTGATGAATTGGATCACATCCTTCTGCTTTGCTTTCTTCAAGGGTACTGCCTCTACCCATTTGGTGAAGTAGTCTATAGCAACTAAGATGAATTTGTGTCCCTTTGATGAAGTTGGGTAAATTTTCCCAATTAAGTCCATGGCACATCCTCTAAAAGGCCACAATTTCACAATTGAGTGGAGTTCCACATAAAGTATCCTCTGTATGCTGCCAAATTTTTTACACCGTTGGCAACCCTTGGAGTGATTGATGCAATCACTTAGGATGGTTGACTAGAAATAACCATGTCTCCTAATCAGCCATCTCATTTTTATCCTAACTTGATGGGCTCCACAGACCCCTTCATGAACTTGCTTCATTACTTCCATACTATCTGGGAAGGATAAGCATCTGTGCAGTAACCCACCAAGCCCCTTTTTGTACAATTCCCCTTCCATTAGGACGAAGTTCTACGATTGAGCTTTCACCCTATAGGGAACCTACTTGTTAAGATCTTCTAAATACTCTTTGGTCTTAATTCTCCAATCTCTTGCAACATTTGCATTTGTATTAACGACTTCTAATCTGATTCCCCTTTCATAAATTGAGGGGTGATTATTCTTTCCTATCATTATAATGAGCTTATGAGTCAATTCTTCACTCATGTTCTCAGGCTACTTATACCTTATCCATACTCCCAATTAGATTTCGTAGGCACATATTCCAAAATCCACATAATGAAAGAATCTAACAATTGAGTGGAAATGGTGTGAGAGCAATGATAAGCAGTCATGTCTTTATATTTTTCACATTAACTCTTAGAAGTACTAATTGAGGTCCCACAATAATGTGTACACCTCTGTGTTCCCAAGTTTATTGAATCTCCAAACCAATCACACCAAAGCCTCATATTTGGTTGGATTGTTTGGTACATAAAGACGAGGATTGAAGACAAAGTAGTCTTTATCCCTTTCGGTAAAATGATTACTATCAAACTCAGTAGTTTCTCAGTGCTAAAGCCATGCAAGAATCTATGGCCTTTACCTTCACATATCCCTAATTCCATATCTTCTTTTTGTTGGATTTCTAATGAAGGATGATTAGCCAGAAAGTTAGCTAAAGCTTGCCCCTTGACTGATTTATGTGGAAAATAGACCAAGGTGAACTCTGAAAAAGCGGTTTGAGATACCACATACACTTGAGACTTGATCAAGTAATGTCTCAATTTCATACATGCAAAGTATAAGGCCAAACACAACTTCTCAATGGGTATATACCTTGTCTCTATTGAATCTCATGGCTTTCAGCATTATTTTGTGCCATAAGGCATCCTATAGACTCTTTTGCAACTGATAGATAGAATTTGAGTGGCCGACCCTTTAATAGTAGCATTAAAACAACGGGTTTAGAAAGGTAACCTTTGATTCCATCAAAAGCTATCTGGTGTTGTTTCTCCCATTTAAACTCTTCCACTTATTTCAGCTTGATTAAGTAAGAGAATGCCTTAGTATTCCCTGCCAAATTAGAGATGAACCTTCTTAAATAGTTCACTTGACCTAGGAACTTCTGAAGTTCTTTCTTATTTTGAGGAGCCTTGGTCGAAATGATGGCCTTGGCTTTATTTTGATCTACTACCATTCCTCTTTGGTGAACCAAAAACCCTAGAAAATTTCCAACTTGAACTCCAAAAGTACATTTGTGGTAGAATCAACTAACATGTCAACACTAGGCATTACATACATGTCTTTAGGAGTGGCAGCATTTAAACCTCTAAAGTCTACACAAACTCTAAATTTCCCATTCTTTTTCATCATAAAGACAATATTTGCTAACCACTACACATACCTTGTAGGTATGATGAATTTAGCCTTTAAAAGCTTCTCAATCTCCTCTTTCATCTTCAGCTCTACCTCTTTGGACATTCTTATGGGCGGTTGCTGAAAGGGGTGAAATTCCATCTTGATAGGCAAGTAGTGTTTCACCAAGATTCTGTCCAATCCTGATATCTCGTTGTAATTCCAAGCAAAGTAGTCTTTGAATTCCTATAGTGTTGCAATAATCCCTTCGTTGAAGTCAGAAGGCAACAAGGAACTAATATAGGTAATCCTCGGCTCTTCCATAGTGTCAAGGTTCACTTCCTCCATAGGGTTGTGTACTTGAGGTTGCGTGTCTTCGAACTTAGGAGGGGCTTGCTCCAAATCCTCCATCTATATTTCTTCATTTTCTTCATATGCATCCTCTTCAAAAATTATCTCATCCTCACAGGTATTTTGGAGGTGCTCTTCTTTAATCCTTTCCACAGTCTGTTGCACTTTCATTTTAAATATAGAAATTGTAACTACTGCCTTTTCTTTTTTAGAGTAATCAATCATCATCAATCTCCTCGATGATTAGGCCACTCATCGGCCTATAAGGCACGATTGTAGTCACCTTTAGGAGTTTGACCACCTCATTTCGAATTTCCACAGAACCCTTTGAGTCCATGTATGCTTTGCTTGGGAGCCCATCTTTCCTTTTGCTAGTGAACTTGATAGGACCGAATTCTTGATCATAATACCTGGCTTCCACAGAGCTTATAACCACCATGAAGGGTTGCTTATTTGCCTATACCACTTCCACTTCATTACCTTTCCAAAAAAATAAGAACTGATGAGGAGAGGATGAGACACACCAGTTAGCATGAATCTAGTCCCTCCTTAACAAAATGTTGTAATTTGCAGTAGAGTTTATCACAAAAAAGGCAGATAGTGCAGTTTTGTTGCCAATGGTGATATTTATAGGTAGTATCCCTAGGGTCTTGGATACTTCTCCAGAGTAAAAGCAAGACACATCCACCTCTGTTTCTATCAAGTCATTAATGTTCATTCCCAGAGCTCTTAGCATTCTCAATGACATTATATTTACCGTTGATCCATTATTTATCAGTACCTTGGATCTGGAGTATGCCATTTAGGGGTGGGCTCTTATGTACCAAAACTATCCCTTTGTCATTTCCATAGAAGGTTTCTTAAGTATCACCTTAGAGGTCTGAATTCTTCAGAAGGGATTCTATGGTAACTCCGCATGGCCGGATCTTCTTCTATGGTCGGGTGCTTCCTACTACTAGGTCTTCCTCTTGTTTTTTTTTTTTTTTTTAACTTGAAAATTGTTGGCAATGTTAGAGAAACAGTAGAATAATTTAAAGAAATAGGGATTCCGCCTATCATTAAGGCCTCCAAGTCCATCACTTTATCTACACTACTCATTGACTCCATATCCTCAATAGCTTTCCTTCCAAACTTTGTTTTTTCCAAGCTAGGAACCATTCCTTCCTTCACTTTCTCTAACTCCATGGCATCCTCCTTTTGGATTTCCATAGGTACATCAATGAGCTGCCTTGTATCAGATGCTCTCTACCTCTGCATCCTCCTCTTCTAGGAACTGGACAGCCTTTGGGGAAATTTTTTGTGTTGTACCACATGCCACCTTTGACCAGGAGAAACCACGGGAGGAATGATACACCTCACATGCTTTTCTTTCTCTACAACCTCCTCCCTTGGAGAACTGGGTCTACTTCTTAGAAAAACAGGTATGGTTAGAGAAACATGTCTTTCCCTTGCAAGATCCTTGGAGAAGTGAAGTTGTCTGTAATCTTCTCTTTTGAGGAAAAGAATCTACCTCTTGGAGAAGTGAAGTTATTGATGAGTGTCCAAAACACTCATTACATAGCCGGGATTTAGCGTGTTTGTGATATGTTTTGCATATAATTAACCGTTGTATTGTTACATTTCTAATATTTAGTTTTATATTTGGTCTTGTAGGTAAAATGGTGCAAGTGAGGCTTATTGGAGACTTGAAGAAGGAGGATTATAAAACCCTGGTCTAACGTCTTGACGTTCCAACGTCATGACTTGTGAACGTTACGGTCAACGACGTTGGACCAGTCTTCAATAGCCAATGTCATGGCGTTGCGATCTCATGATGTTTCAGGGCAAAAGCTATAAAAATAAAAAATACATTAATTGAAGAGGGTTAGAACAAGGAGAGCTTCTAGGGTTTTGGAGGGTCGAAACCCTAGTGCATCTTTTGAAGATATTTGAAGGCTTTGGAGGGAGAAACTTGAAGAACCATGAAGATCCATCATCCTCATTATCACTAGAGTTTCCTTTCTCTTTACTTTCATGTTTACTCTTAACATTGTAATGGATCAGACTTACATTATGTTATAATTTCGTGATCTAGGGGGTTGGTTTTATATTGGACATGAATATTATGTTTAGTTGTTAATTTTAATAATTCTATTATCTTTTAGTAATTGTTTTTCCATTAATTCATGCTTGGTTGAATTTGACATATTAGTTTATGATCAATCTTAATATAGTGAGTGATTCTTTGTGAGATCTGAGAGTGAATGAAGAATTAGACATGGATGAGTTAACCTAATTAATTGGATAATAGAGATATTAACAATAGTTAGGAGATTTAGGGTTCTTTGATCTTAATGCATCTTTAACACTTGGGGTTGAGCTAATACCAAAAGAGTATTATCTAATAAGAGTGAACATGAACATAATAAGATTGTCCAATAATACAAATGATAGGACCAAATGATATATGCAAATTTATGACACTGTTACCAAAAGAGTATTATCTAATCCCAGGCAACAATGCCATAAACTTGTTGAGACCATTTTTCATATGTATAAAAAAAATGGAATTGTTTTCTTTTGTAAAATGACTTATTTAAAATTTGTGTTTGTGGTCTCAATCACTGCAAGTGTACAAGTCATACAAGTAATAAAAGTGGATATTTAAAGTCCATATATCATTCCCACAAGGACATATGATAAATCAAAAGACTAACTACCCCAACTACTCAAGATCATTGCTATTTGGACTCCACTGATATGATAATAAGAGGACTTAAATGTAGTCTAATTTGAAATCTCTTAAATATCTGAGTGTAAAAGTTTCATAAAATTGGGGTTAAGGATTCACTGAGTGAAACAAAACTGGATCTGGATCAGTTAATAATAATCAATTTCCGCATCATTTCAAATTTTAGCTCAACCATCAATTGGAAAACTGAGTTTGTCAAAGATGCAAGGTAGTATGGTTTGGATTTCTCCCTTAACAATACTTTTCACTGATTAAAGGTTCATATTCATTTTTGAGACATGATTCTAATCAATTACTTGTAATATATAACCCTATTTCTAAGAATCAAGTATTTTTCCTTTTTAGTACTTCATACGCAGATCTTAGGACTAAAGAATTCTTGCCCCCATAAACAGAATCTTGCAAGCCTTTTCCAATTTGATTAACACCTCATCCTACACTTTTTATGCAAGTCTCCATCTCCTTGATTAGATCTCAGCTAACACGGGATCAGAATCAATTCATCAAAAAGAGGAGAAACCTCTGAGTGATTAGACAGATACTTCATTCAACCTATCTCAACTTATAAGTAAGTTGGTGATCTATCTGAGTGATCCTTTAAAGTTCATTAGTTCCATAGTATTGTCTGCCAGCACTGGCTGTTCCCCTTCTCCAGATTCTCCGTACCGTGTCACTCAGAGGGCCTCTTGGAAATCAGAGTGAGATACACTACTTTGCATTGGGTACATGGTACTAGTACTAAGAACAAGTAAATTTATAAACAATACCAATCAAATAAATTCAAGAATTATAATTAAAGCTTCCTTTCTCCTTATGCAGCAAAATCACTATCATCAAAGACCCATTTCCATTGAGCTCGTTTCTCAAAGCGGTTTACTCATATCGAGTGACAGCGATCGGGAAAATTTACTGAAATTATAAACAAACTGAAATAAATGAATTCCAGAACCCTTCCAGCATCCATTTAAATCAAACAGTTAATGAAAATAAGAATTTATAAAGAAATACGAACTTGAAGCTGCACTTCAGTACAATACCCAAATTCGGAAAATTAAAGGAAAATAAATTGACTAAAGAAAACTATACTAAGCTAATTCTACTAAAATGGAAACGAAAAAAAATAAAAATAAAAATGTACAAGAGTCTTCAATACCTAAATGCAGGTTGCCAAAGATGCACATTGCCACAAAGCATGTATTTATAGGCTTTCCAATGTTGGGCCTCACTTCATTAATTGCATTGTGGATCCCCAAAATTTTGGCCCAAATTGGTCTCTTTGTCTCAACATAGAAAGTTTTGTCGCGATAGAACTTCCAGTCTTTGTCGCTTCCTGCAGCGCCGTAGCTTCTGGAACTACATCCACGACGCTTTTCTCTAGACATTATTGATTTGTGTTCGCATACTTTGTTGATGTCGCGACATAAATTCCTTTCTCTCTAGGCTTATTGATTTGTGCTGCGACATACTTGTTGATGTCACGACATAAATTTCTTTCAGCGTTTTAGCATAACACGAAATGCTCAGTCGCATTGATTTAAACCTGCTTGCACTCGCCTTCTATATCCTTGCCTGAGTCTCGTCGTGACATACTTTCCCACGCGACAAATGGTCGTGATAGATTGCTTCACAGTACAGATTTCTTTAAGTCCTATTCTTTCTTCTGTCGCGACAAGAAACTCTTTGGTCAGCGATGACTTTCTTCTCGTGTTCTTTGCATTTGGCCGAGCTTTTTTCACGACATAGAATTATGTTACAATGAACTGCCTACCAGCCCACTTTCATCGGGCCTACTTCTCAAGGCAACATAATTTATCATTCTTGATTTACTGTCTGCATGTGTAGAACTTCTCGTCGCAACATGCTTTGCCACACTTAACATTATGTCATGAACAAGAAGTTTCTTTGTTTCCATTCTTCTTGTGTTACTCTTCAGCATCTTGTTCAATTTACAGGAATTCACCTCCTTCATGTTTGGTCGTTTATTACGTAAATAATCTTGTTCCATAAAGATTGTGTTGCCCTTGGTTGTGAATTATGAATCGTCAGGTCGCGAACATGATTTCCTCTAGTTGGCTTCGATGATGGAAACTTTGTCACAACATAAAAACACTTGTCTGTAGCTAACTTGTTTTGTCTTTCTCTCGATATTTTCTATCTGAGAATTGTCTCTACACCACTGAAATCATCCATTAGTCTTCAGCCTTTATGTTGCACATAAAAATAATGTCGCAACATAATTCCTTCACCATTGACTTAAGTATGTGACAAATTTCGTGGTTGTCACTACACTTTCTTCTTAAAATTCCTCTTCAAGTTTTGTCGCGATAAACTTAATGCTCGCAACCTGAAGTTCTTTCAGCCTTGAGTTCTAACCAATCTTTGCTGCAACATAGTTCCTTTTAATGTTGAATTTTGTGGGTCATGACATATAAATGTTTGTAATCACAACACAGATCAGCCTGTCCTCCTTGCTTTTCTACAACATTTTCAACAATCACTGCAAAACACAAAGTTGATGAATATTCCACATTTATACAATAGATCTTAAACTATTAAAACATGCCAGAAAAATGGATTAAAATATATGAGTTTTACACTCATCAAATTCCCAACTTAAAGTTTTGTTTGTTCAGTTAAAGAAAAGAAAATTTTGTTTGGCTTTAACACTTAATCTTTATTTTTAAAGACATTTTTCTATTCACAGCTCAATTGGACAAGAAACATAAGTTAGTTGTAGGATAAATTCTAAACATGTTTCCCTTCTAAATTCAGGAAGATTTTCAATTAAGTTCACTGAACCAACCAATATCTCATAGTGTGTAATAATTCAATCATTCAATCCTGATTTTTGTGTGTGTGCTGGTCTTTACTTTTTTTGGTAGATCACATCTTCTCAAGATATTATCCCATCAAGTACTCTCTTCATTTTTTAAAGTCTTATATGCTTGTTTGTCATATCAATTCCACTAATAGCATAATCTCTCATAATCAAATAGGTCTTTGTAAAATGGCTTGGGTAATGAGGTAGATAATTAGACATTTTAGGCTCACTAACTACATCTGTATTACGCCATACTCTTTTTCCTTTTGATATCCTGATTTCTTGATTGTAATTTTCTAACTTCCAATGTGTGTTTAGTGCATCTCTTTCTTATGATCTTCACCCCATCTTTTTTCTTCATTGTCACCTTTAAGATACTTTTCCTCCTTGAGCTTAGAAGCTTTGTCACAAATATATTTCATCCACTTTAGGAATGGTAATGCTTGGCCTTAAGCTATCCCTTAACAAACTTGTTAATAACTCCATACCGCTTGGTATTAGGGTACAGTAAGGAAACACCCCTAAGGACTTAATTGTTCCAGGGGGAAGCCTACAAGACCAACTAATTCCTCTTGATGTTTTTGATGCTTCTTTCATCTTTCTTTTATCTCTTATTATCTCTATGCACTTTCTCTCTCAACCCACTCTCTTCTTTTCTACATCTCAAAATGATATTCCCCTAAACTTGTCCCTTATGTCATTGATGTCTTTTGTCTTGCAATCTGGGAAAATAAGGGTTCTTTACTGTAGGATCATATATAAGGAAGGGATTGTGTTTCGCAATTGCTGGTTGATAATGAAATTTGGCTTTAGGCTCAAATAAGGAACTAGGGTATATGTTCATGCATATCATAGGGGTAGGCTTTGAAATGCTCAAACTTCCAAATATGGCTTAAATCATTTCCTGTTAGTGGTATTGCCTAGGATTTCGCCTTGACTAATAATCTAACAAGTTCTGATTTGAGAGCTTCATCGTGATATATCTCGTAAGATGTTCCTAATCTCGCACAAGTCTTTTCCGTAGTTATCATGGACCATGTGCAAAGTTATCAGGATTTTATGATCAAACTATTTACATAAAAAAGAATTATAAGTTTTATCTATTCCATCAATTTAGTAAAACCTTCCTTATTCTTGAAGTTCAACATATTTATTCATAATCTTACAACTTTCTATTTCCATTTATTTCATCCTACCCCAATGCACCTATCAATGTTTTGTTCGTTTTGATTTGTTGTTGTGTTGTTTGAATCAATTCAAGAAGTTCATTTTGATCATGCATTCAGTTCACAACAATCCAACACAACCACAATTTTATCAATTCAATTCAACCAAATATGCTATAACAATTAGACAATTTGATCCAGGTAGCTGCTGGTTTCTCAATTATTCAACTAAGTAATTATCAATCATGAAATAAAGAAAATTAAGCAAAAACAGCAACCAAAAAATCAAAAACACAAATGAACACAAAATTTTCAAAGAATTCTTTATTTTATTGAATATTTTGATGACTGGTCATTGAGTACAAGAGAGGAGAGGAGATGGAAACAATAGAGTGAGCCATTTTCTATCTCTTGCATCCTCTCTCACAAGTCTAATCCTGTATTATTCTTCCACCTCCTACCGGGTGAGTTTTAATGTACGAAGGGTATTTTGGTTATTTCTTTATGTGGTTCAGAAGGGCTTTTACATCCATCGGCTTGCTGAAAGGTAGCATCGGATTCGCTTCTCTGGAGGGACACGTGTATGGAACACAATCTGAGATTCTTATTTGTGGTAATCGCACTTTCTTTTTGTTTGAGACTGTCTTCATAGCCCAGTCCAATATTTTTGAATTGCTCTCTGTCAGTTCTCTCTGCCTTTTAGCTAATGACTCAAGGAGTGTTCTATTGTTCATTTACTCATTAGTCATTCATCTAAAACTCTACTTCATGTGTCCTACACAATTCGACCAGTACTGGTCCCTCCTTTCTACTTCACCTCTCCATTCTTCATCTCGCATCCTTCCCGGGTCCCTCTTTTCGAGCTCGCTCCATGTACTCATCTCTTAATTGTAAATGGAGCTTGAGCTGTTTGTCCCTTTCTTTCATCTCATACCGCATAGACAAGCATTTCCATTAATTATGTTTTATTTCAATTTTTCCCGGAACCTTCAACTTGTTCCTGATGGATTTGTCACAGCCTCTGTGGGATGCATTCCTAACGGGGCTTTGACTTCTAAGCTTCTTGTTATGTTGAGCGAAGCTTTCACACTGCTATAGCTCAAAGTGCACCCTTCATATTCTTTTCTTCTTCCACTTTTCGGCCCTCTCTATTCTCGGACCTTTAGTTACTCTCGTTAAAGCCGAGGGAGGCCTCGTAGGTTTCCTCGGTCCCCCATTCTTCCTCAACTCCCCTTTTAATACAGAGTCTGGTTATTGTGGTTGGGTATGGAATCAAGCCCTTGCAATTGCTTTCATAATAACCCAATATGGACTTTTCAATGATTTGTCCCACATTTATCTTGTAACCCTTCAGCAATGCATAGAGGAGGATTGCTTCCTCCCTTCTCACTATGCTGAGATGCTTTGATGGCATAAGGACAAAACTGATAAAGTATAACCATACCTTGGCTTCTTCAGTCAGATCTCCTCTGGAATGGATTTAAAATGAGTTTTCTTTGTCCCTTTCCATACTCTTTTTCCAGCTGTTAGTAGGTTTACTATTTTGTTGTGTTCTGGTTCCCTTAGTTGTTTCTTAAACTTCGAGCCATCCTTTTGCACCCCCAGACTGTACAATCTATTTATCTCTTCCTTGCTGAAGTCTACCCAATGCCCTCTAACATATACTTTCTTTCCTTCCCTCTCCACCAGATTAGCAAAGAATTCCTTCCCTCGCCAAAGCAAAGACAAACTGTGTTCCTCTATGTGTTCACCCAATGACTGCCATCCTCTCTTTTCCAGCATTTTAGCAAAAGGGGAGATAAGCTTTTAAATCCCCTTTTAGTAATGAAGCCTCTATCCTTCAAACTTCTTTCCATTAGGGCTTTTGCTTTGGTCTTAAAACACGCTTTATCTTTCCTTTCTCGCTCAAATTTCATCCGTTCCCTTTTTCTTTTCTTTGCTTCTTCCATCAGTTCGCGATTCTCTTTCATTTTCATTATCCCTTCCCTCAATTTGCTCAGTTGCTGTTAGAGAAACTTGTTCTGTTTGATTTTCCAACTCAATGTACTCTTCCATTATTTCACGAGGCCTGAATCAGATCTGGGTCGACATGGTAGGTTAGGTTTTGGAACTTTGGGGTTTTAAGGGATTGAGATGAGAGAGATTTGTGTAAAGAAGCTGAAAAGGTTGAGAGTTTATGAGAAAGGTGGCCCTTCAGTTTTTAAAAATTTTCAATTTATAAGCCAACGATTTGACAGTGCCCTTCATTAAATGTCGCAACATAGTTTTGCAATCAATGTGAAACTGGGACCGTTAAATGTCGTAACATTGGGAAGAATGTCGTGACACTCCTTTCAGTGCATCATCTGAGTTTGTGTCGCAACGTTGAAACTTTGTATCGCGACATAAACTTGCCTTTTTGAATTGAGTACAAAATTTATTTATGTCACGACACAGAGAGTATGTTGTGACATTCTTTTTAGTTCTCTTTTGAATTTATGTCGTGACATTAAAGAATTGTGTCACAACATAAACCTTTTTTTTCAATTTGCTTCCTAAATCACTTGTGCTGCGACATTTTAACTGAAATTCTCTGAAATCTCATCTTTCTCTGTTTTCTCTCATGAAACATTTAAGGCAAAGTGCATCTACTCATACTCATTTGAACATATTTGGGAAAACTTACTTAAACAATCAAAGAACCCCAATTCAAGTATGAACAATTGTTTCATTTCTTAATTCAATAAAAATTTCCCCAGATTTTCAGAATATATTTTTACTCAACAAAGCCAATATTCCCTTTCTGCTTATAAAGTAAAACACGTTCTCTCAGTCTTCAATTATGCATTATCATTAACAACAAGTTGAGGGAATTAGAATTCATCCCTCGTAGTCATTTTCTACATATTTCTTTTGAGACAATGTGCTTCTTAATAAAATTCTTCGAATTTAGCTTCATTGTCCTCGAAAATCAAATAACCCGAAAATAAACTGCACAACATATTTAAACTAAAACAACTACCTTACAAGATTTAACTAAATTAATCAACTATTAAAACTTAAAAGTTAAAATCCTACTTCAAGTCAGCCTCCCAAGAAGCCGCCATTTTTAATGTCCCTAGCTGTGACATATGTCGCTAATAACTTCCTTCGAAGATTCCTTTGTTTGCCTCCCTTTAGGCTAAGCTATATTCTTCCTGGGCTTCATTTCCATTGCATACTTTGTCTTACATCTTCTTGTTCCCTTGCAATTCATCATTACTTCTCAATGCAGTAGGTGTGAGATCTTTTGGATTTATCTCAATACTACTAGGAAATACATTTCTGGATTGGTTATGCAAGGATAGGGCTAGCTGCCCTACTTGAGTCTTCAAGTTCCTTAATGAAGCCTTAGTATTTGTCTGAAACATAATTGTGTTTGCTTGAAAATTCTTAATTTCAGAAAATCTCTTCTCATGCATATTCAAAATTCTTTTGTTTTCCCCCATGAACTGCAGCATCTGATCTTCAAAAGATTGAGTCCTTTTCTAACCCTGATATTCTCCATTATTGTCCCTATGCTACTGCTGCTGTTGTTGCTTCTGGAACCCAAGCTGAGCATAAGCCTAATGGTAATTTTGTCCAGTTCTAGGGCCCTATTGTGCTCCTCTACCATATGAAAAGCCTTTCAAATGTTCCTAGTCGCGTATGCAGGTCGGGTAGGTCGGAGTTAGGGCTTAAAGGTGTAGCCCCTATTTGCATTTAGGTAGTGTGCCTCCCTCAACCCGGATAGGGTTTCTTTCTTCAACTCGGTCCCCAAGATCAAGCCATTCCTTCTTTTTACTGTCTCCCAATTCATGTGCAAGATGTACCTTTCTCTAATGTTCCCAGTTTGTTCATAACTTCATCCAGCTTTGCTTCTATGGCTGTCATTCTATCAAGTCCAATAAGACCACTTCCCTTTATCCGCCGCTACTCCTGAAGCTTCGATGGAGCCTCAGAGCCGTACTGGCAAGGTCTTCAATCAGTTGTCTTACCCCTTGCATTTCCTTCTTAAAGCTTCACAACAGGATGCATCAATTGTTCCTGGAGGCACAATTCAGCAAGGCGATTAATATATCCATCCGAGTGGTCATCACCGCCCTATGCATAGACATCTTTCAGCAATCTCTTGAATCTCCTCCTATGCACAGAGACTCTCCCTCTTCTCCCCCCGCTGAAATCAATTATTTCTCCTTTTCTTGTGCGCTAGAAATGAGGAAAAATCTTCATATATGTTTCCACCAACTCTTTCCCAGTAGTTCACGATCCCACCGACAATGAATCAAACCATGTTGCTACCACATCTCTCATGAAAGTGGGAAAAGTCAGAGCTTGATTACTTTTGGTCTTACCCTATCTGTACTGACCGCAGCTCGCCATCCTCATGAATCTCTCATATGCTCATCGTGGATCTTCAGAGGTGATCATGAACTCCGGTGTTGTTACACCATGGTAATCAATGCTGGCTTCAACAAAATTGTTTGATTCAATGTGTGCTGTCTTACTACAGAGTACCTTTCTTGGATAATGTGCCTCCAAAAGTCCTCCATATTGTAGTCTTTGATTTCTCTCTACTTCTTCTTCTTCCGGAATAGCCTGCACCCATCTCCTTGATGCTTGGGTATTTTGTAGATTCTCCTCGTATTTCCAGCGATCCTTCTCAAATTTTGGTAAAGTGTTCTCTATTTCAAAGGTTTCTGTAGGCAAAGATATCTGCTTTTTAGTCTTCTATGCATTTAAAATCTTCTTGAAATAGAAATACACTAAGATCAAATGAATTCTATGGGAAACAGTTATCTCCATGATGCTCATGGAAAAATGTCGGTAGCTTCTTCAGCTACTGCTTTTAAAACTATTTTTGTGATTTTCTAAAAAAATAATATTAAAAAGAAAAATGTCCAAATTAGTAAATCCTTTTTTGTTTAGAATATTGATCTTTAAAAGTATCATCTATCCCCGGCAACGGCGCCAAAAACTTGATAGGACCAAATGATATATGAAAATTTATGACACTGTTAACAAAGGAGTATTATCTAATCCCAGGCAACAATGCCATAAACTTGTTGAGACCATATTTCATATGTATAAAAAAATAGAATTGTTTTCTTTTGTAAAACGACTCATTTAAAATTTGTGTTTATGGTCTCAATCACTGCAAGTGCACAGGTCGTGCAAATAATAAAAGTGGATATTTAAAGTCCAAATATCATTTCCATAGGACATATGATAAATCAAAAGACTAACTACCCCAACTACTCAACATCATTGCTATTTGGACTCTACTGATATGATAATAAGAGGACTTAAATGTAGTCGTAGACTAAAATCTTAAATATACAATCGTAAAGTTTCATAAAATTGGGATTGAGGATTCACTAAGTGAGACAAAACTGATCTGGATCAGTTAATAATAATCAATTTCTCCATTATTTCGTTTGGTCGGGCCATCAATCGAAAACCTGAAATTGGCCAAAGATGGCAAGATGGTTCGATTTCTCCTTAACAATACTTTTCACTCGACTAAAGGTTCATATTCATTTCTCGAGACATGATTCTAATCAAGCATTGTATTATATAACCCTTTCTAAGAATTAAGTATTTTCCTTTTAGTACTTCATACTCGTATCTAGACTAAAGAATTCCTGGTCCCCATAGACAAGATCTTGCAAGCCTTCTCCAATTTGATTGACACCTCATCCTACACTTCTGATGCAAATCTCCATCTCCTTTATTAGATCTCAGCTAACACGGGATCATAATCAATTCATCATAAAGTAGAGAAACCTCTAAGTGATTAGACAGATACTTCATTCAACCTATCTCAACTTATAAGTAAGTTGGTGATCTATCTTAATGATCCTTCAAAGTTCATTAGTTCCATAGTATTAGTCTACCATACCCAAAAGGAATTGTTCTACACTCTCAAGATTCTCAATCTCTGTGTCACTCAGAGGGCCTCCTGGAAATCAAAGTGAGACACACTACTTTGCATTGGGTACACTCAGACTAGTACCGAGAACAAGTAAATTTATAACAATACCAATCAAATAAATTCAAGAATTTAATTAAAGCTTCATTCTTCCTTATGCAAAATGACTATCATCAAAGACCCATTTCCAAAGGAGCTCATCTTCTTAAAACTCCGGTTTACTCATATCAATGACTAACTGATCAGGAAAATTCATTGAAATTATAAACAAACTAAAATAAATGAACTCCAGAACCCTTCTAGCATCCATTTAAATTAAACAGTTAATGAAAATAAGAATTTATAAAGAAATTTCAGCTCGAAGCTGCACTTTAATACAATACCCAAATCCAGAAAATTAAAGGAAAATAAACTGACTAAAGAAAACTATACTAAGCTAATTCTACTAAAATGGAAAGAAAATAAAATAAAAAATGTACAAGAGTCTTCAACTACCCATAAATCCTGGGGCTACAGAAAAGTTAAGCACATTGCACCTGTGGCTTGCATTTGATAGTTTTCCAATGTCTGACCACTTCATTAATTGCATTGTGGATTCCAAATTCATTCAATCTGCCTTTGTGAAAGTTTCCTTCTTAGAGAACTCCAGTTATGTCAAGCCTGCCCCATCGTATCCCTTCACTCGAATTTATCCTCGATGGAGGATCTATACAAACTGTGAGCCTATTCCTTTTTCAACTCATCAACACGAACCAGACAAAAATTTAGGACCCATACCTTCGGAGAAGTTTTCCGCCTTCGATTTCACACGCTTAAATCGGTTAGTAATGTCGATCGAGGCCACCGTGGGAGTGATCCTCATCCATTGTCATACCTTTTGTCAAGGAACTTGAGTATCCCTTTGTTGATCCTGTCCTATATGACATTTCTAAAACCCCAACATACATTAGTAGTATGGTTCCATTAATTGTGGTACTTAAAGTAAGCCTTTCCCCTTAGTTCATCCTTGCTGGGGATCAAGTGGTCTTTAGGAAAGGTAATGAATTTTTCTTTCACCGGGAAATCAAATATTTCTTTAGTTTTCGCTACCTCAAAAGTATATTAGACAAGTGTATCAACAATTTGTGTCTTCTTCCACACATCAGGTGTCATTTCTACCAAAAGAGGACAAGTGAATGTCCCTTTAGCAAATAGGATCTGCCATCAAGCACCCTCACCACCTCGACAATAGGTTCCCATGGACTTCTTCCTCCAAAGAACTTTCTTCCTTAGCAGCTTCTTTCCATTTCATTTCACCTTAGCGGCTGTCATAAGCTCATAAAAATCTTTAAATTCCATACCTTGAATTCCTTTTCAACTCGATGTCCAAACCTCTTTAAAGCCATTTTCATGTACACCGTCTTCCGAAGATGGATCTTTCTGATCTGCTTCACCCTTAAAATAAGAGTTAAAACAAATAAGCGGTCTCCCCATTTCTTGAGAGTCACTTTCGATTGTGTCTACGATGTGATACTTCCGTGCTCAAATTTTTGAAGAACATGGAACTACCTTTCCATTTCCTACCAACTTTGTATGGAATTCAATGTTTGTATACTACACGCTCACAGTGCCAGGAACAGCTTTGCTTCAAATAATATATTCTCATAGTTAGCCACTCCCACATTGCATAGTGAATCAGCAACATGTCTCAAGGTGGACCGCCATCTTCTCCAAAGAACAATGATAAATCGTGATCCGTAACCCTCATGAGGAGGCTACGCCTAATACTTCGAATTCCAACCCTAATCTGTGAGTATGAACTGATCCCAGCTATTCTCTCTTTTACAAATCCCGATACAATTCATTTTCAATAAAACACATCTCAAATACTCATTCAGAAAGGATAATTATCCTATAAAAATATATACGTCTATATCAATGCTAACTTCTAAAGGGGGGCCTATCATTTTGCTCACTACACATTTCAATATGGCATTATATGTCTATTTGCTCAATTTCCACATTTATACATTACTTGATTATATGGTTATAAATATAAAAATTTACAAACATTTATCAAAGCTCAATTCTTTCACAACATAGTTTTAAACAAAAGTATCAAAAAACAATCATGAGGTTTCATGCATGTGCATGGTCTAGAGCTTTACTTTACTTCGTAAGGCCAATTCACGATCGCAGACTCAGACGGCCTTTTGCTTTTTGAACCCGTTCACTTGGTACCAAGAATGATAAACAACGCACCAAGCATTTCATGCTTTCATGGTTCTATACAATTTCTTCATTTTATTTTAACACAAATCATGCGAATTTTCTAAAGCAATGCTTGAACCTTTAATGATCACGCAATACAATACCTATATATATATATATATATATACATTCATTTACAATTCATTGATCATTCCAAATATGCACTTTCATATGCAATAACTCATTCAAAAACTCAAATCAGTGTTTTTCACAAATATTCTTTATCATTTTACCCTTAAATGAATTTAGCTAATGTTTCTGTGTGTGTGATAACTAATCAACAAAGACGATCCTCGTCGGGCTACAGTCTAAGATAAAAGGTTTTATAACATAGTACAGTCCCATTGGGCTACTAACTAGTTATAAAAAAAATCATTTTGTGAATCTCTTTGTCTTTGCTCACAGTGAACTGAATAAAGTGTGACACACTACATTCGTTCTGATACTGCTAGTTCTTCCTTTTGATCTTAATCAGATCCTTAACTCTTGTATGGCTGGCTAACATTCCTATTAAGGGCATTAAATAATAAAAATTTACAATAGGAATGCCTCTTACATTTATACTCAAATAAGCATATTTCAATACTCATGCAATTTTTCATGTTTTTCTATTCTGACTCATTTTTCTCAATCACTTAAAATAATCAATATGATTTTGTAAATTCATTTCAACAATTACTGACCTCAGGTGATACTTGAAATAAGAGAAAAATAGACAGACCAAAAGATTGTTGCTGATTTCCTATCCTCATGAATCTCACCTTTTAATTCGGGTTTTCCTCAATGTAAGCTAATCATCATGATAAAGAACAATATTAGTGAAAACATTTAGGTTTCTAGTTAAGTTGTTTTCTTTTATTTTTACCTTCACTTGTAAAAATTTTTATAGAACAAATAGAGCCATATTTTGCAACTTCCAGCTAAGTCAGTTGTTCCTCTATAAAATCCTATTTATTAAAAGTATAAATATCGTTTGGAGCACCAAAGCTCCAAATATGTCCTAAACATCCGGGACTACATTCTGTTTTCCTTTATAGCTAAATTTGCCAAAAACTATGGCTCCTTTAGAGAGATTTCTGAATTAATGGGGTCAAAGATTGGATACATTTGATATTTCAAGAAAAAAAATTTTGTCACAGAAATATAATTTACCTACTCAGGAATTTCCCGTCACTCAGTTTGATGGAGGTGAGGCTAACTTATGGCCTAAATTCCAAAACTACATTTAGCACCAAAAGCTGTATAGAGGTCAGAACCATAATTGGCGGGGAAAGCCTGTGCCTCGTTAGCTGGGTTTTACGGGTCGATTGGAACGAATACACTTATTTAAAGGAGATTTGTTCTCTATGATCTATTTAATCTGAAATTTGAATCACTCAATTTAGATGATGACGATGAAGTTATGATACAAAAAAACATGGGTTTTGGAAAATTTGTGATATCCTTTAAAAATTGACATTTCTTTATACAAACATTCCTCGTTTGAAATTTACAACCGATCAAAACAACCAGAAACAACAAATCAATCCGAAAACTTATACACAATGAAACGCAAAAACACACTTTGTTCAATTTGGGATTTCGATGGCTTAAACTTTACAATAAGGAAGAGGTTAGGGTTTGATTTATTACCTTTAAATCTTTAATTCTTCCAACACCAAATGTCTTCTTCTTCCTCTTGATCACCCTTGTCCTTGGAGTTTCATGGGCGAGCCACTAAATCTTCCTCATCTCACATGGCAAGAAAAATACCACTTTCTCTCCTTCTTTTGCCGATAATATAAAATGTATCTCAAGACAATATTTATGATTCTTTAATCAAAACCTCTTCACTAAGCCTTGTTTGGCTAGCCATAAGTCCTTTTTCAATTTTGCATTTTAAGAGCTTCAGATCCTTTTCTGTTTTTCAATATACTTTATCACATTTCTGTTTGGCATTTACACTTCTCATTTTATGATCATTGGGTCCTCATTTGACATTTTACCAAATTCAACTTTCTTATATAGTTTTTAGGTTGTTATATCTAATTTTTTTGTTTTAACCGTTCGCGCAGGAAAAATAATTCTTGTTGTTTTGTATCTTACTGACATCATTCATAAGCTGTTGAAGTCTTTTTAAGATGTTACATTGCGAATTATGGGTTTTCTATCTATCATCTCTGGATAAAGTTTGTAGAGACTCAGACCAATTTTCAAGGCCTAGCCCAGCCTGTTTATGTCTTTCTAATTGCCACCAAATCTGATCTTTGACTAGTTTGCCAAAAAGGCTATTGAAATTTATTTAAACTGTTGAGGAACTGAGGAACTATGTGCATGACCAGACCCGAAAGGGACTGTTAAAGATTCAGGAACTTATTTTCCCAGTTGCCCATTGCCTCCTACGGTGGTGCGTGACGCACTAAAACCTAAGGGACCAGTTGATCTTTCATCAGCGTAGAATACCGTGAATATCGATGTAGCTTCGATGCCACTATTTGCCTTATCCCATTTATAGGGATTCACAATCTGTCTGATCACCCAAATCACGGGTTCCTAGACAAATGGAGCTGCGAGGAAAAACCCTATTGGCACTGTATGTCGACGATAATTCGCTGTGATCTTCGACCTCGATCAATCTCGCCCGACATGAGCCTCCACTGCATCAGATGTCACAACCAATCTCTCCAACAGCGGCACCTTGCATGTCGATGTTGCGTTTGTAAACTTCTGATGTTCCCATTACCTCCATTGAAAGAAAAAGCCTCAGCCATTATACTCCAGGTTGTGTAATTGGATTAGTCTGAAAAAATCCTCGAGGAAGCTATGATTTGTGAGCTGCATTAGAGGTCTTTCCTTACTCGTTCCTCGAGTACCTCCATCTCTCTATGGGGAAGGTATCTAACTTTGCTTGCATAGTGTGATTCAATTCTACCAGCTCATGGGTTATAAAACAACTACCCCAGGTTCTGTTAAAAATTGTCTTTTAGGCTTAGAAGGAACTTCTTTTTGTGTTTTACTCCTCTCTATAGTACCTCATTCTTTCATAATGTGATCTATGACCACTTTCGATGGCTCTTTGTTTCTTATATGAAAAGCTTGGTATTGGTGTATTGAGAAAAGAACCTGGCATCCATTACACCTATTATCTATTGTTCGATTTGTTGGATGGATTCATATGTTGTGTCTCAGAAATAATCAAGTTCTCTGCCCAGCATTTCTGAACTCTGGCGCCTATAAGCTACTCGGCTGTAGTCCTGAGTCAGGAGGCTCTACAGATTATCTTACTCCTCAGTTTTGGTGGCAATTCTTGGCAAATTGTGGCCTTCTGTGATGATTCTCTTACAATGTACATACAAAAAACAGAAAGGTCACTATCATGTTTTTCTAGGAATGTATTAACACAGTATTGCAAATATTTTTAATTTGGATTTTGGTCTCTGACGCCACAAAAACACGGGAACCCAACTGGATGGATGGCATGCCGAGAAATTATAGTATTTTGAATTGAAGTATCTTTGAAATCATAACCCACTCAGAAAATGGATTGTAATTTTGGTTCTTGACATTTCCACCATATTCACCAGTGGAAAATACTTTGAAAATTAGTTAATCTAAAAAAGAAAAAACCTATCGGACTAGTTGAAAAATAAACCGTTTAATTGTAGAATGATTTAGAAGTAATTGTACGAAACATGAAAACTTTGAAAACAAATTCACGAAATAAGTTTAAATCTGATATTGTTGATGAACTTGTGAAACTAAGAGAATCTGAAATACATTTAAATTATTGATTGATCTGATTAATTGGAGGCTTTTTGGCGCACAAAGTTGAGTCTTCCTTTTTTATAGACTTCGGATGCGCTCAAGCCCGATGCCAATAAGCGTTGCGTATCCCCTCACAGGTTTGTTCTCAGATCATTTGCTCTTAATATCTTCCTCCGTTCTACCATATCATAAACTTAGTTGGAGAAAAAATACCTTCTTTTACGGACTGAGTTTCACCTTTAGAGCATTAACTTGTGAATTAAATTAAAATCATGCTGGACTGCCTTCATGGGCATCAATATAGACTTGGGCTTTCTTCAGATGAGATTGGGCTCAGTTTGGGTTTGATATATATCATAGGCCTATTCTACACTATCCTTTCTAGATAGGAACTAATTATTCAAATCTTATTGGACAAATTCATTTTAGTGTAAACAATAAGTTTTAATATACACAATCTTGCTATTTAGACTCTCACTTATGTTTCATGTTGAGTGGTGAAACTAACTTTTCTACCACATCTGAGTTTGGGTATGTGGAAAGCAGATAACAACGAATATGCCTACAAAAAAATTTTAAAATTTTCTCTTATATCAGAATTCTTTCAGACACTCACCCTTAATTACAGTCCACATTATGATCTCTTGCAGAAAATAATTATATCACGAAATAATTTAGAATATAACAATGAATATTGATCTATATATATATAATAATTATTTTATCTCAATTTCATAATAGCTAATTGTATCAATTTTTCAGTAATAAATAGATAGTAAAAATCCTATATTTGAGAAAGAACTAATGTCATTTCATTGAACAAGCTTTAACATATGACATTTATTGGCAAAAATTAAAAGTTAAGACGTTAGTTTAAAAAAATAAGTTAAAGACATTAAAAATATAAGATCTAAAAGTTGAAACACTAATAAGGAAAAGAATAATATTATCATTAATTGAACAAACTTTGCTTTATGTTTGAAACATAGTGAACTAAAATTAAGAGTTTCAAGGTACTTAATTTTCAAAAAATAAGTTGAGGACACATTCATCCCAATTAACTTCTATAAAGTAAATAACAATAATAAAGGGAAAAAGAAACAAATGAGAGGGAATAGAAACGAAGATTCATGTAGCGGGTCGTAGGGGATAAAATATCAGATATAACTCGTCTGATATCTTCGATACCACAATATGATGATCGCTTGACGCTGATATCAGCGATGCCGTCTCATAGCCGTCTACATAATTGGGCGATTATCATAATTAAATCTCGAGGTTCTTGGCCGCATGATATTGATTTACAATTTTAATTCATTAAAGGATTCTTGAGGATCTATGGGATATATTTAAATCGTGGGATTTGATCACGACATCAAGCGGTTATATAAATGACCATGACGGTTAATTTACGATCTCACTGATGTTCATTATAAAATATCAAAAGATATGTCTGGGTATATCCGATATATCAAGTAAAATCGAATCATAGATATGTCAGTCTGAAGCGATATTTTAAATCCTTAACTCATCCCTTCCACAAGTTCTTTGATTATCCTTTTCCACTGACTGCAAATTAAGTGAGAAAGTCCATACTAATTACAGCAAATAAGACATTCATAAACACTTAGCAAAGCAAGTACAAAGTGATGGTCCCAGACTAGTCTTTTACCATTTTACCTTTTCTTTCAAAACTTACAAGAATCTGAAAAGGACTTGTCAGAAATTATACTTTAATAGAACACAATATATATATATATAATACAGTAACGAATAAGACAATCATAAACACATGATAATTACAAAGTGATGTAGTCAGACTAATTCTTTACCATTCATACACTGTTCAAACTTACAAGAATCTGAAAAGGACTTGTCTAGAGAGTATACTTTTTCGATGAACACAATATTTTTTCTTATTCAATAAATTTTAGCCATTGGTCTTGATACTCTTCAAATGGAAAGAGAAAGTTATAACTAAGGTTCAAAATATTGATTAAACTACGAAAATATAATAGTGATACTAAGATTTAATGAATATATCTAGTAAATAAAATATTGACAGGTATTTTTTATAAATATTGATAAAATAAAAATTAATAAACATATTTTAAAATTAATGACTACTAAAATATATATAAATGATATAAATAAATAAAAAATATATTTTATTAAAAGACAATATTTACTAATTTATATAAACGTTTACATTACAATAGTCTTTAAGCTAAAAATTTCAGTTTCTATTTATTTTTTAATTCTACTAAAATCGGTGTTTTTGCTAAATAAAAAGATATAATTTTTATTCTAACTAAATAATTTCATACTTCCATAATATTATTAATTCAATCAAAACATTAATTTCTATAAAATTAAAATAAAAATTTAGTAAAATTAAGGTTTAATAATATGTTTTTCAGAAGAGGCCATTCGCAACCGTTTTATTTTCCATCTGTACGTTAAAAATCTTCAATAGGAAAATCTGAATTCTGGCCCAAAACTATTTTTAATTCTTTGCCTTCCTTGTATCTATCTCCATGGCTTTTGCATTTCAAGCCTTCATGAAATTGGAGCACCGTTTGAAAGAGCAGTAATAATGGGTGAATAATAGGCGTTGAAAAAATAATTGAGGAATGGCGTTTGAAATTGAGCACAAGCGATGGAGAAGGAAGGCAGGGAAGTTGATACTTGATGGGTTTCATTTTTTAACGAGTGTCTTGTCAGGATTAATCAGGATATCATGCGTTCTCGGATATTAAATCAGATATACTATATGATTTGTAATCACGGCTACGACGATATCAGGATATCAAAATCGGATTGAATTATTATACTTGATTTATGATATCAATTAAATCGAATATATCCAATTTAATTAAATTAATTACTTTTAACAGTGTAATTTAATTTTTCATATGACATCATTTTATTTATATTTAATTTAAATTAAATATAAAAATTAATATTAAAATACTTACGAATTTTGAAATCCGAAACGTATGAAGTTTTAAGATTTTAGAAAATCTGTAATTATTGAACATTTTGAATTTTGCGTTCATTAAAAACAAACTTTCCTGAAGATTTAATTTCCGGATCCTTGGTAATAAATTTCAGTTTTAATATCAGAATGCTTAAAACGTTCTGGATTCTAGATCGAATTAGGTATAATTGAGATTTTTTTTTAAATTTTATTCATGGATTTAAATATATAAATTATAAAATTTAATATATTATATAAATTATTTTTTAATTATAAAGAATTTAAGTATATTATGTAATTTATTTTATTAATTACTAGACCCCAACTATATTATATAGAGTATTTTAATATATTTAGAATTTAACTATATTATATAAATTATTTTTAACTTGAAAATTTAAAATATCTTTTATAAATTATTTTAATACTTTAAAATTTAACTATATTATATAAATTATTTTAATACTTGAAAATTTAAATATTTATAAATTAATCTAACAACTAATATGTCTGATAAAATTAAAGGAGATCTGTTTGGAAAATAAATATTGAGCCCAGGTGCGAAAGAATTGTATTTTGGGGTTTCTTAGTAAATGGGGTGTGAAGAGAGATATTTAGGTGTATATAATTTTTCTTTTTTTTTTTATTTTATTCCCATATTTAGTATCAAAATAAGATTAAATTACTTTTATAATATTAAGAGAGAATTATATGACTTTCTCAATTTGTTTCTAAACAACACCATACTTAGTGAATAATAAAAGATATAAAACACTTTGCTTTTTAATATTATTAGGCCTCTTAGGGCTTTTTTTTTCAGTCAATTATCTTTATTTTAGAATATTATATCTAAACCATACATTTTTCATAAAACAATGTCCACCATTAATTTTTATTAAACTCTAAAAGTCCCAAAATGTTATAGGAGCCCTTTGGACTTCTCATATCCCATATTCTTCTGTTTTTATTTTTTCTGCTTCCCCCCTTCTCCTGTGACAACTTCTCTTCTTTCTCTCATTTTTTTCTTCCTCTCCATCTTCCATTTCTTCTTTTCTTCTGTTTTTATTTTTCATGGATGCGATGGCCCTTTTGAGTTTTTCAAAAAAAAATCAATCTGCTTCTCTCCATCTTCTCTCCCATTTCTTTCTTTCATATTTCCTGTTTTTTCTGGTGATGGCCATTTTTCAAAAAAAAATCGATATAATCATTTCATTTTTTTGCATAAATAATCATGATTTATCGGAGAAATTTCACCAATATATCACTGATTTTCTCAATTTTGTTGTTTTCACGCGCTCGTGTACTCCAATCTCAATTTATCCACGATATTTTGATGCACAACTGATATATAATTCGATAATTGATAACTTTTTAAGATCTTTGTATCAGGCTGACTTTGGTGTTGAGATTTTGTTTGAGACTATGATCACCTTTAATATATCAATAATATATCCAACATTTTTATTCCAGGACTGGATGAATATGTCGTGTGCACCATAAAACCATTTCTATCTTTATAAAATTATCATTATTTCCAAAAAAAAATTAGAGGAATCCAAACTTATTTTATTTAGTACAATTCAGTATATAAAGATTAAATAGTTTTAAAAATATATATAAGTTTTAAGTAATTTTATTTATATTTGATTTTCTCTTCCCATGGCCCTCCTTCATGCATATGCCTTTTGGACCTTTAGTTTAAAAAATCATACACCCTACACCATATCGTTAACTACCTTAATGATGCCCATAAATATGTTCTTACTTTCCTATGGACATATTATAATTTACATTTACTATTTCAGTATCTAACCTCAATACCTTAAGACACCTTGTCTTAGTGCTTTTTATTTGCTCTTTTTCTAAAGATGTCACATGTTTAAAAGTTGAGTCCTTTGATTGAGGACTTTCTAACTTCTATTTTTATTATTTATTATGCTTTAACACTGTTCCTCAACTTGCTGCTACGAGTTGGTGGTGCTGGCTTTTTGATGTTGAAGGTGGGATCGAGTGCGAGTGGGGACAGAGAAAGCTTCCCACCCAACAATATTATTCTGATGGTGAGAGGTGCAGGGTTATGGATGGGGTGTGATGGATTCAACGACAGACTCCTCATCATGGGTCTGCTGTTTTGTGGCAGTGTAATCCATGTGGCGGTCGCATCAAGCAACTTCCATGAGACAGTGGGAGCGCGTGTGCTTGGCTTTGTATATACCTGGCTGGTTTACCCGTCTTGAATAATCGAAAGAGTGGCTCAGGAAATTTCTCGACGGTTTATAAGATAGATTGTTTTTTTATGAAACGATTCTATATTAACGATAATATTTCTCGGCTGTAGATCAACATGAATTGAAGAAACATCATCCATGATGCGATCTTTGTATTACAGATGCTGCAAAATTCGACTCAAACCCGTTAGCATGATTGAATGCGTTAAACGCTTTTGGCCATATGTGATCAGGATGCCAGCGTGATTTGAAAAATCAAGGTGTTGCCAACGTAGACCTTTGCTCTACGGCGATCCTCAACACTCTAAGATTACACTATATATATATATATATATATATCATAGCATTGTTACCATAAACTTCATTTTTATTTAAATTGACTTTGTTTAATTATTATATTAATTAATATTTGTTTAAATGCAATTAATAGATTATTTATTTTGTTTAATGTTAAGTTAATTAATTTATAATTCCTTATTATTTAAATAAGCTGAAAGTGCTCTTTAAATTGATCATTTGATCGATTTATATGAATAAACTGAAAGTCTCTATAGACATTTTCGATCAACAAAATTAAAAGCCTGCACTACCCGGAAGAATTTAAACTGCAAATAGTTCGACCAATTATGGGAGTAGAATACATTTCAAAACTGAAGATCCAACAACCATTGGTTTTGTTAAAACCATCACCAAACTAGTAATAATTTTGAACCTTAAGTAGATTCGATGTTTAGCTACAGAAATTCAGATTGGAAAACATGTAAAGGATAATAACATTATTATGATGGATCGTTTTGCTGGAGAAGATGGGGCCAGATATGGCGTAGTTTGATTGTGACTTGATCAAAGGACAGGACTTACTTTGAGTCCCAAAGTCATCAATCTTGAACATGGTAGAAAGAGCTGAAGAATGTGACCCTGGTCCTGGCTGCAATGGCTTTGAACTTGAAATTAAGGTAGCTTTTGTTTTTTAGCTTTTTATTTAAGTGTTGTCTTTCGTCGATCCCCATTTGTTTTTTGTTTTTTAAGACTTTATTCTTGGAAATTTTCCAAAGTCTCGACATTAAGCTGTTTGTTTTTAAAAATCATCTTTAAATGGAAACATTCCTACTTACAGGTAACTAAAGATTTAACATCATTTCAGCTCACAATATTAATAAAGAATAACTTATCACTTTAATACTATTAGAGTACTATTAACATTAAATTAAAAAAAAGTTATATTTAACATTAATAAAAAAAACACGCCATATAGTTATCCTCAACTCTCCTTTTCCACTGGATTTGAAGGGAGCGCCTTTGAAGCTGTCTTTTGCTGCAAATGCTTCTATCATCATGTATCCATGGCAAACGCTCTTCTCGTTACCTACGCTGAAGGACCTGGGCAATTGCACTCTCTCTTCCCTTTTGAGGTTGATTGTAACGAGGTTGAAGTGATTTTGTGTGAACTTCCACAGCTTTGAGGACTCAATAGTCCAACCAGAGTAGTGGGATGTGTTGATCTTCCTGTTTTTAGGGAGGGAGGAGGACACCAAATGGAAGAGTTGGTCAGTTCCTCAAATCACATTTGTAACAAGTTATCTACAGAGAAATCATTAGAAAGGTTTAAATCAAATCATGTTATTGTATGTTATACCTCCTTACACAATCCGTCATGTCTCTTGTTCTGTTTTTAGCCTAGATGGTATTAAAGTATATTTAGGGTTTCTTTTTATTAGTTCTATGCTTTCACTTCTTTACCCTTGTATTGGTATATATATACCTCATCTCTCTCAATAATAATCAAGTCTCTTTCATAATATAGTATCAAAGCGACAAACTTAATAGCCAAAAAAAAAAAAAAAAAGAAACCCCGGGTTAGTACATGCCAATTGGGTACATGTCAGCTCAAGCGATCAGCCTTCTTAGTTAGCCATATCATACTCAATGGTTGATGAATTTTCTTCCCACCAACGTCTTGACCTTTCTTAGTCATCCAATAGTCTCCAGCCACCAGGATCGGTCATACTCGAGCAATCATTCTCGTAGCGTGCTTCCAGTTACCGCTAAAACTCACAGCCATGGGCCCATAGTGTGCGACTCCAATGGCCATTTTCAAAAAAAAAAAGCGATTATATGTCATCAGTTTTTAAATGATTTATCGGCAAAATCGACATTTATCTGCCAAGTAGACTCGATCTATATCAGATTTTCTTGATTTTTTTGTTTCCACGCTCGGCGGTAACCCGTCGGTTGTCGCAATGCGTTACGATACTCTCGTCAAATAATTCAAATATTCTCGATGTTACTATCAACCGACTTCCGATATTGGATTTGCGGACATGTCGATACACAATATATCGGTCAATATATCCAACATTTTCGTCCTTGATTATAACTAGCCAAAAGCGTATCAGACTGGATGGAACCGGGTCATTAATACTTTATAAAACCATTTTCTATCTTTATGGGTATCAAAGCTTTCCAGAAAAATTGAGGGAAACTACAAGAAAAATAAAGATGAAATGTAGAAGAAAAAAAAATAAGTAAAAAATAGATTTTCAGTTCAAATCCAATATATTATTTTTATTTGAACATCAAACTCATTTATTTATTACATTATTATATAAAAAAATTAGAAATAATTTAAAAATATATGTAAGGTTTTAAATAATTTTATCTATATTTGTTTCTTTCCCCACTTAGACCTCTTTATTTGCCCTTTTGGACCTTTGATTTAAAGAAATCACTACACTACAACATATCGTTAGCTTTACCTAAATGATGCCACATTCAAATAATTTACATTACTATTTTAAGTATCTAACCTCAATATATAAAGAACTTCTTTTATGTTTTTTATTTTTATATTTTTTTCTAAAGATGTCATGTTTTTAATGGTTGGAGTCAACTTTGATCCCACAGGGACTTTACACTGTTTTATTTAGTGTTAACTTTCTAATTTACCCTCAACTTTGCTGCTTGAAGGCTGGTGGCGTTGTGACACTGATGTTACGAAAGGTGGGATCGACGGCGAGTGGGGACAGAGAAAGCTTCCCACCCAACAATATAATTATGATGGTGGGAGGTACAGGGTTGCTATGGATGGGGTGTAGTGGATTCAACGATGCAGTTTCATGTCACGGGCCTACTAGTTTACACCTGCTGTTGTGATCACATATGGAGGTTCGCCATGTTTAAGCGGAAGCTGAGTCTATACCATTCTCTTCTTTTTTTATGCTTGGTTTTGCCTCGGGCTCATCTAAGTGCTCAGCTTCTTACGACCAATTTATGCGAGAATAAATTAATCTGGCACCGTAGTAAATCGACCCAACGATAAACTCTTGAGAAAACGGCCCAGTTTGACGTCGCAAGCCGAAGAACGTCTTCTGCGATTCATACCTACACCGGCATTTGACGGCTCTGCGTCGTTCGACTCCGGCCGGTTAACCGTTTGATCTTCGGCGTTACAGCTCTTCTACTATGATCCGGGCGCTGGCATGATAAGTTTGTAGGCATCCAGTTGTTGCCGGATGTAGACACATCTCTGGCCATCCTCAACAGTGTTTTGCTTTTCACTTATGGCGTGAAACGTATAACTATATATATATATGTATATATATACCACGCCATATATATATATATCTGATAAATTGGTAAACCTGCATTTTTTTATTTAAGTTATTTATTTGTTATTATATTAAATTAATATTTGTTAAATTAGCCATTTAATAAATTATTTATCTTTGGCTTTAATATTGATTGATTAATTACCAATTGTGTATTTTAAATGGCGAGGAAGTCTTTCTATAGGCTGATCATTTGATCAATTTACTGAATGTCTTTGAGAGTCTCTATAGACATTTTTCGATCCTTTAGAATTTGAAGCTATAACCATACCGGAAAATTTAGGCACAAATAATTCGTAATTATAGGATGAATGCATTTTACAAAACTGATCCAACAACCATTCAATTTTGGCCCAAATCATTACCAATAGCTAATAATTTTGTTAAATGGATTCAGCCAAATGTGAAGTGAGTTGACCTTACAGGTCCAAATAACCATTCGTATCTGATGAATGTATGGTGAGATGAGGTAAGGCTCACTAAAACTGGAGACAATTCATGACATGATCAAGGACAGGGCCATACAGTGATCAAGTCATCAATCTTGGTGTGATGAAGGAGCTGAAGGAGAATGTGATCCTGGTCCTGGTCTGGCCCCAGCTTAAAGCTTTGAATTTGAAACTATATGGTAGCTTTGTCTTTTGGCTTTTTTGTGGAAAGAGTAATAACTTTGACATTAATTATTAACAACTTTTATAAGAACATTATTGAAATTTTAAAAATTATTAATGACTAAACTTATTTCATTTGAAAAGTCATATTCTAAAATAGGAAAAACCCTTATCAATAAAAGGAGGAAATTTAACAATTAATATATGTTCTTAAAAACAAATAAAACTAATATATATAATATTAAATAAACTACTTTAGCATTAAAATGGAAAAATATATTGATCAGAGTAAAAAAAACCAGCGCCACATAATTGTATCTCTCAGCTCCTTTTCCACTTTGGATTTGAAGGGGCGTTAGTACATCATACAACATGGAAATTTCAAAAAATCAGAGCTAGGATCAATGAGGACCAATACTAATACGATAAAATATAAATAATTATCCTTATAAAGAGTTAACAATTATACTAATAAATTAATAATAAATGGATGAATTTTATGTCATTATTTATGTTACAAAGAGAATTTTTTAGACTTATTTAAAAGAAATTATATTGATTCTTATTCTCTCTCATCAAATTTAATTATTTATCAAATGAAATTTAATTGTTATCAAATAATTTATCTTTATAATTAAACATATATATTAAAGACATTACTGAACTTGTGCTCCCAGTGTCAAACACCTCTCTTATATTTGAGAACCAGTTGACAGCCCCAGATTAACCCATCGACCCGCCACTAGATTGGAACTACACCCCATCAGCCCTTGCTACCAGCCACGCACCTCTGCTCCATTTGTCCATACCTTGACCCCTCCAATACCTGTTCTCATCTTCTCATCTTCCCCATACATTTGGAACCCGGTAGGACTCCATGCCTCCATCTCTCCCCTCCCCTTTTCTCGGCTGAATCGCGATCGAACAACGGGCGTATCGAGCCATGCTCAGCGGTGGCCTGGCCGTGTCGAAGTCGTTGACCACTATTATATGAAGTGCGATCTGCATCTGTGGCGTGTCATTACCGTATCAAACGCGTGTCAGATGTGTCGGCGATGTGTCGTGAATACGGACGCCTAAGGTTGTCGTGTCAGTGCCAGAGAATCTTCCATCTGTGTATCCATGGCAAGCGCTCTTCTAGACCTTCTATTTGAATGCAGTTGTAGAGCTTATTAGATAGTTCGAAGGACACAATGGTGCGCTTTCTCTTCTGAAAGGTTCAAGTATGCTTGAGGAGTGAAGGGACGGTGAAGTGATTTTTGTCAATGAACTTCCACGGCTTTAAGGGACTCGATGATCCAACCGGGTAATTGGGGATAACTGAGATCTTACAACGAACTTGGATTACCATTGGAAGAGTTGATACGGTCCTCTGATCCACCATTTTTACCAAGTTTATCTATAAGAAATCATTAGAAGGTTTTGAAATCAAATCATGTTATTGTATGTTATGCCTCATATATATACCACAATCGTCATGTCTCTTGTTCTATTTTAAACCTAGATGGTATTAAAAATCTGTTGGGGTTTCTTTTGGCCAGTTACGTAAGTTTCCTCTTTGCCCTTATGTGGTATATATACCTCATCTCTCTCAATAACGTAAAGTCTCTTTCGCCGAAATAGTATCGGAGCGACAAACTTAACAAAAGAAAAGAAAAAAAAGAAACCTGATGTGCGCTTGCAATTGCCGTTGTTGCCACTCATGATCCCCCTTCTTCGTTAGCCCTTATCCTTCTCAATGGCTGATGAATCTTCTTCTACCATTGTCATCGTGTCTTCTCATCGTCCAATAGTCTTGACCGGGACCGATCCGCCTCAGAACTTAATCGTTCTCAATGTCAGTGCTCAGGTACCATTAAAACTCACAACCACGAAATACTCCGTGTGGCGTCAATTCCATCTCTATTCGGGTATAATGATCGCCAACTTGCAGCAGCATTTCAAAATGTGTTCGCCGATAATAACTACACTCCAATGTTGATTCCCCCTCGCAAATCAGATCATATTATACGGCTCCAATACAAACTAAATGTTTACAAATAAATTATTGAATTAAGTATCTCTACCACCAATCAGTTTCTACATTTCCACACATCTGAATTTGCGTGGACCGCTCTGCGAGAAACGTATACGCTCGCCAAATGCCCCGGGCTGGATCAAATTAATGCAAATCTGCAGTATCGGCAGTACTTTCGAACTATTACAACTATCTACAAGATGTCAAACTTTTAACGTGACTCTTGCTCTTATGAATGTCTATGTTTGCTGTTTGAGCTCCCCCTGTTGTCTTGATGGGACTTGGCATTTCACGAAACCATATCCCTTTGTTGAGGAAAGCTCAGTTAGTTTGAATTATTTGGCCTTTCATAATTACAAGACCTAATTGCAACTGAACCTTTACTTTGCTGCCTCAAGCTCAATGATTACCTTGTTACTTTATGCGTCTTCCTCGCCGACCGATTGACAACCGCGAAGATGACCATAGCAGTCCATGGACCCACGGTACCACCTTGCAATACCAACCTACTCCAGGCCGGATGAGGCACTGGTGACCCCTCGAACCGCTCCTCTCGTGTCTCCCTCGGCATCCAGCTCTCACGGCGGGTCAGGCCTGTTCTCAGCGTTGTCAAAATTTGCTGGTATGCGGGCATTCTACTCATGATACAATCATCTATCCACCTGTGGCGCCGTCTGTTCATCTGCTGCCGACTGGTGCTCAACGCCTATTTTACCTTCTCGCTGCTTTGTAATCATTACTCTCTTCTTGTACAATTCTCAGATCGGGTGAGTGACAGTTCGGGCGCCTCTCACCATGTGCCATTGCGGATCTGCGCCTGGCTCTTTGCCAGGCCATGCATACTCTGGCCGATGACATTAACCAGGTGACCAGTTAAGTTTATCCATTGCAAGCATTGGCTCATTCTCCTTTACCTCTCTCTCACACACCTGTTATTTTCAATGTGTTACATGTGCCTATCATGCTTACAAACCTTATTTGGTCTGCCCTTTATCTTAAGATAACCTATTAATGTCTTGTTTTTGCTCTTTGGTGATATTCTGAGAGTCCTCTGGTTCCAGGCGCGTAGGCGATGCTCTACACTACTAAATTTGAGTCAATCCCTGATCATCCATCTTGGATTAATCTTCTTAGTTCGGTCCACGCTAGCCCTAATACAGCGGCGCATTAGTGTTTTGATCATCAGTCTTTGCCGACTTTCACGAACTGTAGTGTTTCAAGTATTTCCTTTCAGAAGACCATTTATGTTTCAGCACCCAGGTGGCTCATGCAAATTAATAAAAATACAAGTTACGCTTTCAAATCACGAGTGACTTTCCTCTTCCTCAATCTTATGTCATTTTCTCTGATGTTGGCATCACCTGACTTCTCTTTGATGGTTTTCACTACTGATTTTTGTGACCATTACCACTTCACGATGCCATCTCTGGTTTTTGCGAATTCGTATGGCTCGGATGTTCATTCAGCACTTTGTCATCTTCGGCAACGTTGAAAACATTTCACCACCACCATTAAAACCATGAATGTAGGAATAATTTTAGCCTCTTGATCTTCCCCTTCCACGACCACGTAGGTATAACCCATCTCCTACACTCCCCACACTCCTAAACATAATGGGTGCGCTTTAGTTCTGGCATCAACAAATTAACTCCGAAGCGAGTCTCGCTCTCTCTCCATTCGATTCTGTTCCTTTACACCCTTCTAGTCGTATGCCTTTGCCATGGCTGTCTATTTAATAAACAAAATGCCTAAAGTTGGTCTTTCTCTTGGTTCCTCATTTGAAAAGTTATTCAATAAAGCCCCTAATCCATCCAAACCCCATTTCTTCGATTGCTTATGTTTTCCTTGGTTTGCATCTCTTCTGTTGATCAATCCAATCCTTGTGTCTTTCTGGCACCTCCCTCACTTCTGATGCCTTTCATTTATTCCCCACCCACGCCAAAAATGTTTAGATCTGCCCATCGTATAATTCGTGGAACATATTTCACGATTCGCATCTCGGCTTTTCTACCAGGTAATAGAAGCAGGACTCTACCTCCACACTTTCACAGTGGATTAGCCTCGTTTACTATCAGGCCTGCTTGACCTCATCTCATCCCCATGTCTCTCACTGTTACTCTTTCTTTTGAGAGCCCGACCTCACTGGCTGTCGAGGTCTGTCCTCTCCCAACTCAATTCCGTAAGCTGCTCCTCTCTTATTGCAGGCTCACCAGGCTCTCTCTTCATTACCACCACCTCCCACCAGTCCTCCGATTCAGTTTGTTTCTCGATCCATACCCTTACCATGAGCCTCACTCGACCCTCCGCTGTGTTTTCCTCACCCAGTCATCCATCAAGACTGTTTCTCCCTTACCCTTATAGCCTCACCTAACCTACTCCTTCATCACGGCACCACTTCCCTTTCCTCATGAAGCTGCATCTCGACCTATCCTCTTCCACTTGGCCTTCTCATCTGCTAGCCTATTAGATTCGAGCTCTCCCACCCTCACCCTAGTCCTCTCCCTTTCCCCCTTAACCCACATCCCATGCAAATCACTTTCAAATGTCATCCTTAAAATAATACCAGAATATAAGCCTCTGGCTATATCTTATCGAACCTTCATCCCATGCAGGCAGCTCCGAAAATGTCATCATAAACTAATTTTGAAATATAGCCTCTACTTATCCATCCCTTATCATTGAACCACATGTTGTAGATGGATTCTCTAGGATTTGAAGTGGTTCTGACGATGCCGGAAGAATATGATGCTCTCATTGAATAGCACACGGACTTTTCGGCTCCACCGAGGCGAAGTACGAGAATGTAGTGAAGCGACGAATGGGTGTTTCTCATCAAATAAAATCCGAAACTGACTCTATTACCTGATTATAAAGCTCACCTTGTACAAAATCTTTCGCAAATTCGGACATCCAATTTTCATGGTTTCAGTCTAATGATAAAATCTCATCATCGTCATGCATTAGCATTAACATTGCATCGATAGCAGTGAGGGTCGCCCTTGATGTCCAGCGATGTCTTTCTCAATGGACAGCTATTTGAAGCGGTCTACCGCTGTTTGACGTTGGCGACCACCAGCGTTTGGTGTTCTGGGGGGGACAGACCTCTTTGAGACTCTAACAGACTCATGAGCAAATGCGGGAGCTTGGCGAGCGTTCGCCTCTGGCTTGCGGCTTTGTCACATCCTCGTGCGGACTTGTCCTTCTTTCATTTCGCTTCGGCGTATTTACTCATCTCTTTCTACTGATTTATCGATGACTTGATTAACTACAAATGGTATTATACCCTTGTCGACAATATTCTTATTTTGGCAACAACCTAAATTCACCACAAAGATCTTGGTGTAGCTCTTTTCTTGTACTAATTGAGTTTTAGCAACTTAATGAATCTTCTATATATAACCAAAGTATGTTATTGATATTTTGAAGCGAACATAGCATGCTAGACTCAAACTTTGTCTCCTTACACCGCTTGTCGTGGTACCTGCTCCCACCTACGGATCTGCGTCGATCAATGCCACTATGTACCATCAGGTGGTTGGTGGCCTCCAGCATCTATGGATGAATCACCTAGACATTTCCTTTGCCGTGAATAAACCCTCCCAGTTATACTTTTTCACTAGAGCTGCACTAGGGGAGCACTCAGCGTCTGCTTCATTATCTTAATGTACGAGATCCTTATTTTGTCTCAGGTTTTTGCGACCTCCTCAGACGTTGCATAGTTTCTATTATCTGGGGATTTGAAATTTGGTAGTATGATATCTTAAACCTCATTTATTCCCATTTTTTCATAAATTTTAGTAGTTTGTATATATAACTTCAATTATTCAATACTCTACCCTCAATTTTGTAAGGTAAAATGTTTGAGTGGAAATGTGTGAAATCGAAGAAAAAATCTGCAAAGTCATCATGCAGTCGTAGCAAACACATGATCCTTTTGCCTGCATGATGTCCTATTATGACTCCCTCATTGGTATAAGAAAATTCTAGACTTTGAGGGCTTTCCACCAGACACGAGATCACGCTGATTCAAGTCCGAATGAGTAACATACTGTATCTCACGGGCGATGAACTCAAAAGGAAGAAGTGCGGCAAGCGTGACTCTGCCTCGCGTCAGGTATTTTCACGCTTCATCTTGGGTTTTGGCCAAGTCTTTGTTGCTCATGTTTTCACTGCAGTCGTGATAGCGCTAAATTCATCTCCATGCTCTGGCTGGATGCTAGAGGCCCAATTACACCCAAGCCTATATCCTCTCATTAAAGGGTGAGAAACGATTGATATCGAGGGGAAGAGGAAGAGAGGAGGGGCTTGAAACGAGGGTTCGTTACAGAGGATAGAAATCGCGAGATGGGGCCCTCTGTGGGTTCCCTCACTCCCAAAGATTTTTCTATCTCTAGGAGAAGAAGGAGGCTTGAAGAAAGAAGATGAAAGATGGGAGAGAAGAAGGAAGCTCCTCCACGAAAGTTGTTTCTTTATTCCTTTTCCATTTTCCTTCCTTGGATGGATTTGTATTTCTTCTTCCATTAATGTTCTGAATTAGTTTCTTAGGGGGTTAGATGTAGCGAACATGTTTTGCTTATGAATTTCTCCTAATTTCTATCTCGATTGATGTTTATTTCATGGCATTTATGTTGAGTGTTCATTTTGAACTTAATACTTGTGGGTATTTAGCCACAATGACTTTGCATGGTGTGGTTTGATTAAGATCAAGAGGTGAAGGTGAAACCAGACCATGGATCTTTATATAATTATCATGAACATGGAATAATCAATAGAATTAGGGTTTCTTGTATTTTAATGCGTGGCCCAGAAATGCAGGGTTGAGTAGAGACAAATACCTGATTCTAAGAGATTAGTATCTTGGATGCTCGAGAAAGATTCGCATAGACAATAGTGAAATTGCCATCTTTATGATGAAATAAATATTGATTAATTAGGTTGGCAGGTTCATACATAATTGTTCAAGTGAAATCTATGCCCTAAGGTCTTTTAGTTTTGTTTAAGTCATTTTTACATGTGTAGTTAGTGTAATTTGATTTCACAGTTTTCAACTATCGAGAATAGAGCCTAGAGGCTAGATTAAATTAGATACTTGCTGGAGAATTTCTCCTTGGGACGTCATTACTTTCATTTATATTATGAGAGCGCGCCACTACTCACATAAGTATATACATTTTACACCAACTGGTAGCATCAGTTTTAACGTAGTTGCCGGGGAGTTGCTGCTTTTATTAATATCGATTCGAAATAGCTTTACTCTACTTTAGATATAGTTAGTCTTGTTTTATTTACTTTGTTTATTTTACTCTTGAATTTCATTTTTGTTTTACAGGTCTCAACTACAATGGATTCTTTCATGGAATTATGAACTAAATTGACTCTCCCCACTCAACAACTAGCTCATAGTCGACATAAAGGGGCGAGAAATCAAGTTTGGAACCTGTACATTTCTATGGATCAAATTCAGTATGGGGGTAACCCATACTTGAACATATACGATTCGGGTTTCCAACATTATCCAAACCTCTCGGGGAGACAAGTCAAAGTACTCCACAAGGGCACAAATCAAGTCTAGAAGAAACCATGGCTAAATTGGGAAGAGGTCAAGCTAATTTGGCCATGGTTCAAGATGAAAATGAAAGTCAATGGCTGATTTGGACTATGCACAAAATGGTTTGCCTAGTTTCACACCCACAATGAGATAAGTCAACTCCACAAGAGAAGATGACAAACCTAGAGGCAACCATATTGAATGGTAAAGGATTTCAAGCTGAATTTGAAACCTCTCAAGCCAACTTCATGGAGGAGGTGAACCAACCTCCACAAGAGAAGTTAATATTTGAAAATGAAGTGGATGAACTAGCCATCTCAATGGCTAAATTGGCCAAGGCTATAGCTGAATTATGCATGGAAGAAACAAAGGCCAATGTCTAATTTCAGTCCATACCACTCAAAAGCTTGGAAGAGACAATAACTCCAATGGCCACTTCTCATACTCAATTCGAAATTAAGATAGAACAATATCCACAAAGGAAGGAGTTGAGTATGGAGGAGTTAATGGCCCAATACATGAAGAAGGAATGAATGAAGGAGCTCTACCAATATTGATGAGAGCCGAAAAATAAGATGTGGAGTACAAAGAGGATGTCACCTTAAAAGTGGTGGAGAGCTTGAGAAGTCAAAGAGCGGAGGATGATGGCCATGAATCGAAGAGTTAGTCATGGAGAATATGAGCCAACTTCGACCTATGACATGATGAAAAATGAAATTCTAAAGACTATTCTGGAGATAGCTCCATGGGGTGATAAGCATGAAGAGTTGAAAATTGAGGAAGTAACCCCATGTCCAAGGTGGAATAAAGGTATCGCTTAGTTGTGTAAGGAAATGTAGTCACCAATGAACAAAAATCAAAAATAATAAAATCGTGAAAGATCGTAATTGCTAGTTAATCGAGCACAACTATCGTCCCTGTAGGTTGACGGAGGGTCGAAATTACCAACATATCCGCAGTTGGTAGAGTCTAGCTAAACTCAAAAAACGGAGTAGCTTCTTAGGAGGCAACCCAAGCACAATTTTATTTTCTTACTTTCATTTTCATATTTTTAATTTTCTTGTTTATTTTAGTTTAATTTTAGTGAGTCTTTCTTAGTTTGATTTTTGTTGTGTTTGTGTGTTTTGTAGGTTCAAAGGCTCAAGATTATCTCAAGCATGAAGAACATAAGGCATCAAGTGTATCCTTTGTGAGGATGCATGGTTAGAGATTATGATAACCAATGAAGGGTGGTGAGCAACCTTGATTACCACGCAACCCTCAACCAATGGTCATGATCAGCTCCGATCATCAAGGGAGTCCCCTCTACCTCTTTATTTTTCATGTTTCTATTACATTGAGGACAATGTAACATTTGAGTTTGGGGTGAAATGGGTCATAGCTTTAGTATAATTGGTACATACTTTAGAATCTTGTGCCTTTGAACCTTTTAGTTGTTTTGGTGCTTTGGTTTTTTTCTATGCATGTTTGTGTTTGTGTTTGTGTTTTATGTTTTGAGTCTCATATAAGTTGGTTTAGTGCTTAATAACTATTTGGAGATTGTTTTGACATTGTGCTTCAAAAGTTTGTGACATTGTGCTTCAAAAGTTTGTTTTATTTGGCCAAAACTTGGGATACCATTACATTTATATAATCTAAGATTAAGTGTATCTAGTGTTTTTGAGAGGCTTAGTTGTAGAGCCTTCGTGTTTTTCAAGGAACCATTTCTTAATGGAACTCGTGCACACACACACACTTGATCTCATGTGTATACCGAGGTTTTGGCCTCTTCGTCTCAAACTAAACTTACCTTGAGAGACCTTAACTTCCATAGTGTTGGGATATCTCAATAAAGAGGGCCAATGAGCCCCACATTAGCAAAAACAAAAGAAAAAGAAAAAAAATTATATATATATATATATATATATATAGTATATATGAAAAGAAAGAAAAATAGATAAATAAATGAGTTGTTCCAATTAGAACTCGAAAGAATAACTGAGGGTCTTTCAAAGCCTAATGCCCTAAGTTGAACTCAAGGTTGGGAGTCATTAATTTCACCGCAAATACATGGGATGTAGGATGGTCTAATTCACAAGAGTGCTGGGTTTTCAATGAGCTGCCTCGGTGAAGTTTGAGGGGAACTTAATGCTCAATGCTCTTAACAAACTGGTGGGGAGTCGCCAATGGATCCCTGCTATGTGAACACTTTTCTAGAGCTCCTTAACATTGCATCCTAATTTCTAGTTTTAGTATTGAATAAAAGGTGCGTTCTTAGCCTATTTTTATTATTGTCTTTCGAATTAGTGAGTTGAGTTTGGGTGAAAAGAGTCCTAAAACCTCCATCTACATTTGAGATCCGAAATACCTACTTTTCTACTCTGAGTCTTGAATGAGCCATTAGAAATTCGAGGCAAGCTCGCTCTTGATCACCATGCCCATAGATACCTTGTCTTTAAAGATTTTAAATGTGTTGGGATCCCATGTAGGCTATATTGTTTCCATAAAACATTGTCATGGTATTCTCCTAACTTGTTGCTAGCACCATTATCTACTCATATCTATTTTAGTTTGTTGTATATATGTATGCTTTTCCTTTGCTTGAGGACAAGCAAAGATTTAAGTTTGGGGTGTGATGAGTATATTAAATACTCATTTTATCCTCATGTTTTTCTTAGATTTTAGTAGTTTTATAATATAAATAAGTGTCTTAATGCTTTTTTTTTTTTTCAATTTTGTGATTAGGCCAACCTTTGAGTCGAAATGAAAAGGAAATCAAGAAAAATCGAAGAAAAGTCATCATGCAAGCTTGCCGCAACACGTGATCCTTTTCGCTTGCATGATGTCTTGTTACTTAATTTCATTGGTAAGGAGCAGACTAGACTCGAGGGTCATGACACCAAGATCACATGATTTAAAGGACATCACGAAGTGAATGAGACATAAAAGGAAGAAATTCGGCAAAAGCGTGAGTGTACTCACGCTATAGCATGAGAACACACTATAGTGTGGGTATTTTCATGCTTCAACGTGGTTTGGCTTCGAGTCTTCTAGTAGCTCCCATTTTTTCGCCACACCGTAGCGCCAAATTCATCACACTACAGCGTGGATGTCGGACCCAATTTTTACCGAAGCCCATCTCCTCTCATTAAAAGAGGTATTAGGGCATTGAATACCGAGGGGAAGAGGAAGAGAGGAGCAGAGCAAGGGTTCGTTTGGTGGGATAGAAATCGACGAGAGGGAGGCCCTCTCTTAGGGTTCCTCCCTCTTGAATATTTTTCATCTAGGAGAAGAAGGAGACTTGAAGAAGAAGATGATGATGAAATAGAATAAGGAAGCTCCTTCACCAGATTTGTTTTTTTTCTTCCCTTTTCTATTTTCCCTTCCTTTTGGATGGTTGTATTTCTTCTTCCATTTATGTACTAGTTAGTTTTCTTAGGGTTTAGATGTAGCCAAAGACATATTTGCATGAATTTCTCCTAATTTCTATCGATTGATTTTTTATTTCATATTTATGTTGAGTATTTCATTTTGATCTTAATGCTTGTGGGTGTTTATCCTATATTTGCATGAATTGTGGTTTGATTTAAGATCCAAGAGGTGAGAGTTAAAATTAGACCATGGATGATGTACCATCTAATTATCATGAGATAGAGATATAAATGAAATTAGGTGTGGTATTAGGGTTTCTTGTGTTTAATGCACCTTTAGAAATCTGAGGTTGAACAGAGATGCAAAATACCTGATCCTAAGGGTAGTATACGGATGCTCAAGAGAGATTTGCATAGACAATAGTGAAATTGTCATCTTCATGATGAAATAAATATTGATTAATTGGGTTGGGAGGTTCATACATAATTGTTTAGGTGAAATCTATGTCCTAAGGCCTTTTAGTCCTATTTAAGTCATTTTTGCATGTTTAGTTAGTGTAATTTAGATTTTCTATTTTCAATCATCCAACAGCTCCAAAGCAGATTAGAGTCTGCACTTTTAACCCACCCTCTCGCGGACAATACTTTACTTTCATTATATTACTCGGGCACGTGCACTTGTAGCGCATAAAGGCACTATCTACATAACACAAAAATCGCTCTATCGCCTGGTGCAACCCAGATGATTGTACCTTCACATGTGTTTTTCTTATTTTCCTTGGATGCTAATCCAATCTCTTGGAGTTCTACAAAACAACGCATTGTTGCTCGTTCTTCCACTGAGGCTGAGTATCATGCCATTACGGCTGCTGCAGCCGAACTGCAATGAGTGAAATCGTTGTTGTCGGAATTTCTTGTCCCAGTGTAGTCACTGCCTACCCTATTCTCGAACAATCTTGGTGCCAATTATCTTTTCGCTAGTCCTGTATTTCATTCTCACATGAAACACCTTGTGATTGATTATCACTTTGTTCGTGACCTGGTTCAATCATTCGAGTTGCATATTGTTCATGTCTCCACTGGTGACCAAATATTGATGCGTTACCAAATCTTTTATCTCGACCTTCACCTTTTTCCCCTACGTGAACAAGACGCATAAGACTTTAACACCATCTCACTTTGTATCAGATAATATATTTAAATATTTTCTTATTCGCCAGTATGCTTTACTTTCGCTTCTCAGATTGGGTATATATATACCTCATCTCTCTCAATAATAATCAAGTCTCTTTCATAATAGACATCACATGTACGATCCGTCGTGTTCTTTCGTTTTTTTTTTTTTAGCATAGACAACATCTAAGTCTCTTGTTTTTTTTTCCCGCATAAATGGAACATGTACGATCAATCAAGGGGTTTTTTGTTTTTTTTTTTTTGTGCATAGACGACACATATACGATCCGCCACGCCCTTATTTTGTTTTTGTGTAGGATGGCACCTGCACGACCTAATTTGGTGTTCTTTTGTTTTGTTATTTTGAAGTATAGATCGACACATTTACGATCTATGATGTATCTTGTTTTGTTTTACAATGTGACAACACATATACTATCCAATCGTGATCTTTTGTTTTTGTTTTTTAGCATAGATGGCAATACGTACGATCCGTCATATTCTTATTTTGTTTTTGAGCATAGACGACATATACGATCTATCACGCCCTTTCTTGTTTTTTAAGATAAACGATACTTGTACGATCCACATGTTCTTTGTTTTGTTTTCTCGAAAGTATACTATGACACCTATACGATCCATCATGTCCTTTGTTTTGTTTTTTAGCACGTGATAAAGACTTATACAACTCCATCATGTCGCTTGTTTTATTTTCGCATGATGACACTCGTACGATTTATCGTATTCTTGTTTTGTTATTTTTTGCATAGATGGTACTTATACGATTTGTCATATCTCTTATTTTGTTTTCCACGTAGACGACACCTATACGATCTATCACGTTCTTTTGTTTTTGTTTTTGTTTTTTAGCATAGATGGCATCAATACGATCCATCATGTCTCTTGTTTTGTTTTTAGCTTAAATGACACCTATACAATCAGTTGCCTCCTTAGTTGTTTTCATCCCCTCCCTCCATGGCAATAAAGCATTTAGAGCACTTCCTTAACATTCCTCAGAGTTTCACATTGGCTTTTTCTTACCTTGAGTTTTATGTGCTAACTTGTTTTATTCCTCGATGTCTTCCCTTAACATTACACTTAGTTTCACAAGATTAATTTATAATTCTAATAAAATGAAATCTTAAGCAATTTGTATACGCTAAATAAGCTGGGTGAGGCCTCGACATCCATGCAATGATGTATTCTGTAAGGCTCAAGGGGAACAAACACCCCCATTGAATTTTTTTTCAAAAATTTTTCTGTGTTTCTAAGGGGAATTAAACTTAGGAATTTAGTTGTTAGATTTAACAAAATTTCGAAATCTTAAAATGTACCCCCTAAAACCAATTTCTAGGTTTTCCACTAAATTCTCATTTATCATTTTCATAAATAATTTGACATCTCATTTATAACCCAATTTCTAAGTGATTGTGAATATTTCGTATTTAATTATTGCACTAACATTGTTTACTAATTAATAGCACTTATATATCGTTTGGGTACACATTTTTTTTCATTTGACTTTACTTGTTTATTTATTTATTTATAGATGTTTGATGTGCTCTTGTATGGTTACTGTTCATTTTTTGTATCTATTAATCGATTAGTCAAAAGTCATATTTGTTTTAACTTGATTAGTAGAAACCCAATCTTTAGGGACCTAGAGGGGTATTATGGTTTGTCATCGTACCTTCTCGATAAGTAACATGACTCATGGACCTAGACATGGTTTTTCTCAAACATGTTTTTTTCTATCATAAGTCACGTTTAAGTTTTTTCTTTCTTATTTTTTCCCTTTTAAAATAAAATAAAAATAAGTGGAAACTCTAAACCGTTTTAAAAAAAATGGTTCTTTTAAAAAATATAAAACGAGTATAACATTTTAAATCGAAAATGGCCCATCAAGTCTAACTCAAGTAATAGAGCGTTCATTGTTTAAACAATTATAAGGAGATAGGGAGGGAGGGTCCCAAGTTCGAGTTTTAATATGGACAATTTACTACTTTAAAACTAAAGTATATTCAAAAAAATGGGAAATGCATAATAACAAAAAAAATCCAAGCTTACAGTACATAAATTTTTTGAATTGTTTTAAAAAAAAATAGTTACATGCTATTTTGTCTCCTTTGTAACATCCTTAGGTAGCATTTGTTTTTTTAATTTTTTTTTATGATGTATTGCTAAATTTTTAATTGAACAATAAATGTCAAAATATTTTACTTTTTTAATTTTCTTTTTTTTTTTTTGAATTTTTTTGTATTAGAAAAAAACTAGATATTCAATAACGAGATACTTTATTATGAAATGGATTACATAATCCATTTCATGCTAACTAAATAAAAATATTCGTCCACAAACTTAGCTCAATTAGTTACAATATTAACATTAAAATAACTTAACATAAGAAAGGGAGTTGTTCGAATATAAGTGAAAATAATTTTCTATATTGTATTAAAAAATTATTAACTTCAAAAGGTTGATAAAATAAAAAACATTTATGTTTTTAAATATTTATTATCTCAAAATTTAGAAAAAAATTAAAAATTAATTTTTTTTAGAAAAACAAAATATTAATTTTATTAAACTTCACAACTTTTAAAAGTTGTATTCAGTATTTAGTGAATCAGAAAACACAAACGCCACCATAATTTTGAAGTCAAGCAGCCTCGAATATTCTCTTTTTTTTTCTCCCGGAGTAAAAATCAAATGATTAGAGTTCCATACTACTTACCATAGACTAGCATGCATAGGAGTATTGCTTTTCTAGGAAGGAAACAAATCCTAACGCACGCGTCCCACGCGTTGGCATCCGACACAAATCATTGACTCCCACCAATTTGACCTCTTTCTTAACCTTAAATCCAATATTATATCTGAAAAATAATAATTTAATAACACAACTAATATACCCACCTTCATCTAATATAATATATAATCGTTACAGTTATTACAATAATATTATTTCTGAGAAGAGTTCTATTCATTCAAACATATCACATACATGTGAACAATTTCATATATACATATATGGAAATTGTAATGGGTTTTCAATGTGAAACTTGGACAATAATCTACTGAAGAGGCTAAGTTATGGGGGTTGATTATTGGGCTCCCTTAAGCATGGGATAAAGGTTGTCGGGTTTTATCAATAGAGATAGACTTTCTCATAATTTATAATTGAATTACCAAGGATGATCTCGGGTGGAAACATGCTAATCTTATCTATGAATGCAGAGATTTGCTCAAAAAACCTTGACATGTTAACGTCCATCATGTGTATCCAGTAACAAAACCGCTTTTTCTAGCTGATATATCGTCGGTAACCCGCTTTCTACCGACACCGGTAATAAAAAAGCCAGTTTAAAATCGATCGTATGAAAATTATAAAATCGCCGATTACCGGAAACCGATTTTTCCGATCGAAAAATCGCGATCAGCGGAAAGACGCTGGCCAAGGCAGTAAATTTCAAAATATCTAGAATATCGATAATCACTATTTCACTCCAAAATTTTTTATAAATACCCATAAAATCATACACCCTTTACAAACTCATCCATACACATCCAAAGCTCCATTTAACTCTTCAAATTATTTTTCTTGTGATTTATCTCAATATTTTGAAGATCTTATTACGAATATTATTCACCAAGATTTTTTATCCTTCATCAAATAATGTAATTCGGAATACATTTATTTTCATTTCGCTTTAAATTACTTATTTAGAATGTGAATTTCTCGATAAATTATAAATGAATATTATTTTCAATAAGTTTGATATTTTCGTTTTTATTTACGCCTTTTTTTATAAAGCTCAACAAAGTATCGCGAATTTCATCAGAGATTTTATTAATTTTCGCTTTACCGATATTTTTGTCAAAATATCCACCGATATTTTTGTCAAAATATTCACCGATATTTCCGATATATCCGTAAAATTCAAGTACCGATATATCCGTAATTACCGATATTTTGTTCCTTGTGTGTATCATCAATGTAACAGGGTGACAGATTTTCTAACTAAATACGCTATAGGGAATACTAGCAAGGATATCATTCAATGATAGCTTCCTCTTACAACTCTTGATGATATTTTTGAGACCCCACCCTTCTTATTCAAAAAAAAAAAAATTCTTAAAATCACCAAGTGAGATCTTATAGGCATTTGATAAATAGAGTTTTTGATATGAGCTTTATGCATGCTTTATCGAAATAGCAATACGAATCGTTCATCTGAAAACCCAACAAAAGCTCTTATGCAATCACAACAAATTAGTGACAATAACGCAAAAAAAAAAAAAAATCGAATGAAAACGTAGATCAGTTAAAGAAAACGCTTATTGAGATAAAGCGAATCTGAGTTGATGAACAATGGGATGAAAAGAAAAAACAGCAAGAATATAATTTCCAAAGAAGATGAGAGGAAAAAGGAACAAGTCCAGTTTCTATATTAATGTATTTATTTCTTGATATTTTGAAAGTTTGATTTCATTGAAAAATAATAATTAAATAATTTAAGGTCTCGCTCAAATGGTAAAAGGTGAGACCGGTTATTCGAGAGATTCTTAGTTAAAAACATAATACTATAATATTGTAATACAATTATACAAATGAATAAAAGTAAAAAAAAATTATTATGATAAATTTATATTGAAAAAATGGTAAAGAAAAATAGATTGAATTAATAAATTAGTTTATTTTATATAAAAATTCAATAATTCAAAAGCCTTAAATCTTTTAGTTATTTTAATTTAATTGTATTTTTTATATTTTTTAAAAGTAAAAAAAATATTTTCTTTATTAATTTTTGTTTTCCCTTCCTTCATACTCTTCGTGTTCTAATTTCTAAATATAGTCGAACGCGGTAACAGAAACGTATAATGACCATAAGGCCCCTAGCTTTGTTAAGCTCAGGCCAATGCTCCAGGTTCAAATTTTCAATGGCAATTTCGAAATTTTGAGAAATTTATAAGGGCAATTAGGTAAGAGGAACCTCGAATACAAACGAGAAAGGCCCGGAGTCTAGACCAACTAAAATCTCAGTCTTCTCTCCAGAAAAAATTTCTCTCTCTAGAAAATGGCCGACGGAGGGTTGACAATTTTCAACGGCCAGCAGATCCGAGTTGCCGATCTGTCTCTACCGGAATCCGATGTCACCTTCACAGGAGCTCGGCTCCTCGATGTTGCTGATTCAGAGGTTTCTTCTCTGTTATCCGGTCTATCCTTGCCGGATTCTGTAAAGTCCTCGGCGCTTAAACGAGTCAACGTCGGTGACGTTGATGGTTTCCGGTGCGCGGAACTCGATCGCCAAGAAGCTTCTTCGAAGTTCAAAGACTATGTCATCGCGATCGCGGATGAACTGGAAGGTATTGCTTTGATGCTCTGCTTGGTTGATGAGAAAATTGAAGAAATGACTGAAAATTTTTGGATCAGGGGGAATTTGTTTTCTTTTTTTTTTCTTCTGAAGAAAAGAAAGAGTCTGGAATAGTTAGCGTGACGGCATTTATTTTGACTTGGTTTAGTTTTCGTTTACAGTTTATATTTGGCTACTGGGGAAAATGCAGGAAAGGAAAATAGAGTGAGTTTCTAATCTTCGGGTTCGGAATTGAACTATAAGGTTTTCAATTCATTTTCGGTTTATGAATATTGGTTGTCTACTTTTGGTTGATGAGAAACTGTGGGAGAAGAACAGAACTTACTTATTTGGCTGCTCTATTGTTAGTCAGCAGAAATCCTTTTTTTTTCCCCCTAAACAAAAGTTTACAATCGTGTTTTTAATTTTTTTTTTTGGTTTCTTCTTTCTTGATGGATGAATTGAAGTTATTTGAGACTATGCTTGAAACTAATGTCCAGATGATCCGCTCTATTACTAGTTTGATATATTCCCTGAATTAGAGGTTTGCAATGGCCACGGTTTCCTTTTTTCCTTTTTTTTATTGTGGATTCATTTCTTGTTTGTTATATATTATTCTGAGAGTGTTTGCTTTATGTTTGAATTTGTAATTAGATGATCCAATTGCGGCTTCAATTTTGGATGGGAACACTCTTCGACTGTTTTTAGCCGATGAAGATGATTTTGCAATGCTAGCAGAGAATCTATTTACTGATTTAGATATTGAAGATACGGGAAAGATAAGTAAGAGTAAAATAAGGAATGCTCTTCTTCACATGGGAGTTGATATGGGTATTCCTCCTTTTTCAGGTTTGCATTCATACCTCAAGCAGTCTTTGGTTAGCCTTCTTGAATTTTTATATGGGTTTAACCCAAGTTAATTTGCATTTGGGCATGATGAATTCTACTTTTGTGGAATCTATATGTCCTGCTTATTCTGTGGAATTGGTTTTGGGGATTTGGGTCTAGAGAATTAAAACTCAGATTCCAATCTAAGGGTATAGAAAGCCAAAGAAATAAAAGAAAAGAAAAGAAAAGACCAGTGGAGTCTAGATTAGGGCCCTATTCCACTGATTAGTTATGATATCCCACATTGAATAAGAAAAAAAGTTCTTCGAACTATACATGTATGAGTTTCTCTTAACCATCTACATGAGTTTAATAACTTTGAAGGCCAAAACAGGTCTTTACAAATTGTATCAGAAGTCGACTTTGTTTAGTCTCGTAATCTGTTGTATTTGCATGGAGTGAGAGATGAGACGGGAGGTGGGAGTGTGATTGTGATATCTCACATTGAATAGGGGGGAAGAAGTTTCTAAAGGTATATATGTATGAGCTCTTAACCATCTCTACACAATCTTTTAAGTTTTTAGGACCTATATGATACATGCAGATAACATCTATAGGGGAGGGAGTGGATTGTTACAGTAATTATCATTCAACCTAGCTGTAAGTGCATGCATATCATCCATGTTAACTGCCAATAATTCAGTTTCACATATAAGTGGTAATTTGGTTCATAAGTACAACTATCATTGCATCATATTTAAATATACCTTGTGTCAATGTAGTTTTTTGTGTATCTATACTTGTTTTGTGCATTCTTTTATTGTAAATTAAGTGTTCTGTTCCCTTTTTTTTTATTTTTTTTATTTAGCACTTATATTTTTAAAGAAAAGACATTTAAATCTTGAATAAAAACCTAATCCTAGAAGCATACACACTTGTTATGTCAAAAAGAGAATTGAAATTGAGACCCAATATAAGTTACAGATCATAACACTTGTGAACATGAATGGTGTTTCGATACAATGACCCTAGGGTCTTCTAAGTTAAAGATATTTTTGAGAATTTTATTTCCTTTTTTTAAAAAAAAAAAGCCTTCAATCTGGCCTGCTGCTGTCAATGTGATGTTATAACCGTGAGAGCACTGAAACTCTCTAAAAGCACAATGAAAATCTGGAATTCCACTATTCCATTGTGATTTTCAGTTGAAAATTGAAACCAAAAGGCTGAGTGCTTTGACCAGGACAGAATTTAGATTATTTTTCCTTGATGATAGGTTACGAAAAGCCATTATTACCTGTAACAGTTGTTCTCTATGTCAAAAGGATAGACATGCCAAAACCCCATCAGATGCTATAAAGTAGTTGATCCCGCCCCCTAATGGTATCATGAATGCCTCAGGAAGTTCTAAATTCCTGGACTTTTTAAATTAAGATTGCTTGATGTTATCTGATAGCATCAGTTTCCTAGCGATTTTTAAGGCTGCAATGTCAAATCTACAATTGTTGGACAAGATTCTGAATTGCTTGATTTCCAAATGGATGGAGGATTAGAGGTTCTAATATATTTTCATGTGGGAGCTATTAAATTGAATTAGGCTAAGGATGATAGAGCTGTTGCTCTCTCTCTCTCTCGTTGCTCTTTAAGTTTTTAGTTGCTGATTGTTGTCATGGTAAGCAGGAAAAGTGTGATTCTTTAGTTTCTATTATGCACAACACTAGTTATTATAAACTCTTGGGCATCTTATTTTGCATTGTTTTCATGCCTCTGTCTTTTACATTGACATCTAGTCTGCATAAGAGACCTAGAAGTATGTCCATTCCACTTGTAGTGACTTGAGGCATTTCTGTGAAGTTACTCATTTTCTTCATATTTTGTGGTTTTCACTCCTCTTTTGCTGATTGAGCAGCATTTGTTGATATGGGAATGTAATCATTATGGGCATCAGTACATTGATTTAATATTTCTTTTTCATGGTCCATGATTTTGGGATTTTCTTGAGTGCTGTTGCCAAATGTCCTAATGTTCCCAGATACACACAATTTGGTTCCTAGTTCTCACCATTAATAGTTGAGTGTGTAATTTTAAGTCTATTAACAAAAATAATTTTTCTTCATAAAACAAAGATAATAACATGGAAACTATGGTTGAACAGAATTTCCTCAGCTGGATGACATCCTAAAGAAACATGGAGCTGAGGGGGAAGAAGTGTTGGGTCAAGCACAATTTGCTGAACTTCTCCAGCCTGTTCTCCAAGAACTTTGTGGGGCCTTGCTGGCTTATGTCCTTGTCATCCATGACATCAAGTGCTGTAATGGTTCTAAGCTAAGAAAGGTAGCTAGCTTATTCTCCCTGATTTCTCCATTTTGATAAATATCCTTTCTATATAAGTATTTGCATGGGGGTACCAAATCTCAAAATAAAGGGCATAATTCTTTGAATTCCTATTGGCTGTTGGTACTATCTCAAATTAATACACTTTCCTTTATCTTTTTCCCTATTATCCTTACCATGTTCATGGTGACAATTTTGGAATTCATGCGCATATTCAATTGTGTATAATTTGTACACCATTTCAAAGTCGGTCAATAATAGGGAAAATATTATTTATAATCCTGATATTTCTAAATGATTTTACATGAGGCCGGCAAAGCAAAAAAGAGCATAGGCTGTCATTTTAAAATTATTTGGAATAATTGAGAAATTCGCACATAACTAAAGGATTTCAATATTGGGATTGTTAACAATAGTACTGAAGCAGGATTACATCTTGTCTTAATTCAACTTCAGGTATGCTATGATTATGTGTGATTTTGGAATTTGGGTCTGAAATGTATTTTATCCATAAGACTTACTTTTTCTTTCCAAAATCTAACCATCTTTGGATAAATAATGTAGGTTTTGGGTGACAAGCAACAATTGAACAATGTCTTGGAGAAGATATCGTTGGATGGACCCGGGAATACAAAACTAGTAAGGGATTTCCTCAAGAAAAATGGGAAAGATTTGGGCTTTTCTCTTGAAGCCAATCAATCCATTTACGATGAGTATTATTCTTAGCAGTGGGTCATGAGAAGAATGACAGAAGCTAGAAAATGATGAGTTTGAGACACTTGTGAGGAAGGAGATCAGCAAGAAAAATTTGCAGACAGCTTAAAAGTCAATCAGTGTTGGATATCTGAGGAGGGTGAGGTTTGTATCACCCTGCTCATTACTCTAATTTGATTTAAAGAAAGATCCGCCTTAATTTTGACTGCCCTTACATATCTTGAGATTTATGTTCATATCCTTATGCATTATCTACTTCAAATTTCATCATTCTCATACTACATTGTATAGTGATTATATACAATCTAGACTGAGTACCTATTCCCCATACTTCAATTATTCTTTTGAGTGCTAAGATATTTTCTGCTTTTACCACCTTGAATTGATTTACACTTTTCATATTGTTCATCAATTACAATGCAGGCTGCACAAAATAGATTTTATAATCTTTTGAACTTTCTAACCAGAGTATCCAAAAAGAAAAGTTTAAAGTTTTAGGCCTCAAAATCTTTTCCCCACTAAATCCCTTCAATCAGATAAGCAAACTCATTACTATTTCTTTTTTCAAATACCCAACTATCTAAGGGGAAGAACATTTTCAATTTAGATGAGGGTTGGTAAAACTTAATAACTTAATATAACTTAATAACTTATTTAAGTCATTAGGTAGATGATAGTTGATTATAAATTAGTGCTTGATAAAATAGCTGATTAGAAGTATCTAATTGAAGGTTAATTTACTTGCATAGACATGATATAGAAATAGTTAATTTACCTATATAGACATTATATAAAAATAATGTACACAACATTGGAAAGCTATGAAGGGAAGGTTTAAATATTCTTATATCAAATAGCATTAGCAAGTATTTTGGTTGTCCAATTATTCAAGGTAGAGTTAAAAGGAGCACCTTTTCGAGGTTGTTCTCAGGTCCCAAATAAAGTTAAGCGTTATGGAAAACTTGTTTCCTTTCTAGAGCAAGCAAAATAACTCTAATTAAGGCTAACTTGACAAGTTTTCCTCTCTTCATGTGATGAATTGCTTTAAGCTTACAAAGAGAAATAATAAAGACTTACATAGAATTAATAGAAATTTCTTATAGCTACCAAATATGAGGCTCGATGGAACCAAAGCATTTCCTTTAGTAGCTTGTGATGATGCTTACAGACCTAAATATGAAAGAGGCCTAAGAATTAGGAAGAATAAAGATGTTAATAGAGCTTCAATAGCTAAACTAGGTTGGAGAATTATCACTAATAATGATATCATTTGGGTAAGGATCTTAGGGGATAAATATCTTAAGAGCAACCAACTTCTTGAATTTCAAAAATTTGGAGAGATTCAATGTGTGGAAAAGAAATTATTAATCATAGAAAATATCTTTGGGACTTTATTTCAAAATGGTACCGGAAGTGGAATGATATAAAAGTTGGTTTGGAGAGATAATTGGTTTCTGTGGTATCTTCAGTTTTTCGCATTTTGGATGATGAGCATAATTACAATACATTAATATAGATCCCAAAACTTAGGAGAGTGATGATATTTGATAGAACAAATACCAGGTAAATAATGCCCTAGCTTTTAATACAAAACCCGGTGTCAAAAACGCAGCGGATCTTAGAGTAACTTCGATACCACCTCGTGAGGTCCAATTTACCGGGATCTATTTATCCATATTTAAGTTAAAAATATGCAAAATTACATTTAAAAACAGTCCGTAAGAGTTCAATCACGACTCTCTTACCATTATACGTGCAGAACTAAGGTGTTTTCAAAGTTTTACAAAAAGATTTATCAAGCATGTGGCCTTCTTCCGTTGGATCTGAATGGTGCGTGATATACACTGAAATGTTTTCCCATATAAGGTGAGTCACGCCTAGTAGAGAATATTTCATACGGAGGTTACTCTTCACCTAAGTGCATATGCAATGGTTATGTTCCACAATTCACATTCACATTCCTAGTAAAAACATGCAATTTTTACTATGGATTCCTACATGTCATGCCATGAAATGAGATGAGACTCAACTATGTACCATGCCCCGAGTCCTTATCGACTCCCATCACACCCGAGTCTTTATCGACTCCTATCACACAATGTCAAAGCCCATGCATGATAAAATTCATCATTTATGGATTACATCAAATTATCATTTTACAAAACAAATTCTTTTGTTTTCAAACCAAAAGCTTTTTGGATGTTATACCTCAATGATCATTAATATATAAAACTCATGTGTCTTTTGTGGGCAATGAATTTTTGGTGTCGCACCGCAGGTTTCGCACACCTAAACACTTTCACCGTTGGAATTATGTCTAACCACAAATACCGGGTCTTTCACCCGATGGGGGGTATCTATCATTGCTTGCTATTACCTGACACAAGTTTTTTTTACCACTTTATTCAACGTCAGAGCTCTATTGAATTAATAAGTCAGCGGTATCAACCATGATCATCACCAAACGCAGTGTTGATTTTCAACCATGCACTCACACTCATTCAATGTGATGTCTCCGTGCATATGCAATGCAATGCGTAATTGCATGTTATATCATGTCATATGTATAATGAATGCCACTTGGACAACACAATCCACATCCTCACCAGGTGTAATGGACAAATCACATTATATGACTTCCATACTACATTTCATTCATGTCAATATATTATGTGATGCCCCAAAACCCAAGGGTTTGTTGACCAACCGTTAACATGCGGAAAACTTGTGGATATCGGGTGACCTAATACCACACTATTATATCCTATTTACCGGGATCCATAATTTTAACAAAAATTGGACAGAGTCTCCTTTGTACGGGGAGCTCTATCCAAAATCTAACTTGTACAAAACATAACAACATGGCCCATCCTAGGCCCAATATAATACAATGATCTCATTGAGTTCACTCATGAGTAAAAAATGACCACACAAGGTCCATTTATCCATGTTCATTTAAACCATACAAAATTATATTTAAAACAATTCATAAGAGTTTAATTCTGTACTCTTCAAATATTACATTAGAACAAGATTGTTCCAAAATATTTTCTAAAATGATAACAATGCCATATATCGGGACTTCTTCACAATTCGAGCCTCGAATGAGCATCTCTTGGGTGTCTGTCATGCTGAAATGTTTAAGTATAGGGTAGTACTTGTGGGTAAGAGTGGCTTTCCCTACAAGGGTTATTTCCCACCTAAGTGCACATACAATGATCATGTTCTACAATTCACACATTCCAAACAAGATTATGCAATCTTAGGTTGGAATTCTACATACCATGAGATGAAATGTGACTTAACCATGTACCATGTCTTGAGTCCTCACCGACTCCCATCACACTCGAGTCCTTACCGACTCTTACCAAAGCCCATGCGTGATAAAATCTATCATTTCTGGATTACATCCAATGATCATTTTACAAACAAATTTATTTGTTTTCAAACCAAAAGATTTTTTGATGTTACACCTCAATGATCATTTATATTCAAAACCATGTGTCTTTTATGGGTAGCAATTTACGGGTTTTACTTGAGACTTTGCAAGCCTTTACTACACTTTCACGAGCTTTCATAATTTGGACATAACATGTATAACAAAAATAACTGGGGCTTTCAATAGAGGGGCTTTCACCCGAGGTGTCTCACACCCCCGCTATTACCCGACCTGTTTTCATTTTCATGTATACAACGGTGTAGTGACCACTGTTGGAGCGTTGTCCCCCTTTGTCTGAAACCCACGATCAAACACCAAACCCGGTGTTAATTATAACCGTACGCACACCCATTTTGTAACAACCCCCAGGCTGGCTGACCCGATTGGCGATCGAACTTGAAACCCGAGGGCGCCCAGGCGAAAACCATTAACCAAATCCGTTTATCAAAAAGCATTTCATTCCGAATCTTTGCGGAAAGCGATTTCAATTTTGGGCAAGCTCATAAACATTTTACATTTAACAAATGCATTTACAATAAAGAGGCTTCTATGCCTTTTCAAAATGATTTACAAAATAGATATTTAGGGGGTTCAAAATGTTTTACAAAATATCAAAGTTCAAAGAAACATGACTTGAATGCATAAAGTCGGGAGCATACTCCATAATTCCTTCTTTATGACTCAACCCTCTTGGAGTCTTGAGTCCGCTTTCGATCGCTATCCCTCCTCGGTGCACACTTTTGTGGTAAAACAATACGTAACATTTTCATGCTTAGTGGTTCTATAAATTCATTCTTCGATTTCGAGTTTAATTTAAATCATGCAATTTAACAATTCAAAAATTTTAAATCTTTTGGATGATCAATGTCAATACAATACATATACTTGTTTATCCTTGCAATGTTTATAAGTTCATTGATCATCCCAAATATACACTTTCATATTCAATAAATCATGCATTTCACAGTGTTCTTTTCATTTCAATTGGCAAATATGTTTTTCAATTCTAATATTTCACAATCTCAAATCAATTCAATTATGCTCACAAATTCAATTCACTTCTACAATTCAATTCGGGTTACGCATAGCAATTTAGCCTATGTTTCGGTATACAAAATATCGAGAATCAGAGCACGGTCCATTTGAGGCTGCGAGGCCGGTATAAAAGCAGTTTATAACACGGTGCGGTCCCGGGTTGATGGTAGTTATTAAAAATCAATTAGTGAACACTCACCGTCTACGGTTCCAAATTTCTTGATCGGAGTGACACATGTCTACAATCATTTAGGTACTACTATTTTAACCTTATTGGTGTACCAATACTTATCTTAATGCGGAAATAAGCGGGTTAACACATTCTATTGGGGCGTTCAAATCCTTTATAGCAAAATATGGTACAATATGTACATTTGTATAAGCAGTTCATTTTCAATAATCATCTGATTGTCGTATGCAAACATTTTAACGATCACTTTTCTCAAATCAATTAAATCAACTAAATATGCTTTCTTATGCATTTTAGAACAAATAGTTCAAATGCTAGCGAGAATGGAGAAGATAGAGCAAACCAAAATCGTAGCTTTGATTTCCGATCTTGAATCTCGACTTCAATGCGGAGCTTTTCACTCCCTCGTCGGCCTGACCAAATACAATGACAATCACATATTATTAGGTTATTCTAGGAGTTTTTTGAGTAGGTTTATGTCTGCCGATGCCCCCCTTCACTTGCAAAATTTTCTAGGGACACATGAGCCATAATTTGCTCATGCTTCCTTCAAGAAAATTTTAGCTCTATGAGTCTATTTTTAGTAAGAATTAGAATCATCTCATTTGGATCACCCAAACTCAAGTTACGTCATTTTAATGCCAAACTGGTTAGTATGCCCAGCTCACTCGGTTACCTACTGTTATTCCCAATTTCAAGGGTCTTAACTCCATAATTTGGTAATGATTCATTCTACTCATTTTAATTTATGGTTCTAAGGTTTTTTCTCCGACTAGAATCATCCCGATTTGGATACTTCAAAAGCTTCAGTTATTGCGTTTACATCCGAGACTACTCGGTGCAAGCGGGATAAACTATTCTTACACATAGCTCCACTTTGACAAATTTTTGGGTACTTTGGGGTAACAATTTGCTTACACTTCCTTCAAGTAAATTATTCCCCTAGAAGTCTATTTTACCCAAAATTTTGAATCACTCAATTTGGATGAGTGAAACTCAACTTATGGCCAAACACACTATATCAATATCCAAAACATAGCATAACCAGTGAGCTACCCGAGCTCACATTTAAGGCCGTATTTGGGAGCCTTAGAGCTACAATTTGCTCCTGGTCCCTTCTATATATTTATAGCCATATCTCTTATGGTTATTTACCAATTGGAATCACTTCATTTGGATGATTATAACTTAATCTATAACCAAAACAAGAACAAGGGTTTTTTACAAAATTTTGACAGCATTTCCTTTGAAAACTCAATATTTTCCCTTTTTACAAACACTACACAAAACCAATCCAAACCAACAATACAAAACAACCTCAAAACAATCCCAAAACTCATTTACAGTAGAGCAAGCTCTTTTTTATCCATTTGGGCTAACTCCAAACACAAGAACAAGGGGTTTGGGTTTATTTCTTACCTCAACACTCTTCCGTCTTCTCTTCCAAGTTGTTTGATCTCTTGGGAGCAAGAGATGGGAAGCAGGCCTATTCCTTTTGTCACACAAAACCTAACTCTCACACTACCTCTACTACTCTCACTCTAGATCCCTCAGCAAACTCTGGACATGCTTTTTGGCCTTTGTAATATCATTTAAGTGTGAGTGCAGTGTTTGGCGCCCTCCACGCTTAGTCTCATTTCTCATTTTCTACTATTTGGTTTTAAATATCTCATTTCCTCAAGGCCTTGTTTGGCTACACAAATGCATTTGGGTTAAGATTCTCCAGATGTATCTTAGCTCCACACTTATTCCTATTTACTTAAATCTATGTTACTTATATAAAACATGTTTACAATTATTGCCAGGTCCTCATTTTTCACATTTCAAATTTGTCATTTTTCACTTGGGTAAATTTCAGTGTAATCTTGTTCTCATTAGTATATTATATTTGCATTTTGGCTCTTAGGCGTATGTCGTTTATCACGATATTCATTTAACAATTCTCGAAAAATACAGTTAAACAATTTATACGAATATATAATAATTTTATTATAAATTCTAGAGATCTTTTAGAGCGTTACACATTTAAATGCGATAATAAGATGCATATGCTGATGTGATGTGTCATTTCCTTTTGCTTCACCATGTCACATACATGATGAATGTTATATGGTTTGGCTTTCCTACTCATGCATATCACCCATGCATCATGGACAATTATATCAAACGATCACACATTTCATGTCAACATATTTGCACACACATATATCAACATCAAGAAGTCATCAATAATCAAGCAATGACATACTTTATCCTCTAGGACAAATTGTGACATAGCATGTCCACAAATAGCCTATAAACAAGTCATGCAGTAATTAGCATCCATGCATGGCCATTGCGTATCAAATTGAGATGTGTATTGACCTCCAATCAATTACCACCAAGCATGTCACTCAAACTTAAGCAATGACAACTTGATCCTCAAGACTAGACATAGAGATGCCCACAAAACATTTTACACAACAAGCCATAATAGACTACAAAATAGTTCCGAACTCAATTCAGAAACTAGTCCCCTAACAATCCCAAAATCTAGACACAAACCATTAGCAGTCTAGGCATGTGCGATTAATGGACCATAGCAGTGTAGAGGTCCAATTTGGGTGATTCAAAAGCCTACATCAAGTTTACATATGCAACTATAATTTCCATGGAGAATACTAGTCCAAATTCCCTATTTTTCCAAACCGAAAATCAGTCCCAAAATTTGGACAGTGTATGGGGTCAAAACAGGGCAGCCTGTTGTAGTCCCGGAAAATGGACCATAACTTGAGTTATAGAGGCCCAATTTGGGTGATTCAAAAGCCTAACATAAAGTTCTCAGATACAACTACAATTTCCATGAAGGACACTAGTCCAATTTCCCTCTTTTTCCTGATCGAAAATCAGTCCCAAAATCTAAATAGTATGTAGGGTCAAAACAGGACAACATGTGGCAGTCCCAGAAAATGGACCATAACTTGAGTTATAGAGATCCAGTTTGGGTGATTCGAAGCCTAACCTCAAGTTCACAATTGCAGCTACAATTTCCATGAGGAACACTAGTCCAAATTCTATCTTTTTCTAACCAAAAATCAACCCCAAAATCTGGATATCATATAGGGTCAAAATAGGGCCCGGCATTCCCATTTGAAATTTAGACAAACAACTAAACCATGAACTGATTTTCAACCCAAACGGCCCCTGGGAGCTATAAGCGATTTTTTTTTACCCAAACAGCCCTTAGAGTGAAAAATAAACCAAAGTAGGAAAATTTTCTATCTCTTGGAGCGTAGTAGAACCAAAGGAGGTCTCAAGAACACCTCTTAATCCCGAAAATTTTGATTTCCCAAAATCTCCTTCCTTGAATCTTTGGTGAAATCCCTCCTTTTTGGTACTTACGCGTGTGACCCTGCGTCGAGTAGATGAACCACTTTTGGCCCAGCAGTGACATTCGACCAGAACTCCAGGGATCGGAGAAAGAAGGTTGAAATACTCTCTTTCTTTCTCTCCCTCTTTGCTCTCTATCACATTTCTTTTTTTTCCCCCAGCAGAAATTGTCATCTCCCTTTTGTCCAGTCCCTCACTTAAACTTAAGTGAGTGGTTCCTGTCAAACCACGTCACGTGGCTATTCGGATCGTTTATGCTTTCAGCTTGATTTATTTAAAAGTTCGATTTATTTAAATGAACTTTACTTAATTGTTTTCACTTTCGAGATTTTTCTTAAATCTGTTTAAGACGATAAGTCTCAAAAATCGTGAAAATCCGACTATTTCAGAATTCAACGAAATTTGTCTAAGTAACTAGATTTCGTGAGACAAATCCAACGGTGAGGTCTGTTTCATCATTCGAGATCTAGCAAAATTCCAGTTTTGCAACTTATACATTAACGACAATTTACCGTTTTGCCTTTATTTTTTAAATAATTCAAATTTTCTCGGGTTTTACATTATGCACGCATATATCACATCAACATACAATATGACATTCTATATTCAAACAATGACACACACACAATCAAGCCATGTAATGGTCATTTGCACATATAAACTCATCGCATGTCAATACATTAGAACACGCATATTTACATACAAGTCAAGCAATGACACTCTCAAACAAGTCATACAATGTCCCCGCAGCAAGCCACAAACTCAAACAAGTCATACAATGTCCCCTTTGCCTAGGCGAACATTCCCTTCGCCTAGGCGAACCGACCATTTTTAGCCTAAAAATGGAAAATAAGTCAAGGTAGGAAGAATTCTCTACCTCTTTGAGCATAGAAGGAACCTTAGGAAGCCTTATGGATACTTCCAAAACCTGAAACATTTGATTTTCTGAACTCCTCGCTTGGATCCTCGACGAAATCCCGCTTTTACGATACCCACGCATAGCCCTCGTTGATGCAATGAACTTTCGTTCTTGGCCCGACGAATTTCGACCAACAGAATCCGTAGATCGTAGAGAGAAGCTCTTGGGCCTCCTCTTTCTCTCTTCTCTCACTCTCACGTGAACCAATAGGAAAATGAAGTCCTTTCCTGCCCTAAGTCCCTTTTTGTCTTACAACTTAAGTCGTGGCCCATGTCGTGTCACGTGTCCACACCTACTCGGGTCCGATTTTGGCCCGAAGCAATTTACTTCGTCTTAGTTCAAGTTCAAATTATATTTCATGAATTTAACTCAAGTTATTTCCTAACTTTTGATATTTTTGTAAAGATCTCGTTCCTAGGAGTCACTAAACCACTGATCACCCTGAAAAACGTGAAAATCCGACTGTTTCGGAATTCATCAAAATTCGTCTAGGTAACTAGATTTCGCGTTATGAATCCAACGATGAGGTTCGTTTCGTCATCCGAGATTTAGAAAATTCCTAGGTTTTCAACCTGTACTATAACGATAAATTACCCTTTTGCCATTTTTCAGAAAAATTTGATTTTTCCTCAGGTTTTACACATTAATTTGGAGGCTAAAGTGCACAAATTCATAAATCATGAAACTAAGGAATGGAATATTAGTTCGTTTCAACTATCATTCCTCAAAGTGTACTAGCAGATATTAAAGCAATACCTATTCCTTGTAGTCCTATACAAGATAAATTCTCATGGGGTTTCTCTCAAGATTGAAAGTTTACACTTATGTCGGCAACTTGGGCAATAAGAAAGTCTTTAGCACTTCCTAGACACAAAATTTTAAATTGGATCTGAAAACTAAATTTGCTATCGAAAATAAAGGTTTTCCTTTGGGTGACTATTAGAAAAGGTTTTCCTTTGGGTGACTATTAGAAAAGCTCTTCCCAATTGTGATTTTCTAACCGTTAGAATGATTGAAATTACAAACACTTGCTATCTTTGTAATAAGAATAACGAGAATGTTGATCATATTTTTAAAGTTTGTACTTTTGTCCTAGGTATTTGGGAGTGTATTAAATATAATTGTCCTAATCGTCTCTTTTATGAAGGTAATTTCCTTTCATGGCTTGAATTGGTTTATAAATACTATAAAACCCATTGTAAAATTTTCAAACAACCAATGGAAAAAATTGCTATTATCCTTTGGAGTATTTGGACACATAGGAATCGGTTGGTGTTTAGGAAAATCAAACCTAAACCATTTTTCATCATCAAGAAAGCTACCTCATATTTCCAAAATCTTAACAAGCTTATGAGTGATGATTACCTTATCAACGAAGGATGTAATGTCCCTCGTAAGTTGAAAGATGGATTCAATAGATTCCTTCTATTTATGAAAGATTCAAATTAAATTTTGATGGTTCAATAATAATATAAGTACTTCAAGTTGGGTTATTAGAGATTCCAATGGAAGTATCAAGGTGGCAGAAACTAGACATTTAGACAATGCTTCAATAATTATGATGGAATGTGTAGCTTTGAGGGATGGTATTCTAGTTGCAACATACAATGGTTTCTCAAACCTGAAGATTGAAGGGAACTTTAAAGTAATTATAGATTGTTATAATAAAAAAGGTAGTTCACCTAATTCAATTATACTACTTATGGAGGATATTTGGAGACTTTCTCATAATCTTAATATTTACAATTATTATCGTATGGTAATTTCCAGGGATGTTAAAAATTTTAGTTTTGAAAATTAGTGTGGTTTATCCTTTAACCAGATTTGTAAATTTTCTTATTCGTAGTCTTATTTCACCAAATAAATTAAAAAAAAAGAAGAACAAACGGTACTCTAAAGTTTTATTTCTAGTGTTTGAATTCTTTTTAAAGGAATTTCAAGTGATTGACTTAATTTATATATTTTGAATATATTTATAAAATGTAGAAGATAATTTTTTTTTAACCAATTTAGCAATCATTTGATTTTTAATAAATGAATATCGACACATGATTGCAAATGAAATAATAAAGAATATTTATTGCATGAATAAATATTTGTACATAATATTTATATGAATATCGTTATTTTATTTCATCCATCCGTATCGAATAGTAAAAAAAATCTATTTATGATAAAATAAATATTCTTGGCCTGAAATCACATATTTACTTCTTTTCATCATTTTGTTTCTCAATAAAATGATCATTCCACAAGATCTCGGTTTTATTTGTTTTTTCGTGTTTTAATCGTCATCTTGATGCAGTGTGCGGTTGTCGTCATCTGGGTGCGACGTTTCTTTATCGTTGTGATGCGGCTTTTATTTGTGTGATAACAATTCAAACGAGAAAAATAGATACAATTAATGATAAGAAATCAAATTAATAGTCACTAACATGTTGCAAAACTAAAATTATAAGGATTCTAATGACAATAGTAATATAAAATATGTATGCTCAACTATCAAATGGATAGGCTTTAGGCCCAATTCGGTATCTTGTGCGTATATGTTGTTTAAGTAAATACATGATTTTAGCGATTTTGATTTTATATTTCTATCGATATATTGCTAGTTTGAATAAATAAAATTCATTTTCTCTTCAAAAAGAAAATATCATCATAAATCATTTTTTAATAAAATATCGTGATTTACATTTATAGTGTCATAGGCAATGAGAGTCATTATCATTAATGATAAAGTCAACCGTGATTTCTTTAGTAACTTTTTTTTGAAGCTGTAGTTTCAAAGCTTGTTAAAAAATAGTGTTTTTTATAATAACGTTTCAAAAAAAAAAAACTACGATTGCTCAACCAACGCGGCCTGCCTAATTTATGTTTGACAAAAAAACTTATATTACACTAAAAATAAGGAAAAAATAAGTTTAAACATTAAATTAAAATAATGAATATGTTGAATATCTCAAATCCTTTTTACTTCATTTGCCTATGTATTCGTGATTTCTTTTGTATAATAAATATGTGTTATGGTTATCCTATCTATCTATAATACTTTAAATACGGATGTTTAATATATTTAATATTTTAAGTTAATAAAAAAAGAATATGAGTTAAAACTAGTGAGATAAATATTATTTAAAATAACAAGAAACATATCACTTTGATGATTAAAAATAATTAAAATAAAATTGAGTAAAATAAAAACTTAACTACATCACAGTAATAAATAAATAAATTTAATAATCCAAGAACAATTTAACTTAAAGTGAATTTAAAATAACAATACTTTAATCATTTTAGGAAATTATGTTTTTAGGTAACAAGGAAATAAATTAAAAATGGGTCTTGATTCAGTAAAGTGCTGTTTAGAGATTTTTAGTTAAAAAATTGGCAGCACTCAAACAGAGCCACACAGTTTGGGCAAAGTGATATTGGCTCAATTTGAATGCCACTTGGATAAACAGCACACTTTGTTCAGAATATTTTCCCACCCATTTCTTAATTTATTTCCCTTGGCCACCTAAAACAGAATTTCCCCTAATTTTTAAGTTTGAAATTTCATCGATACTTATAATTATTTCTTACAGTTAGTTCTCTGGTGTAATTTGATTTTGAAAATTTGATTTTATTTCCTATGGATGGGTTGAATTTTTTGGGCCCTTCAAATTCAAAATTCAACCCCCACTTATAATGGTCACATCCTGGTTATAAAATTTTGAGAATCCGTTAGATATGCATTCTTTGCTTATTGGGTGCTTTAAGTGGGGATTCCAAAATTTTGAAGAGTCTTGACCATTTAAAAATAAGCATGTAATTTTGGACATATATTATTAATATTATTATTGTAGATCCACGTGATTGAATGGGGCATAAAGCATGAGAAAATGGGAAAAATATGGCTATTACTTTGTAATTTGTTTACTCCATGTGCACAATTTTTAATAATACCCCAACAGGTTTGATTATCTGTGAAATTTTGACTAGGGTATATTCACTTCACTCCATCAATTCCCTTGCCTTGGGCCAGCCAAATGGACTTGCAAGAGACATATTAAGCTTATTAAGGAGGTTCGAATTGATAGTTGAATCACCCCCGATAAGCTTATTAAGGGGGTGCTTGGTTGAATCGATAACTGATTCATCCCCAATAAGCTCTTATAGATGGTCAACTAACTATCATCTAATAATTGTTGATTAGAACTAAACAACTCTTGATGGAAAAGAGCTATGATCGTAACTTATTCTGATCCATTCGTATTAAAATATCCAAGTTCCCTTTTTGATCCTTATATCCTTATTTACGTAAAAGACTATTCACTGTATCGTATACATGTAAGTCGTCAGCCTCTTTCCTAATCAACTAACTTCTTAAGTAGTAATTTATAATCGACTATTTAGCGTCGACTATTCGTGTTAAATAAGCTAAATATTGCATGTGAAACACCATCATCATCATCATCATTCTTTGCTGCACCATTTTATTTTCTCAGCCATTAGAATCCAAACTCTCTCAGCAATCACCTCTATCACCCATCCCCATCCCTACACAATTTTTAATTCTCTCCATACAACCATCCAACTGCACTTATCTTCCTCTCAACCCAACAGCCAGCCTCTCTTTGCTCTATACAATTTTGCCTTCTCACTTATCAGCTGTTTTGTCAGACTCAGCATTAAAGAAGGGTAGAGATAAGTATGATCCACCTAAAAAGGTAAGTTGTGCTGGCAAAGGGAAGTAGTAGCACCACAAGAAGAAAAAACCACAGCCCTCCATATCCATGGTCCCACAAGCAATTTGTCAATTCAACAAGTGGGCATGTTAAATGAGAAAATCCCAATTCATATAATGAAATTGATGATTGTGACGATGAAATAGGATGATTCAGGGTTCAGCATGGCTAACATGTAGCCTTCTAAGGACCACAATGGGATGCCACCTGCACTTTTCTTTCCTGCTTTTGGATGGGGTCAAAAGGAAAAAGGCTAAAGGAAAAGCACAAGACAATCAACATGTTTTGGATCTGGAAAGAAAGCAGCTAAAGTGCAATATTCACCAGACATCATGAGACCCATAACCAAGATCTACTACCAGAGGTGAAAGGTAAAATTCCCTTTCACAATCAAACAATGCCTCAAGGAATAGGAAATTTTTATTCAAAAGGAAAACCATATCGCACTACAATGGAGCGGGCGGGTATCGATCATTCTGAAAAGCTAAATAAATAAAATGGGAGAATCTAAGTTTCCCTTGCTGAACTGGACATGAACAAACAGAAATAGCAGTAGCTATGGAAGCAGCAACGCATTGAACGGAAGATAATCTAGATATCTTATCATTTCAATGGGAAATGGCACCTGATAGTAAGCTTTTAACCAGAGCCGTTGAGTTCAACAGCTTTACTCTTTGCCATCAGCAGCACGAAGTGAGCCTAGCTGAACCGGGGCCTGGGTACCCACCACCTTGGATGACCCATAAATAGAAAGATCAACACCCTGAGATTTCTCTTTCTCAATCTGTTCCTTGATCCAGAAGTATGTAATTCTTAGCCCATCCTATAAAACAAGAAATTCAAATATGACCTGATTAAGTGGGAAGTTGGAGGAAAACTAGGCAAGGAAACCATCAAATCAAAGGCTTAACTATGAATTTCAGTTACTTCCCTAAGCTTCCACATATATACTTGGCTTTTATAAGGCTGACCATTTGCATAATACAGATCACAGTTCAAAAAATCCTTGTAAGAAGGCAAGTCCTGCTTTGTTATATAAGTACCTTTAATTTCATTGTCGGAGCCCAACCAAGCTTCTCTTTGATCAGTGTGTTGTCTGAGTTACGACCACGCACACCCTCACGGGCTGGAATGTGATGGATAGGTTTTACGTTCTCAAAGCTGAGAACAATCTCGGCCATCTCATTCATGCTAACCATCTCATCACTTCCAATGTTCACTGGCTCCCGGAAGTCTGACTTCGTCAGCCTGAACACATATCGATTCCAAGATGAGAAATCAATGAGAACACCCATGTATTCCAAATTGAAGAAATAATACTAGTTTTCAATAGTTTGGATCTATAATTTATGAGGACTCATTTTCTTAGGAGAGGAACAGTTGTTATCATGGAAAAAAAAAAAAAACTATAGAGCTTGCTAAGGACTGTGTGCTCCTTTTCAGTAGCTTGAAACTCTGAGTCAAACAAATGTTAGTCGGAGATCTTACAACAGTACAATAAGACGCATTCAAGAGACTTCTTAGAAGAAGAATAAATATGCCGATTTAAAGGAGAATCTCATTATTTTATTTCCACTTCTGAATTGTGAAAGATTTGTGGAATTTGAAATTATGTCAGACTAAGCACCTCAAAAAGAAAAGTGAGTTTTGGTCAAATGAGCATCAGAAACAGCTGGTGTTGCTCACCTAAGAACACCTTCAACGCATTCATCAATGAATGTGAAAGAACGAGTTTGAAGTCCGTCTCCCCACATCTCAAATTTGTCAGTGGAAGTTTGAGCTTTTCGGCAAAAAGCAGCAGGAGCCTTCTCTCTTCCGCCTGCGACAAATATACAAAAGCGACAAAATGACTAAAATCCATAAACATGATTCAGAATCCAAAGCAGCCTTAATAACCCGCTCTGCAATTGGCTCCCTAGCATTGACAGTGAGCATGAGACAAGATTGCGAACACATTTAGGAATTATGGAGCTTTTAATAGTATACCTTTCCATGTTCCAAAAGGTCCATAAATGTTATGGAATCTTCCAATACGGCATTCAATTCCAAAGTCTTTGGTGTAATGCTTACACAACTCCTCAGTAGCAAGTTTCTCCAATCCATACGCATCTTGAGGCTAAAAAACAAGCAGAAAATTAAACTCTCCCAAATACTTTACAAATAAAAAAATTCAAACAGAATCCATATTCCCCAACCTTAAAAACTAACTAACCTCGGCAGGCCATGCATCAGACTCCTTCAAGCTCACATTAGTTTCCAACTGCTTAAATTCAGGGTAGATACAAGCACTAGAGGCATAGAAGAACCTGCACAACATTGAATAATCATATATTAGGGAATTTTCAGGACCAGAAAAAATTCATAGTAAATTAACATCTCATATGCCGAGTTCATGAAACCAATTTTCATATCAAACGGAGAACTTAGTCAAAACCAGTTAAGAACAAATCCCCAACACAACAGACCTCGTCACCCCATTGATCCTAGAAGCCTCGAGCATGTTGAAGCTGATCATTGTGTTATTGTACATAATAACTGAATGGTTGGACTGAATGAACCCCATTCCTCCCATATCAGCAGCAAGGTTAAACACATGATCAACTTCAGTAGTGACCTTCAAGCAGTTTTCCATCACCCGGAGATCAACAAGATGGAATTCATGACAGAACATATCTTCAGGCATGTGTTCGTTCTTCTTCCAGTCGGAAGCAATAATGTAGTGGCCCTCAGCCTTCAAACGCCGAGCAATGTGAGAGGCAATAAAGCCACCAGCACCAGTGATAGAAATTCGGAGCTTTTCAGATGGCCAATATGGTTCCCTCTCAAGCTCCTCATAGGTGTATGCACCATAAGCAGTTCTATCAGTACTCCCCATTCTGCAATAAGCCGCTTAATCAGAGAAGCCCGAAGAGTTTACAAGCAACAATAGATTATTAATATTCTTTATCTACTTCAGATTACTAAGTTAAACATATCAAGCAGGAAAAACAAATAGAAACCCAATCCCTGCAACCATAACGCAATTCTGTTTCTATAAATAAATATAGAAACAGAAGTAGGAGATACTGATATGAGAAACAGAATCAGAATTTGAATCTCAAACAGGTACCATGATACGGATGCAAGAAAGAACAAATATATTAATTATCAAAAGCAAACCAAAACAAGAAAATAATAATAATAGCTATGAAAGAATAAAGTAACACCAAACTACTAGAACAAACAGAATCCAGATAAGGTTGAATGAATACAAACCAAGTAAAGTGACAATTGCATCATGTCTTTCAGATGGGTAACAATAAATTAGAAAGCAAGTTCTAAATAATAAAACACAGCCAAGAATTACATAGGAGGAACACGCACAGAATAATAATAGTCAATCAAAACAACAATAAAATAATCAAACATATTCCATTGGATATACCAACAATAGCATGAAAAGCAATTTTTTTCATTCTGGTTAGCCTAAGAAAAAGGGGGGAAAAACACTAATAGAAGAGAAATTTCTCAGAAATTGAACTTAGCAGACGAACCAAATTAACACTGTAAGGAAGTTTTCTTTAAGAACGTCAACTAATGTAAACAAAGGTTGCGATGTCAGCACCCCAAACGCATCATGAGAAACACCACCAACCACCCCCCTCCCCCCCTCATTGCAAAAAAAATACAAAATCCTTCCAGAGCATGAATCAGAAAACGAAAAGAGGGAATGCGACCAGACGAAGCACGAAATCTGCCTACACCTACGTGTTCTCTCCTGCCACCTCTACCTACTTCTCTCAAACAGGTGTGAGGAAGAGTACCCAGAAATAAAGAAAGGCCACTAAAGGAGTAGTTTCAAATAGCTGGAAGAAAACTTCCACAGACATCATGCATACGCAAACCAGAGGAACATAGCATTGAGAAAACTGAGATATTGAAAGAAACCCATTACCTCAAGATTTAGAAGAAGAAGTTGATATGGAAAGGCTCAAGAGTGAATGGTGGTGAGGTTATAAGCTCTTGTCACGCCCCTCTTATATATAAAACCCAACCCCTCTTCGAGGGGCACCGACAAAGTACAGTGAGAGGAGACATTTCGGAAAGTGTCGCTTTGTGAGAGTCCTATGAGAACAGATTCAATTGGGAAAATATTATTAATTTGTTCATTTTCCTTTCTCAACTGGACCAAATGGATTTTTGTAGATTGAGTGGCGAACTAAAATAAAATAAATGTTATTGTTGTGAATTTCAATAACCTTTGCCATTTGGAACGGGAAAGTACACAGAAAAGAAAATAAAAAGAGAAATAAAGAAAATGTGGAAAAAAAAAATTAGAAGAATTTGATTTTTATTAACTTTTTTTTCTTTTTTTAATACTTTCTAAGTTACAAAGAGGCTTAATAATGTCGTTTTATGGAGCAGCGAAGAAAGGGTGCACTCATTGTTATAGAATCTCTTGTTGATAACTATTTTTAGACTAGTTTTTAAAAAGAAATTTAATAATTTCATTAATTTCATCTAATAATATATAAATCAGCAGTAAAATCGAAATCGTTGAGCTTATAATAGATGAAAGCAACGTTGATATATATATTTGATAATTGAGTACATATATTTAATAGGTAGCTTTACATTGACAAAATAAAAAATTATAATAACTTATATATTTAGAGTTATTTTGAATTTAACTTACTTGTTTTTAAACAACTATTTTAAGTATTTATTTTAAAAGCATGCCAAAAATTAAAGGAAAAATATGTTTGGGATTGGTAATAATTTTGTTTCTTTTCATTCTAAACTGGAATATACCATTCACGTTTTCTATTCCAAGTGGCCTAATATACAATTCATAAAATTAAAAATTTACAATAAGCTTTATGTGAATAAATATAGTATTTTATTGGGAAATAATATAGTAAAGAAAGAGACATTTTTTCTGCAGCTGGGTATTGGATTTATCATTTATGTAGCGATTCACGTGGGCAAAACTTATGACCAAAGAGAAAAAGAAAGATTTAGAAGAGTGGTGAAAATGACATCTGTTTGCTTCCACCAAGAAATTACTTGGAAAACGCTTTCCCAATTCTACTATTAGATAATTAAAAAACCCCTATTTTTTCTCTCTCTCTTATTGTCTTTTTTTATTTTTTATTTTTTTATTTTTTTGAATAATATTTGAAAAAGTATTTGTTGTTTGGTTATAAAGTAAAAGATGCCAAAAAAAAAAAAACTCCAAATTACCCTCTGTTATGACAATAAATTGAATAATTATGATAATAATTATAGTAAATTATGATAGTAAATGCAGAATGTTATGGTAATAGTTTATATTCTACCATATTATTATAACAGTGTTATTTACTATCATAACAAAAAGGTAGATTTCAGATTTTTTTTTGGTATTTTTAACTTTTAGCCAATCGTAATTATTTTTAAAAGCAGAGGCCTCTATTTTCTTTGTGATCAAAAACACGTATAAATATTTTTATGAACGTATGAAACCTACGTTTTATTTTTTTGTTGGTTGTTAAGAAAGGGAATAAAAATTAGTAAAAAAAGTAATTATTGGGGTGTTGCTATGGGCAAATGTTAGGTTGATTTTGATTTTATGTATTAGTTTACAGTTGGGATGGAGGAAATAAATGTGATTTATTTTCATATAATTCCAATTTTGAAATGGCCCCTAATTCCTACCAGCCTTTTGTCATATGTGGAATCCTTCTTTAATGATCCCAATCCCATAGAGAAGGGGGGGCCTAGGGATGAATCATGGATAGTGGGAAGTATGAGATTGATATTTGATTATGACCTTAACTTCAATCATATTTGCATCCCCAAAAATTTGGATAATGGGTTTGGGGAGGTTTTTTAGTTTGGGTTTTAAAAGGGCCTTTAATTTAGCCATAAATGCTCCTTTAGATGAAGGTGATTTTTTAATGGGTCATAAAAATAGGAAAAATGCTATGGTTAAAAAAAATCTCAAATAATCCAAATTGTGTGTGTATATATATATAAGAATAAATCCTAAAATACTCTTTTCTTTTTTTTTCATTCCCTGCATTTACATATATAATGAAAATGAGGGTTATTTTTATAAGAAAATAAGAAAAATATTTTCATCAAAATGGAACTAAAAATCAATAAAGGTTATAAGTTTGAAATTGGGTTTTCAAAAGGTCTTTTAATTAAATCACCATTTAGATTTTAGATTTTAGTCGTGAGTTCGTAATTTAAAAAAAAAAAAAAAAAAGATGGTGTTTTGTTTTTTTTCTTATCTTGAATAGAACTTTTTTGAGAACTGTCTTGAATAGTCTTTTAATAGCGTTAAGTATTAAGTTGTTTGTTTTGCGTTAGGTAGTGAATAGGGATGACATTGAGGCGGATTATTTTGGGTCCGTCTCATTATACGTTAACTAATAGCGCGGGTTTAATTTAATCTTAATCGGGTTTTTATCGGGTTTGAGTTTATTTTGAATCCAGGGACGGGTTCCGACGTTGTTACTCTATAAAACCGAGAGAAAATTAGAAATTTTCAAAAATAATGAAAATGTTAATAAAAATAATAGAATTACCATAGGGTTCGAGAAACTAGAAAGTCTCTAGATTTCGGATGATGGCAGATTTCTTGTAGTTAAGTGCGTCTCGTAATCTAGTGACAGAGAAAAGTTTCGTCGGGTCGAGACAAGCGAAAATTTTTAAGTTTTCACGAGTGATAAGTTGTCGGTGTTTCGAGGTGAGATTTTTCTGAGATTTCGAAAGAAGTCGAGGAAATGAAACGAATTTAAGTTCATTAAAATAAGCGAATTGAAAGAAATAAATTGTTTCGAGGCGAAACTTAGGACCCGAATGAAATAATATGAATAAATTAGCATTAGAAATAATAATAATAAGCGTACGATTAAATTTTAAAAATAATTTTTTATTATTTTATTTTTATACTTTAATATAAATAATAATAATTATTATAATGTTTAATAAATAATTTATAAAAATTCATAATATTTTTATTTTTATGAAAAATATTAATTTTAATATAATAAAAATAAAAAAGCAAATATAAAAAAATTAAAATTAAAAAATAAAAACAAAAATAAAATGTAAACGGTGAGGTTTGAGAATTTTATCAGCGCACATGCTGTTTAATTTTTAAATGAAACCAGTTTGAGAATTAAAAAAAAAATAAGCGAATGGGATTAGTGGAGGCTGTCGTCTGAGAGCCTCAGTTATTAAATTCTGTAGTTGTGTATATTGCTAGCTCTTGCACATTTGTCAGATGAATTGAGTTTTTCTTGTACATAATGAAAAATGACTACGAAGATAGAAGAGTCGAATATTTGTTTTACGATCGGGGAAGCTTTTTAAAAAAATTTTGATAAGTCGTGGAATTTAAAGCAACGTTTTATCTTTGAAAGTTATTTAGTTTCGGTATTAGAGTCGAAAAGCGAAACCTGGCTACAAGTGATTGATAGATGGATGGAAAGAAGAGTTCACACTTCATGATGATGTTAATATGATTGATTATGAACAATATTTTATTTTCCATCAAAAGTTTCAAAATATATCTGAATTTGTAGTCATGGATTCTTGTGTTTAAAGCTATATTTCTTATGTGAAACCAATATTTACTCCACTCATTTGTCACATGAGTGTCATTTCATCTGATTATTGCCTTATTATTATTATTATTATTTTCTTTAATTATTTTGTGGCAGAGTGTAAAGTAATAAGATATATATTTGGGTGGTGATAGAATTTAAATTCATATTTAGAAGTATGGACCACATGAACGGATAGAGAAGAGTGAAGTGAAATCAGGGTGGGGGAGACGAGAGAAAAGGACAATAGGGGATAGATACTCAACCAAGTCTAGATTTATTATATAAAAGAAAAATAAACTCATAATACAAATATTTTTAGCTTGAGATACGATCAGCGCATCGGTGTTCTTTGCAGCGTAAAGTTATGTGCAATAAGGGAGAAGCTCGTGACTTAAATGTCGATTCGGCGCATGTGGAGCCAGGTCATCTGGCGAAGTCGAGCGTTCGCGACGGCATTCATTTCTAAGTGGCTACATTTTTGTTAGCATTCACTAGAGACACATCTTTGGTGCTTGTTAGACCAGCCTCTTAAAATGGCTGCTCTAGGTAACCCTCTCATATTACGTGTCGACTCTTAATAAAAGCGCCGCGATGATAGGTACTTGAAACACGTCGAAAAACCAATCAAGATCGATGAAATAGATGGAAGAACTCGTCAAGCTTCGGTACTATTACGCAACTTTATGTGGAGCAGATGTAGATAAATATATGGCTTTCTAACTTTTTTTCCTTTTCTTTGTTTTCATTTTTTTCAATAATAAGTCTTTGGTCTTTTTTATGGTTATCTTTTCTATGATAACAAGTGTAATAACATAACATGATCAATGAAACGATGTTATGTGTATGAATTAATAATGAGAATACCATGTATGAATGAATCAATAAGATGGTGTCGGTTCCCCCCACAACCTCCCTAGCCATATGACATCACTAAGTAGTATAAATTGATAGGCTTGTAATGAGGATGATAAGAGATTTTTTTTTTTAGAGCAATCAAAGAGAATATAAATTGCGGGAAACGTTAGACTTTTCGAGGATGGCTTCAATCTCAAAGGGGCGCCCGAGCACTACATGCATCCCTTAGGTTGAGAAAGAAGCCTGAACTTATACCATTATCGAAAATTTATCATACATTCGATGTATGATAGCATAAGCTATATACCACAAATATTCTTATTGTGTCTTGTAGAATTGTAGAGAGCGAAAGCAGTGGCAGCTACTTAGAAGCCCAAACGAAATGGCTCGCGTCAGTCGGGATTGACTGAATCACAGATTTATAACGACTCGATAAAATCTGTGTAGATATTATCATTTTGAGTTAAAAGTACTCAAACTTTAAAACGTGTCAATTCAGGTTGAGAAAAGAAGCCGTGTTATATAATCTTAGAAAATTTCTCTCTCATTTATTTGAGGATGTGACAAATAACCTCGAAAACTCCTAGGAATATTAGAAGCATCCTGCAACAAGACATGTAGGGAAGATTAAGACCGAGGAAGGAAAATCCTAGAAGCTAGTGGGTTTCCCCCTCCTCGATTAAAAACAAAGAAAGAAAAAAAAGATGGTGTTGGTGTCATTTGTGAACCTAAATGATTGAGCGGATATAAATGTACCAACAATACATCTATTTGCCAAGTACTAATTCGTCCTTTTCAATTTGACTAAAAAAATAGTAAAATAAAGACTTAACTTGAGGGGCCCTAGGGTTATCCAGTTACAAGTGTACGAGAAAAATATGGCAAAAAATGAAATCTTGTACAATCAAAAAACCTGCACAAAAAGAAAAACGAGGAAACTTGTGTTTCAAGTCATTGATTTAGAAATAATTATAAAAAATAATAAAAAAATGCAAAATACAAGAAAGTCATTGATTTAGAAATAATTACAAAAAATAATAAAAAATACAAAATACAAAAAATAATTATGCTTCAAGTTTGAGAAATTATCTAGCAGTAGCTTAATAAATTATAGGTATTCTGTGACAATGTAAATTATGAATAATGATGTCTTGGATAGAGATATCGCCTGATTTATTAGATAATACAATGTGAAACCAAGTTTTACTCGCGAGTCGATATCATGTGCCAGTTATAGATTTATCAAACCAAGTGTTTTGAAAATCTTGAGTCAAATCTAATTAAGTTATTTAAGCCTTATTTTTTTAACTTGTTTAGCAATAAGGCATATGAGTTTATACTAACCAATAACTTAGAGAAGCACAGGGATCTCTTTGAAATTAACATTATAAATCAAGTAAAATAAAGACGTAACTTGAGGGACATAGGTTATCCAGATAGAAGTGTATGAGAAAAATATGGCAAAAAATGACACCTTGTCCAATTAAAACCCCACTTGGGCAAATAAAATATGGAAACTTGTGTTTCAACCCATCGATATAGGAATAATTACAAAAAAAAATGTAAAATACATAGTTCAATACAATTTCATAAAAAATAATTGTGTTTCAGGTATGATAGTATCTAAACAATACCTTAATAAATTGTAGATGTTATCTTGGCACTAGTCATTATAATAGTACCTTGGATAGAGTTAATACACATAAGTAGTGTTTGGTAAAGGCGGAGATGAGGAGGGATAGGTAATTTTGGACAAAATTAGTGAAGTCAGGCGTTTGTTAGATGCGGGGGTGTAGCGGGGACGAAATTAGTGAAGATGAGTTGTTTTTGTGCTTGGTTTTTTAGCACGAATTAGTGGAGTGCAAATCAGGGATACTTGGGGACAAAAAATATTTTATAGTTTTAAAAAAATAATTAATGTAACTAAAAGAAATTTAAACAAAAATTTATTAATTAATATATTATCAAATAACTAATAATAAATACATGAAATAAAAAAATAGCTTAATATATTATATATGATATAATATATTATAAATACCTAAATTTAACAATATATAAATTAGAATATATATTATCCCGAAAATATATTATGAATTTTTATAAATTATTTATTAAAAAAAATTATAATAATAATTATTATTTATATTAAAGTATAAAAATAAAATAATAAAATTATTTTTAAAATATAATCGGAGTAGGAGAAACTGTGTATTATTTTGGATCACATGATTCGTATTGTTTAAATTCAGGCCCCAGTTCTAAACGATTTATTTCTTTTCGGGTTCACTTTATTTTTAAATGAACTTAGGCGACCAGATTTCCCAACAAGGATTTTAATAAAATCTTTTGTCGCAGAAATCGTGACAACTTATCACGGAAAATCGAGAAAAAAATTTCGACATGCAAGAATTATTGAAAGCTTGCAGGTCACTGAATTTCGTGAGCAATTTACTTGGCCTTCGATTCGTTTAAATCATCAGAGATCTGAAGATTTTAGGATTCTCTGACACTTTATAATGATTTATTATTTTTATTAACATTTGTCATTTTTGAGAGCTCTAATTTTTTTCGGGTTCTGAAGAGTAACAATACTGAACAGTATCGGTTGAGAAAATGACCCAAACCTATTAAAAACCCGATTAAAATTAAATTAAACTCGTGCCGTGGGAACTGAAATTTGGGCGAGATAAAATAATATGTCAGTTGCCGTGCTACTTCTTCTGCAATGTTAAAAAACAAACAACTTAATACTTAATCTTTATTAAGTCTTATTCGATATTAATTTCAAAAAAATTAAATGTTAAGTAAAAAAAACAAACAGCGCGCGGTAGGTATGTACCCAGCGATAGGGTAAAAGTCCGTAATTTTAATACGGCTATCACGGCAGACCAGTATTAAATTTGTCTCAGTCTGATCCGACCCAGATTAGTCGGTCAGAAGTGCAAAATTAATCATAACTTGTCATAATGCCAAACATGTTCTGATTATTAAGGTCACTCTTACTCGGTACATATATCTTAAACACAATTATTTTCTATGAAACTATACCAAACCATATATTTTGCATTCTTTATGCTTTTGTCATAATCATTCCCAAATCAATGTGCTGAAACATAAATTTCTCGAGAAAAAAAACTATAGTTGGAAAGGACTCAAGTTCCTTCCAAAACAATTTGTATTATTTCTCTAATGAACTCTACTGAACCCAAAAATTTTCTCCTTCTTTCTCTACAAGCCTATACATTATATATTAATTTGGGGAAAACATGGTAGGTCGCTCTGAGTGGTTTGCAATTCATGATGTAATCTTTCGCCATTAGTGGGATAAGGAGTCATAGGCGACCAGCGCCAAGAGACTCCTGACTGTCCATGCATCCCACGCTACTAAATTATGACTATTTCCTTGATCTTGAGGTGACTTGGTCCAAAGGTCCCATTCTTGATATCTCTTATGCCCGAGGTTGTCGAAGCAGTAATATGCCTGACCTATATGAGTCATCTACCCAACAACCATTCACATCGGTCAATTAAGTTATCATCTAGGTCGTATTTGGGTTTTGGCTAGACTTGGGTCACTAGCATAAGATTATCATGTGAAGTACAGCTTATCCCATTCTACTAGCCCCCCTAGCGTCGTTGCAAGCCATTAGGGCTGGAATGATGTTACACGCTTCGATCTTTGTGCACCGTCTGAGCCATGATTGCTCTTACGCCTCCACAATCTTGCTTTATGCAGATGGCGGTTCCTAATAAGGCTTCGCAATTGGCGTGTTCATCAATACGACCAGCGCTTTTAATGTTGGTTTTGAATGTCCCACCCACAGTGATGATATCTTTGAGTTTAAATATCTCCCAAGTTCTCCTTTGGAGGATTTCTTACCTGTGTTATCGGAGAGCTCTTCTATTATGTTTCTATATTTTTCTGGGTTGCTCCTCTGCACTGGTGTCTTTTGCATGGTGTCAATCCCTGTTCTGCAACCATTTGAAGGTAAAGATGAACTTTGATATGGAAATTTAAAAATTGTTAGCCTTTGGTGTCGAGAATTAACCATTTGGTGGTCTACGCAATTTTTTTTGGGTCTTCTCCTTTAAAAATGGGATGAGTTACCTAGAGGATTTTCTGAGCTTCATATGGTGACAAGGCACTGGAGATGGCGGAGGAAGATAATGTTGGAAGGACAAGGACCCGTCCTCAACCTCTTATGAGGACGTTTCTTTGCGTGTTGAAGCTGCTGGAGTCATAACGTGGCTCATACTTGTTGGGGAGTCCAGGGCAGACGCATTTTGGAAGAAATTTTCCTTTCCTCCCAATGTCTAGGTTTCGTTTTCTTCCTCGAGACCTCGTTTGCAACTGTGCGGAGGGAGGAACGAGAGAATGAGCCCGATATATTGGTGGAGGTTCATATAAGTGAGGGGTTGAGGTTTCCCCCTTCCCCCTTAGTACACCAGTTTTTCCACTTTACCCGTCTCAATCATATTCACACCCACGAGAACATTATACAGGTTCTGTTAAGGGCGTGCGTACTAAATCGAAAGTATGAAGTGCATTTAGGTTTGGAGGAGGTCCTTTATGCATACTCCTTAAAGCGACATAAGCTTGGGAGGTATTACCTCATTGATGACACTAAACTATTGCAATTAGTAACTAACTTGCCCACCACCAACAAGAACAAGCCATAGGTGAGTGTGTTCTTTGTTTGAACAAGGGGTGTAAGGATCTATGCTCAGAGTTTCAGATAAATACGGTTTGATTCGAATTACGGTGTAGGGATTTAAGCCCTATTCTACCCCTACCTTGATGGTTCGATTAAAGGGAAGGTACTTACCCTAAATCTGTTTGTTGTGTTTTGTGTGGGCAAGTAGCTTGAGTCGGGGGAAACTCATCAACGATCTAAGTCCAGCTTAGTTTGACTCGATTGTAAAGGTACTGAGCCGCCCGAGCGTTGAGAGGGACTTAAGATATCTTCTAACACCACCAAATCTTCGAGAGGTAATTGATCATCTGAGTTTATACTCGAAGTCCAGCGACTAAACTTTGAGGGGTTCGAGGGACCTTCGACTAGAAAAGCTGATTCAAAACCTTCTTAGCCTAATGTAGTCACCTACAATGCATTGATGGATGGACACTGTTTGCAATTTGAAATGTATGATTCAGTTAAAGTATTTGATACCATGGTTCAAAAGGGTTTTGTGCCTGACGTTATTAAGCTATAACATCTTGATCCATGGATATTGTAAGATTCAAAGGATGCCATGCATTTCTTTCATGTAATGTGTCGACAAGAATTGATTCCTAACACCGTGGCTTACACCACTCTTTTACATGGTTTATGACCATATGGGAGAGACTCAGGATGCAATAGTTTTTCACGAGATGGTAGGTAGAGGTCAAATGCCAAATCTTGTCACATACAGCATTTTGTTAGACTATCTCTGTGAAAATGGACATTTGTAGAGCAATGGTTTTGTTGAAATTTATTGAAGGTAGTAATTTGGATATGATATAAAGTGTATAGTATTGCCATTGATGGGATGTGTAAAAGTTAGTCAACTTGAGTAAGTAGCATGGGATCTCTTATCTAATCTCTCCTCCAAAGGTTTGCTTCTTAATGTTTATACTTATAGTATTATGACCCATGGGCTTTGTAAAAGAGGTTTATTGTATGAGGGAAATACGATATTCATGGGAATGGATGAGAATGGTTGCTCACCAAATGATTGCAATTACAACGCAATTATCCGAGGACTTTTACGAAATAATGCAGACAGTGAGAACTGTGTTAACTCTTCCATAAAAGCTTGCAAGGGGATTTTCTATTGATGTATCCCACCACCTCATTGTTAGTGAAAATATTATCCGAAGACAAGATTAAGATCAATCTAACAAAACAAATTCTACATGGGTTTTTGAGGTAAAGGGTTAAAATACCCATCAACTTTAAATATATAATTGTTGGAAGGTTTCCCTCTTCTTTGAAGTTAACCACTTTCGATTGTATCAACAAGTTTTTGGAAGAAAACGAGTTTAATTTATTAGAAAATCACGTTGCTTCCAAAATTTAATCTTGCTTATCACAGTTTCTATTATTTTTGTGTTTGTGTCCATTCTACATTTTATTTTCCTAAATGCAAGGTGAATTTTAAGAAAATGTGCTCCACTTTAAATATCTTGCGCCTCACTTAAGTAGGGTGAGATAGTGAGATATATATAAATATATCGTGAGATATGTAGGTAGGGTGCGCCTCACTTTGCTTAAAAATAATATATAGTGAGATATATATATATATATATATATATATATATATATATATATATATATATATATATATATATATATATATATATATATATATATATAAATTATTTATATTAGGTAAGGTCTGACCTCGCCAAAAAAGCTCATGCCTCCAGTGCACCTTGCACATCAAATAACTATGATTTTATATGCAATTTTGTGAAGTTTGTGAGCTAATCCAACAGAAGGTAATGAGAGCAAGAAGCCTCAAAATAGAGTTCAGTACCACTATAACCAGATTGTATTAAGTTTATTCACATGGCAATTAATATCTCTGTCAAGCAAAAGAAGTTATGCGGTATTTGAGACTGACACCCTGTTTAGGTAAAACAGCCACATAGCACAGTTTCAATCAACTAGAAACAACAAAAGATCCTACCTGAAATGGTGGATGAAAATGCCAAAGAAATGATAAAAAGAGTGGCAACTAGTAGACTAAAGTGGTGTTTGTATGAATTAAAGTGATGCATATGCATGCACCTAGACATAATTTGTAGCATATATTACATTATTATAGGAAATTATCACAACATATAGCTCTTGAGGCTTGATTCAGATGGCAAGCAGTTTGGATTGGGATAACAAGGTTCTAAAGGTTTGGTGTATGTGGACTGCCATTTTCTCTTTGTCGGGTGGGGGGTGGGTTTGCCCTTTTCTGGTGAAAAACCGATCTTTGGGTTGGCTGCGCCTTCCCACTGGAAAGGATGCAAGAAGAAAGTTATGGAGAAGCGGTCCCTCTTTGTTTGATTTGGGCTATTTGGAAAGAGGAATTAGGGTCGTGTTCAAAGACGAAGCCTTTTCCAAGACCAGATTGAAGTCCTGCTTTTTATTTTCTTTCTCTTCTTGGGCTAGCTTGGTTCAGGATGTGGAACACCCTTTTGCTAGAGATATTTTCAGTATTCTTTAGCTCTACTAGCTTTATTAGACTATTTGTTTTTGCTTTTGCTTTTTGCTTTTCTTTAGGTTGGCTGTGACTCTCCTCTTGTATGCGCCACCATACCTAGGGACCTTTGTTCCTTCTTTTGGTTTTTTATATATTTGTTTATCAATCAAAAAAAAAAAAAAAAAGATTATGTGGAAATGAAAACAAAAATGATATGATAAAAAAGAGTGGCAATCAATAGACCAAAATGACCTATGTATGGATTAAATTGATGTATATCTACATATGCATTTAGAGCACAATTACATAAATACTATATTATTGTAATAAATTATCAAAAAATGTATCGCTCTTGAAGCCTGGTTCTGATGGCCAACAGATTGGATTGGGATCAAAAGGTTCCAGATTCTATGGGAAAGAATCTTTAATCGCACTTCTGACCAAAACAAAAAATGATACAACATCTGAAAAAAATGATTCAGCATTTCTAAATAGAATAATGTTATGTTTTTAGAATAATGCACACCTAAACTCTTATTCTACACCATTATACTTAAGTTGTGAGAATAATGCACACATTCCCATAAATATAGTAATGCAAAGTGCAAGTAACTAACCTGCCATGACAAGGGCTCAAGCCATAGATTATCCAACAACATCCGAGTTGGGCAGAAGAATGGCACAAAGACCACGACCTTGCCCAGACGGCATGTGGTAATTTTGCCTCTCTTGTCTAACCTAAATCGTGAACTCTTATCAATATCAAAATAACAGCAGCAGAAGGAATTAATGCTATCCATGTCACTGTGAGTTCACTCATTGTGGAAAAATAAACAAAGAAAAAGAAAGAGCACTTATTGCGCTGGGATAGAAATATAATATAGAATGGGATTGATAACTTCTAGACACACGTATTACAAGAGGATGGGTTAACAGCAATACAAGAAGAACTTAGCAATCTCTTGGAATAGATCAAACATGAAAACTTAAGATGTTGGCCGAGAAGAAAAAAAAGATAATACTTTTGTTATTGGGTTTCACTCCTGAAAGTATTAAAGCAATTACACTCCACTTCAATCATACTCAAATCAGGTCCGAGAAGTTACTAGGAACAGAAATAGAGAAGTAAATAATTCTTTCCCCTAGTGTTGAGTGAGCTTTAAATTTGATGTATGCTCTATTTTAACAAAACATCAAGATAATTCGGTAGAGATATGATGTAGGCCTTTCAAACATTAAGTAATAAGAAGCACTAATGCAATAGATGCCAATAAAAGGAATATTGTTGCAGAGAACACCAGCACGTACTGGTGTTCTCTATTACCAGAAACTAATAAAGAACTAAAGCAGTTGTAGTGGTAATAATAATAATAATAATAGTAATAGTAATAGTAATAGTAATAGTAATAATAATAATAATAATAGTAATAGTAGCAATAATAATAATAGTAATAGTAATAATAGTAATGGTAATAGCAGAAATATTTATAGTAATAGTAATAGTAATAATACTCAAGCAAGTTCCCAACTAGACAAGTTTGCATGATCTGAGATGTTTTTGGGGCAAGTTGTGGCCAAAACATAAATAATTATTTGAACTTTTGAATCAATCTTAGTAAGCTCTATATCACACATTCATAGTTATCAAAGGCATGCCTCAAGCGCACTTAAAGCCCAAGCACCACCATTCCCTACGGTAGCGCCTCGCCTCAAGCATTTTTGACCAAAACGATGCACCATTCCCTACGGTAGCGCCTTCTTATAAACATTTGACCAAAAAACGTACGTTTTGGTCGGATAAGATATTTAACTTATCGAAGCAGCGTCATTTTGAGTTGTACCTTGGTTTAAAAGAATAAAAACTCAAGTGCAAAACAAACGCCGGTTTGGACCCAAAGAGCCAAAGCGACTTAGTTTTGGCCTAGACCTTTGCTTTACGAGTTTCGGCCCCTCCATTTACATTTCTGCCATGTTTCCAGCTCAAAAAAAGCCCTAACCCTCCCAACTAATGTATAATCCTTATAGAAATGGAGAAGAAGCAAAAAATCAACTAAAATAGTCAAGAAATTGCGAGAAAGTCATGTAAAAATAGGAAAAAACCATCATAAGAATCATAAAATATATATTTAACATATGATGCGCCTCCAGTGCGCCTTGCGCCTCAAATAATTATGCACACATTACAGAGGTGATTATACAACACAAACATACAGGCATGCATGCATCCTTGTATACTTATTTGTGCATAAGAGTGAAGGGTTATTAGCACATATCTTCTTCATTAAAAGTAAATAATTTATGGAGTTTAATTTACTTTGACTTTGTGCTTCACAAAGCTTAAACTTTGTATAAAAAAGAAAAGAAAAATTAAAGTTTGAACTATAAGTTTGTCAATAATGAATTGTGCATTATATTTGTAAAAGAGAAGAATTCTTATATTTCATTGATTAACAATACATGTGTATACACACACACACATATATATATACATGATAGAAAAGAAGGAAAGAAAGAAACAAATAAGAATAAAATAAGGGTAGAAAAGGACCGGAATAAAAGAATAATTACATAATAGGCTACTGTGATTACCAGCGCTCCCCTCGAGTTTAGGAGCATACAAATCAGTATGCATGAGCTTCATTACGGATATACTTGATCCTAAGACTTTTGAGGGACTAAGTTAAGATGTCTACTAGTTGATAATTTGAATTGATGAAACTCGTAGACACATAACCTGATGCAATCTTCTCTCTAATGAAGTGACCTTCTACTAAAACATGCTTGGTCCTCTCATGAAAGAATGGGTTAAATGCAATATGCAGCCTGACTTGATTATCACAAAATATGAAGCTTCATGCATTCATCTTCCCAGTCAAACTCCTTGAGAAGATGTTTTAGTCATGTAGTTCACCGCGTCCACGAAGTCATGGCTTGATACTCAGCCTTAACCTAAATCTAGCCACCATCTTGTTTAACACACTTTTCGAGATATTGAGTTCACAATTGATAAAACACAATACGGAAGTGGGCGTGTGTCGTTTCATATAGTTGTAAATATTTGTTAAACAGTGATAAGGTATGTTTCTTCTGCTCTTTATTTTTGAATATGTTATATCACAACTGGAGAATGGATCATTGTCACTTGTGGCTATCATAGGGTTATTGTACAACATTCATAGGAAAGGGAATGTCTAGCCGAGTGATGATGAGATAGTTCAATTTACCTACAAGTCATTGATATCTCCTTGGATCCCGTAGAAGCTTCCCTTATCTTGAAATCTGAGTTTGACATTTGAATCCGTAAGGTGTCCATAGACATATAGTCTAGCATACTGTTTCCTCAGATCTTCCAGAATCTTCCTAGAAATAATCACATTGAAACCCAGATTAGGCTACTCTCCTTTGCCTAGAAGAAGTACTTCACTTTTCCTCAAGCCTTTCGTTTGAAAGTGGCTAAAGAGGTGTTGCTTCAATTTCTGAATGTCATGTTGATCACTATCTTTAATGACGATATCATCCACATAACAACCAAAAAACACCTTTATACTAAGGTATGATGATAAAAGCTGAATGATTCTGTGTGCCCGTATCATGCAAACTCTAAACAAGCAGGCTAAACCCGGTCGAGAGCCAGTTCGAGGAAATTTGTTCAAACCGCCACAAAGAATGAAGCAGCACACAAACCAGACTCCCCCTGAACAACAAAACCAGGTGGTTGCTCCATATACACCTCCTCTACTAAATTGCCATGGAGGAAGGCATTTTTTATATCCAACTGATAAATGGGCCAAGAACACATAGCAACAATGGAGAGAAGCAGGAGAACAGAAGGAATCTTGGCAACTAGGGAAAAGGTATCACCATAGTCCGAGCATGGTTCAAAAACTTCGTGATCCAGGCCACAACCCGACCCAGTTGTATCGCGTGAAAGTGGTCGGCGTCAAGTCGATATCATAGCGTTGCAACACCTGACCTCGATAATGAACCAAGCAAAACTGGGGCAACTTGGCGAGATTGAGTTACCTCGATGGAAGCTTGAATACGGTGATAAACTATTGAAAATATTCCAAACCGTTAAAAAATGAAAATTTTCAATGGTTTTAATTTCAATATGTTTGATAACAAATACAAATACTTAATTGAGAATTTTAAATGAAAAAGCTATTGAGAATTATAAGTAGGTAAAGACTCTTGCGTGGAATGTAAGAATCGGCTTGACAAAAAAATTTAAAATGAAATAGATTGGACCAAAAAACCTTTATAAATATTATAATATTTTGCAAATATCTTGATTTAGTTTGAATAGTTTTAAAAAAGTATAGATTCTATTGGTTATTTTTAATATTTATGTCTTTTTTTTTATATTATGATTTATTTATGGATATGTTTGTAGTGATATTATTTTTTACAATAATTAATAATTGTAGTGAAAAATAAAATATTATTAGAAACTCTATTTATTTGAATAATATGTAATTTAATGATAATAAGAATTAAATATGTAAAATACATAATTTTAATTATTCGCGTTCTGAGTTATCAAAGCAATATATTTATCTTGACATTCGATTGTCGATGGCTTATCAAACGAATTTTCTGATGCAGATTCAATACTTGTAAAATTCGTGGCAATTTTTCGTTTTATCAAGCAGGGCACTTAGTCGGAGTTACAAAGATAAACATGATTGCATTTCCCAATCCTTTTCTTTCCCAGCCCTGCAAAAAAAATAAAAAAATAAAAATAGTTTTCTTTTACCAAAATATGAAATTCATTTCAAAGAACAAATCGGAACTTATTTGTCCTCTCTGAGATCGATTGGAGTTTCCAAACCTTGGTCATCTTTGCGATGGTGGAAGATAGAGCAATATGCGGTGGAATTGTTGCATGGTGTAGAGGAAAGTTGATGGAAGTGGTGCTCAAAATCGGACCAACGCTATAAAGTCTGAGAAACGATTATTGTGAGAAATAGAAAGGGAGAGAATTTGTGAAGACATAACAAGAGATCGATCAAAACTAAAATAAGGTCAGACCTTTAGTCGCCATAGATATCAAGGAACGTCTACAGTAGCCTGAATGTCACGTAAAGGGTTCAAGATGGCCTATTGATGTTGGTGGACCTCAAAAAAATCAAGAAAACATAAAGAAGAAGGGTTGTCGAACACAAAAGAGAGTAAAAGGCATTGTTTCAGGCTCGAACATGGGAGACAAGTGGTTGGGAAGGACGATCGGCGGCGACGATGCCAAAGGAGGAAGCTAGTGGCCAATCATTCACAAAAGCAGCATAAGGGAGAAAAGGGTATATAACAATTATTAATTTAACATCGCCCACTCCTTCATAAGTAGAGTGGGTACCATTTATTAAACATACTCATACATCATTAAATGTGTGATCTTAGTTTTCCTAAATACTGATTTGCAGAATATAATTTTATTTCATTTGAAATACCAACACAAGAAAGAAGTGGACAACAGTTAACAACTTAACTTCCTTTCAAATTCTACTTTAAGGCTGTAGTAAGTACTATATTTCATTTTGAGGATATATAACTAGTTAAATCTTATTACAAAACTTGATTAATTTAAGATGCATTTAATGAAAAAAATATGGACATAAAACAAAAGTAACATAAAAAGAATAACCAAGATTAGAATAAGCTAGATCAATTTCTAGAAGCAACACTGATTTTGATGGAATTGAACTCGTTTTCTTGCAAGGCTTTGTTGACACAATCCAAAGTAGTTAACAACTATAGAGAAGAGTGAGACCCTCCAAGAATTTTTATATTTAGAGTTGCTTATTAACAATTTCTTTTTTTTTTCTTTTTTTTTTGATAGGCAAGGACAAGCACGTATATTAATGCACAAAAAGAATAGAGTCGAGCCCCAAGTATCTGAGGAGTGTACAAGCGGGACTTAACCTATACAAAACAACCAGCACCAACCAAAAGAAAGGCCTAAAGAATACACAAAAGAATTCTCACAAGAGAACACTCCCCTAGCTCCAAGCAATTAGCCCAATAGACAAACTTGCTAATGAAGGATATTAACAATTTCCAATGATCATTGCTCATTACCATTTTCTAAAATTCAATTGCATTTAGTCAAAATAATATGGCCGGGACAATAATGACAAGTAAGCATTACCAAAATAATAGAAACAGGATAAACAAGGTCCAATTTTTGGAAACAACGTGATTTTCTAAATTAAACTCATTTTCTTACAAAAACTTGTTGATACAATCAAAAGTGGTTAACTACAAAGAAAAGTGAACCCTTCCAACAATTCTATATTAAAATTTGATGGGTAGTGTAACTCTTTACCTCAAAAACCCATGTAGAATTTGTTATACAGATTGATCTAATCCATCATTGGATAACATATTCACTAACGATGAGGAGGTGGATACATCAATAGAAAATCCCCTTGCAAGCATTTCTTGAAGAAGTTCAATAACTCTTAATACCGCATTATTTTGTAAAAGTCCTCGGATAATTGTGTTGTAATTGCAATCATTTGGTGAGAAACCATTCTCATCCATTCCCATGAATAGCATATTTGCCTCATCCAATAAACCTCTTTTACAAAGCCCATGGATCATAATACTATAAGTATATACGTTAGGAATCAAACCTTTGGAGGAGAGAAAAATAAATCTCATGCTGCTTCAAGTTCACCAGTTTTACACACCCCATCAATGATAATACTATACACTTGTATATCAGGATCTAAATTACTATCTTCAATAACTTCAACAAAACCATTGCGTCTGCAAGATGTCCATTTTTGCAGAATATTCTAACAAAATTCTGTATGTGACAAGATTTGGCATTTGACCTCGACCTACCATCTCATGAAAAAACTCTTTCGCATCCTGGAGTCTTCCCATACGGCATAAACCATGTATAAGAGTGGTGTAAGTCACAGTGTTAGGAATCAATTCTTGTCGACACATTTCATGAAAGAGATGCATGGCTTTATCTATCCTTTGAATCTTAAAATATCCATTGATCAAGATGTTATAGCTGATAACGTCAGGCACACAACCCTTTTGAAACATGGTACGAAATACTTTAACTGCATCATACATTTTAGATCGTGAACAGTATCCATCCATCAATGCATTGTAGGTGACTACATTAGGCTCAACACCTCTTTGAATCATCATATCAACAACATCATGTGCTTTGGCGACCATTCCTTCTTTACAGAGTGCATCCACCACTACACTTAAACAAACTACGTTGGGCATAATGTTGCTATTTACCATTTCTTTAAGCAGTGTTGTGACTTTTTTCCACTCACCTAAATCACCTAAGTGCATGAATTATTGAGGTGTAAGTAACAATGTCAGGTGAAATGCCTTTAGTGAGCATCTCAGATAAAAGGTTAAAAGCCTCATTCAATTGTTTGTCCTTACAGAGGCTATCAATGATGGAGGTATAGACAACTACATTGGGTTGACAATTTTCTTGTTCCATGCTCCTAAGCAACATAATAGCAGCACTAGTGTTGCCACTTTGCCTCTTATTGATCAGAGTTCATAAGTAATTGTATCCGGTTGAAACCCTTCCTCAATCATTTTATCACACAAGTGGGCATCACCAAGTTTACCCTCAATACAGAGCCCATTATCAGAGTGTTGAAGGTCACAGTGTTGGTTGAAAACCAAGTTTGAACATTTGACTAAAACAAAGAGAAAAGCGGGGAACCCAAGCCGGGGTGTAAAAATGGCAGAAAGAGTTAATGAGGATAAATTTGAGAGTGTAAACATTGGGACGAAATCAAAAGAATCCATTTGGTGAGAAAGAAAGCACAGTGGAATGATGTTTCATTTTGAGATGGAGGTTAGAAGTTTAACGAGTCGACGATGGAGGGAGGAGGATGCATATTAAGCCTTCGATTGAATGAAGATAGGGCTTCATCTAGGGTTTCAAAATGAAGGGATTCGGATTCGGATTCGGATTCGGATTCGGATTCGGAATTGGAATTGGAATTGGAATTGGAGTGAAAGCTATAATAATGAGATAAAGAAGAGGAGAATTGAGGAGAAGAAAGCATGAATGTACCGTAAATAACAGAAGAAAAAGCCATTGTCGCCCTCCTTGCCTGTTAAGCCTAGAATAGGAATATCTTCTCACAGAAGAACCATCCGAATTGGGACCGATCATTGTCACCCAGTCCCTCAGCTTGACTTGGGCCTGGGCTGCCTCTCAAAGCCCATATAATGTTAGGGCTCCACTGATCTTAATGATCTAAGCCACTCCAGCATTTTTTTGGGATTCTTCAAAATAAATTCTATTTTTGTATTTATTTATTTAAATATTTTTAAAGGTTTTGTTGAATGACATAAAGCTAGCAATATGGTATGAGTTCGATAGACTAACCCATTTCATCCCCAATTTTTTTGAGAATTGGGCTATATAATTAGATCGAGAATAAATCAGATTAATTGGCTCGACAATTTTATTATAACCTATAGGTTTGGTCGGGTTACTTGATTCTTCCAGTGCTTGCAAATCTTTTTTTTTTTTTTTTAAGTAACTAAGTTAGTAATTGAAGTTTTGAGATTCGTATAAAAAACATTTTGGCTCTTAACATAGAGTCAAATATTTGTTTAATTGGATAAGGGTATTAAAAATTATTATTATGATATATGATTAATATATTAAACTTTGTTGTGTTAACTATTTTATTTTCAATTTTCAAATGTATCTTTTTAATATAATTTATATGATAATTTAATATTTAAAAAATATTGTATGGAAAATTATTGAATGCATTGGGAATTAAATAAATTAAAGTTTTAATATTTAATATATTTCATTTATCTCATTAATCATATTTTAAATATTTACAATTTCATTTTTATTTATCTTTTACATTTTTATTCAATCATATATTTTTTATAGAAATGAGTTCACTAGTTTATAAATTAGAATTCGATAACTAAATTATCAATTATATTTTAAATAATTTATTACTTAAACTAGTGTTAATAACAAAATATATTTTTATTTTAAAATAATTAACAAAAAATTATACACTTGTTATTTCATAATATGATATAATCTTCTATCGTAGATTTTCAAAATAAGAGTTGTGCTTTTAATGACCCATTCTTCAAATAGGCTCGGTGCTGCCTTGAGACCACTTCCATATGGCCATTTACGTGACCCGCCTCATGAAGCGGCCAAAGGCGACCCACTATGTCAAACCATACGGAAGCCATGCAGGAAGGCGGAGTCCAGAACACCAATGGGATCCCGATCCCCTGACCCGACCATCTTCAAGCATTATGGGAAATTTGTTATGGAAAAATATGCAAAGTAGATATTTATTCGAATTTCTGATTTCTAAATCACTTTATTTGGAAGGGATAATCATGATAAGGAAAACATATTTTATCATTATTTCTTTAAGGATAATGTATGGAAAAACGTATCTTATTAAATAAGAGTGGAGATTTGGGGCCCAAAGCCACATAAATTGGAAATCATGACGGAGTAGAGGTATGCAATTCCAAGCGTCAGCCTCATAAGTCTTCCTTTCATATTGCTAACCTAATCATCGGAGGCGGTCTTACCATCTCCGAATCCTGCACTGCGGGTTTCGTTCTGCGAAGCTTTCATTACCTCAGAGATCATATGAAAAAATTAGTATGACGATTTGCGCCATCACGTGAAATCAGACAAAAAAAAAAAAATCGTCGAAAATCAAAAGAGCTTGGCTCAACGGTTTCTCAAGAGTCATCAAACGGAGCTGGGGCCGATCCCCATTCCACACCGACTGGTCCCGGCAAGCCGCAATGGCATGCAACCTAGTGATCCAGTCGCCAGAAGATCAATTCCTCCATTGGCATTAGGGCATGGAGAGAAAGCAAGAGGAACAAGCAAGAAAGATGAAGGAGTTGCAAAGTCATGTTGAACGCTCACAACGAGATAATGACCAGTTGCAGACTCAGATCGGAGAAAGCCATGAACCTGGAAGAGGTATTATCAATAAAGCTTTCTTTAAAGCATTCTCTATCAATCTTTGCAACAACCCATTTACAAAGTCCGGAGAAGGTTAATGTCCTATCCAACCCAATATGGTTGATGCCCAGCTGGCTCAGTCTAAAGTCCAGATGGCGCTAGAAAACTAATGACCTATCCGACTTAGTATGGTTGATACCCAGCTGGCTCAATCTAAAGTCCGGATGACGCTAGAAAACTAATGACCTATCCGACCCAAGATACTGGATGCCACCGCCAAGATAAAGTCCTGATGGCGCGAGAAAGCTAAGGACCCATCCGCCCAAGATGGTTGATGCCCAACTCGTCGGGCCTAAAGTCCTGATGGCACAAAGCACGACCCTATCCGGGTCAAGATTGATGCCTACCGGGCTCGCCCCAGTCCCGATGGTGTTAGGAGTTAATGACCTATCTCGGCCTAAGATGGCCGATGCCTGCCGCTGGCTAAAGCAAGTCCGGATGGCAATAGAAATCTAATGACCTATCCGGCCTTGTCACACCCCTATTCCCGGTTCAACCCGGATGACGGATCCGAACCGAAGCCAGGCGCGAGACTATATACCAGGATTCATCGACCTGCTCTTTCTCGTAGCCGAACTGGTAATTGCAGTATATAATCAATTTTTGTATTAACAAAATCATTTACATAGACAAAAGAACTACCACCTGAGTGGTGTCCATCGTACCCATATTAATATTGTTGCTCGAAGTCCCATTTTAATATACATGTACATTTGCTATTGAATGTATTTGTAAAGAACATAATACAAGATATAATCATACCCATCATCGAGTTTACATCTTATACAAACACTTATGATATACATATCTAATACAAAACATCGTAGATCGCGGAAGCAAGCCACGGTGAGCACCTATCTCTCGAAATGGTCTCAGGCCGCCGTGGAATGTCCCGTCCTCTAGCCTCCTCTTTAGTACCTACACCTGATTAACACCTGCTCTAAGCTTTACGCTTACTGAACATACATGACAAATCACAATGGTGACCGCTGTTTATACATACGCATTTCATATATCTATACATATTCATATATAACTTTTATTACTTATATCTTAGCATCTTTATTGCATGTCAATCTTTCCATTACATGTTATATGTCTGCATATCTCCTATCTATACTTTTTTACCAGATTAAGCTTATACTTTGCATATTCCATATTCATTCTATAACTTATTGCTTTTCATATCATATCATTACTTTTCAGATTATGTGAATTTCTATCACATCTTTCATATCTCCCTTAGGAGTGCGGAGCTTATACTTTATTATCATATCATATATTGTCATATGTTTTCACATATACTTTAATGTGTTCATCTTTCATATACTATACTTTTCATATCATTCAGATTCTTACTTCTTTTATTTTGTAAAATTTATATTATCATCGCATAGCGTTGTTATGCTTCATATTATGTCATATATTATTTACAAGCCATTTGCATATACTTGTCATTTTCTTTTATGTTTCATGTCTGCAAATACCTTAGAAGCGGATACCGGAAATAACTGTATGTACTCAAAGGTACTATCACTGTACGAGACAATGATCTCTATCTGTATATACCCGAAGGTATCATCACTATACAAGACAGTGACCTATTCCATGTAATATGCGACCCAAACGGGCCATATATACCCAAAGGTATCATCACTGTACGAGACAGTGACCTATGCCATGTAATGATCCAAACGGGATCTATGTCATCGAATCTAAACGGGACTCGATATTCGTCAACCGTATGTCGCAGCGAATCGTGTCCCTATAGGCATGCCTATCTATCCCTCTACCAAGTTCTAAGCCGACAATCCATGTGTATTTTATGTTCAGTACATATCTCATATTTTCGAATAATTATGGTCCTCCGGTAATCATATGTGATATGTACAATCATTTATTCGAATCTTTGTATTTTTTATTTTTCAGATATAACAACTTATATACATATTTGTGCTTATAGAAAACTTATACTTGTTCCGATCTCCCATAAGAGTTGCAGAGCTTATACCTATACGGAAGCACTTATACACGTACTTGTACTTCTATCAGGTCTTTATCTATTCACATTATCAAGTCTTTATCTATTCATAGCCTTCTAATCGGGCTATCACTTGTTCATTCCCGTATTTCATATCATTTGTTATCTTTTCCGGGTTATATGTGATAATAATCATGGTAATTCATTTATTCTCGTATAAAAATAATTAGGCATTCTTAGCCACATTATGTGTTCATGACATATTGCCTTCATGTTCATGTTCATGTTTTAATTTGTTTTCATAAGCCATATCATATTCATGTTTCTGGGCGAACACATCTATACATATCAGTATTTCTATATTTTTTCCCGCTAAGCTACGCCTCGTTACATATGGCATTTCATATACTCATAGTATCACACCTATGTATTCACACATCATTCATGCATTCTGTTCCTCTATGAATCTACTTTGAAATTGGAATCATTGCACTGGTCTATCCAAACTCAAGTTACATTTTCTACGCCAACCAATGGGGCTTCCCATATTACACTAGTGGACAAATTGGAATACTCATTTCGTGGTCTTAACTCCATACTTGACACTGGTTTTGTACTCATTTTAGCTGGCAGATAAGGGTTCTTCTCCAACTGGAATCACCCAAATCGGAGCACTGAAACTCAAGATATGTCCTCAGTTAACGGGACTACTTCATGTTCAAAAACAACTAGAAATCGTTTTTAACATACCACTTGAAAGTGACTTTCTGGGCCAAATGGGGTCTGAATTTGAAGATACCTATTTCATAGAGATTTGTTTTCCTTGAAGTCTAATTTATCTAGAAACTTGAATCACTCAATTCTGACAAGAAATGACCACGTTATGGCCAAAACACTAACGCTGGTCCAAAACAGAACACTGGGTATCGGTACCGACTTTTCGGTACCGGTACTAGTCGACCAAAACACATGTGGTACCGGTACCAAACCTCGAAAATGCCCAAAAATGGTGGTTTTTCTCCCATTTTTCCATATATTTCCACCCAAACCAACTCAATACTCAATACACACATCAAAACCACTCCATATTCATCTTGTAACCTCTATTCTACTCAAATCATCTTTCAATACTTATCTTACTTCAAAACCTTTCATGAATTACTCCCAAAACAACTCTAATATGGGTCATAACACATACATAAACCAAACATAAAGACTAGTTAGAGTTTGTTCTAAACCCAAACTCCATTACTTGCAATTAAACCATGAATCCAACCTCAAAGGGAGGATTCCATACTCTTCAGAGACTTACTTTAGTGGTTTTACCAACTCTACTTTCAAGAAATCTAGGGTTGGGATGAAATCCTAACAAAACCCTAGGTTTGGGGACAAGGTACTATCCATACAATTCCATGGAAATCCATACAATTTCATGGCAATCCATACACAACTTTAGAATTCCATACCTTTTTTGCTCTTCTTCTTTTCTTCTCTTCCTCTTCTCTTCTCTTCTCTTCTTCTTCTTCTTTTCTCTTTTCTCTACTGGTTGCTCTCCTTCAAAATGAGATTCAATTTGTCTTAAATCAAAGATCTCTCTAGGCCATGTTTGGCTCCCAAAACCCATTCGGGGTTAAGTTTTCATTTTATTTCACTTTAGTCATTAAGTTCCTCTCTTTTTGCAAATCAAGTTAGGCACATTTCTATTTTAACCCATAGCCTTCTTATGTTATGACTTCTATATCCCTTTTTGGGAAATTACATATTTATCCTTGTTTTATCCTATACAAATTTCGGGAAGGTTTCTTGTTTTATTTCCCAAAATTTCATATTTAACTTTTATTATACCCTAAACATGTCCAAACTATAGGCAGAGCTGGTGTTACGTTCAATATGGTTGATACCCAACTGTCTGAGTCTAAAGTCCGGATGGTGCTAGAAAGCTAATGTCCAATCTGGTCCAGTATGGTTGATGCCCAACCGTTCATTACTAACCATCGTCACGCTCATCCACCCAAGATGAAGTCGGACGCCCAACCTGGGTTCATCATAAGCCCGCAGAACTTGACGCTCTATCCGACCCATGATGCCACGCCCACCGTTCATTACTGTTCAGGGGAACCGCTGGACGCCTATCCGCCCGCACGTCACGCCGGCCATCATTGATATAAACCCCATGGCGCGATGTCAGAAACTCGAGAAAACTCATAATTTTCTGAAACTAAATTACTTCGGTCAAATCCTAATTTTTCTGTAGATTCCTGGATTTGATTTAAACCATTTCATCATTAAATCGTTCCACTAAATCTAATACGCCACGCCAATTTCGTCAATTTCAGACTGGCCGAAATTTCACGCTGCCAGGCGATCAGGGTACTAAGTGAACACTCGCACCAGGTGAGTCGCTTAAGAGATGGCCACTCGTCAAGCCACACCAAGTCAAACATCGTTCTCAAAAGTCACATGCAGACACACGTTTGATCATGCCATCTTAAGGGAATCTATTAAATTAAGATATTAAACTAATCAACATTTAGAACTAGACAATGACATCAGACTAATAAGTCTCATCCAATTCTTTTCGCATCAAATGGGTCGATGAGGAAGAGAGGGGAGAATGGTAAAACCAAAGTGAGTAGAGAGGAATTTAAGAGAGAAGTGTCTACCTTCTTCCTGTGTTTTCCCGTAAGAACGATCGTTTAATCCCTGGCGAGCCAAGAGGAAAAGCTGTTCTTACATCGCAGCGGCTACGCTGCGGTACTAGGGCCATTAGCCGACAAACTGGTGTGCTTTCTCCCACTGCTTATTCTTCGGGCTGGCGTCATTTAATGGGAATGGATTCAGCAGGCCGACCCGCTTGGCTGGTTCCAAAAATTTGGACCAAGTGAAGAAATCCCTAGAGTGGTTTCGATGATTCGCGACGTTTACTGCGGTCACAGCGGACGTTTCATTATTGCCATGAAAATAACATATCATCATAGATTTCCGCAAGCAGCCCCATGATGGACTGTGAGGTTTGCTGGATTGTGCCTACTGAGCCTTAGCTTTTGGTGTTGGTTACGCGAAATTTCCAGAACAATATGTGTAAATTCAATAGTAGGGTATGCATGATTAATATATTGGGCCATGAATTGTCGTGAAATGGGTATATCAGACATATGCACCGGGAACCTGAGTAATAGGTGTGAGTGCACATATGAAAGAAAAAGGAAAATGGTTGGTGGTGCTGAATTTGTGGCGGGGAATATTCTTCTAAGAATTCGTCGCGGAGAGCCGTCCGAACGCCCACACGCCTTCTGAGATACCTCACATTTAATGAGAACCAATTCACAATTCACCCTTTAATGGTCATCCAACATATTTCATCAAACTCAAGAGTGATGCTTTCTCTGAAAACAAAAACCTTGTTTCAAAACTAAAGATTTTCCTCACCTCTGTGCATACGTGAGGGAGCCTCATGAGGGCTCTCAGACATGGGGAGTGGGTGGGCCACATTCTCATCCATATCACGTAGAGACATTCGAGAGAATAGACATATGTTTCTTTCTCGAATGTTTCATACAACAAGACTGAAACACTTAAAGCGTGTTGAATCCATAGAGAATTCCACCATCGAGCGTTGCTCACGTCAATGAGAATATATTTTACCCCAGTGATCAAGGTGCACCTGACGAGATCAGATTTGTAATTCAGAAAGATCAATCTTAGCTGGAAAGACTGTAATTTCAATATGAATTCAAACAACCTGTTTATGTAAAATATGCATTTTGTGTCAGATAGATGTGTGGGCCCCATTTGGTCATGCTTTATTATGTGGCGGTCCCAGCTTATTATGGAGATACGTGATATTCCACAGTCGATTTGGTGGTTAACCCGACCGAAATGGGGTGTCACGTATGTCTTACGGGTAATACAAGAGTCCGTGATCATACTCAAGCCCGCCTGACACTTGACGCCAAACCTCGCTCTGTCGCCTACTTCAAAAGACCGCACTTCTCGGCCTAAGTCCCGGACATCCATATCGCATCTATGGTCAAGCCCCTGACATCAAAATAACAACCTCAGCCCGCTTCCGTTCGGCACTCGCCAAAATGATTTAGTGACTTCTGCCCAGTTTCATTCCACACCTGGCGTCATTTCAGTCTTTCGCCTCCCGCACTTTGGGCGTCAACTCCCCTACGGCTCGCTTCACCAGCATCCATTAATCGGATTTCCTCGCTCTAAGCCATCTCGACACTTCAAAAGACCGTACTTCTAACACTACAACCCGTCTCGACACTCTCTTAACGCCACTTTTACTTCTGCCATCCGACACCAAAGACCACTTTAGCTCTAGTTTTCGCCCGTGCACTTTCAACAAGCAACCTCAGCCTGCCGCTCCTGCACTTTCTTAATGCCAATTTCTTCCTTTAAGCCATCCGACTAAAAGACCGCATTTCATCTAAGCCGCTTAATACTTTCAATACTGCACTGGTCTGGGTCAGCCTAACACTTTCTTAACGCCTACTCGCTCCACCGTCGACACTTTCTAAAGGCCACCGTGGCTCCTGTTGTCCCGACACTTCTTAATGCCACACTTCTCGCTCTTAAGCTTCCGACACTTCTTCAAAAGACCAACTTCGCTCTAAGCCCCACCGGCACTTTCAAAAGTCCATCGTTTAGACTCCTAGCGCATGTTTAAACACAACAATGGCTCTCATCTTGTGTCTTTTTTCTCTTCACCACTTGGGGGGCAGGTTGTTAGTCTTGTTCCCTCAAAGGTGATTGATCAGGCCGGACGAAGCTAATGAAGGCCCCTTTAGCGATCTCAACTTGAGGCTCTCGAGCTGACCCTGCTTGGGAAGAGCTACCCGAGATTGACTTCAAAGATCATGAAGCAAAAATGTTTCACACCCTAACGACCTCTCCCAGCAGCAGGTGGGGTATGACGGGGGTTATGTAGGAAGGTGGAGCTAACTCTTGCAGGTTCTTCAGCCAGAGAGAACAGTTCTGCTCCTCTCGATTGATCTCGACGATGTTCGGTGATGTTGAAACATCACGGTTCACACATACTTTATATCGAACCGCGTTCAATGCATGCGTTAATTGCCGATTCACTAGCTTCTCATAAGGTTTAAAAGCAAGTATTTTCCGGCGAAGAAGCACCAACCTTTAGCCGAGAAAAATGGGGGCATTGTGAGTACCATGGCTTTTTAGGCCAGGACCTTTACTCGATAGGCGATTCATGTGAGCCGTGCATGGCACACTTATGAAATGGCCCAAGGCGACTCACTATATTAAAACCACATGGGAACCCACCAGAAGGGGCATTCCTAGAACCCATCTAGGATCCCGAGTCCCCCAGCCGGCCATCTTACCGCATATGGGAAATTTGTTATGGGAAAATATGCAAAGTAGATATTTATCCCTGAATTTCTTGATTTCTAAATCCTTTATTTGGAAGGAAAAACATATTTTATTCCTTATTTCTTAAAAAGATAATCTTTAATAAGGAAAAACATATTTTATCCTTTATTTAAGGATAATCGGCAATAAGAAGAAACAGTCTTATTCACTAAAAAATAAGGCTTGAGAGATTTAGAATCGAGCCACATAAATTGGAAAGATGGGAGTAAGGGTATGCAATTAGCTGTCTCCAACCTCAGCAGCACAACCATACATATTGCGAGACTTAATCGTGACGGAGGCGGTCGATATCGTCGCGGATCGGCACTGCGGGTTGGCAGTGCGCAGCTCATGCCTAGGGATCGGGGCCGAAAAATTGAGTAACAACGAGGATATTTCATTGTGGTTAGGATGTATTTTAGTATCGAGAATGTATATCTTTCTAATGTAGAGTCACATGTTATTAATGGATATAATGAGAATAAAGATGATGATGAATATTAGAGGCATATAACATTTCATTTGATATTTTTGAAATTGTTTTTTTTCTAGAGATGGTATTAAATTATTACTTTATTGTTTTGATATTATTTAGCTAATTGGTTTAGTACTTTAGTTATAACAGTACTTTAGTATTATTTATTTATTTATTTAAGATTATTTATTATTATTATATTGTTTAGATTCCATCATTTTATATATTAATTATTGTTATATATTTATATATTTTTTTTAATTTGAAGAATAATAGAATTTGTAAAATTATTTGTTTTAATAGTTTTTAAGGTTTTGACTCGTTTTGATCCGCAACCCGCATGTGTTGTCGTGTTGCTTAAAAGTTAACTCGAATAGAAATAAGTCAAATTAGCCCAACTAATTTTAGCTCACAGCCCGAATGGGTTGGCTTGTTTACCAACCTTATAACGATGCTAAATTCAAATTGGAATTTATATTACTCACAATGCCAACCAAAGTCACTAAAGCATTACACAGGATATTCCAAATATTTTTAAGAAAGTGTTAATTTGAAAAACATTATTATAAAAATTTTTTATAAGTCACAATTTTTTTTCAAAAACAGAGTAATGTTTCAAAATTTTATCAAACATATAATTTTTTTAAAATCATCTTATAATGATGGTTTCGAGATTTATTTGGTCCCTCGTTGTGGCATATGATAGCCTTAACTACAAAAAGGGTTTCTTCTTTTTATAAAGATAACTTAATAGATTTCACTTCAAGTCATTTAGATATTCCCAAGTTAATTCGATTGTTTGATTTTAAATGTAGATAAATATTTGACTTAATTTTTATTTTTGATCTTCTAAAGATGATTTTTTTCAATTGTGGGGTTTAATATTTTTGTTTTGACACATTTCAAAATTGAAGCATTATTAATAAGTGGAAGGACGTTTTCTTGAAGGTGCCACTCAACGTTCTAAATAAAAAAAGGAAATTGTTTTTTTAATCATGCAACCAAAAAGGTTCTAAATAAGTTAATAATATACAAAATTTTGATTGATTTTATTTATATTTGATTATATATAGATGGATAGAACTATTTTAAAATATATATATATTTTCTTCAAACTTTAAGAACAAATATAATTTAAAAAATATGGAGGAAAAATTTTATATTAAAAATTATTTATGTATTAATTTATTTAAATATTTTAAAGGTTTTGTTGAAGGACATAGCTATTGGTATGGAGTAGAAAATTCGTGTTTAAAGGTAGAGTATCAATAACATATTTTCTATGATGTTTGTCGACTCGACCTTGTGAATAATAAGCAGTCGGGAAATAGCAATTTAATACGGCCAAAATTAATAATCGAGTGACACAATAGGACACATGTAACCCGTTTATTAATTTAGTAATTTAAAATCATGTAAGTTATAATTAATTCACAATATTTAACACAAAAAATGGGTTAATCTATGTTAAATATTAACTAACATAATAATTAAACGGGTCAATACATGTCAAATTCATGTTATGTTGATTGACATGAATATAACATATTTATTAAACGGATATGCATATCAGCAGAATTTGATAAGCAATTATACTTAATCGAACTTATAAAAATCGATTAAGCCGAGGTTTGTGTCATATTTGCATGTTGTATGAAATTTTAGGACCTAGCTATTAGTGTTAATTTCAAATTGGAACTTGTAGGACTCACAAATTCCATTTCATGTTAGTTCCTTGCACTCGCCTAAATCCTTAGTATTACACAAAATATTTTTATGAAAGTGTTATTTTAAAAACTCTTATAATAAAATTCTCATAAGTCATGGCTATATATTTTCAATAACATGTAATTTTCAATACTTTATATATATATATGTGTGTGTGTGTGTTAAAAGTGTTTTTCAAATTATATCAAACATATAATCTTTTTAAGTCAAAAGTTTTTTAAAATCGTCATCATATAAAATTACCATAAGATTTTATGCACACTACCATAAGATTTTTAGAAATCCACAACTCTAAATATAAAAATTCTTGGAGGGTCTCACTCTTCTCTATAGTTCATCTAGCTTATTATAATCTGGGTTATTCTTTTTATGTTACTTACTTGTTGTCTGTCCATACCTTTTTCATTAAATGCATCTTAAATTAATCGAGTTTTGTAATAAGATTTAACCAGTTTATAGCCTCAAAATGAAATATAGCACTTACTACAGCCTTAAAGTAGAATTTGAAAGGAAGTAAAGTTATTAAATGTTGTCCACTTCTTTCTTGTGTTGGTATTTCAAATGAAATAAAATTATAATCAAGTTAAATCAGTATTTAGGAAAAAGGTAAGATTGGGCACATTTAATGATGTATGAGTATGTTTAATAAATGGTACCCACTCTCGTTATGAAGGAGTGGGCGAGGTTAAATTAATAATTGTTATATATCTTTTCTCCCTTATCTTGCTTTTGCGAATGATATATTGCTAGTAGGTAGTTATTATATACCTATTCTGTAAGACCCTGAATTTATAGTTTTTATGAATAGTAAATTTCGTTTTCGATTAGTTAGGTTTTTGACCAGAAACAGTTAAATGAATAGTAATTTTAGAAAAATAAGCCCCAAAAATAAAAAAAATGTTCATAATAATGTATTGAGTCTAAAAAAGTTGAAATAGATTAAAACGAAATTATGTTAAGAGGTGAAAATGCAATTTTCTGAAAAATGGAAAAACGATAATTTGCCACAGAAAAATCTGAAAATTTTCTAGATCTTGGATGTGGCTTGGAGACTTCACCGTTGAATTCATGCTATAATCTAGTTACTTGGTCGAATTTGTTATTTGAATTAGAGGCGTCAGTTTTTCACGAAATTCGAGGCGACTTGCGTCGAGTGGACCTCGAAAACGAAATTTTTAGAAAAATCCCAAAAAATGTCATATATTTAAAGAATGTCCATTTAAGATAGATGGAACTGAAACCGAGACAAAATAAATTGTTTCGAATGCAGGCAAAAGTGTGATGCGTGGCGCGGCGTGGGCCACGTGTCCACACTATAAATAGCCCAAAGATCCAACATGGCCAAAAGTGTCATTTTGAGTGGCAAACACGTAGAGAGTAAGAGAGAGAGAGAGAGAGAGAGAGAGAGAGAGAGAGAGAAAATGATCTTCTGCGATTCCTGCGAGATTCGTCGTCGGATCTCGATTCGTCAAGAATTAAAAAGCTAATCTAGCGGCAGGGCTACATGTAAGGTACTAGATCACAAGATTACGCTGGGTCCAGGTTCGGGTTTTTCCACGAAACCGAGAAAGGTGAAACAATCATTAAATCCACGATTTGAGTTGGGTTTTATACTGCTACCGAGGGTTAATTTAAATGCAAGGGGCGTGTGTGTCCGAGAGATGTTGTCAGGTTTTTATAAATGCGTATTTGTATTTTCTTATAAATTGGCTATCACTCATCCGAATTGAGTGATTCAAATTGCTGGATAAACTAGATTGATAGGAGAACATATCTCCTTGAAATAGGTCTATCAAATTAGAGCTCATTTGGACTTCGAATGCATTCAAAGTGGAGCTATGTTCGAACGAGTTTTACATTTATGTTTTAAACTTCCAGCGACTGTATTTTGTACAACGACCATCAACTGCATTAGGTGGTGATTCAAGAATTCAGCGGATAAAGAAGCTAAGGCGTAGGGAGAACATATCATGAAATGCATTAATCAATTCAGGCCCGTTTGGACTCGAAATGCATTTAAGGAGCTATGTTGGAACTCATTTGGTTTTGTTTGAAAACCGAGTAGTCCCGATTGTTTAAGATATATCTTGAGTTTCGGTGATCCCGATTTAGGTGGTTGGTGGAGAGAGACACAAGAACCCGTATCTCAAAAGCATTCAAAGTAAGTGTCAAATTGGATTGAGACACTTAAATCGGAATTATCTGGCCCATTTCGAGTGTAAATAGAGTAAATTGACTAGTTTTTGAATGAAAAGGCCATAGCTAGCCGTCCGAACTCCGTTTTGGGTGTTCTTCAACTCTATGGAGAGCTCATTGGAGTCAAGATTATATCCATATTCTGTAGTACAGGGATGATCAAAACATGGCTAAAAATTTATGTTTTGCTCAGAATTAATGCGGGTTGCTTGGTTATGTACGTGTGAATAGGCGAGTTTTGGCATGACCACATTTCATAATATTGTGTAGGCTGTTGTATGGGGTATTAATTGTCATGAGTTAGCATAAGAAAATTATGAGAACAAAAGGAGTTGAGTTCAATTGATTTTAATCAATTGGAAGTGATCGCCACTTAAGGGTTCTTTGGAAAGTATAGTATAGTTAATGGTTTAATTGAACATGATGTTAATGGATTTTATGGATAATGTGACTGGTAGGAGGAAGGTGATAAAGGACAAGGGTGGAGGTGGAAAGTTTTTTTTAAAGGAGGAAAAAGGGCTTAAATAACTAAGGTGAGGGAAAATGTAAATGTTTATGAATATATATATATATATATATATATATATATATATATATATATATATATACTCTATATATATATATATTAATGTTTACCAATGTATATATTTTCATATTTATGTTATAAATGTTCAAATGAAAAAAAAAAAGGAAATGTGGTTTTCTTGACTTAAATTATGTTGAAAATATGAAATGAGTATACTTTCTATAGTTTTATAAAGCATGTGTTGAGAAATATATGAAATGAGTATAGTTTCCATAGTTTTATAAAGAATGTGTTGAGAAAAAAATGATTTTTGGTTTCATAGTTTTATAAAGTATGATTTATGGTTTCCATATTATGAAATGTTTATGAGTACATATATTCTATATATATATATATATATATATATATATATATATATATATATATAACTCACTCCTTATATATGTTTATATGAAAATGTTTGAATCCATGGTTACCCTATGGTACAAAAGATAAAGTTAAGAAAAGTCGACTAAAGTACTTTACGCGTGCATGGTACATAGGAAATTGTTAGGATTTTTTTAGAGGGAAGGGAAGAGTGATGCATATTGCCATACATGTGAAAAGTACGAAAAGTTCACCAATGCATAATGTGATTTATTCCATAGTGCAATGGTATTTAAAGAAAGGCATGATTGCTCGGAGTTCCTTTTTAGGCCGTGTGGTGTCCGTAAATGGAACCTCGTAGAGTTCTTTCATGGGCCCAGCTGATGGTTGCATCGGTATGTGCGATTTCTCGGAGGTTCCTTTTGGGCCATCGGTGGTCATTAAAATGCATTTCCACCGGAGGTTCTTTCATGGACCAACGGTGGTTAGCAGTATCACGGGTTCCATTGGATATAATGAAGATTCAAAAAGGAAAGAAAGTATATTGAAAGATATGTTTGATACAATTGTTTCTGGCGTTGTGTTGTCCTATGTGAAAAGAAAGTAAAGTAAATGTTTATTGAAAGGATATGTTTATACAATTGTATTACATTGTATTTGACCTATATGGAAAGAAAGTAAAGTAAATGTTTTATAGAAATGAGATCTCTATACAATTGTTTTACGTTGTATTTGAATAGAAAGGAAAAATGCAAAGTAAATGTTTATAGGAATGAGGTCTCTATACAATTGTTTTACACATTGTATTTGAGTATATCTGGAAACATTGTTTTCCTATGGCTGTACTCTCAAATACTTTAGCTCACCATTTTCAAATGTTTTATAAAATGTTTTCGGGGCGGCGCGTGCGGATTCGAGCATCCTGGGCATTGACACCACTCCACGTGACAACTACCTTTTTGAAAATATATAATTTTTATTGTAAATAACTACCCGTGCACCTTTATTTTGTAATGTATATAAGTTTTAAAAGATTGTTTATATATCTATAGTGTTCAGAAACTGATTTTAAAGTTTGATTTGAAATTGGTTGTGGTGGACTTAATGTCCCATTGTTGGATGGGAAGTAAATTAAATTGTTTATTACAGGTGTTGTAGAATTTAGGACATGTCAGCTTGAAAAACTACGATTTTTCTATAAAGGGTTTAATGTTTAAAAAGGAAAAAAAAAAAAATTTGTCCACATGTTTCATAAAATTTTAATGAAAGTAAATGGCTTGTATAAGTAAAGTTTAGCTCACGGATTCACTTTTAAAGGTTTAAAAAGAAAATGAAGGTTTTTTCAAATCCATTAGGAGTGCAGGGAGGAATCCCAGAGTTAGGAAGAGCCGGGTTGGGCCCCTTCAACATGGTATTAGAGCCAGGTTTTGAAAATGTTTTAGTGGTTTGAAAAGTTTCCACGTCCTAAAATGATTTAATGTTTTATTTAAAGGTGCACGAGTTATTTTAATAATTTAAATGTCATATGAACTTTATAACATATGATATGTTTAAATGTTACAGAAAATGCGTCGTCGAGGTCATCCGACGAGGGAGGTTCTGGGGTTATGCGCTCCGGTGAGGAACATATAAATGAATCATTAATGTTCCTATTCCACCTCTTGTTCCTTGAGCCTTCACGGGCGGGACCATCAAGTCTCCAGGCCGACGGGAGGGTGATATATCTTAGTCGGATAGGCTCAAAATTTTAGCCACGACATTTCGTCGACCCAGGTAGCGGCGACCAGGTGTCTATTGAGAGGGCAAGGAAATTATGGGAAAGAAATTATGATGGAATAGGGGATCCTGAAAAGTGGTCTTGGCTAGAGGGTAATGAGAGGGTGTTCAATGTTATGGGATGCTCCAATGAGCAGATGGTGACATATTTTGCTTTCCTATTGAGAGACAAAGCACTTGATTGGTGGAAGGCAGTACAGAGACGATTTCCAGAGGGGGTGTCTTGGACTCAGTTTAAAGAGGAGTTTTTATAGAAATTCTACCCTACGGTTTATAAAGATTAGAAAATTGAAGAATTTTCAAGAAGCAGGCAAGGGACCATGTCAGTAATGATTATAGAAAAGAAGTTCTCGAGACTAGTCGACATATTCCTCTATTTTGTGACCAAATTACGGAAAAGTAAGAGAGGTTTGTAGTGGGCACGAAAGAGGTCAGAGCATTTTGGTATACTAGTCTCTCATACTCAGTATGGACAAGTTGTTGAGGCTGCCATTAGGATGAGAGGAGTTTGGGATTGGCTCCTCCGGATTGCACGGGGGTTCGCGAGGGCGAAGAGATGGATCTACTTGGACTCGAGGTGGATCAGGTAAAGAATCAAAGAAGGAGGAAAACCACCATGGGCGGTTAGTAAGGCAGTCGAGTAGCGGTCGGTCGGGGTTCGGTAAAACCATCGGTGGAACTTCTTCGACCCCGAGGCGACAATGCGAGTAAGTGTGGAAGGTTTCATAGAGGGTGCGGATGGAGTGCGGAGTGTTTGTTCTGGTGTGGACAGTCAGGAAATTTTGCAAATGAATGTCCACGGTCATTTCTGACGGTGGGTTATCTGATGGCACCCGATCCCGAGGCCATTTTCAGCTAGTAGAGTCGGGAGGATCAAAGGGGCACCGTGGGGTTCCTCTCCTTCCGGTAGACCTAGTGTACTAACGGTAGAGGTCGACCACCTAGAGGGACCTCCGGGGCCAGGCAGCCTATGACCCAGGTTAGGGTATTTGCGGTTACCTAGCAGGATGCTGATATTGCTATCAATGTTGTGACAGGTATGATTTCAGTCTTTGACCGTGATGCTCATATTCTTATAGACCTTGGAGCTACACATTCTTTTATTTCTATGGGGTTTATGCCAAATGTTAATGTGGAATCCCAACCTATAGACTGCAGCATAGTGGTATCTCTTCCTACAAGGGATTCACGGTTAGCAGAGAGTGTTTATATGGATAGCAGGGTGATTGACCCAGGGACCGGGAGTTTACGGCATGCCCGTGTTAGTAGACATCCATGACTTTGATGTATCTTAGGCATGGATTGGCTATCTGAACATCATGCTACGGTGGATTGTTATAGAGAAAGAGGTTAGGTTAACCAGGACTAGGGAGACAGGATGTTGTGTTCTATGGGTTACGGAGACCTTTGCTAACGGTATTATGATAGCTATGAAGGCTGGTAAAATTAACAAAGTCATATCGGAGATTACTGGCTTATGCCATTGAGGTGAGGATAGTGGTAGTCGGCTGAAGACATTACGGTAGTCGGAGAATTTTTCGGATGTATTTCGGAGGATCTTCGGGTATACCTCCCGGATAAAGAGATTGATTTTTCAAATTCAATTGGCTACTGGGATAGAACGATCTACAAGGCACCTTATAGGATGGCTCCTTTAGAGTTGAGAAAAGAATTGAAAGTCTGAGATGGAAGAGCTTGCGGAAGTAAGGGTTTTGTCGAATTAGAATTACTTCGCCTTAGGGAATACGTACGTTTGTGAAGAAAAAGGATGGAAGTTTGAGATTGTGTAGTGATTACGAGAGAGTTGAGATAAAGTGACAATCCGAAATCAATACCCGCTCCCACATATTGATGATCTTTTTGATTAATTCTGAGGGCGAAATTTTCAAGAATTGATCGAGGTTAGGTTACCATCGATTAAAAGATTCGGTCAGAGGATGTTCTCAAGACAGCTTTTAGAACACGGTATGGGCATTACGAGGTTCTTAGTCATGCCATTTGAACTAACTTAATGCCCCATTTACTTTTATGGATCTTATGAATAGGATCTTTCGGCCTTATTTAGATGGAGTTTGTTATAGTATTCATTGATGACATTTGATCTATTTAGGCGTGGGAAGATCATGAGGAGCATCGAGAGTTGTTTACAGTTAGAGGAAAATCGGTTGTATGCCAAAATTCGGTAAATGCAATTACGGTTAAAGCGGTGTTGCCTTTCTAGGACATGTGATTTTAGTAGAGGGGGTTTCTATTGATCCTCAAAAGATTGAGGCAATTTTGAATTAGAGCCACCTCACAGTGTAAGCGAGAGATCTGAAGTTTTAGGTTTTGGCGGGGTACTATCGAAAGTTTGTTGAGGGTTTTGAAGTTACTTGGCTCCCTTTGACTAAGTGACGAAAGAGGAAAGTTTGTATGGTGAGGCATGTCAACAGAAACTTTGATGAACTAAAGCAATTGACCTCGTCCCAGTTCTTATACTTCCATCGGGCGGGATGGATTATATAGTGTATTGTGATGCTTCGGGCGGGAGCAGGATGTGTGTTAATGCAACATGAAAATGTGATAGCATACTTTTTGAATAATTGAAGAAGCATGAGCAAAATTATCCGACACACGACCTAGAGAATTTTGGCTGCTGTAGTCTTTGCTCTACGGATATGGAGGCATTACTTATATGGGGTTCCATGCAGGGTACTGGATCACGAGGGCACACTTGTATTTATTCACACGAGAAGGAGTTAAATATGAGACAGGAGAGTGGGTTTGGGCTCATTAAGAGTTATGAGTGCACTATTGAGTACCATCGGGAAAGGCTAATGTAATTGGGCGATGCTGTATTAGGAAATCTCTGGGTTCCATATCTCCACTTAAAATTTGTATACCCACTAGACTTGTGGAATTGGGGTCTTTAGTTGTGAGACTAGAGTTGTTGATAATGGGCTTTACTAGCTCGTTCATGTTTGTCCGTCTTTTAATAGATAGGATAAGGGCTAAAGACTCAAGATCCGGCGTGATTAAGTTGAAAGGGAAGCTCGATGCGAGCAGGCGGGAAAGGCTCGATGCAGGGCGGATGGTACATTGATGATGGGTCCACCAGTTATGTACGGATGTGGGAGAATTAAGAAAGGAAATTATGGAAGGGCTCGCTCTTACGCATGTACGATGCATCCGGGAAACACTAAAATGTATCATACCACAGGGAACACTGCGGTGGAGGGTATGAAGAAGGAATATTGCGAATTTGTCTTTAGATGTCTCATTTATTGACAAGTCAAAATTTGAGCATCAAAGAAGACACGTAGGGCTATAGTCTCTTCCGATCCCTCAGTGGAAATGGGAGAAAATCACGATGGATTTTGTGGTAGGACTGCTGCGTTGCCAGAGTGGTTATGACGCGATATGGGTGATTATTGATAGATTGATGAAATCAGCCCATTTCCTACCTATGACAAATAGTGACTCAATTGAGAAGTTGGCCGAGTTGTATGTAAAAGAGATTGTGCGACTTCACGATGTGGTATCGATAGTGTCTCGGACGAGAGATCCACGGTTTACTTCAGATTTTGGCCGAAGCTTACAAGAGAGCTCTGGGTGCCCCAGGTTACATTTCGGTACGGCTTTCCATCATCGGACGGATGGCCAATCACAGAAAGAACCATACGAACATTGGAAGATATGCTCAGTGCAGTCGTGAAGTAGAATTACCCCCGTCTGCAAATCCTTCACATGGAAAGAAGAAGGTAATAACTCAACCGATGTTTTGTTTGTTTTGAAAAATTGTGAGATATAGATAAGGTTTCTTATCTTGTGAGGAACACATAAAACATTGTGTAAGGTAAATGAATTGGAAGAAGCAGATAAAGAAGTTGTGCCAGAATGAGTAATATTTAACCTAATACCATCACTAATGACAATGTCATATGGACCATCATAAGGAGTATGAAGCGTGAGATTGTTGAGATCGGCGGTTACATGATAGGGGCTCATTTGTCCTGACCATGATGGAGATTCCATACCTGAAGATGTTACAACATGAGCCATGGGTTGCCATTGGCGGTGGTGCGAAACTAAGGAGGGCCGTGCATGTGGGGTGTTAAGAGCTTAGGCAGAGGAGGTCGACACCAGTTGGTAGATCGGTATTGTGGCTTCTATTTAGTGACCCGATAGTCGCGATAGCCTTGGCCTTGACAGGTATAAGAGCGGAGTTGGCGGCTGTGAGGTCGATATGGGAGTGTGGATAGAGGTGGGGGTGACAAAGATGATGACCTCGGTGGAGGCGAAAGTTCGGCGGGCGTGTAAGTTCTAGCAGGGCATGGAGGCCCGTATTGAGTGATTGGAATGAGGGCGGCGGGTGCCAGTGGTCGAGCCTTGGATTCACGATTGATCGATTTTTCATGTAATTCATCAAGAGGGTGGAGTTTCACGATTTTGAACAATATCAACAATGGTTTATAATCATCATCTAAACCATCAAAATTTTTTTTTGAACATAGTCCTCTTGATCGGGGGTTCACCAAGGTAACAGGTTGATCGACACTGACACTTGATCGCGCATGTATTAGGTGATTGTCGAGAGCCCTTGATGGCGTTATGGACCTAACGATCCGTGGCGTGACTTATGTGTGAAAAGTGAGTTGATTTTCGAGCTTTGGAAAATCCGTCCCCAGTGAGGAACAGTTTTGTTTGGAGTCGCCACTTACTTTTTCTTTTTTATTTTTTTTAAAAGGGGAAAATGAAGTAAGAACAAAAACCCCTAATTGACTCCAATTAGGAAAAAACAATCCACGAAAACTAAATTTCTGGCTTCGGGGATCAGGTTACCCATTGGGAAGGTACCCCATGCGAGGTAGCACCCCTCTAAGCCCGGGACTTGGTCTCTACTAATGAATTGGGTACATTGGAGCATATGGGTCAAAGATCAATCAATCACTCAGGCTAAATAGATGACTCGAATCACACCAACCTACTCAGTATTTAACATGCATAAACACTTAACCAAACAGGAAACAATGCAAGTACCTATGGTCCACAACAGTATTTGCATAAGGGTGGAATCCAGCAAGCTCGAATGCTACAAGCATTAAGTCCAAACTTCATGTATGCATATAAATGAAAATACCAAAGCCAAAGCACGTACTGTGGTCACAGCCATCGTTGCAAATATGGTTAAGTTAACAAGCTCAATGCACCATAAACATCAAGTCGAGCACCATGTATGCATACGAAGCCTAAGCTTATGCACATGGTCCACCCCAGCCATGCTTGGCGCAGATATAGTTGGATTAATATGCACAAGCACACAACATGCATCCATGATCAGTAACCAAAGTTTGTGTTCAAATGAAGTGAATGGAAAATAGAGGGTTAAGATGTTCTTTCTTTCCATATACTCCCCAGTGTGATTCACCGCCCACAATCACCAATTCATAATCAAACTCACCTAACCTAAGTTTCCTAACTCTAGAGCGGGTCCTCTAATTCAAGTTAATCGACTTTAGACCCCAAATATGGCCTAAATGCAATAGTGCAAAGCAGGGTTTGAGCCTAAAAGGGTTCGAACTGAAAAGTGCTAAAATAGAAATTTATAATAAGTTAATCTGCGTAACTAGTTAGATCGGTTCCCAATCGGTTCAATTGATTGAGAAAAATTCTAAAACTCTGTCACAAAATCCTCAAAGAGTAAAGTCAAAAAAAAAAAAAAAGGCGCTCAGTGAGAGCTCGAGACGAGTGAGAACCAAATGAAACAATCCGTGTGTTTCTACGACAGTACACCTAGGAACCTATTGAATCAGTGCCCAACCGGTTGAGAAAAATTCTCAAATTTCACTAGAATATTCTTTAATTCATAAGGAATCTAACAAAATAAACGGTGCATTATTCTAAGCCCGGATGAGTGAGAATCAACTAAAACAAGCCAAAATGTTCCTTATAGATGGCTAAACCAGAGCCACCAAACCTTATTAAAACTAAGGCCACGAAGTTAAAAAAAAAAAATCCAAAGAACTTAAACAATGGAGCTCACACCTGTAGCAGACCTTCCCTAGAATGAGCATGAAATCCTAGGCTCCACACTTCAAAAGAATGACAAACGAGGAGGTCCCAAACAAAACATGATAAGAAACTAATGAAGGTCTCATGAAAAAATATAAAGTCGGAGCAGAATTCATGGTAACATAAGGATTGCTAGAGCTGCTTTCCTAACCAATAACAATGCCTTGAGATCATTACTCCTTCAAAGCTAAGCATGTTTGGGAGAGCTGACTATGAAGACATTTTCTATATTCTCAAACAAAACTCAGAATAGGGGGATAAATATATGAAGCAAGAAAGTATCAGGATCTTAAGCTTACCTTATTTCCTCTTCAAGCCTTGACACTCAATCGATAGAGCTTTTCTCGATGTATAGTGAGTCCTCATTCTTAGTGATCAGCCGGATGAAGTCTTTCCCTAGAAGTCAGAGTGTCCACAGGCTTGAGTCTTTTTCATTATCTTTTGAGAAAACACACTCCAAAATCATTCAAACGCACCCCTAGGAATATAAGAGATCCTATACTCAGGCTATACTCTGATAGAACCTCCTTCTAAGAATCTGAAGAGCTTCATAATAGAACCTTCCTACCCCCAAATCCCAGAAACTCACCCGGAATCCCTTCTCCAAAACTGAGCAGAGTCTTTCCCCCAACAAAATGCAAAAAAAAAAAAAAAAAAAAAAGAAAAACTTTTTTTTTTCTCTCTTTCCCCCCTTCTTCCTTCTTATACGGAGGAGACCCCACTGGCAGAGCTAAGCCTCACAGTTCTCTTCCCCTTCGACGTAAAATCCCTCCATCAGCCTTGGAAATCACACCCCCATTATCTCTCTTGCATTCATAAGGCTAGCTCACTCCCTTCAGTTTTCAGCTTGCTTCACCACCAAGAATCTATATGGATTCATGGTGGGCTACAAGGAACCCAAACCAAGGCCCAAACTGGACTCAAAATACTGCCCAAGACCGATCTGGAGCTTGTGGGCTCGAGCCATGTAGGATTTGGGATCCAAAACCACCAAAATTAGTGCTCCATACAAGTTGACTCGATGAATCGGTTGAACCGGACGCCAACTAGTTGAGCCGATTGAGAAAATTTGTGAAAATTTGACATAATGTTCATTGAAGAATAAAGAAACCAACAAAAAAAAAAAAAAAGCGAATGCCATTCCAAGTTTAGATGAGGAGATATGGCAAACAAGCTCGGGTTATCAATTCGAACTGCTCAAATAATGAACTTTAATTGAAATACATTGAGCAAGTGAGCAGTTTCCCGATATTCGATCCGATTGATAAAAATTCTCAAATTTTGTCAGAGAATTCTTCAATGAGTAGGGAATCCAACAAGAAAGCGATTACATGATTTCGAGAGTTCGAGATGAGGAGATATGATCGAAACAAGCCTAAATTCTCCGAATTCAGACATGCTTCAATGAATTCTGCCTAAACTGAAACTTTGAGGACTAGTTGAGCCGGTTGTAAATTTTTTTAAAATTTTGATAGAAGATTCCTTGGAGGACAAGGAGTCCATAAAAAAAAAATTTTAAAAAATAAAAACGGTGCACGATTCCGAGTTCGTATGAGGGATATATGATCGAAACAAGCCCAAGTGCTCCTCATTCGACCTACTCCAATAAACTTCGATTGAGTTAAAACCTCGGGGGGCCCCACTTGCTTCCTATGGCACGATGCCAATAACTAAGATAAAAAAAGCCACGATGACACTCCGGAGTGAACTATATCACTGCCTCAATGGACCACATACAAACACGAGGCTTGGGGCCGATTAAACCTAAAGGACCACAACGATGCCATATGAGAAGCTGATAGGTGAGTGTGACACCCATTGGATAAATGCAAGTGTTGAGGGACAAAATTGAGGGTCTACAGGCATGCTTAAGTTGATCCTTGATTTTCTTAATATGCCTGCGAGATGGACGAGCATATGTGGTTGCAAGGGTGAGCTAGGCTTCAAGGGAGGTAGAGGATTGTTGAATCAGGGGAATCAACGGAGCAAAGATAGAGCCGACAAGAGCACCAAATAGCAATTTATCTTGTCGAATCCAAGGGAGAAAGTCTAGATTTGGTGTGTCCTAGTTGACGGAGTGAGTCATGGCCAGTGGACAAGGGTGAGAGCCATCGATAAATTTATGGGGGTCGTAGCAAATAAGGATAGCTTCAATCTGAAGCTTCCAGGAGAGGTAGTTTGTTGATGTGAGTTTGACAATGTTTTGATGGGATATGTTGATGAGGGTGAGAGGGTGACGGATCGAAGGGAAGGTAATTTCTTTGTTGTTCTTGAGCCATGTAAAGTAGACGTTGTAAACCCAGAAAAAAATTCAGATTTTTCGAAAGGGTAAAAGCGAGAATTCCGGTTGGCTTAGAATTCTCTAGATCTCGGATGGCGAGCCCAGTTGCGTAGTTAAATTCGTCATGAAATCTAGTGACCAGAAAAGTTCGTCAGTCCGAGACAATCGAATATTTCACAATTCCCGAATTTGATCAAATCTGATGACCGGGACGAGATTTTACGAAAATCTCGGAAGTCGAAAATGGCGTGAGTTAAAGTTCATTTAAAAGAGAATTAAAGCGAAAGAAATAAAATTTTCGGAAAAAACGGACCGGAATGAAGCAATATAGATAAAGTATCCAAAATAATAATAATAATAATAATAATAATAATAATAATAATAATAATAATAATAATAATAATAATAAAATAAGATAAAAGCAAAGAAGTGAGGCGGGATGCCATTTTTGGACCCTTGAGAGAGAGAGAGAGAGAGAGAGCGGTGGAGTTAGAGAATTTAGTTTTTGATTTTTTTCTTTCTTCATTTCTTTTCGGATCTACGAAAATTGGGCCGTGGGTTTTTTTCATTGGGACTTAAGGAAAAAGTTGATCTCACGATAGAGGCTACGGCGTGGACACCAAAATCTTGGAGTTCGTGACTCTGAGGTGAGAAGTTTCCTACTTGTGTTATTTCTAAGCAAAGGCCATGTAATGGCTTGGGATTGACTTAGAAGCCGTGAAAGGCCGTAAATTTCAGTTCTCAAATTTTTGGACTGAGTATATGAATTTTTAGAAATTTTCGGGATTGTTTTCGGACAGTTTGGGCTTAATTTCGGGTATTTTCGAAGCAGTTGAGGCTGGGTACGAAATTTGTTTTAGGCAGTCATGGCGAAATTTTGAGACTATTTGAGACGGTCAGTGTGTTGAGGTTTGGTTTTGCTCCGGGACTGATGTCTTCGGGTTTTGTGGTGTGTTTGGTATCATGATATTCGGTGATGGCAGAGTGAAGGGACCTAAGGGTGCCACTATTTTATATGGGTCAGAGATTTGGGCTATTTTGTGTGTTATTACTAGAAAATGAATGACGTGAATATTTTTGTGTGAAAATGTGTATGGTTGAGTAATTCAAAATGAATTGCTCGTGTTTGTTAATTAGCCCATGTGAGCTAATTTTGGTATAATTGATTGTGAATTTACATAACATGTTTTATGTGATTTAATTATGTTAATATATATGCATGTGAATATATTAGCATGAATGTGTTAGAATTGACATCATGCATTCCATATGCACTTGGGTAACCTAGAAATTAGGTGTGAGTGCATAGTTGAGATCGACACTATGTTAGGTGTTTGATGGTGTGTCGTGAGTACACGGTTGTGGATCAACACCGCGTAGGGTGTTGATTAGTGGGCTTGATTAATAAGACAACGATCAAAATGAGTCGCACGGGTTAAGAAAATGGAAATGGCTCATTGCATTTCATATGCACTGGGGCATCCTAGAACAATAGGAGTGAGTGCATGAGGTGGTTTCTTGAGAGAAGTGTTCGGAGGGTTGACCAACAATATTATTTATCGGAGGGTTGTCCATATAATATCAATCGTCGGAGTCTACCCAATTGATATACATCGGAGGGTTGTCCATATAATATCAATCATCAGATCACGCGAATTGATATACATCGGAGAGGTTGTCCAGCGAAATAGATTATCGAGATGCATCCCGGTGTTATATCGGAGGTTGTCCACGGTTAAAAACAAATACCTTTGTTTGGAAATGGATTTTCTCATTCATGGAAGGAATGCTGTGTTTGAGGAGTCGGTGGGAACTTCAAGGCGTATGGGTGTAAGAGAAGCTGCGATATCATAGTTTTGTATGGGTGTAAGGGCCTGCGGTATCACGAAAAGTTATGTTGCCCAAGAAAGAAAACACACGGTCATGTTTATCACATAGACTTGGGTTATGTGATAGAGTCGGGATTGACTTGGGATTTGTTGCCATTGACACTTGCATTGGGTAATGGAGCGGTGAGGCTCGGTACTTAGGTCGTGGTAATACAGTGACGATTATCCTGATTAGGCGTATGCATGTGAGACGAGTTGGTGAGTGACTCGGGATATATTACTCAATGACATATTGAGTGATGGAGCCGAGCTCGGTACATGGGGCATGGTGAGTCGAGTCTCATTCATGGCATGTACATTCGGTAGACATGTGTATGTTGCGCGCTTGGATGTGTGTTTGATTATGCGACCATTGCATGTGCATAGGTGGGAGTAGCCCACTTGTGGAGATTATCACTGCGGAAGCTGCTCACTGTAATCATTGAGACCCCCTTTCAGTGCGAGACGGTGACCACGCATTCGGGACCGCACATATGAAGAAAGCCGGATTGTGGCTTTAATATATTTTGTAAATATATATGGGTTGTAACTATTTGTATAAGAGTGATGTAATTTAAACTCTTATGGACTATGGTTTTATAGTCATGTGCTTATATGTTTGAGTATTATTGATGCGGGGCCCAGTGACCATTATTTTACTCGCGCATATAGACCTGTGTGAGTGGGTGATTATTGGGACAGGTTATACCTTGGGTAGAGCTCCCGGTACAAAGGAGACTCTGCCCAATTTTCGTGAGTGGTGTCGGGTAACCCGACATCCACGAGTATTCCGCGGGTTGACGGGTTGTCAACGGGACCCCCGGGATAGGGGTGTCATAGCTTGGTATCAGAGCATAGGTATACGACTACCTAGTGCTTGAGGGACATGGGCTTAGGCCATTGCTATTGCGGTGAAATTGATACTAGCGTCATAGCTTGGTATCGGAGTTTAGGTACATGAATACCTAGGAGTTCATGGGATGGTTTAGACCACTGCATGCATGGTGTGTTTCGTGTTGTGTTCGGATATGTGTTCCATGCTTGTGATTGTGTGATTGCGTGGGAAAATTATATGCATGGCATAATATACTATGAAAGTGGAATGCTAGTTCTGAACTATAACCTTAGGGGGTTCAAAAAATGAAATGAACACAGAAGTATTGAATTTTATTGAAATAAATAAAAGTGGTTGTAGTAGCACCACTTAGGCGATGAGCAAGATTCGTTCATGGTTGGTAAGTCCTATTAATAGTGGCATGTGCATTATTAGTTGGAAATTTGGGATGAGATTAAATAAAGTTTATTTAGCATTTGACATGTGTGGTGTGAGTGAGGCTAGAGGGCGTAGAGGTCGTCCACGAGGTGTTAAGCTATTGCCGCAATGTTGACCAATGGGCCTTTCTTGAGGCGTTGGGTTCTGTTCGCCTGCATTGCCTGGAGCTAAAGTGAGTGGCAGTGATAGAGTGGTAACCTTGATTTAAGTCACATCCTTCCCTGGGGGCGTTTGGGAGGATCAGATGGTGGCGGACCGTTGGTTAGGCCCAGTTGAGAATGTATTGGGGCTATGGATATTACCTCGGGCGACCCCAGTCATTTAGTTGCGTTTCAACTAGAGGGTAAGTCGAGTGTGGTGGAATTGGGCGAGTTCCATGGGCTCTTTATGAGCAGTATTTTAAACACGGCCCAGACGCTGAGCCAAGAGTTGCTGGGTGGGCGGGGAGCGATGACGGGTGATGGAGTACATGGGCCAGTTCAACGGGTTGAGTACGTTTTAGTGTGACTATGTGGCCACGGATATGGCCAAGACGGAGATTTGAGAATGGGTTGAAGTTGTCCGATTCGGGGCGGAATTAATGAGCCTCAGCTTACAAGACATGGACTCTGGTGGGGACGACTACAGTCGTAGAGAGATGGATGACGCCTGAAGGCATTCGAGAGATCTCACGAGTCTTGGTGGGAAGAGAAAGGAGAGTCGACCTTCTTCGAGTTTGGGCTTAGGAGTTGGAGCCTCTTGGAGAGAAACCATTGTATGGGAAATTCTCCTCTAGGATCTAGGGTGAGAGTTGGTTAGATATGGTAGACATATCGGGTTTTGATGTCATTTTTGACATGGATGAGTTGACAACCCATCGGGTTGTCAGTGATTGTGACCTAAGGTGGTTGTCATGCAGGCACGGTCTTGGAGTTGTAGAGGTAGCATATGCATGTGAGTGATGCGTATGTCGTGTGAGATTTGAGGGACGGGGAGTGCAGTGGGGAGAATGTAAAGCCCCGGAGAAAATGTAGAGCCCAGGGCCGGCGAGACCCGATTAGCGAGTCTACTTAGAAACCAGGGGACGCTCGATTTTATTTCTTTTATTTTCAGTGTTATTAAATTTTCATTTTTTTCAAAGTGCCGCGTCCAGAATCCAGGCTCGACTCGGTTAGGCGGATCAATGGAGCAGTTTACTCAGGCATTTCAATTATCTTATCAAAACATTTGGCTTGTGTTATTAGTTTTAATTTTATAATTTCATTGGAAGCATTTTCATTTGGGCAAGCCCATAAAACATTACATTCAAAAAGACTCATACCACTTACATTCCCAACAAAATGCATTTACAAAATAATGATTAAGGTTCATTGTTTTACAAAATGTCGATGTTCGAAAGAAATGGAGTAATGCATATGGTAGACATCTCGCAATTCCTTCTATATGACTCTGAGCTCCTCGATCTTGGGTCTTGCTTGATGTCTATCACTCATTGCAACGCATTGATAAAAACAATAGCTAAGCATTTTCATGCTTAGTGGTTCTATCTGATTCTCTATTCCATTTTCGTTCTTATAAATCATGCATTTATCAAAATAATGCCTTTGCTCTGATATCGTGTAATGTAAAAATACTTATACAAACATACACCTTTCAAATACCATCATTTCTCTTTTCGGTTTGTGATTCCACAAATGGCTGTAAATTCGACATCAGCCAGTTCGGTTGGTGAATCTGTCTTGTTTAATCATTCGATGTAATGTGGTTTCACATTCAATATACCGTCTCACATATGACTATAGAAATCGACATTCCACGGCGGTCGATTTGTTGAATCACATCACATTTGTCATTCATTAACCTAGGTTTCGCATTATTAGACAAATCACGGTTGCCTTCATAGCCAAATTCGAGTTAAGTGAATCCGTCATGTTGGTCATTCAATAATACATTCAAATCAATTTTCTTTTATGCAATAAATTCGCTTGTAGCTCAAATACACGCATACATGCAGATATTTGTCAAACATTTCAAATATTAATCATTTGAATCGATATATATGTATATTTCGCAATTAGAGAGTAATATGAGAATAAAGAACAAGTAGAGAACAAACAAAGAATAAAGAACGGGTATAGAACAAACCAATTATCGATTCCGTTTCTTTCTCGTCTCATTAGAGCCGGGTTATGCGTCTTCACCTTCCTAATTCAAATACTATTTATTCAGTCTTAGTGATTAAGCAAATAATCATACTAAATTCGCTTTGCCGAGGCAGCGAGGTACGGTACGTTTTTCATCGAGTTCCAATCTTATTTGAACCTCTCTTAATCATTTAATAAGGTTCCTATATTAATGGCGTATGAATTTAGGCTCAAATATGTAAAAACTACACAATCACGGTCATTTGGGCTCACGTAATACTTGGTGCACCTTGGACTGTCTTAGGTGCATATTGCATTCCGTTGACATGTAAATTTTATGTTGGCCTGCAGTGGGGTGTACGGTACCTGCCTGTACTATCTTAGGTCGTGTTCGATTGCCAGTTTGCTTCTTTTGCCCGCTTTGTACACCAATTCTCATATATACTTCCCCATTCTTTAATTCCTCGAATCATCACTTAAAATCATCTAAACAACTTCAAAAATACTTGTATTGGTGGTTTGGAACCTCATACCACAAAACCACACAGGTAAAATACATGAATTCACCCAGGTCCATCAATTCTTAAACATCATAGCATTTTGATGATTCCATGTTCCATTTACACTTGATTTGGGGTTTTACCCACCTAACCTCAACAAGTTAAGGGTTTGTGTGATCTTTCCACAAAATCCTAGACAAGGAAAATTCTCGAACCAAAGCCTTAGGAAATCAAAACACACTTGATCTTAAGATGAAAACATACCTTGGTTTTGATCTTCCTCTCACTTACTCTTCTTCTTCCTCTTCTTCCTCTTGTTTTCTCCCTTCTTTTCCTCTCACACGTTTTTGCCCTAGCCAAAAATGAGACAATGAATTTTGTTTGTCTCAACACTCCCTTTTTATACTTTTTAATTCTCCATATTACAATTAAGTCATCGCTCTTAATTTTGCAAATCAACTTGTTTTATTTCTATTATGGCCAATCTCTCCCTTTATGATTTTTATATCCCTTATGGAAATTTCAATTTTATCCTTGTTCTAGTGCTCAAATTTAGGGTTCACTAAATTTATATTTCCTGATTTATCAAATTGCAGGAAAAACACAAGTTTGGCTCAATTCATATCGAATATATAATAAAATTATTATAAAATTCTAGGGTATTTTTAGGGTATTCACGAGAAAAAAATTCAATTTTACGAAGGAGTAAAAAAGCGGTAATTCGGTTGAAAACCGAAAATTCTTTAGATCTCGGATAGCGAAGCGGATTACTTGTAGATTAAATTCGTGCCATGAGAAATCCCCAGTGACGAGAAAAGTTTAATTGAATTATGGGAACTGATCGAGGAATATTTTATAGATTTACGGGTGATCAAATGTGATGACCGGGAATGAGATTTTTGCAAAATCGGAAGTCGAGGAAAAAATGGCGTGAGTTAAAGTTCATTTAAAGAATTAAGGCGAAAGAAATAAAATTTTTCGGGAAAGAACGGACCGAATGCGACAATATGAATCAAAGTATAAGAAATAATAATAATATATGTAATAATAATAATAATAATAATAATAATAAAAATAAAATAAAAATAAAAACAAAGTCAAGCGGGGATGCCATTTTTTTTTTTGGTTCGCACAGAGAGAGAGAGAGAGAGAGAGAGCGGTGGAGTTAGAGAGAATTTGATTTTTTATTTTTTTCTTTCTTCGTTTCTTTTTTGATTCTACGAAGGGTGGACCGTAGGTTTCATTTGGGATGAAGCAAAGTTGATGCCTTTGATAGAGTTGCGCGTAGACACCCAAAATCTTGAGTTTTCATCAAACTCTATGAGGTGAAGAATTTTTCCTACTTGTGTTATTTCTAGCTTAAAGGCCATGTAATGGCTTGGGATTAGCAGAAGTAGTGAAGGCCGTAAATTTGTTCTCAAATTTTTGGACTGAGTATATGAATTTTGAAATTTTGGATTGTTTTCGGACGATCCCAGGCTTAATTTGGAATTGTTTTGAACAGTTAATTTGAGCCCCCAGGAGTTGTTTTAGGCAGTCATGATGAAATTTTCGGGACTATTTCGAAGCCAGTCGGAATTGTGTTGAGGACTAGTTTTACTCTGGGACTGATGTCTTGGGTTTTGTGGAATTGTGTTTTGGTATCTGATATTCGATGATATGAACCGTGAAGGGACGAAGGTGCCTTGTTTTATGATCAAGATTTGGGGCCATTTGTGTGTTATTACTAGAAAATGAATGACGTGAATATTTTGTGTGAAAATGTGTATGGTTAGTGATTCAAATGAATTACTTTCGTGTTTGTTAATTAGCCCATGTGAAATTTAATTTTGGTATAATTGATTGTTAATTTACATAACATGTTTTATGTAATTTAATTATGTTAATATATGCATGTGAATATATTAGCATGAATGTGTTGGAATTGGCATCATGCATTCCATATACCTTTGTGGTAACACGAGAAATTAGGTGTGATGCGTAGTCGAGATTGACGGTCATTAGGTGTTTGATGGTGTGTCGTGAAATTACATGGTTGTGGATCAACAGCGTAGGGTGTTGATTAGTGGGCTTGATTAATAAGATAGCGTCAAATGAGTCGCCTGGGTTAAGAAAGCGAGTAGCTCATTGCATTTCATATGCACTGGGGCATCCTAGAACAATAGGATTGAGTGCATGAGGTGGTTTCTTGAGAGAATTGTTCGGAGGGTTGACCCGATATGTATTTATCGGAGGTTTGTCATATAATATCAATCGTCGAGGAGTCTGCCACGGTGATATCACGTCGGAGGGTTGTGTGAATAGATTATCGAGTGTCCGCTGTACCATCGGAGGAGTTGTCCACGGTTAAAAACAAATACATGCTTTGTTTGGAAATGGTTTTCATTCATGGCGGAATGCATGTTTAGGGAGTCGGTGAGAACTGAGGCGTATGAGTGTAAGAGACTGCGATAGCATAGTTACGTATGGGTGTAAGAGAATACGGTATCACATGAAGTTATATTGCCCAAAGAGACCTGCAGGTCATGTTTATCACATAGACTTGGGTTGTGTGATAGAGTGAATTAACAGGTTGTTGCCCATTGACACTTGCATTGGGTAATGGGGCGGTGATGGCTCGATACTTGGGTCATTGGTAATACTAGTGGCCGATTGTCCACGGTTGGCGTATCATGAGGCAGGTTAGTGAGTATTTCGGGATATATTACTCAATGACATATTGAGTGATGGAGCAGCGAGCTCGGTACATGGGGCATGGAGAGTCGAGTCGATTAAGTGGCATGTAGACATTCGGTAAGACATGTGTATGTTGCACTTGGATGTGTGTTTGATTATCGACCATTGCATGTGCCACTTAGGTGGGGAGTAGCCCTTGTAGGAGATTATCACTCTTTTTGGGCTTTACTTTCGCCCCCGTCATTAGGACCTTCGGTGGGTCAGGTGCGAGGCAGTAACCAGCATTCTGGACCCTTTTATATGAAGAAAGCTGGGATTGTGGCTTTAATACCTCTTTGTAAATATATATGGGTTGTAATTATTTGTATAAGAGTGATGTAATTTAACTCTTATGGACTATGGTTTTTATAGTCGTATCTTTATATGTTTGAGTATTGATGCGAGGGACCCAAGCGGCCATTATTTTACTCATATAGACCACATTAGTAGTCATTGTGATTATTGGGACAGGTTGTACTTTGGGTAGAGCTCCTGTACAAGGGACTACTGCCAGATTATCGTGAGTGGTGTGGGTAACGACATCCCGCGATGTCCATGGTTGATGGGTTGTCAACGGAACCCCCGGGATAGGGGTGTCACAAGAACAGTGGGAAAAGGAGGTGGAAGTGGGTGTGAGGAACGGTGGGCCCAGGAAGGAGGAGGGGGTAGGCTACTAGAGGAATAGAGGAGAGTTTTTTGGATCATCGCTCTGATACCATGTAGAGACTGATATAAATGAATAATTGATTGATTGTTTTTCATTGAATAACTAGAGATATAAATAGTACAAAATTAATCAAGAAATGAATGAATGAATTTAAATAACTAAATTTAGACTAGAGCATATTTGTACACTATAAGGCCACATTTGATAAACTATTGAAATATTCGAACCATTGAAAATGAAAATTTCAATGGTTTTAATTCCCTCAATATGTTTGATAACAAAATTTTTAGGAAGCTCTTAATTAAAAATTTTAAATGAAAAACTATTGAAAATTATAAATAGGTAAAGACCTACTTAACGTGGAATATAGAATGCGATTAACAAAAAAAAATTTAAATGAAAATAAATTGGACCAAAAACCCTTATAAATAATATAATATTTTGCAAATATCTCTTGGTTAGTTTGGATAGTTTAAAAGTTTAAATTATATTGGTTATTTTTAAACATATTTATGTCTTTTTTGGATAATATAATTAGAATAAATATTTTTACATATTTTTACATATTTTTAAACATGTTATTTACATTGATTAATAATTGTGAAAAATAAAATGTGTGAAACTCTATTTATTTTTGGATAATATGTAATTTAATGATAATAAGAGTAAATATGTAAAATATATAATTTTGGGTATTCAACATTCTGAGTTATCCAAACAATATATTTATCTTGACCATTCAATTGTGTAACTTATAAAATAGTTTTTACAGTATAGATTGATAACATGAAATCAATACTTGAATTTTCAACACTTATTTTTCAGCACTTAATTTTTTCATTTTATCAAACAAGGCCTAAATCTAAATATTACATATTTATAATTACAGGATTTAAATTAAATCAGATTTAGAATATGATTTTGGAATAATGAGTAGCATGGGCCACCAAGAAACTCTTGTAGGCACTAAAAGGAGCACTTAATAAAACATGTGCTAAAATGGACAAAAATGAAGAATGAACAGGATGAAACTCTTAAGTAGTTTGAAAAGGGGAATGCATGAGGCAAATCCCATGCCCCAACTCAAATCCACTTGAAAAAAAGGGTGGATTTCTAAAAATCTAATGGTAGTGTGCATCATTATAAGATGATTTTAAAAAACTTTTGATTTAAAAATAAATTATATGTTTGATAAAATTTTGAAAAATTACTATACTTTTGAAAAAAAATATTTAAGACTTATGAGAATTTTTTATAATAATGTTTTTAAAATTAACACTTTCATGAAAATATTTGGAATATATTTTGTCATGGTTTAGTGAATTTCATTCATGCAGGAATTAGACAGAAATGGAATTTGTGAGTCCTATAAATTCCAATTTGAATATACAACCAATAACTATGTCATTCAACAAAACCTTTAAAAATATTTAAATAAATTAATACAAAAATAGAATGAGGGTTCCATCAGTGAGAAGATATTCTAGGGCTACAATGGCAGCTACAAGGAAGGCGACAATGGCTTTTTCTTCTGCTACTTAGGGTACATTCATGCTTTCTCCTCCTCTTCTCCTATTCTTTATCTCATTATTATAGCTTTCGTTCCAATTCCAATTCCGAATCCCTTGATTTTAAAACCCTCGATGAAGCTTTATTTTCATTCAACCGAAGGCTTGATATGCTTCCTCCTCCCTCCATCGTGGAAGCCGTAAACTACAACCTCCATCTCTAAATGAAACATCACTCCATTGTGCTTTCTCTTTCTCACCAAATGGATTCTTTTGGATTTCGTCCCAATGTTTACACTCTCACCCATGGTTCAAAAAATCGGCCGAGTCCGAGACGACTCGGCCAGTGTCTTCGCCTCGGTCCTAACCCTGAGTCGTCTTAGGCATACCGGATCGTCGGTATGCTTTGAATAGGTGGAACTCGGTATAAATCGGTTAAACTCGGTCAACTTTCAGTAGGAGTTCAGAGATATTTCGGCGGAGACTTCGGCGAGAGACAAAATCGAATCTTTGTTTTTGTATCTTGAACCAAAAATTTGGAAAATAATTCACCTTTCGAGATTCTGCGAAAAGCAAAAAATCCGTGAACTGACAAAACCCACAACATGAATACAAAATTACAAATTGCGAAGCGAAGAGCGAGTTACGAAAGCGAAGGGCAGAGCGGGTTTTCTCGCACCTCAATCTCGATCAAAGCGAAGTGAAACGCAGTTTTCTCTGAACCAGAGCGGGAAGAAGAGGAGGAAGCTAAACCTTACCTCGGTCTCGATCGAAATGCAGAGTTTCTCTTGGACCTCGGTCGCTGGAGTCTGACCTCGCTCCAAGCTCGGTCAGCCGTGCCGTCGCGAAATCGCCACTCGCCAGTTGCCAGCGGCCGTCGCCATCGCCGTCCAAGGTGAGATCAAACCCCTCGGCCCCTCCCTCCCCCCTGTTGGAAATTTGGATTTTGGAAACGAGGAAGAAGATCCTCTTTTTGGCATTTGGAGTCTCTGAAACGACGTCGTTTCGTCTCTACAGAAGATAAAACGACGTCGTTTCATTGTTTATTATTTTTTTAATGCAAAATAAAACGACGTCGTTTAGGTGTATGGAAACCAAACGACCGCCCGTTTGAACCGCGCGGTACAAAGCGGCGTTGTTTTGATATGCAAAATTTACCACTTTGCAGCCATAAAAAGCGGCGTCGTTTGGCTCTAAAGGCCAAAACGGCGTCGTTTATCTAAAAAACCCATTTTGTGCTTCAACTAAAAAATATATTTACCATAAGAAATAAATAAAATAAAATATATTTACCAAAATATAAATAAAATAGAATACTAAATTAACAAAGCCATAAATCATATTTTTGTAGAACAATATAAAATACAAATAAAAATATTAATTTATTTATTTTGCAAACATAAATAGATTAATTTAAAGTTAATTATTTTAATTATAGTGAAATTTCGCTAGAATAAGCGAGAATTTTATTATGTATTACAATTTCACAACATAGCGAATTTTCACTATGCTTTATGAAATTATTTACATGGCAAAAATTTGTTCTTTGTAGCGGGAATTATACTGCTTCTATTTTTTACAATGTACAAAACGACTCCGTTTTTGATTAATTTCCAGTTCTACCCTCAATGTAATTGCTATTTAGGATGGGTGGTATTTTCGCCTGGTTGTAAGGCTATATAAGCCATTTTGTGAACATTTTGTAACCTAACTATTCATTAAAGAAACCCATTCCATTCACAGACTGTTTTGGCTCTCATTTTCTCTCTTCTCTCTCCTCTTTCTCTCACTTTCCTAGGCAATAAACACACACCCTTTGAGGATGACAACTCAAGGATGTTTAACCTAAAGCCTCTCTAAACCTTGAAGAGGAGGGTTGCTGGAAATAGGTTGATGAGGTTTAGGGTGTTATACATTTTTTCACAAGCAAGTATCTTGGTATTTATTTTTTCAAACTTTCAAAACTAGATTTAAAAAGCTATTTGATGTACTTTATTTGAGTCAATACTTGGCAAGCTTTTAGGGTTCGAGTTTATTCTTAATGTTAGATGACATCCATTAGTTGTCATTTATGAGCCATCGAGGTAGGTTAAATGCTAGATTCAACCGAGAGGCAGTTGTGCTCATTAAATGCTATATTTAAGAGGAATGGTACTAAGGAGTTAGTTTTTAAAGTTAAACAAAGATCGGTTTTAAAATGACTATAGGTCATTTACCTAATCTTGATGAAATATAACTCGAGAGGACACCTTTACAACCATATCCTTACCAAATAGTGGTAGAAACTTCAAGGACTTCTTTTTATATTTCATTTCGAATTACCTTCAGTTAGCATAGTGACAACAACCTTTGTTTTTATCTGAAATCAAAATCCAAACAAAGCCTCACCATTTGACTCATAAAAAAATCGATTTGTAAGACGAAAACCCATCCCGGTGTTTAATCCTAGAAGCGCATTATGCGTGAGTAGTGCATTCTGATGGAAGTAGTTTAAGTATAAATATTGTTAATCAGGAACCTATTCTGACATGAATCAAGTATTTGTTCTGGGGATGGTGCCTTACTCACAGGATGATGAGTTGATGAGTACTTGTAATCCCTCATTACAAGTATTGGTGACCTTTTAAACCTTTTGAATTCCATTGTTTAGAATTTTAAGTTTTATTTCTCAACAATCCTTCTTGAGGCTGTTTTTTTATGAATAACGGTCATTTTATTTCTTGCTCTTGATCTTTTATGAGCCATTTGTTTGTTCTTTGCTTTGTCTCTTTTTTGTCACAAGGTGTTTATGCATCACTAGGATAAGAGGTATATCGGGTGGTGCAAAGAGTTAGTACACCAATTGAGCAGGTTGTGAGTCGAGTGTACACGGTGAGTACTGGAAGTGGATCCTCTGCACGAAACGTAGTCGGCAAAGGTGCTCCAGTGAATCCTACAACATACAGGTCAATGAGGGACCACATACACCCCCCTAGGGTGAGTGCACCTTCCTGCATCATACCACCTGCTTATGATGTGGTAGTGAGACCCTATCTGGTGCCTAGCTGGCATTTTCATGGAATGGAGAGATGAGAAAATCCATATCACGCCCATGCTCAGGAGTTCGAGGAGGTTCTGACTTTTAAGAAGGTGTGCTGACATGGACTACTTAAAGTGAAAGCATTTCCTTTGACAACTGAAAATGAGACCGAGATTTGGCTCGATTCAAAGACGAAACGATTAGAGTGGGCCGATCTTGTTTGAATTTTGAAGAAATTTTTCGGTACAACTAAGACCAATAGTTTGAAGAGGCAAAATCTACACTTGCTCGACTACGATGTGAAGTTTTACGGTGTTGGGAGGTTCCATGGAGACCATCAGTGCATGTCCACGCCATGGGTTCGAGACATGGATGCTTGTAAATCACTTCTATGATTGTATGTCTCCGGCCATGAAGCAACTACTGGAAACCATGTGTGGAGGGGACTTTTACGGCGGGAGCAGGGGATGAAGCCATGGACTTTTTGAACTATGGCAGAAACCTCCAAAGCATGGAATGACAGAATCCCAGAAATTTGAAAAATGAGACTTGACCCACGAAGGGAGCGTTTATGCACTTTTCGAGACAGGAGATGAAAGCAAAGCGACCACTTTGACCGAAGGTTGGAGGAGCTTAGATAGGAAATCGGCATGAAGTACAAGCGGTGATTGAATTGCTGCATCTCGCAACCTATTTTAATTGTCGGTCGTATGGCGCCTGAAAACCGAGGGGTATTGTGCAGTCGACATGGAATACTAGTGGATGTCAGGTTACAGACGCCACTTGAGAGAAAATCGGGCAGAGTCTCCTTTGTACGGGGAGCTCTACCCAGATACAAACCTGTAATATAACCTATCAATATCAATCACCTGATACAAATATGGATAAAAACGGCCTCTTGGGCCCATACTACAATATTCTTCACAATATATATATATATATCCAACTATCCAACCATAGTTTCAAGAGTTCAAATTCTACTCTTAATACAACATATATTAAAATTTAAAATCCTAATACATGTATTCCAAAAACCATCAAACCACCAGCCAGGCTTGTCTTCAAAATCGGTCTCTAAAATGAGTCGATCCCCTCGGCGCTCCACATTGCACGAAAAATATATAATCCTCGTGGGGGTGAAATTTAATCTTCGATGGTCTGGAATCGCACAAGTGGAAATTTACTGCCAGCACTAAGTGCATATGCAATGCTCGAAATAAACACACACTCAAGTAAATACATGATCACTGCTTGAATGTCTACGCAGTCACTTATGTCACGAGTCTCACAACTCACTCACACTTGCCTAAGCCATGTGAGAAAATAATCATTTCAAAAACAAAACACATTGTTTTGAAAATATACTAATTATTCGACAAAAAGTATGGGACTACCCTCAGGGTGAATTGGTTGGTGAGCTTTTCAGAAGCAGTCATGGTCCTCATCAAGAAATGATCTGTTGGCCCATCTCAATTGATTCTCCCGAATATCATCTGTAAAAATTCCTTTATAATAATAAGTTTTTATAAAAAACCATGTCATGCACTCACACTAACTTCTAGGTTACCCAGTGCATATGAAAATGCATTATGCCATTTTCAAAACCATTTATACAATATGTCAATATGCATATTTTCAATCAACTACAATTACACACATGTAATTCAACACATCAAACATCAACCTATTAATTTCTTTGATCAACCAACTCCCCAAATTCGCTCACTTGAGCAATTCATAATATCATCTCTTAACCTATCTATTTCCACACATACCAAGCCATTCATTTCAACAATTTAAGCACACAACATATGGACGGTTTGAATTACATTCCACCTGAAGCAGGGACTGTTTTGCGGTCCCAGCGAAACATGTGGGCTGTCGGGTGGGCGGCCCTTCGTCATTTCGACCCACCTTTGAAACCAATTTCCTTGGCGTTTCGACCTTATACAAATAACACAATATATTCAATAAAGGTATCACTCATGGAACCATAACCTTGATGCATGTGACTCCTCCGGTCACGATTTCACAAATGGGTTTCAATAATTTCAAACAATTCGGTCCCATGTTTTGGGACCGATCAAACGGCCGTTCAAGGCCTCATACCAACCGAAACATCATATAGCTCTTAAACAAAGCGTAAAACCCAAGTAGGGAGAAACCCCTACCTCTTGGAGTTTGTTAAAACTCCTGAGCAGGAGTCCACACGTAGCACTCCGCGTCGAGCATTTTTCTTCCTCGACAGAAGGCTGGCAGAAGCGGTCGGATCTTGTGTATTTAAGAGAGAGTTTCTCTCTAAAGTAGTTCTCTCAGAAACAAGCTACTGGATCTAAAATGCCTCCCACGTTTTTTCTTTTGACTTAATGAGGAAGAAAGAGTTATTCATTATTTCGTCCTTTGGTGACTAAAATCCGATCCTTAATGACCATTACGTCCCTCTTTTACGGAATTGATATTCGGCCTTGCCTCGGCCGTCCATTTCATCATTTCTCTACTCATGCCACTTATGGCATGATTACTTGTTATATGTGACTTTCGTCGCATGAAAATCATTTAGGCACCTGTCTGATGCCTCGAAACGTGTCAACTCCATTTGTCGGAATTTCACGAAATTTTACGTGCTAACTAGATTTTGAGGCGATTCCAATGGTACAATCCGTTTCTTCATCAGAGATCTAAAGAATAAACTAAGTTTTTAGCAGAAATTATAATTTTATGTCCAAGTCTGATTTTGCCCTTTTCAGAGGTGGAATTTCTCGGGTCTTATAAGTCAAGTAGCCATCTTGGGGAGCATTGTCCAATGGTTCCTTCAGTAAGGGATTTGATGTAGGAGCATGCCCATGTCTTAAGTCGAGAATAAATGGCAGCCAATTACTCAGTATGGCAACACCTACAACCCGATTAGAGATCATCAGAACCTATCATGGAAGCCAAAACCACATATGCTCCCAAGGGCATGGCAGCAGTTATCCACCTCGGCCACGAAGCTGACGTGATATCCACCTTCTTCTCTGTTGAGGCGGGCAGTGCAGATTTAAGCAAGGTAGTAGGTACCTTTGTGGAGAACAAAGGTGTTGAATGTTCAAAGAGCCTAATCGGAAAATTGAGTGATAGATGATTAGTACCCGAAGATGCTATTTTAGATCCTATTAAAGATAGGTTTGAGTGCTTTTTGCGTACTAATCATATTAATTAAGTCGATTGACATGTGCAGGTCCATTAGTACTACTAATTTTGTTTCGAGGTTGTTTTTGGTAGTTTTGCAGGTTTTGTAAACCTCCACCATCATTTCAAGCTTGGCTTCGTATTGGTTCTGATTTATGCTGAGTTCGTATGACTTCTCATCGATTTCATCAAGCTTGGGGTGAAGAACTATCAAGTTGGAAGAGATCACGAAGCGACATGGAGGCCACGTGATTTCGCTATGGCATGGCAGGAAATTTTCCCGCATGAAATAAGCGAAATTTTATGGTCATAAGCGAAAATTTCGCTATGCCTATTCCATATGATAAGTGAAATTTAGCTAATATAAGAAAATTCGCTATCATAGCGAAAATTACTGTGCATAGTAAAAATTTGAATTTTAGCTATGCTGTATTTTTTAAGCTATGATAGCAAATTTAACTATCATAAGCGAATTTTAACTATGATAGTGAAAATTCATAATGCATAGCGAAATTTTCTGCTTTTGTTTATGTGATCCAAACGACTCCGTTTTGGTTTTTCATTTCTACCCTCAACTGTAATTACAGTTAGTTTATTTTGGTATTTCACATGTTTGTAAGGCTATATAAGCCATTTTAAAACACTGTTGGCCTAAGTTTTAGTTTTTGGGAAGGAAATATACGGGTCCCTGTTTTTTGCCCTCATTTTCTCTCTTCTCTCTCCTCTTTCTCTTACTTTCTTGGTTGCAGACACCCTCGGGATAATGACTTGGAGGATGGCGGCTAAACCCTTTCACTCCTTGAAGTGGAAGGTTCTTTGGAGTACGAGATCGAAGGTTCTTTGGTGGTTTCCCTTGTTTTCACGCGAGTAGGTTTGACATTTGGTTCCCCAAATTTCAACTCTAGGTTTAAAGCTTTTGATGTACTTCTTTGGCCAATACTTGCGAGCTTTTTAGGGTTTAGTGTATTCTTGGCTTTAGATACCTTTGATATCCATTAGTTTCCATTTCGAGGCAGGAGGTAGGTTAAGGGGTTATATTTTCGGGTTTTGGTACCATCCTCTTTGATCAATACTTGGTAATCTTTTAGGGTTCAGTGAATGCTTATTATTAGATCCACTGAGATTCATTAGTTGCCCTTTACGAGTCATTGTAGGATGGGTAAAGTGATAGATTTTCACTTTAGGAACCATAAATGCTAAATAAATGCTTTATATCAAAAGGAAAATTATTAGGGTTTAGTTTTTAAATTTAAATGAAGATCCGGTTCGGGAGATGACTATATGTCATCCTCCCGACACGAGAAATCAACAGGGGACCTATCGGTTGCCTTAGGACTAAAACCGGTAGCCGTGCTTGAGGTTATTTTCTTATTTTCTTCCCCATTTCGAGTTTGTAAACCATCAACTCCCTGTTTTACCAAGCCTTAAAATCCAAACCAAATTCACCAATTTTGGCCTTCACTGTAAATCATTTGTGCAAAGAAAACCCATCCATGTTGATCCTAGACATTTATCTATGATGGCCATTCACAGCGGTAGAGAACCAAGTTCTAAATATTGTTGATTAGTATCACCCTCTTGTGGCACGAATCAAATGGCGCCCGTTAATGAGGGGATGGTGCCTAAGTGCATTTGACGAGCTGTGGAACACTTGTGATCCTCATCACAAGTTTTGGTGAATTTCTTTTATATTACTGTCAGTTATTTTTTTTTATTTCAATTCACTGTAAAAAAAACCAAAGAAAAAAAAAGAGTTGTTGCAGGACTGTTTTTCTGTGTTGTCTTGGGTTGCCCTATTTCTACTGCAGGATTGCATTTTCTAGTGGTTTGAATTGAGAGCAAATGGAACCCCTACATGAAGGCTTGTCTGATCGGAGAGTAACCACAGAGCATACATGTGATGAGGGACTATAGAAACCTAGCATGGCAAAATCAGCAACCCTTGGGGAGAAATCCAAACCTAAATAGGTCTATGAGGGACTATAGAGACCAATGGATGAGTGCACCCGTCTATAGTGTTCCCTCAACTTATGCACCTCCTGTTTCTCCACATTTTACCTCAACTCCTCAGCCACCACAGCCACCATAGCCACCACAGTTAATTTCTCCAGTTGAGCAAGTAATACTAAACTTAAGAAAACTAGTGGATAATTTCAAAGAGGAGCAAAGGGTAGTGAATGTCCAGGCCAATCAAGAAATTAACACAGTGGAGAGCTCCATGGAGAAGAAATTGGATAGGTTCCAAAGCGAAATTGATCAAAAATTTGACATCCTGCAGGAATCCATCTCAAAGCTCACCAATCGACTTCATCAAGGAGGGAATGCGGAGGAAGAATTATGATTGACACTAGTTTGGGTGAAACAGGCTCAAGCTGCTGACCTCGGGAGGAATTGAAGAGGAACCCGGCGGGAAGCTCTTAAGGAAATCTGAGGATGCCCACAATTATGTGTAGTGTGTGGGCCATGGAAGAAAGAAAGAGAAACCTCCCAATCACGGCGAGGAGGGCGAGTGGAAAGAAGCAGTGGATGAGCCCAAAGGCTTATTTCAAAACCATTTCCCATAGAATTGAACCCCACTGCCCTTTTGAGCCACGAAGCCTCACTTGGGTGGCCCCTCATTTGTGGTGTATATTTGCCTGTGACACAATCCACACTTTGAAAACACCTACCACAAAGGCCATCAATTGCCTTTGTCTACAAAAATTCAAAAATTAGTGGCCTTGTTCAGAACCTTTGCACCACATGAACCTGGCAACTGCTCACATCGCATGGCACAACGGATAGTTCGGGTGTCGGTTCGGATTTGGAGCACCTGAACCTCGGCATTTCTAAGTTCCGGCGGAACCAGGCCTCAAGGCTAGGAAGTGGTTTAGGGAACCTGAGTCCTCCCCCACTTTGTTTAATTTTCTTGTTTTATTTTATTTTAATTTAATTTATTTGGATTTCTATAATTTGTCTTCTTAGATTTTCCCTAATTTTTAAAGTAATATTTGCTTTTCTTTCACATCACTTTTTGACCCTTTATTGTGGTGTGTCTGCTCTTACCTTGGGTTGAAAAATTGAAGCACTGTATGCTACCATCAATGCTAGAATAGTTCCATACATGATTAAGTTTTTGGTTGGTTGAAATTCCAAAGTATTCAACCTTGTACATCCACCTTTAGCTATTCACACACAGTGCACTTTAGTTTTCATCAATAGGTTGTGAAGTTATATACCTCTTTTCACTTTGCAAAACCGGCTTTAGATCTGTTGACGACCCATAATAGGTTTGTGCTACCCGATGAGACCAATGAAGTCTCCCCCCCGATGAAGAAAAAGCCAAAAAGAAAGAAGGAAGAAAGAGATTGAAAGCTAGTGACACTTTGCCATGAAACCAGACACACGTCCGAGGGTATATGGCGAAAGCCTTTAAAGCCTGGTGCCCTAAACCTTCATTGGTTGGGAGTCGCCGACTTTGTGTTCGCTACATGGGTGGATGGGTAGAGTTTAGCGAGTTGTAGGTGCTGGATTCTCAAAGTCATTCGAAGTCCGGGGTGAAGCCTGTAGAGTTTGTGGTCGGTTGATCCTTTTGACTTGATGCCCTAAACCTTAATTGGTTGGGAGTCATCGGTGGACCCAGATTACGGACTTTGGTGAAGTGAAATTTAGCATTGCACCCTACAATACAATCAGTAAAGAAGAGTGTAACTAATTCTATTTAGGTTGGTCAGCGATTTAAGGCCTGGCGATAGCTTAGTTGGGAGGGAATAGCTTTGCGACTTATTGGTTCAAACTGGTTACCTTAAAAACACTTAGATTTTGGTGGAAGTTCAGGTTGACTTCCTTGGAATTGATGCTGCCCCGAAACTTGTTCCTATATGGAAATTGTTCTCTCATGATGGTTTTTGCATAGAGTTCAAATTTTTCATACTTAAGGTAAAGCCTCACTTGTACACACACATTTTGAACAACATACTCTTTTGCAAAAACATAGCCTACCATACCCTTTATTATTTTAGCGTGCTAAGGGAATAGCAACTTGTGAATTGGGGTGTGATTGAGTACCCAGTCTTTATTTTGAGTCCTATTAGAGATAAGGTTTTGAGTGCTTTGCGTACTAATCATATTAATTAAATCGATTGACATGTGCGGGTCCATTAGTACTACTAATTTTGTTCTAGGTTGTTTTTGTGGTGGTTTGCGGGTTTGTGAAGCCTCCACCCATCATTCAAGCTTGGCTTCGTATTGGTGCTGATTTATGCTGAGTTCGTATGACTTCTCATCGATTTCATTAAGCTTGGGGTGAAGAACTATCAAGATGGAAGAGATGCGAGAAACGACATGGAGGCACAACACCAATTTCATATGGCATAAGCGGGAATTTTCGCAATGATAGCGAAAATTTAGCAATCATAGTAGTACCCCATGATCATAGAAAGATTTCGCTATGCCACATTTTCGCTATGATAGCGAAATTTCACTATCATAGAGAAAATTCGCTATCATAGCGAAAATTACTATGCATAGCAAAAATTTGAATTTTCGCTATGCCTGTATTTTTTCGCTATGATAGCGAAAATTTGCTATCATAGCGAATTTTTGCTATGATAGCGAAATTCACTATGCATAGCGAGGAAATTTTTGCTTTGTTTTTGTGATCCAGGCTCAGTTTTGGTTTTTACCATTTCTACCCTCACTGTAATTATTCTAGTTTGGTTATTTTGGTATTTCACATGTTTGTAAGGCTATATAAGCCATTGTAAAACATTGTTGACCTAAGTTTTAGTTTTTGGGAAGGAAATATACGGGCCCCTGTTTTTGGCCCTCATTTTCTCTCTTCTCTCTCCTCTTTCTCTCACTTTCTTGGTTGCCAAACACCCTCCAAGGATGACAACTTGGAGGATGGCGGAATTACGGAGGATACGAAGGTTCTTGGTGGTTCCCTGTTTTTTGCGGGTTTGACATTTTGGTTTTGAATTTTCAACTCTAGGTTTAAAGCTTTTGATGTACTTTCTTTGGCGATACTTGCCAAGCTTTAGGGTGGTGTATTCTTAGCTTTAGATACAACGATATCAAATGAATTGCCATTCTGAGCCGAGGTAGGTTAGGGTTATATTTTCACTTTTGATGCATCCTCTTTGATCAATGCTTGGTAATCTTTTGGGGGTTCGGTGGATGCTTATTTTTAGATCCACGAGATTCATTAGTTGCCCGCTACGAGTCATTGTAGGATGGGTGGTGAGTAGATTTTCAGCCAGGAACCATAAATGCTTAATAAATGCTTTCTATCAAGGAAAATTAATAGGGTTTAATTTTAAAGTTAAATGAAAGTCGGTTCGGGGAGATGACTATATACCATCCTCCCCAATCTAGAAATCAACCGGGGACTATCGGTTGCCTTAGGACCTAAAACCGGTAGCAAAATGCTTGAGAAGTTCTTTTCACTTATTTTCTTCATTTTATTTTCAGTTTGTAGCCATCAACTCCTTGTTTTACCAAGCCTTAAAATCCAAACCAAATTCACCAATTTTCACTTGTAAATCATTTGTGCAAAAACCCATCCATGTGTTCGGCCCTAGACGCTCTCTGGTGGCCCGGCTACGACGTGGAGGAATTAGGATAAATATTGTTGATTCCATTATCCGCCCTCTTTGTGGCACGAATCAGTGAAACTCTTTCAGCCGAAAATAGACAATATGCGTGCGAGGATCTCAGCAAATATGAGAACTTGCAAGTTCCATTTCGAGGTTGTCTACAACATTAGCGGGGTCCTAAAAGGAAATTCCCTTCTAGACATAATGAAGCTAGGAATGCATGAGATAGGCTCATGATGATCAGTAGAATTGATGGAAATTCGAGCCGGTAGTGACGTTGAAATTAGTGCAGGCTGAAACCCGCGGAGTCCCGAGCCAGTAGAAAGCTCCATGGTGGTTGAACCACTAGAGGAAGAACAACTAAGCGAGAGGAAGGGTGAAACATAGTGTACCCCTCCTTTCCACAAGCACTTCGAAAAGGAAAAGTCGGTTAGCAGAGCTGGGGAATTTTAGAGTACTACGAGCAAGTAAAGGCTAACATCCCTGTTTCTCATTATGATCCAAGCAAGTCCCTACGTATCCAAAGTTTTGAAGGACTGTGCACGATAAAGAGGCTTTAATGTGATAAAGGCCTTTGGTAGCTAGTGGTGCCATCATTAGTCTGGCTCAGTGATATAAGATCAGGGGTGTCACAATCTCCGTTAACATAACTGGAACTTGTGTGGAAAAGGCATTGCTAGATTTGGGGGCAAGTGTTAATCTACTGACTTTTTCCATGTATAAGCAGCTTGGGCTAGGTGAACTTAAGCCAACCACTATCACTTTGTCTCTAGTAGATGGAATTGTGAAATACCAAAGGGGACGGAGTTGAGGATGTTTTTGGTTGGGTGGACAAATTTTACTACCGGTGGATTTTGTAGTGCTTGATCTAGAGAGCCCAGATCGCGACGGGGGGCCCCAACCATGTGCCAATCATCTGGAAAGTGCATTTTGGCGCTAATCACGATCATTAATTGTCGAGAATGGGGTGATGCGTAACCTTTGGAAATATGACGCTGAGGCTGATATCTTCCATCTTAGCAAAAAGCACATGCACCAACAGGAGGATGACAGTGAAGAGGTTTGTGCGATAGAGGCCATCCTTAAAGAACAAGCAAATGAGCTGCTAGTGCAAGATGTATTAACCAGGAAGTTGGTTAATAGTAATGAATATGAGGGCGAAGGTGAGTCCTCTTTGCATGGCCAATGGAAGAAGGTGGAAGTGTTACTCACACTTCTTGGAGTGAGGAACGGGGTCCTCAGTGATTAGATCTTAATGGGACCTATTGAATTGAAATATACATTTTGGGAGGAAAAATGCATTGTCATTCAGTATTTCTTCACTATTAAGCAATCCCATGAAGTGGATTCCTTCAAATCCTCACGGAACAAGAAAGCAATCGGATGGAAGATTTCCGATTTGAAAGGCATCAGCCCGACCGTATGCACCCATCATATTTACTTAGAAGGAATCGAAAGTGGTTTAGTGACCACAAAAGAATTTGAATCGCATATCTGAGAGGTGGTGCGAGTGGAGTGTTGAAATTTCTGGCTAGGCATCCTTATACCCCATAATAGATGGCTCTTGGGTAAGTCCAGCCCCAGTAGTACCCAAGAAATCGGGGTTACTACGGGTGCTCAATGAAAAGGAGGAGAAATGTCCACGGACTTACTATGGGATGGAGGGTATGCATCGACTATAGAGAGGAGCTTCTGAATGAGGGTGATGCGAGAAGGATCCACTTTCCCTTACCCTTCATGGACGAGCTCTAGAAAGAGTATCGGGTCATCCGCTATCTGCTTTCAGATAAGGTGTGGTATTTCCATATCGAGATCATTGCGAGATGAGTGAGGACAAGACCACTTTCACTTGTCCTTTTGGTACATATGCCTATAGGAGGATGCCCTTCGGTCTATGTAATGCCCCAGCCACTTTTCAGCATTGTATGCTCCAGTATTTTAATTGATATGGTGGGCGTATTATGGAGGTTTATATGGATGACATAACAGGTTCTGAAAGAAAGCTTCGATGAATGCCTCGTCAGTTTGGAAGCTGTCCACTCCAACGGATAGAAAGAACCTAGTACTAAAAGCGGGAAAAATGCCATTTATGGTAAATCGGGGCATTGTGTTGGGGCACATAATTTTTCGAAGAATTAAGATTTGGATAAGGCCAAGGTAGAATTGATCTCGAAATTGCCATCTCCTACTAATGTGAAATGATGCTGACACCCAATCAAGGGGGTCGGGTTGACTAGCTTAGTCAACATGGAATACTACGTGAATGTCGGATAACTAGACCATACTCTCACGAAAATTAGACGAAGTCTCCTTTATCTGAGGGAGCTCTACAGGAATACATGGGCATCCTAAACATCAATATCATGAGTACAAATGGCCTCTTGGGCCCGAGCCAATACTCATGCTGCTATATCTAAAGCAAGTATATCTACATGATATATTCAACTATATCCATAGTTCGAGAGTTAATGATTTACTCTTATACACATATTAAAATGAAAAACATTCTAATACATGTAGCCATCACAAAACCAAACCCTGTCCAGAAAACTCTTCTAAAGCGGCCTCTATGTGAGCGGAGTCTCCTGCGATGCGCTCCACATGCTGAGAAAATATGTTCCCTCAGCCGGGGTGAGCTAATGCTCATTCAGTGGAATCACCCTAAATGGGCTACTCTCCTAAGTGCTATACGATGCTCAAAATAAACACACATTCAAGCAAATGCACGATCTAGCGAATGTCTAATTGATTATCTCATACCCAGGAGTCCTTCTTTGACTCCCTCACATAACTCAACCATGTAGAAAACTAATTTCAAACAAAGTTATTTGTTTTAATTGTGGTCAACCCTCCGATCTAAGTAGTGGACTGGAACGCCCCGTCCCGGGATAGTGTATAGTACATGTAACTGTAGGGGCGTATAAGAGCACTAAGTGTCACATTGTAATATTTTGGAGATGAAATGATAAATTATGGAACCCGGGTTTTGTGTATGAATAAGGGTACAATTGTCATTGGCTTGAGGATATATGTAAGGCATAATTAAAGTAGAGATGGGCCATAATAGAAATTTCAAAAGTTGATGTGCAAATCTTGAGAGAGGAAGGACTAACTTATAAATTAAGGAAATAGGAGGCTATAAAAAGGGGAGAGACAAACTAAAATCCATTTGTCTCATTCTTTCTAGGGTTCACGTTTGGTGAGGAGAAGAGAGAAAAGAAGAGGAAGAAGAGGAGAAGAAGAAGACCAAAAATTCAGGTATGTTTTTGCCTTGGAATCATGGGTATTTGGATTCTTAAGGTTTGGTATGGAGATTAGTTGCTCCTTTGGTTTAGGTTTTGTGGAAAGATCACATAAACCCTTGAATTGTTAGGGTTATGAGAGTAAAACCTCAATTGGTGGAAAATAAACATGGAATCATCAAAGTTATGAGGTTTTATAAAGAATTGGTGGACCTTAGGTTGAGTTCTTGGATTTTCACCTAGGGTTTTTGTTAGGTATGAGGTTCCCAAACCACCCAATACAAGTATTTGGGGTTGTTTTGGATGATTTCCACATGATGATTCTTGAGTGTTATGGATTATAGAATTTGTATGAAGTTAATTGATATCAAAAGTGGCAAAATAAATCTGGGCGAATTTGGTGTCGCTAAGTGCAGTGCAGGGGGTGTACGTACATGCAAAGGCCAACTGTCTTGAGTACGGGTCCAACTTGTGCGGTGGGTCCGACTATCTTAGGTAGGGCTAACGAATCTGGCTTTGTCTTTGTGCGGGTCAGTGTGCCGGCATGAGCCCAAAATGCCCGAGGAATGCGTGTTTTTGTACAATTAAGCCGAATTAGTACATAGATAGTTTAGGAACCTTAGGAAATGATTAAGAGAGGAGTTCAAATAAGATTGGAACTCGACGAAAAGCGTAAGCGTACCTTCTTGCCTCGGCGATATTAAGATTGAGTATGATTAAGTCACAGAGTGCGGATCAGGTTATGTGATTCGTAGGCAATTAATATTTTCCATTCGGTTGGAGTGTATGGGTTAAAGCAAAGGTGGGAAAAGTTTGGAACTGTAAGTTTAGCATGCAAAGAGGTGAGTGTTCTAAACTCATTTTCCAAATACTAGTGTATTATTATTATAAACTGTTTTTACATTGGTATTTAGATTGGTTTTGATTGTAAACCATTTTCAAGCAAGCAAGCAAGTAAACAAGTTTTGGAGTAAACCATTTTCAAACAAGCAAGTAAGTAAGCAAATGGTTTGAATTTAGTAAACCATTTTCAAGCAACAGCAGTAAACGAAATGGTTTTGAATTAATAGGCATTTTCAAGCAAGCAAGCAAGCAAGCGAATGGTTTAAATTGTAAAACCATTTTCAAGAAACGAGAGCAGAAGCAAGCAAGCAAGCAAGCAAAAGAATATTTGCGAAAACAGGCCTAACTAAAATCCCTAGTTTCTAAGCAAGCAAAGCTAGGTCGGTATCCGAATGCGTGCGGTGGAGTTAGGATATCATACATGCATTTGGTTTTGCAGTGCGGCGACTTTTAGTTCATGCATCATGTATTTAAAGGGACCGTTAAGCGCGTCACGGGGTATATAAGGGTTAAGAGCTCTAACTAAATTATGGTGATGGCGACCCGGGGTCCAATTCCACCATTCTGGGAAAGGTGGAGTTAATTGTGCGAGGCCCTTACTGGGTGGACCCGAGGTCGATATAGGCATTGTCGATGCCTAGGCTCCCATGTTCACTAGGGTACAATAAGCAAGTATAGGCCTCCAATGCTTGATGTTTTATAAGCATGATATACAGTTTTGAAAAATCAACTATTGGTACACGATTAGCCAGACTAGTAGAGTTTTAAAGCGACGGTTGAGCCCGGGCTCAGTTTAGATTTCAACGATCGGTTGAGAACTCGAACTCAGTGGGATTTTAAAGCAAGCGGTTGACCGGGCTCCGTTTATTTTCAAAGCATGCGGTTGAGCCCAGGCTCCCGTATTTATAAAAAGTGTTGAGAAACTTTTAAAGCAAAAGTTTGTGAAAGGTTTTAAGAAACATTTCAAGTAAGATAGAAACAAGCAAGCAAGAGAAGTTTTGAGAAGCTTTATAAACTTCTAAGCAAGTAAGCAATAAAAGTTTTATAAGCTTTTAAAGAAAAGCAAAGCAAAGCAAAGCATGCAAGCAAGTATTAGAAGTTTTCTAAACTTTTAAAAGCAAGCAAGGCTTTTGGAAAATAATTGTAAAAGAGAGTTTTACAGTTTTGAGATGTTTTCTGGAAAAGCAAACATTTTATAAAGCATACACTTGATGAGTAAAACTCATTAGATTTTCAATCCATTTTTCTGAGTTTAATATGAAAATAATGTTGATTTGTTTGCAGAAAAGTGGATAATTAACTCAAATTTCATTTTGCGGAAAATCTGTGTGAGAGCCCATATTTTAGCGAATCGAAGAGCTAGTGCGCGGCGGGGTGGAAGTCCCGACTTGAAAACAAAGTCGCAACAAGAGGTCGGTTACTTAATACATTCAAGTCACGACATCAACAAATTCGGCTTCAAAGAAGAAATATAAAACGTGAACAAGTGAAGTCACGACTTGAAGATGGAGGTTGCGACATAGAAGACGTGGTCGAGACTAAAGGAAACAGTCAAATGAAGAAACAAATGTCGCTACATCATTTTTCGATGTTTGCGACGCAAGAGATAAATGATGTCGACATAACTCGAGGTCGAGACAAGAAGTCTATCTATGAAGCCACAAGAGAGGTCTTCGCAGAGTCAAAGTTGCAACTAGTTTTCAACTAAAGAGATTAGTGGAAGTCGCGACATGCTATGATTCTGACATAAAACGGGAACTAAAAGTCTTGACAAGAAAAATGATATCGCAACCACTCATTGAGGTTGCAACCTTAAGAAAAGAAATTTGAAGCGAGGAACAAAAGATGCTCCATGGTATCTTTGATGTTACTGACGGAAAATAGTTGAAGAAGAAATCGGTTACAACGTGGATGCGAGAGTTAGCAACACGAAGAAAAGAAATGGAAAGCAAAAAGATGTCGCGACATCATCGGCAAGTCGCGACATAAGGTGAAAGTTATGAAGACAAGGAAAACACCCCGACAAAATTGTGACCCCAGTGAGGTCACGACATGAAATCGTCTTACAAGAGCAAAGTGGTCGCAACTTAAAGCGATGTCGCAACATAGAAGTTTGGAAGAATCACGAAGACAATAATGTCGCGACATAACAGAATTCGCGACATCAACAACGAGGAACAGACAAAAGATGTTGCGACATCACTTGATGTCGCGACCACTCTCGTCAGGATTTTGCAAGACAAACTTGTTTACCTTGAGAAGAGGAAGAGATTCATGATTGATCATAGGCCATGAGGAATTCCATGCGACATCAACTTGAGGTCGCGACATAGAACAGTGAGTTGGGCTTTTTATTTGGATATCCACCTGGAGTAATTTTGGGGATTCGGCCCAGATTTTTTTTTTTAGTATAAATAGATAGCTTTTGAATAGTAAAACATTTTTCTCTCCTTCTTGACTACTACCATTAGGGGAAAGAAGGAACTCGAGTGTATATTATAGAGTAGCTTTTATTTTATTTTTAGTTTTATTTCGATTTTTAATCTGTGAGCCCCGTGTAGAAACTGGTAGAGAGGTTTGGATTGTTAGTTCTTTTATTTTCTTGATGCACTTTGGAAATTATGAAATCTAGACAAATTTAAAATTCATTTCTTTTCAGATTTATTGCAATTACAGTGGTAGTGCGAGATCGGCACTCCATTTCTTGATTCGCAATGCAGTGTCGAGGCTGCATTTCAGTGGTTGATTTACATTTAGTTCTGATCTCCTGCACATTTATGGAGAATTAATTTGGGTTCGATTTTCTTAAGTCGGTGTTGTTTGAATGGATAAGTTCCCGTGGTAGTACCTAATACCAGTTGAGGGAATGTATCTTGCTTTCGATATCCGGATTCCCTCTAAGTGACACGAGAGACGGAGATTCTGAGGCTGAGCATTCTTTTAGGTATGTTCGACTACCATTGTGAGCTAATGAGCTACGAGACTTCATTTGATAATCCCCCATTACATTTCATGGTGAAATCGGAGGGGTGTATTTAACAATATAAATGATCAGAGAGTTCACCTCGATCTAAGGTAAGTTCTAATCCCTGTGTTAGCTTAGATCTAATCAAGGGAAAGGGATAAATCTATAGATCTGGAGGTTGAGCCACCAATTAAGTAGTAGAAATTTTACGAGAATTCTGAGAAGGTAAAGCGAAGTTAAATTTGTCGACGGGGGAAAATGGGTGTGACGTATTGAGAAAGAAAAATACCCAGATCTTGCAAGAGAATGTGGAATACGGGTAGCTGGTTTGATCTTGTCTTCAAGAGAAGCAAGGATATCAAATCAGTGAAAACGGAGAAATCCAATTCCAAAAATTAGGAAATCTTGGACAAAATTCAGATCCATCGTAGAACGAGGAGCAACGATTTAGTCTTTAGGTGAATTCCATTGTATTTCATTGATGGTTCGTTTCTCTCGGTAAACTGATTCAATACATTTTTTTATATACAATTTATTTTGGTAATTCATTTTGGTTTTAGTTTAATTTGAACATATTATGAGAGTATAGGATTTTTAATTTTTGTCATTATTGATTAAACATTCATTATGAGTCTTGAGTCGAATAGTATGAAATTTTAGTAGTTAAGGGTAGTTGACCTGTAGTCGCTATCAATCTACGTAGAATGATACGGACTTATTCAGTTTACTACTTGTATGACACATTGCACTTGCGGAGTGTCTGAAATGAACATATATTTTTAATCCACAGACATTAAGAGAAATTTATTTTAGCAAACAGGCGTATCGAAGTGACATGGGTACGCCATAAGAGAATTGTAAGACTCTTGTAAGCTATGTTAATTTGAGGGTTTTAGTCTATATAGAAAAGGCAAACAAGTTTTATGGCCCCCGTTGGGTTAGAAAATTAATTAGATCGATATTACAGCGAAAGAGGAAATACTAATTTGGACAGTTTTTTTTAAGAAAAAAAGAACAAAAATAGTTTTTGCAAGCGAGTGGCTACATCAACCACTAATTTTAACAAGCCATGTTTGAAATATTTGTTTTAGTTTGACTAATCCTACCTATACCTTACTACCTACTACCTTACCTTACACACTACTATACCTACCTATCTATATTAATGAGAGTATTTTGATTACGGAAGGCAACTAATGCATAGGAAGCTAGGATTATGACACGATTCAACGGATTGAATTGGAAAACCTCGGGAGCTTAAGAAAGAGACAAAAGCTGACGCAACCATGGCGGATGGGAGACATGACCAAACGAGGAGGAGCAGAGAATGACGTACGAGGAAGACCCCCCCATTACAGGACACAATGGAGAGTTTATTTATTATTCGGGAAGAATGATACCTTGATCGAATGACCCTCTTTGTGGGAAGCAAATAATTTTGAGGCTAAGAAAACTGACCTTAATTCTGATAGTTGACAAAATCAGGTTTCTTGGTCATCCAAGACGAATGAACACACAGGAAGATTTCAGAATGACTATCTGATAAGGCTGAATGGTGGCCAGACGGAGAGTGATAAAGTTGCATCTCTTCCCATTTTCTTTGAGAGATAACAGCCACATGGTATGAATCATTTACCATATGGTTCAGTTGATGGGAAGGTTGGTAGAAAGAGCCTGCTTGGGATTCTTTCCCCCGTCTCTCGGCTTGGAGAGACGAAGAGATAATAGTATTCCAACAAGGGGAAGATGAGAGCTATATGGCAACTAGGAAAGATTCAAGAGGTTGCTGAAGAGATGCTCGATGCATGGAATAGATTTGAAGACCCAGATGGACATAGTGTATCATGCTTTAAATGATACATCCAAGGGCATTATCGATGCTTTATGTTGTGGAGCATTCAAGCGAAAAAGTGCGAAGGCGAGAGATCGATGGGAGCTTAGCAAAATGCAATATGAAAGCTCCATTAGTTTCAAAGGAAATGTGAGAGGAAAAGGGTTATGGAGCTGAAGCGAGATATGGCGACCATGGAGGCGAAGTTGGATGCCGTAATGCATAGGATGGACAAACAAGAGGAAGATACACCTTTGCTCATGAAATAGGAAGCGAGTGGAAGAAACATGAGAAGAAGTGCGATGTGCCAACAGAAGAAGATTCTTATGGTGTTGAGGAGGTTAAGTACATGAGCGAGCGGGAGTTGTCATTTCAAAAAAACCAAATCCCCAACTTTGCCCACACCTTCTGACCCGACGGGAACCATGAGAGATTTCTCATATGGTGGAGGCATTATGTGGCGGGGATAACATCCTCAACAAGGATATCGGCCGACCACGAGGTTCCGGCGAGTATATGAGGAGGTGAGGCGAAATGAATATCGAGGGTCGAGGAGAATTGACCATTTGAAGAACAAATGCTACAGGTTCATAGAAGGGGATAATAGAGTATTACAATTCCATGACGAAACTATCGACTTAGAGCTTTCAAAGTCTAATACTCGGATGTTTAAGAAGAATGCTAGTGCCTCCTTTGAAAAATTTAGAGACCTGAAGTAGAGCTGACTAGCCCGAATATGCCCAATCGAGACGAGAAGTCGTTCCACTAGTGACACGCGGAAGACATTGCATGACAATTCGGCTAAGAAATTGGAAAGGATTTGAGCGGTAACAGACGAGAGAAAGGAAAGAGGTGAGGGCGGAGAAAGAGGGCGAAGAAAGAGAGGAAGAACGGCCAGTTGAGCAGTTTGAGAAGGAGTGATGTGAGGAAAAAGAAGGAAGGAGTACTAGGTATACACTGTGAGTGCCATTCCAGCGAGACTTGAGTCGAGAAGGAAGAGCAGTTTTCTGAGATTCTTGGATCTTTTCAAGAAAATAGAAATAAATATCTGGATTTGTAGGGTGATCGACCCAGATCTCTTGCCCAAGGCTACGAAGGAGTGCGACGAAAGAAGATAGGTGAGGAGGGTATAGTTAGCAGGCTGCCCACTTGCGGTCTTGTTATCCGATGAAGCTCGAAGCCAAAGATGAAAGACCACGGCGGTTCCTGTTCCTTCTCCATAGGAAATCTGAGTTGAAAGCTTTATGTGATTACGGGCAAGCATAAATTTGATGCCTCACATCGGTTGTGCGAGACTTAGTTTGGGGAACTCACCCCAGCGGCAATTACATTGCGGGATGGGTGATAGATCATTAGCACAGTAGGGTATTACGGAAGATGTACTCGTCCAAGGTTGGGAAATTTGTTTTCCCGGTAGATTTTGTTATCATGCGGATGGAGGAAGATTTTCGAGTTCCTTTGTTCTTTGGGAAGACCTTTCTTAGCAACGGAGCATATGATTGGCGTCTGAAAGGTGAGAGCGACACGAGTTGGGGATGAAGCAGTGCATTTTAATATTAATAGGAGTCTGGAACATCCTAATGTAGAGGCAGACAGTTGTATGGCTGTAAGAAACAATAGCCTTCTCAATGATGAATTGAATTATGATTGTATCATTCAACACTCTATCAATGAAATTGAGATGAATTTCGTTATCTTGAGCTTTGATTATGGCGTTACGCCTTGATTTGTTTAACAAGGCTTGATCTCTAGTATAAATGAAAGCGATTAAGATGAAGTAGCGACGAAACAACAAACTCATGAAGCGGGGAAACTAGTCTGAAGGGCTAACATTGAAGATTGCCCAGTCATTTAAAATGAGTTTTAGAACCGAAAGAAAACCGGGTTATCATATAATTTGCATTGGTTGTAAAAGCAATAGCCTTCTCAATGATGAATTGAATTCTGATTGTATCATTCAACACTCTATCAATGAAATTGAGATGAATTTTCAGTATCTTGAGAGCTTTGATTATGACGTTCTGCCTTCAAATTTGTTTAACAAGGAAACAGTCTCTAGTATAAATGAAAACAGTTAAGATGAAGTAAACGACCGAGCTTGACAAACTCATGAAGCGGAAACTAGTACGGAAAATTTAACATTGAGAAAGGTACGGTCATTTAAAATATGAGTTTTAGAACCGAGAAAAGAAAACCAGGTTATCATGCTCCAAATTGCATTAGTTTGAAGAGCAGTTCTTGGTAATTTTGAGAAAATCTGAGGAAGCGATTGCTTGGTCAATTGAAGATCCCCGAAGGGTATCAGTCCCTACATTTGTATACCTGAAAATATTCTTTGGAAGGCAATCTGAACTTATGTTGAGCATCGAGGAGAAGGTGAACGAGTTATGAAAGTTGTCGAGAAAAGAAGTTACGAAATGGTTAAATGTAGGTTTTATATAAGCTATATTAGATAGTTCTTGGGTAAGCCAAATTACATGGTTCCCAAAGAAGGTGGATTTATGTCGAGAAATGAAAAGAATGGCCAGTTCCTACGAGCGTGACGGGATGGAGGGTGTGTATTGATTACGAAAATTGAATGCAACCCGAGAGGATCATTTTCCCCTGCCTTTCACATTGATCGGGGATCTTTGGATATAGGTTAGGCGGGACACCCTCGTTTTTGTTTTCTTGATGGATACTCTGGATATAACCAAATTCTTTATTGCACTTTTGAAGATCGGAGAAAACCACTTTTACATGCCCATTTAGTACTTTTTGCTTTTAGGAGAATGCCATTTGGTTTGTGTAATGCTCACAGTACCTTCCAAAGATGCATGATGTCTATATTTTCGATTTAGTAAAGAAAAGTATGGAGATCTTCATGGATGATTTACCGATGTATGGATCGATTTTGAACAATGCTGCGTAACTTTTGAGACTGATACTTGAAGGTGCGAAAACGAAAATCTAGCTACGGGTGGGAAAATGTCATTTTATGGTTACAAAGGGATTGTCTTAGGGCACATGATTTCTCTGTGGGGCTTGAGTAGACTAGGCAAAAGTTTCAATTATAAGAAGACCTAATGCCACCCTCTGGAGTCAACGGAATCGAAGTTTCTTAGGACATCTTCCAGTTTTATAGAAACCATCGGAGATTTCTCAAAAATTGCTAGACCACTATAAATTCTTTGGAAAAGATATTAAGTTCTATTTTGATGAATCCTGCCATAAAGCATTTGAATCAAATCCCGGTAGTTGAAGCCATCCTTGGCAAAACCCAGTTAGACGAGACTTTGAAATCATGTGTGATGCCGGTGATTTTGCGATGGGAGCATATTGGGATAGAAAGATGAAAAGTGTTCAGAAATTTACATCTACTATGCTAGCAAAACCTTTAATGAAGCACAAGAAAGTACTCTACTACTGAAAAGGGAGATCTTGGCAATAGTGTTTGCATCAAGTGAAAAATTCGGGGCCATACATTTTGGGGTCCTATGTTTGTTATACACTAACGTCGTACGGCAATTAAATATCTAATGGCAAAAGAAAAAACAAAGCGAAGATTGATCGGGTGGGTACTATTGCGAGGAATTTGATTTAGAGATAAAGACAAGAAGAGCGGTGACAATGTGATGGCGATCACTTTGTCGAAAGTAGAAAGAAACCAATTTGTCTGAAGAAGGAAGAGAAATGAGAAAATTTTCGGATGGCGAGTTATTTGGTATCACTCTCAATGCACTGGTATGCTAATATTGTGAATTTCTTAGCTTGTGGAATTATGCCACGAATTCAGCTACCGACGAGAAAAAGCTAAAGGGTGGCGTTGGAATTTTCGTACGGGATGATCCATTATTGTTTAAAAGAGGGTGATCGATTATAAGGAGATGTACGAAGGTGAAGCGAAGCAAGATTTTACAAGAATGTCATGCATCTATGGAGGACACTATGCGGGAGATAAAACGACCGCAAATTCTCCGGTCCGAGTTTTGCGGCCTCACGATTTTGAAATTTATTTTGAATGGGTAAAGGGATTATTGTGATCAATGCCAAAGAATGGGAAATATCGACCAAAAGGCATGAGATGCCCATAAGGTATCACAGTGGTGCAATTGTTTGATGTATGGGGGAATGGATTTTATGGGACCTTTTCCAGGTTTCATTTGGAAATATATACATACTCTATTGCGTGGATTATGTATCAAAATGGGTAGAAGCGTGACATGTCCACGAGGAATGATGCCAATATGGTTGTGGGATTTTTCTGAAGAATTCTCGGTAGTTTTGGGACACGGAACTATAATTAGTGATGGAGAAGCCATTTGAAATAGAGGTGTTTGACAAAGCTCATGAGCAGATATGGTATCAAACACATTATGAGCTTGGCTTATCATCCACCTCAGTAAATCGTAATTTAGAATTAACGAGGAAATAAGAATGCAGGCTATGGTCCCCAGAGGAAAGAATTGGTCTTTGAAGCTTGATGATATGGCCATCACGAGGATTTGCTTTAAAACTCATGGAATGTCCCATACAGACTTGTCTTTGAAAACCTTGTCACATACCTCTTGAAATTTTAGAATACAAGCAATGTGGGTATCGAGAAGCAATTTTGATTTTAAAGTGCTAAGGGAAGATAGGCTACTCAGGTTAAATGAGTTGGAAGAGTTGTGAGAATGAAGCCTACGAGGGTGCGGAATCTACAAGGATAAAACAAAAATGGCATGATCAAGAATTTTGAGGAGGGAATTCAGGCGAGGGAGATCGGGTCTTGTTATTCAACTCGGATTAAGACTCTTTCCGGAAAATTTGAGTCCAATGGAGTGGACCATTTGTGATGGTATCAAGCACACGATTTAGGCGGTGACATAGAAAGCGACAATCATGGAAGTTCAAAGTTAATGGTTAGAGATTAAAGCATTATCTTGGGAAAAGCAATTGGAAAGATGAACCCTTAGTTGAATAAGAAAATTGAAGAAAGCAGGAACAATGGCCGGCCGACAAATCCGACTAAAGACTAAAAATGGAGCAGCTTTGTGGAAGGCAATCCACACCATTTGTTTTAAATTTTTCTTGTTTTATTTTACCATTTCTGTGTTTAATTGTTTAATAGTTTCTTGTGATTAAATTCATGATCGATTGAAGAGTAGTTAAATATTTTTTTAGTTTGCGAGATGAAGATTGTAAAGAAAGAACATACGAAATCAAACTTCAATTAGCATAAGAGACCAAAAAGGGCAGTATCTTTTTCTTCTTGATTTGAATGTTTGAATTTGTCTTTGATAAAGCATGATTGAAGAAGTTTGGAATTTTATATTGTTTTGGTGTAATTGTTTGAATGTGATGCATGGTGGGGGAAGTTGTTGAATGTTACTGATAGATATGAATTGAGTTATAGTTGTTTTTGATTGGAATTGGATAAATTGATATTCTTTGTGAATTTGAGTGTTTATGTGATGGGTACGCAACATTAATTAAAAGTGCAAATAAAGTCTTTGGATGTGAAAAATAATAATAATAATAATAAGAAGTGGGTAGGAAAGTCAAAATAATGAAATTAAGGTCACAACTGAAATAAAGGAGGGATAGAACAATTTTTATGTTTGCGACTTCATTTCCTGTAGTGACCCTAGATTTTCGGTCCACGACATGAAATTTTAGTCGTGACCGAAGAAGCACGAGCAAAACCTCTAATTTTAGGCGTCCAGCAGTAAAAAAATTAAAGTAATTTAAAATCATTGATTTAGTAGCCCAATAGTTAATGTCTTGACTCGAGGCGCGTCATGGCATTACAAGCCACGAGTGTCTAGTCAGTTCAAATTCAGGTTAAGCTGCGAGTTCAACTAACCCTTCCAGGTTCATCATCTTTGGAATTTTGAAACCCTAGAACCAGGAAGTTCAGCAATTCCCCTAGAAACCTTCAATCATGGCAGCAAACCAAAAGATGAATTCAACAATCTCAACAAAATGATTGTGAAATCATGACGAAAATGTAAGAATGTGGAAGAAGCTCGTTGGAGCTCTTTGAAGAAGTAAATACGGAAGAGCCAACGAGAGGAGGGCAGCTACAGAGCAGAAACGAAGGAGGAAAAAAAGACTTCATCTCACAAGAAGCCAGGAATTGTGGAACAAGGTGATGTTTGATAAAGACTTTATTTGCGAAAGAGGTTTTAGCAAAGTAATTTCCCATTTCGAGTGATAACAAAAAAGAGGTTAGGAGTTCTTTCAGAACACAAGCACTACGGGTTTTCAGCTCTTCCAGAGAGGAATTCTATGTACAAACATGGTAGGAATGAAGGATGATTACGTGTTCGTGAGAGATGTTGGGTGTCCTTCAACGATAGAAGCATAAAACTAATCTTTGGCGAGAGATTACAAGCATGGAGTGAAATACACGAAGCCCATTTGGAGGCAAATTATAAAATAGTGCACTGTTTGTTGGAAGGAAGAGTGGGAAGTAGCGAAGAAGAATCACCCATCATGTACCATATCAAGGGAGCTCCACGGAAAGAGTTAGAAGTGCAGTTTTATTTATATGCTCTGTGTCATACCTACGGACACCTTAGCACAGTCAAAGAAACGAGCTATCACATTGTATGCCTTTTGAAAGGATACAAAATAAACATGGGAATCTTGTTGAATAATCAATCCAAGGTACCATCACTTAGCAATAAAGAGGTGATTCCCACCACATACCATTACTAGACTACGTTTTTAAGGGTGGGGTGAAGGCAGGAGGAAGAGAAAGATGTCCTCGAGTCCTCCTCCTATACGGGAGTAATGAGGGCGAGAGGAAGCAAAGAAGTGACAGTCTTGATGCGAAAGCTTGGGGCGGGAGCTGATCTGACGATAGAAGAGATGGAAGAGGGTGCCGTGACATCCTTCGGAAACGAGAGAAGGGAACTGTCGAGACAAATGACATATCCTTATCTCGAGAAGTCGCAGAGAACGAGATGCCAGATTAAGGCGAGAGGCATCCGGGAGCGAGAGAGACGAAATCTTTGAAATAATGGAAATCACCAAAAACAATGAAAAGGAAATGGAGGAAGAGACTTCAATGGGAAAGGCATGAGGATCAGAGAAGAATTCGTAGAGGCTACAGCCAGAAAGAAGGAACAAATATATGAAGAAAATTGGAGAATAAGAGAAGAAGAACACAAAGAAGAGCTGAAAAGACAAGAAGAGAAGATGATGGGCAAAATACAGACATGCATGCAGGCTTTCTACAATAATCGGATTCAAGGAATGCTTGAATTGCTAAACATCATGAAGCGAGAAGGAGAAAGAAATGGAAAATAGCATCTTTAGAAAGATCGATGGGTTGAAACACATATACAAGGAGATTGTTCAAAAGAGTTTGAGAAGATAATGAAAGAGAGATCAGCGTTTGGAAAATGATGATGAGTATAGAAGGAAGACATGGTTGGAAAGCATGGACTTAATCAACGAGAATTTATCAATTTGGCAGATATCTACGGGAGTGGAAGACTGATCGATCAAGTGGGAAGAGGCAAGACATGCTCATTCGTGCGATGCAAACTAAATAATGAAACATGCAAAGAGCGAAGGAGTTTACTTGCTTTAGAAAGCAAAAGCTGAAATAAAATTCCTAGATTTGATCAGTGAAACCGGTTTGATGTAGACCACTCAGAACATAGTACCTAAAGGGCATACAAGAAGAAAGAGTGGAAGGTTTTAGCATGTTATACATATATACATTCCACAAAAAATGTTAATGGAAGCGATTTAGTTCATCTTAATTGTCCTTGTTTGATTGTCTTCTCATTTTCATAAGTATTCTTCTTGCTTGTTAGATGGTTCTCACTTGTTGAATGAAAATTGGATTGTGGATAAATAGATGTTATTTGATTGATGTTGATGATCTACAGATTGTGTTTTAATGTCATTTTATTTTACATTTAGGAATCAGGCCAAATAATTATGTTCTTTCTACGAGGAGGATTTGGAAGAATCTCAGACATAATAAAAGGAAAACACGAAGTTGAATATTCATTGTTTTGTTTAGATGGTTTGGATTTACAAGTGGAAAATTGGTTATTCTTTGAAGTTGGAACAAATATGTTTGAAATATAAACTAACGATGGGGAAACTAAACTAGTCCCCAAGAAATATACATGAGATTAATAACTCATGAAACACAAACGAGATTCTGGACATATAGGAGTGGATTGGAGATGTTGATCTGAGCTTTGTTTTTTGATTGATTGAGGCAAAATCCTGGGGTAGAAAACAACCAATAGGGAAATGATAGAGGCCATCGTAGCGGCTTAGGCTTTTCTAAACCTACACTCAAAATATGCTTAAACATATTCTCTAGTTCTTGATTTGAGCCAAATAAACCTTATTTCTTCAATAAACGACAATTGGCCAAAAACCCTTCCTTGAAATAAACCTGCAGTAAAGGCAGAATTATCAGTTTCCGGGGTTCGAAGGTTTAGTATAAAGAAAGAAGCAAGTTTGGAGACAATATTTCCAAATTTTGACAATGAAGGATTTGAAGAAGTAAAGGCGAAACGAGTAGAGATAAGGAATAAGTTTTGTCTTGTGGCCTATTTCCCTTGAGCAATTAAGCTCGTAGGGTGTTTTGACACCTAGCACCCTAATGCCAAGCGGTATGGGAGTTTGCTAGCCCAAAGTTCTCTAGAGTAATAGAAAGCCTAAGAGGACAAAACATTTACTATTCAAATCTTAGAAACATAAAAACAAAGGGTTAAAGAACAAAGGCGCACAGATCAAGTATATATGGAAATTGAAATTCCATAAAGGAATTCAAAAGATGGTCAGGCTAAGATTGAGAGAATCGAAAGAACAAAGAGAAGAAAAATGGTAAGTTGGAGCAACAATGTAGAGACAAGATGGGAAGCTGGGTGATTTACAGAAATTGGGAAATTTTTTCCATTATCTACCCAATTACCTAAACCCAACATTACAAGCCTGAAAGACCTCATTGATTTTGAAGGTTGGATTTACCTACATTAGTGGAGATCAATATGAAAAACAAGCATATGGGACTTTGACATAGAGTCTAAGAAAACTCCCAGAAGATTAACTAAATTCAACATGAAGATGAAAAGGATTGATGACCTGCTGCAGAATAAGACTTGTTAAATAAAGCTACATTTAAATACATTAGTTTATCAAAAATTTTGTGATAGAAGTGTACCAATGCTTGTTCTTGCATGGCCCAGAAATTTAAAATAATAATGGTATCTGCAATCCCGGATAGAAGGTGGAAAAAGAAAGACTATGGTATAAATCAGAAAAATGTCCTTAAAAATTTTCTAAGCTTAGTCGTTTGAGGATAAACAATTCTTTCTTTTCTTTGGCAGGAATGACAAAATTTTAGCTTGGGAACAGTGGTAAAAAAACTCATTAGATTTTCAATCCATTTTTAAAGTTTAATACTATGAAAATAATGTTGATTTGTTTTACGAAGGTGGATAATTAACTTTCAATTTCATTTGCGGGAAAATCGTGAGAAACCCATATTTTAGCGAATCGGAAGAAACTAGTGCAATGAGGTGGAAGTCACGACTTGAAATTTAAGTCATGACCAAAAGCTTCGATTACCGACCATTCCGATCCGACGCATCAACAAATTCGGCTTCAAAGAAGAAATATAAAAGCGTGAACAAGTGATCAGCGACTTGAAGATGGAGGTTGCGACATAGAGCGTGGTCGAGACTAAAGAAGCAGTCAAATGGAAAAGCAAATGTCGCTACATCATTCGATGTCGCGACACCAAAAGGAGATGAATGATGTCGCGACATAACTGCGAGTCGCTGACGAGGATACGTCTATGAAGCCACGAAGTCTTGCAAGTCGAAAGTTGCAACTAGTTTTCAACTAAAGGGTCAAATTGAAGTCGCAACATGCTATACAGGTCGCGACATAAAAACAGGAACTGAAGTCTTGACAAGAAAAATGATGTCACAACCACTCATTCAGGTTGCAACCTTAAGAAGAGCTGAGCAGAACAAAAGATGTCGCGACATCACTTTGATGTCGCGACACGGAAATGGATTGGAAAGAAAGAATCGGTTGCAACATGGGCGGAGTTAACGGCGAAGAAGAATGGAAAGCAAAGATGTCGCGACATCATCGCGAAGTCAGCGACATAAAATTAGAAGTTATGAAGACAAGAAAAACACCAACGAGTGCGACCCGAATCGAGGTCACGACATGAAGTCGATCTTACAAGCAGTGGCGGAGTGGTCATGGCAAGCGATGTCACAACATAGAGAAAATTTGGAAGAATCTGAAGACAATAATGTATCGTGACATAACGGTCGCGACATCAACGCGAAGGAACCACTTGAACAAAGATGTCACGACATCACTTCGATGTCGCGACC